>JAPXFQ010002122.1:0-600000 GCA_028564705.1 Apricaphanius iberus | reverse complement strand
TGCTCTTTCCTAATGATGCCACCTAATAGAGTCAGAGTCAGACCTGGAATGTGCAGGAACGCCATTTGGAAGGCGGCTCACCTGGAACCTGCAGCACCTCCATCCTGTCCAGCAGAGCCGGGGGAATGGTTGCCGTTGTGTTTGCAGTGGCGATGAAGAGCACCTGGGACAGGTCAAAGGCCACGTTGAGGTAATGATCAGTGAAGCTGTGGTTCTGCTCTGGGTCCAGGACCTGAAGGTACAAAAATGACCAAACAGAGGAAGAGAGCAGAAGGATGAACAACAATTAAGGTTGGTATCACCAACCAAGCATGATAAAGGAAACAAGTTCGACCTCCAGAAGGGCGGCAGCAGGATCGCCCTGCAGACTCTTCCCCAGCTTGTCCACCTCATCCAGGAGGAAGACCGGATTATTGACTCCGACAGTCTTCAAGCCGTTGATGATCCGCCCGGGCATGCTGCCTACATACGTCCGCCTGGAGACACAGCAGAGACCAAAAAAGCCTGATGAGCATTAAACAGTCTTACTGATGCAAGCAACACTCATCTTCTACCGTTTGTAAACTGCCATGTTGTGAACTTTAACCTTTAACCTGTAGAACCACATTCAGCTGGGATTTTCTGCCTCTTTTCTTTCCAACGTTGCTTCAGTTCTAGTGCTGTGCGTGAATCGATTCACAAGTTTAAAAAATCTATTAATTTTTTAGAATAGTTGCCCTTTTTACAGCTAAAATAGGAAGAAAAAGTACATTTTAAGTCTTTAGTCTGAAACGATTATTACAGTTTAACCTGGTGAACCGTTACTCACTTATTGTTAAGTCATTAAATTACAGGATATAATTAAGATAACAGCTAAATAAAAAAAAGTTTTTAATAGCACTGACCAATATCTATATCCAACTGGATCAGACTGAATCGGATAATCGATTTCTAATTCTTGAGAATCAGAATCTAATTGATTCTTGAAATTTTAATCGATACCAGGCTCTATTCAGTTCGTTAAGGTTTCCAGACATTTTTATCTGGCACAGCTCTCTGCAGGTCCTACTAAAGCAACTGAATCAGATTGAGGTCTGGACTTTAACTATGCCATTTTAACACCTCGATCCTTCTTTTAAAGTCCTTCTGTTGTGGACCTTCTACCGTGTGTTTGGCATCATTGTCCTGTATGGATGGCTTCAGGCTTGACTCTGGAAAACATTGGTGTCCAGAGGACTTCCTGGTGGAGTTGCTGCCTGCAAGGTGGACAGATCCTGTGGCTGCAAAACAAGCCTTAATCATCATACCTCCACCACCGTGCCTAAGGGTTAGTTTTAGATGTTAGTCTGAGATCTTTGCAGTGATGTGCTGTTTTCTCCACCTTCTGTCCTAGGAGTGTTCATCCAGCTGCAGCTTTGTAAACCTAAGTTGTGTTCCAATATTTGTATTTCCAACCAATTTATGCCTTTTTTGTCGTTTTCAAATTGCTCTGTTTTTTTATTTAAACTACTTACTGCCTGTGGAGTCTGAGAGTTCAAATAGTTTTCTAATGAATGTTCTCATAAACCTTTCCAGATTTTCTTGATTAATAAATTTAAAAACTTTTTATAATCTGATGCTCAAATTCAGAGCAAAAGCCATAATTAGTTTAATGTCAGCATTATATCTGTATCCCGTCATTCTCCACGTTGTCCAGTAGGTGTCCTCGTGCTTTCATCACTGCCGGCTGCACTGATGAACGTCCCTAAACCCGTCACTAAGGACAAACTGCTATCCATCAGCTTTTCATCAACTCAGTCGGAATTCCTGCTGCTTTTCCACGAACTCTCACGTCACAGACGTTTTATCCGTTATGGATCTCCGTCCTGGCCCGAAGCCACCCTGATAATTTATGGTAAAAGAACATCCTCTTGCTGTTCTGCATGTGGGTCGGTTCAGTACAAGTTGAATAAGCAACCACATCTTATATAATCAATATTTATGACAGTCTTTGAGGGATTTCGACATCAGCGTCCCAGTTTTGCCATGAGAAAGCGGGGTCTACTCAGTGAAGCACGTCTAACAGTAGAGTTTCTGCTGGGACAGTGAAGGTTCCTTGAATGCCTCATCTCTTTATCAAGCTATACAAATAACACACAGGTGATGTTTCTGCAGAGGCTGAATAGGTTCGAAGTGATTTGTGAGCATCTTTGATTGCTAGTTCGCTCTCTCCTTCTTAGCCGGTGCACTTCTGAGAAACACTCAGGAAAAAAACTAAACCTTTCCTTTTGAAATTCTCTGTGTCAGAGGGATTGATAATGTCAGCACTTTATCTCTCTTAAAACATTGCTGTGATGTTGCACCCTGTGTAACATTGAAGGTCAAAACTCAATCTCCGTCTCTTTTCTGAGAAACTTCAGGTCACTATCAGCTTGGTCTACGTCACAGAGCTCCAATCAAAACTCAGCAGTTCCACATTTTAACTATTTTTGCCTGTACTTCTGAGCGTCGCTCTAGGATTCGTACCTGTGTCCTCTAATATCCGACTGGTCGCAGACGCCTCCCAAAGCGATTCGGTGAAACTCCCTGCCAAGAGTCCGGGCGATTGAGCGTCCCACGCTTGTCTTCCCGACTCCAGGAGGTCCGACAAAACACAGGATAGGACCCTGTACAAACATTCGCGGAGAAATGGAGGAGATCTTTAACAAACTGGATTAAGAAGATGTCAGCAGAGGCATTAATGTCCGTTTTTTTCCTTATTCCTCAGTTCAATTTGGTACTCCTCCCTTGGTGTTAGAATAATTAGCAATAAAAATGAAATTTATTGGGAATGGTGTGGAATCGATGCGCTGATATATCGCAATATTTTATGTCAGTATTATATCAAGACTCAAAAGCACTATCGATTTTTATTTACGTTTTATTTTTTACTATTCCAATTTAAATTTTTAATCATTAATCATCATTAATGATAACAGTAATTTCAGTAGTAAACTGAAAAGTATGACTGGTAGTTGGTGGCTGTTTTCATCGTTTTTCTAGTGGATCAGCTAGATCTAATAATAAAACTGGGTGTGTTGTTCATGAAACAGGTGTTTAGAATGCTGTTACTGTTAATTTACAGTAAAATACAATTAAAATAATAATTAAAGATGCACCAATACTGATAATGGTATCGATGCCAAAAACAGATACTTAAAATATGTAAACTTAACAATAATTTCACAAATTAAGCCATTTTTTCTCTGTGTTGAGGTCTTTCTAAGTTATTTTAACACATGAACACACTACAACATTCATTTCCAGTTAGTGTACTTTATCAGGGAAAATTAGCTAAACCCTGTGGTAGAGAAACCGGAGTGTCCCATATTTTTGTAATAAAAAGAAAAAAGGAGACATTAAAACCACTTTTGTTTATGGTTTTGTCCACCAGTCGCTTACTCTCAATTCTTGGATCAGATCTGATTTAGTATTAAACAGTGATGAGGTAATTATAACACGGATTTCAATATTCAGGTGGAAACTGAAAGTGGTAGCTTAAATGCAACCTTTAATGTTATCTTAGACTCAACTGGCTTTACTCAGAAAGTGAAGGGACCAAAACACTTTGGTCAGCACACTTTGGATGTTGTACTGACATACAGTACTGAGTATAAGGAAGTAACTGTACGCCCACATAACCCAGTCCTATCTGACCTTTTTTGATAACTTTTGAATTTACTTTGCCCTACTTTCCCCAAATCTGGAACAAAATTCATTACCATAGAACTTTATCAGACAGTGCTGTAACAAGTTTTAAATAATCTGTTCCATTCTTGCTTCCCTATCGGTCTCAGAATAACACAGTGGACAACAGTAATTCCATATCACTAACCGTTCAGAAATTGATGGTCTGGTTCAAAGTATTACTTCCTCACTGTGTGTGGTATTAGACAGTGTAGCCCCCTTAAAAAAGAATGTAATCAGTCATAGGAGATTGGCTCCCTGGTTTAGTGCAGAGTTGCGTACTTTAAAGCAGAATACTAGGAAACTGGAGAGAAAATGGCGCTTTACACACTTAATGATTCCTATCTAATCAGTCTACATCTTTATAAAAAATTTTAAAAACAATCCTAGGTTTCTTTTTAGTACAGTTGCCAAAATTACACACGGTCACAGCTCTGTTGAGCCAACTATTCCCCCTTCTCTCAGTAGTGATGACTTTATGGGATTCTTCATAAAAAATTACATAAAAAATAATATAACTGGCATTCTGTCATAAATTATTACTTCTCTCTCAGTAAATGACGCAGTATCAGAGAGAAGTGTGGAACCACATTGATGTCTACACTGTTTTAATTCTATTGAACTTTTGGAATTATCAGAAATATTGGCTTCATCTAAACCCTCAACTTGTAACTTAGACAAAATACCAACCAAATTATTAATGGGAGTGTTCCCTCTGGTTACTGGCCCTATTCTAGATATGACGAATCTATCCTTAATAAATGGATACGTGCCACAGGAATTTATGGTTGCCGTAATTAAACCTTTACTTAAGAAACGCTCCATCGGTAAAGATGAATTAGCTAACCTTTCTTTCTTCTCCAAAATTCTTGAGAAAATAGTTGCTAATCAAGTATATGAGCATCTAAACAGCAACAACCTGTTTGAGGAATTTCAGTCAGGTTTTAGAGCTCATCATAGAACTGAAACAGCACTGGTGAAAGTTACTAATATATGATATTCTAATGGCCTCAGATAAAGGATTTGTGATTTTATGGTCTTGTTGGATCTCAGTGCTGCTTTTGACACAGTCGATCATAATATTCTCTTAGAAAGGCTCGAACATGTTGTAGGGATCAAGGGAACAGCACTAGGTTGGTTTAAATCATATCTGTCCAACAGATTCCAGTTTGTTCATGTCAATGATAAATCTTCACACTCAAGGGTTATTTGTGGAGTACCACAGGGTTCTGTGCTTGGACCGATTCTCTTTACTATATATATGCTTTCAATCGGTAAAATAATTAGACAGCATGGTATGAATTTCCAGAGTTATGCTGATGATACACAAGTACACCTATCCATAAATCCAGATTAATCCAATCAGCTAGGTAGATTACAAGCATGTCTGGAAGACATAAAAACCTGAATGACTCTGAACTTTCTCTTTTTAAATTCAGACAAGACAGAATTTGTTGTATTTGGACCAGAACCTTTAAAAAGGAAACTGCTAAGTCAATCACTTCATCTGGATGGCATTAAATTGGCCTGCGTAACAATGTAAAGAACCTCTGTGTAATTTTTGACCAAAATATGACATTTAAATCCCATAGTACACAGTTTTCTAGGATTTCTTCTTTTGTTGCTAAATTAAGAAATATCCTGTCCAGGAGTGATGCAGAGAAACTAGTCCATGCGTTTGTTATTTCAAGGCCCGACTACTGTAATTCCTTATTATCAGAAGTCCACAAAATAAATTTAAAAGCCTTCAGTTGATCCAAAATGCTGCAACAAGAGTTCTGATGAATATTAAAAAGAGAGATCACATTTCTCCTGCTTTGGCTTCTCTCCATTGGCTCCCTGTTAAATCCAGAATATAGTTTAGGATCCTCCTCCTTACGTATAAAGCCCATAATGATCAACCTCCATCATAGAGCACTTCATTCTAAGAATGCCGGTCTACTGGTAGTTCCCAGAATTTCCAAAAGTAGAATGGGAGGCAGATCTTTTAGTTACCAGGCTCCTCTCCTGTGGAACCAGCTCCCAGTTTTAGTCCGTGAGGCAGATACTCTGTCTGTTTTTAAGACTAGGCTTTAAACCTTCCTTTCTGATAAAGCTTATAGTGAGAATGGCCTAGGTTATCCTGAGTTATTTTTGTAGTTTTGCTGCTATAGGCTTATAATGTTTGAGGATAGACTGACCACTTTTCTTTATTCTTCTACTTTTCTCTTCTACTACTCTCCAGATGTATTTTTTTTCTGCTGTTATTGCGATTGTTAACCCTATTTTCTCTCAGTGTTTTTCTCCCCATAGAAGCTCCACATGGTCTGCCATCCTGCTCAGCTATCATGCCCCCTGCTGGATGGGGAACATCTGTCCAGATGATCTCTCAGTGACCGAGCATCCTTCATGTCCTGTTGTCAATTTTAAACTTTTTTTAATATATAAAGTACTCTTAGATCAGTTCTTTTGTTATTTTTGTGTCTCTACTCTTTAACCTTTTATCTCACAGTGCAGTGGGTTGGCCTGAGCAAACAGTGACATTACCTTTAGTGACGTCTTCAGCTGTCTGACCGCGAGGTACTCCAGCACTCGCTTCTTCAGCTTGTCCATGGCATAGTGGTCGTTGTCCAGCAGCGTCCGTGCAGCTCGGATGTCCAGGCAGTCTGAACATGTTTAAAATAAGGAAAACACACAAGTTAGAGAAAATATTCCAAAAACAGTCTTCTGTCAGATTCAGTTATTTAAAAATAATCTGCTCAAATGTGACTCATTTGTCAGATTTAAACACAGTTCAACCAGGACCTGCTCTTTGGCATCAGGAAAAATGTGGAGGAAGCCTCGACAGATGCAAAAGTTTATTTGGCTGACGGAGCGTCATGCACCTAACTCCATCGCATCTTTCCTGTAAAACTTTCCAAGCACCATGATATACTTCTTCAGAGTTATGATAAAAGAAACTTTTTTAACTGCCTTCCGAGCTTCTCCTCCGAGATAGCTTTTCAAATAAAACATTTTCGAACTTGTTGGGATTGGTTTTTGATCAATTAAGGCTAAAAAAAGTGATCTTCCAGTCAACAAACTTTAAAACATCCCCTGTGAAAGGTGAATAAACCTGAATAAGTTTACGTCTTCTTTCCATTTCTCAATAAGCATGACAATCTCAGCTGTTAAAGTGATGCATGCATCCACTGTCTTTACAGCTTTTGGAGAGCTATTCTGGTTACAAAGAAGGTGTTCGTAATGTTTATTTACTAGGCTTTCCTTTGCTTTAATAACGTTTTGTAAAACTTCCAAATCCAACAGAACAAAAGGCTTTTAACTTAGCCCTAGTTTCCTTTGCTACGACCTTCCAGCGATCATAAGCTGCATTAAATGATTTCCCCCATTTCTTAGCAGCCTCTTCACGCATTTCCTTGCCTTTTTCCATTAGATTACACTCTCTGGAGGTAGACGGCATCTCATCTTGTGCTTTCACGGGGCTACCCTGCACCTCGGATACTTCATTTCTTCAGCGGTCCACATTTTAATCAAAGTGTATCTTATTTTAAACCATTAACGTTTTTGGGTTTTTTACAACTTTTAAAGTGCATCTTTAAATCCTATCAATGACGAAAAGTTTTTGGGGGTTTCTACACTTCAATTCGAACACATTGACAGCTCAGATAGGCAACAGTATTTCTTTAAACCATTATTAATGCAGCATCCTCTCATTTGATGTTTCAGAGCAGATGAGTTTCATACCCTTCAAGAGGAACGCTCAAATGTCCATGATCAGGCACCTTTCCCAAGCAGTTTTATTATGGCGAAGCCTGGATGTCTGATTATCGGGCAGGAGTTTTACTCACAGTTCGAGGCAGCGATTCCTTTCATGCATGGTATGTTAATGATAATGAAGTTCCATTCCTTCTTTGTAATCGCACAGTAGGGCTTGATGCTTTTGCCTTTAACAATCCGCACGTCGCTCGAATAAGTTTACTGCACCAGCCAGTTTCTAAAGACGCTCCAGTCAGACAGATACACGTCTGCTGCGGCTGCGAATCTCTCCGTGCTTCGGATTGAGGAGCTCTCTGCTTTTGACAAGTGTTCACTATTGCTGCCCCTTGGCTTCAGGAAAAATGAGGAGGAAGCCTCGACAGGTGCAAAAGTTTATTTGGCCGACGGCGCGTCATGCACCTCACTCCATCGCATCAAAACACTGTGAAAACTTGGCAAAGCAAGCTCAAAGTGGAAGTTTGGACAGCTGCTGTCATACCAAGCCAAGCGGATGGGAACTCCATTTACAACATCCGGGTTCCCTTATAAACCCACGTCTGGAACGTGTCATAAATTACGTCAGCATAAACACCTGGCCAGCAGCCGTTTACATAAAATGTACATTCCGAATTCTTACAGGTATTAAGGTCTGTAGGATGTAATTCACAATTTAAGCAAGAGAGCACGTTTGTATAAATGATAACCATATCTCCTTCTAAAAGGGAGGATCAAAACTTTTTTTTTTTTTTTTTTTACACCTTTAGCTACAACTGAATCACTTCAAAAGTATTTCTTTGCATAAAACCCTAAAAAAAGTATGTGTACTGGCAAGAATCTGGCAATATGTATATATTTCACAATACCAAGCGGACAATACGATACATTGCTAATTATTGTGATACTTTAGGACTATACATTGTGATTTTTAAAAAGGAATTTAACGGAATTAACGGAATTTAAACGTAGTTAATCTGTCACAGTATTCTAAGCAGTCCAACGTGTCTCATAGATAACAGATCCGGTTGTCGTGGAAAAAAAAAAAAAAAGTGCGTCTGAGAAGCCATGGTTCAGCCGTCTTCATCCAAATGTTTAGCTCCGAAATAAATATTTAAATGAAAGTACAATATTTTGCTTGCAGCTAGTGAAATGTTTAGCTTCAAACTAAATGGTTAGCTTGCTAAATAAATATTTAGTCTGAACCTAAATTTCTAGTTTGGAACTAAATATGTTGTTTAAGAACTAAATGTTTTTTTTGTTAATTAAATATTCATTCATGAACCGAGACATTTATAAATCTACGAATAACATGGTGAAAATATGTCTTTAAAAATTAACTATATTTTTCTCTTGATTGGCTATTTAGCCTATCAAGAGAAAGTTACGGTCAGAGTTGAGTTATTTAACTCAACTTTACAAACGGCCCCTTATAAACTGGGAAGAGTGAGATAAAGAGCATGAAGCGAGACCCTCTGACTGTGGATCTTTCTGATCACTACAGCACACCTGGTGAGGTCGTAATTAGGGCTGCACAATTAATCGGATTTTGATCGTGATCACGATTTTGGTGGCCACAATTCAATGAACCTGATCGTGAACGATATTCACATTCAAAATGCGAGCTTCACTGCGTGCCTCTTCGTCATACACTGCCTCAACCAATAGTCTGCCAACCACCAGGGGGCAAACGCATGGCTAAACCTTCATTAAGCTGACCAAATAAAAACCGCGCACACGTCACTCAGCACTCATAATGGCTGCACTACGCTTGCTACGTAGCAGGTGAAAAGGAGTATTTGAGCAATGTAGTAGATCCAAAATCTCCATTATGGATCTGACTAGTAAGCAGAAAGTTCCCGAAAGTGTACTACCGCCACAGTAAGCAGCCGGTGGATGCTACGCTATCCCACAATGCAGCGGACGCCCCGAAATCATAGAAGGACCTAGCTAAAAATGGCTACACACAAATTGTCAACCATTGACAACGCCACAGTTTCGGCGGATAAATGTACGCGAAGCAATGTTACTGATTACTGTAATTGTTTTTTGACTGATTAAACATTTAAGTTGTTAAGTCATACCAGACAAAATAACGGCTAGAATGGCGGGACCACAGGCGAACGTAACGTAAACAGTATTGGAGTTTGTTTTTGTTAGTTTTTTTGTATTATTGATCATCTAATCTAAAATTTTATTTTTCACAAAAAATGTTGCAACATTGTATGTTTATAATTGGTGCAAAAAAAAATAGATATTTTAAAGGACTGGATGAATGATCGTGATAAATAACTCAGATTACAATATCGATCAAAATAATCGTGATTATTATTTTGGACATAATCGTGCAGCCCTAGTCGTAAAAGCACCTGATGTTTTCCATCAGTAACATGTTCCTCATCCACAAAGAAATAATACATGGTCACTTTCTCCTCAGTGGGGACTTAAATGGCTCTCAACACAAACCAATAAAAACACAAGTGGTGGCCCTGTTCAGGGTCGGAGCGGTGGTCCACTCTGCCCAGCATCTTGGGATAAATGCATGCACTGCTACGCTCACACAAACAACATCAAGCATTTCTAATCAGCTTTTGGAAGCAGCAACGCTCCCGCAGGCAGCGTCAGTGTACCAAATTTGCCCGTTCCACCTTCATCCTAATAACTAAATGAGCGATCCAAACTAAAATGCTGATGGTTTTGGGGAATAATGGAAAAGGAAGGTCTTTAGTTCTGGGCCTGCATGTAGCGGAGTTGGATACAGACTGGCTGGAAATTGGATGCTCCTTTTCGTCTTTCTTGTAACAAAGCTCTGGAATACTGATCCTCATGACCACAATCTGTTATCCCACCGTGGGAGGCTCCATCGCAGATCCCTTGGAAGGAAACTGCTCATGCATATGAATACGTGGGAGCCTCTTTTTATTTGTATTTCCCGAACTTTTTTCGATCGGAGCTGTAGCTTTGCTTTCCTCACAAGCCTGAGGGAGATATGGTGTTTATCTCCCCAGATGATAAATGCTCCAACATGTTCCCTGACTGATGGCCAACTCTGTCGCTGAACAAAGACAGGAGGCCTGCAAAAAAAACTGGGCTTTTCATACTGAATCGTGACATCTGACTCTTTGGACGGAGCTGATTACTTTTAAGGGGTTATAAGCAGAATCTGAGCCATTTAACATTCCTGGCGCACAAACGGGGACTAATCTGCTATCCAGGGATCTCTGCATTTGAGAAAGTTTTCCGGCATCAAAGAATTGGCTCTCTCTTAGTAAGGGAAGATAATACTGGCTGTCAGAGCCAAACACACTGATTTCCACTTCAAGATAGATATGGGTATCACTTTTAATTGCCATCATAATTAGAGTTACACCACTCTGTCTACTAAATGGATCAAAACTAAAAGCAAGTTTCTGGTCTGCAAAGGACTGACCAACTTTATGCTCATTGATGCACTTTCACAAAAACCTGGTGAAGGTTTGAGGTAAATTATTTGATCCATAAATGCAGAGAATTTTTTTATTTAATTAAAAAATGTTTTTGTTGTTGTCATATTTAATAAAAAATAAAAAGAATTGTCAGGTGAGACCTCTTAGAAAATTTGTATTGGCCACCAACAGATCTGACAGTAGCAAATTAGGGGTTTGTAGATTTACCAAAAGGATTATATAACAAGTTAAGCAAAAAAGAGGGGATGGCCTGAATGAAGAGCTAAACTCTGGGAGCTTTGCTTACCTTTGGTGCTTTTACTCCACGGCAGCTCCACCATTAGGTCCAAATAGTTTCTGGTCAGAGCGTACTCTGGCATGGACTGAGGCATCTTCTTCAACCTGAAAACACAAAAACAGGATCAGCTCCAACCCGTTAACAGGCTAGTAGGGGGGAAGAAAGAATTAAACATGCATTAAAGACAGAACCAAACTTCATATGATGTATATATAAATATATAAACTCCAGGTCAGTCACACTTTTGTGAAATCAAACTGTCTACCTGGGAAGCAACAATGAGTAGCAATCAATTTCACCTGCTGTTGTGCAAATGGAATAGACAACAGGTGGAAATTAAAGGCAATTAGCAAGACAGTGGTTTTGCAGGTGGGGACCACAGACCATTCCTCAGTTCCTATGCTTTCTGGCTGATGTTTTGACCACTTTTGAATGCTGGTGGTGCTTTCACTCTACTGGCAGCAGGAGACGGAGTCCACAACCCACACAAAAGGCTCAGGTAGTGCAGCTCATCCAAGATGGCACATCAATGTGAGTTGTGGCAAGAAGGTTTGCTGCGGCTGTCAGCGTAGTGTCCATAGCGTGGAGGCTCTACCAGGAGACAGGTAAGTACATTAGGAGACGTGGAGGAGCCTGTAGTAGGGCAGTAACTCAGCAGCAGGACCGCTAATTTCACCTATGTGCAATGAGGAACAGTAGGAGCACTGTCAGAGCCCTGCAAAATGACCTCCAGCAGGCTACAAATATGCATGTGTCTGCTCAAACCATCAGAAACTGACTCCATGAGGGTAATATGAGGTCCACAGGTGGGGATGTGCTTACAGCCCAACACCGTGCAGGACGATTTGCATTTACCAGAGAAAACCAAGATTGGCAAATTCACCACTGGCGCCACGTGCTCTTCGAAGATGAAAGCAGGTTCACATTGAGCACATGTGGCAGACGTGACAGAGTCTGGAGACGCAGCGGAGAACGTTCTGCTCCCTGCAACATCGTCCAGCATGGCGAATTTGGCATTGGGTTAGTAATGGTGAGGGGGGCCACACAGTCCTCCATGTGCTCCCCAGAGGTAGCCTGACTGCCATTAGGTACCGGGATGAGATCCTCAGACCCCTTGTGAGACAATATGCTGGTGTGGTTGGTCCTGGGTTCGCCTTAAAGAAAGACGATGCTAAACAGGTGGGGTGTGTCAGCAGTTCCTGATAGACAAAGGCACTGATGCTGTTGACTGGCCCGTCCGTTCCCCAGACCTGAATCCAACTGAGAACATCTGGGACATTTCTCACTCCATCCAACAATGCCACGTTGCAGCACAGACTGTTGGCAGATGCTTTAGTCCAGGTCCGCCACGTCATCAGGAGGATGCCAAGGCGTTGTAGGTAGGTCATGGGGGCCACACACACTACTAAGCCTCAATTTGACTTGTTCTAAAGACATTACATCAAAGTTGGATCAGCCTGTGGTGTGTTTTCCACTTTAATTTTGAGATTGACTCCAAATCCAGACCTACATGGGTTGATAAATAACTACATCACTATTTCGGTTTATTTTTGTACCTTAACTGGGTTTGGGAGGCAGTTTATAACTTTTGGGAAGCGGAGTTTGATCGGAAGATTATTTCATTACACTGCATTAAGCCTAGTTTATACTCCGTTTTGATGACGACTGATTGACGCAAGGCCATTATCCTTTGACGCAAGGGCTTTCTGTCACCTACGCACAGTGTTGGGGAGAATACTTTGTTACAGAATACTGAGTACTTTCTTTAAAACGTATTTTCTAACGTATTCCGTTACTTTGCTGAATCCTGGTACTGTATTCTAAATACTTGGAATACTTCCCCTTAAGAACAGCAGTTAAGTCTATGAAATGTCACAAAATGAGCTGGTAGCTACTCCTGCATTAAAATAATAAAAAATAAAAAAATAATTTAATTATTTTTGGCACAACACTGCTACCTCTCAGTGACCAAAAACCAACCAGACAAACTGGTTTTTAGCAGTAATTTCCCTTTACATGTTATTAGATTTTATATTTAGTCATTTGAAATAAATTTTCCCTTTTTATCAGCAACAGCAAATTAGGTTATTAGCAACTTTCTGTTATAAATATGCAAAGTATTGTAAACTGGCATTCATTGCACTCCAAGTGAAAAGCAATTATCCTTGTAGCCATAAATTTCGGGAAACCCATCACAACAACATATAATCAAGCTAACGTGATGTCAGATTCAACCACTGTAACTGTGCGAAATGACCTAACTAACACGATATAGGCTCTGTCAATTAATGGACAAAAAAAACAGTAGACGATTTTGTTTTTGTACATCATTGCAGTGTCTTTTAAAATGTTCGTGACTTTCACATACCTTGAAAGGCAGGCCAACCGGATGCTTTATGTTTCTAGTTTGCTGTTGACATTGTTGATGTGCGGTGTAGCTTCTTAAGACCCGCCAGCAAAAGTTTACGCAAAAATGTAAGAATTTTCCCACCTGGATCATCGCTAACCTTTGCAAAAATATTGTAGGTAGTAATATGAATATGCAGTTTAATTCATTGATACCGAATTACTCGCTGCTACAGCAATCACTGGAGTTCGCCTGCATACTTTACAGTTTGATGCACGGTGTGTCCACACCAAACGCGATAAAGCGACCAAAAAAGCGCAACACGTGCCTAGCTGTTCGCGTGCACATTCGCACCTTGAAGCGTGTACAAAGCAAACTGGATGCGCTTAAAATATGGCATTTTCACGCGCGACCTGGCCTTCAGCGGAGCTGGGGCTAGAGTGCCGCTGGCGGTGGATTATGGATTATGGTCTCTGAGTTGACGGAGGACAGAGTAGACTACGTGTTCAGCCTGGCCTCCGGTAGAGCTGGTACTGCTGCACTGAGGTTAGTTTCAAGGCTGACTTCTAGGCCGAGAGGTGCTTTTACAGCAACAACGGCTCTTTTAAGAGCCACCCACAAACCTCTTAAGAGCATTCCTGTCTAAATAGTTTAACCTATTTATAAAAAAAAATGATGTCTCTGTATTAAAAACTGCTTGCATCATGTAGCTCGGGGTGATTAGCCACGATGTTACTCTGTATTTCCTCCATGTCCTGCTGAGGCTGTGACTCCATGACAGTCACAGAATCACTGACACTCTGTCCCCTGATTGGTTGTCGCAGCACGATTTGATGCTGGAGTTCAGATTTTTCCAACTCGAGCGGTAAACGCGATGAACCCGAATGCATCACATAAAAGACCATCCATCGCATCTGTAGCTCGAATTGTTTGCGCAAATCAGGCAGAAAAGATTTTTCGCGACGCAAATCTGCTTCTGAAGTGTCGCGGGACCCCAAGACGCGCTTCATCCCTCTCCTCCATTAATTTTACATGCAAACCTGAAGCTCTAGTCACTTCTATTGCGTTTGGTGTGGACACACAGTAAGGGGCGCGACTTGATGACTAGTGTTGCCAGATTTGATCTTTGCCCCCCGTTTTAACCACCATGGCTTTAGTAGGACTTTTGTCAGGAATGCTCAAATGAAATCTGGCATCACTTGAAAAAAATGAACTACGAGAGAGCGCCATTGAATGCATCATTACCTTAACTGCTAGCAGGTTTATTTGGCTGCGGTTGTGGCTCCAACCCCCCCCCAGCTCCGGGTCTGAATCCATACCTGGCAACTCACGTTAGTGTTGATGCTTGCAGGTCGGGAGTATTTCGCCATAGAATCTCTATGGTTACGGAGGCATGTTGTTTAGGGGTATTAAGGGATAGTCTATACTGCGCGGAGACACATTTCCCAAAATCTATATATTCATCTTTCAAGTGGAAAGTAGAAAACACGAGTATTCTAATGGTATTACGAAAGTAACTGTATTCCGAATACCATGTTTAAAAATAGTAACTGCAACGGAATGTAGTAATCATAATTAGTATTCTAAATATGTACATGTATTGTATTACTCCCCAATGCGATTGGTCAGTGATCAGTCCAGCAACGGCCAGCGAACGTTTCACCAGAACGTTGCTATGTAGTCACTATAATCAGTAGTTAAAGCAGCATTCGGACAATACATGCTTTATATTGAAAGGATAATTTATCCAATCTGTTCTTTTGGTGATTTTGAACACAAGGTGGTGTAGGAAAACAACAAAAAGGCTGCTGTTTGTGTTTCCATGTGTTTTTAGAGTATACTATGAGTGGCACTTCTAGTAAAAAGCTTTAAAGCTTAATCAAAACTTACATTCTGTTTTCCATTGCTCCTTGAGGGGAAATGCCTTCACATGCTGAAAAAAAAAAAATTGAAACACTGCGATACAGTAGGCAGATTGTAGGTCTAGCCGCAATGAAAAGTTAGCACCCCCCGCTGTCCTAGTTGAGAATTGCTTTGAAACACTGAAAAAACAATGCCGGACAGATAGACAGAAACGGAGAACCATAAACGCAAAACGTCTACGTCAATACATCTACGCGCACATTTGCTATGGAGATGTATAAACTAGGCTTTAGTATTAACTACTGCGGTCAGGTGTTCTCATGTTTGCTCCGTTTACATAGCTCTGTTAGCTCTAATTTAGACAATAGGCTGTTGACAGAGTAACGTTAACATTAAGTTAAAAATGTTAAAACAAGGCTTGTATAGTTGTATCAAATAGTGTGCAACTGTGGGAGTTGTTTAATACGTTTAAGTTACTCTGTCTTTTGCAGATAGCAAGATGTAAGCTGTAGGCTAGTTAACCTTAGCATCGCTTCCCGTCACTCATTAACTTAGCTGAAAATTCCCCACATGGCTTTGGGCAACCAAATAGAAAAGAGTGTGTCTGTTGCTGAGCCATCCACCTGCCAAAAACCTTGCTCAAGTTCTATGTGGAGCGCATTTTACAGTGAGTGATGAACAGAAGTGATATATAATGTGTGGATTTTTGAAAAAGCATCAACCAATATTGCATATCTATAATTATTATAATGGATAAAGAATACTTACACTATAACATAAATTAGAAGTGTAACGCATATCTTTATGCGTAGTTTGAATTTTACTTGAATTTTTGAATTGTACTCAACTTTTACAAATGGAAATACTTCCCCTCCCAAAAAATACAAAACACAGAGAACAATACAATATACACAAAGTTTTAAGCTGACTGTAATTGTGACTTTTTCTGTCAATGTGAATGTATTTGTAGAGCACATTAAAAACGGCGGTTGATCAAAGTACTTCACAGTTTAGATAAATAGTCAAACAGTATAAAGATAAAACAAAAGAGGAAACGAACAAAGAAGTTTGAAGAACCATTTAGTTCTCATATTCTGGTTCAGTCAAAAGACAATTGTTCAGAGCAGATTTATTGGACTCAGCGGTCCAGATAAAAGTTTTCAAAACCTTAAAAATCAATTCCAAAACAGGCTGGGAGGCAGTCGAGACCAGCTAGGATTAGCGATATCAGTGCCTGTTTAAAGACGAACAGCCAATCTGTAGAGATGATCTAAGGTGAGGTGATGAAACCATGAATGACCTTTTAAATGCTTTCGATTACGAGATATGGTTGTACTTTTGTAATTAGATGTAATCAGAACAAACTCGATATAGTCAACTTTGTTCATCAGCTCTGCCAGAGCTGACCTCATCGCAGGAGAGGACGACTAAGAACAAAAATGTACAAAAACTAAACCCCACCTTTTCCATCTGAGCGTGATCCATATGAACACAGAACAGGAGGAGGTAATAAAAATACATATGAGCCCTTAACAGATCTACACAAATAAAATCAAAGAAAATTACAGTTTTGAATACATTTTCAAATAGCTGCAGCTCAGATAAACAATGGTGAAAGATGCTCTTTCAGGGTGAAAACGGCTGTTGTAAACTCAACCAAATGGCTGCATCAACCAGAGGAAGTTTTTTTTTACCTCTTGAGTTCTTTCAGACAAACTTTGAGTGCAGCTTCCGGCATGCTGGCTGCGTGGATCTTCCTCTCCAAAGCTACCATGTCATCCTCATCTTCACCCTCACCCTCCTCGTCCAGATTGAACTGTCGACCAGGGAACACTCCGCCTTTACGCACTGACAGCACCTGAGCATGTTAGAAAGGTTTTGGTTTTACATATAATGATCCGTGAGACAGCCGAAAACACTTTTACAGATGGATTCTCTGCTTTGTAAGGCTTGTTGTCTAACATCTGCTAATGACCAACCTTGTCGAAAGATTGACATCAAAGATTAGAATCAACGTGACATGTGGGATGTAAAAGAAACGGTAAAGCTAGCTTGCAGCACTGAGGCTAATAGTGCTAGCGTGGCGTATAATTGGTTTGATTTGGGCTTTAATACGTCCCCTGCTCTCTCTCTCTCTGTCAAACAACAAAACAGGCTGATGTGTTTGTTCACATGTGTTTTTAGAGTATTCTCTGAGCTGCACTCCTAGTAAAAAGCTTTCTAGCTTAATTAAAACTTAGTTCCTGTGGTCCATTGCTCGCTGTTAGTAACAACAGCGGATTTAAAAATGTCCACCCGGTACTCCATCATCCTGCAAAACTAAACCACTGGACTCTAGTGTTCTGGGCACCGTCTCCGACGGTTTGGCACACAAACTAAACCAAATCTGTGACAATTCAATAAATTGTTCAAAAGAAATGTAAAAAGCATCAAGATAAGCCTATAATTTAAATTAATATTTGATCAATATAACATTTTTCTTTATGTTAGTCAGAATTTGCTGATTTCACTCAGGTCTTTCAACTTGATTTCTTTAAATTCTTACAAACTTCTCGTTGGTATAAAAGGTGTTAATATAAAGTGCTGAACTGAATTTAGTTTTTTGTGTGCTTTGTTAAAATTTAATCATTACAGAACGTCATAAAGTGGGCAGGGCTGTGCTTGAAATGCATTTTCTACATTTTTTGATAGTTAGCAATAGTTCTTGATGTTGTTTATTCTCTTAACGATGCAATATTATTTTTCTATATTGTCCAGTCCTACTAGAGGCCTTGTGACAAAATGTGAAAAAGGTGCGAATACGTTTACAAGTGTACACGTGAAAACATCCTTTACCCTCTTGTCAGTGTCGGGGCTTATTTTCCTGGTTTTCTGCAGCAGGTTCAGTCCCTCGATCTGCCTGGTCAACATGGGCAGAGCCTTCCTGAAACGCTCCTCCAGGCTGACTGCATCCAACACCTTCATTTACCATAAAAGGGAGCAGATGGACATTTATAACAATTCAGCAGCATGTTTTTTATTGTTCAAGCAATCATGATGACATGTCAGCCGCATGTGTCCTGACGAAGACCAGGAGGCGGGAGCACATTACAACCATCTTAAAATCACTGAAATGGCTCCCCGTATGTTTAAGGATCGATTTTAAGGTTCTTTTAATGGTTTTTACGTGTCTCAGTGCTCTGGGGCCTTTTTTTATCCAGGATGGGTATCATTTAGGTTTTATTTGATATTAACCAGTATTTTTTAAATGGTGCCGGTGCTTAAAGAATGGAGAACATACAAACTTTGTCGAAAAACCCTCATGATTAAAAATGTTGATCTAATTAATCACAGGGAAGCTTTGAATTAATCATCATTCCTAAATGTGACAAAAACAAAAACAATTTCCGGTGTAACTAAAGGTCAAATCCAGATGTTGTTGCAATTTATTTTTAAATTAAATATAGAAGAAATCAATTAAAATTTTCTTTAGAACTCCACAATCACATTCACAAAGTATGTGTGGTCCCATATGAAAAATAAAGACAAATAAAGGTAGAACTAACCAAAATATGCGAATAAACTTAACATTTGGATATCACCAGTCTTAAATCATTAATCAAATGTCACAATTTACCATTTTCCAAAAGTAAACACTCAGCAGATTCTCCGGTTTATCACATCAGGAAATCAATGTTCTTATTGTGAAGATGTACACAGCTACTTCCGCTAATGAGCTAGCACTAAACAGTCCGAAAACATCCCTTTAACTGAATAATGAACATTTTTAACGCAGCGGTAACTGACTATGAAATGTACTGAAGCTACACAGCCAACATGCAGAAATCAACATAAATACGGCGCATTTATACTCTGCACCGCGCACAGCGACTCCAAAGTGGACGGTAAGGAAAATTCCCACAGACATCTTACGAACTTAAAATCATACCAACCCAATACGCCGATGATAATATACTCATATGTCATTTAGGCACACACGTATATGCTCCTGAACAACAATCCTGTCTTAGGCTGGTTAGGAAGAACTGATGCGGTGTGGACTGAATTGCAAAGAGGGTGGCGTTCTGTGCGTCAATTGCATACATTTTTTTTTTTTTTTGTAAATTCTAGTAATTAATCGACCTGCATTAAGTGTTAATTTTGACAGACCTAATTTTTAAGAGTTTTTTTTTTTTTTGCAAAAAGATAGCCATCTTAGCCTTTTCTGGCGATATAGGGCATTGTTCTTGGCTGATGGCATGCCCAGAATCCATGTCAAGACATCCAAGGGGAAAAAAGAACCGAAATTAGGCACCGATATGTGCACTGCTTTTCGGTCTGGTTACTACCGTTTATGTCAGAACCGAAATCAGTACCCATCCCTACTTATCTTTTAGAACTGCTTGTACCTTATGAACCTTTGCGGTCTCTGCGCTCCTCTGGCAGCGGTCTCCTGTTGTGCCTAAACTCAGGATACGCAGTCATGGCCAAACATCTTTCCAACACTATGGTTCTCTTCTCTGGAAAAAGGCTGCCGGAGAGCCTCAGGGTCGCAGATAATGTTCCTTATTTTAACAGCAGGCTCAAGACTCACCTTTTTAGCTAAGTTTTTAACTGATTATTATTTATCATAGTCTGTTATTTTTCTTTGCTCTGCATGTTTTACTTAATAAATTCCATCAGTGTTTTACTATTTAATCTTACATTTATCCTCTGTTTTTATATTTTAAATTGTTATTTTAATTTTCCTTCCAGTGTTTGCTCTATGTCAGCCCTCTGTCTCCGGAGCGGAGACAGAGAATGTGGCCATTTTAATCCTATAAAGCACTTTGTGTGACAGTTTCTGTATGAAACGCACTTTATGCGTACATTTTTTAAATGATTTGACATGTCAGCCTGCCACATTTTAAAGTTTCCTGTTATCCGAAGCCTTACCTGGAGTTTCTCCTTGTTAGATGTGCGGATCATCGAGGCAACCACATCCGGCAGAGTTTCTCTGGGCAGGCTATCCAACAGTCGTCTGAACTTGGCCACCACCGGCACAGACATGTCTAACATTCCTAATAACTGCACAAAAACACACACATACACAGACACACATTTGAACCATTTGGATTAGAGTGTAGCAATAAAAACATTTTTTTCTATTTCCAAGTAAAGTTTTGTTGTCACATCCCATCAGTGGTTTTTGCTACAATAAGCTGCAGCAGCACCATCTTCATTCATGTTGAAACTACAGGCCGTTTTCATTGTGCTCCAACATTTTTACCAGAGAGACTGGGAGCAGCTTCGACGTCCACAGCTGATTTCTGTGGCGCTAATACGGTGAAACTGGTTTGGAAAATAAAGCAAAGTCAGTCACTAACCCCAGAGGTGCCAAGTTTTCAGCCAGCAGCTCTTAAGAAATAATCTCTGAAGTTTAGAAACACTTTTATTCCCGGTCTTTAGGGCCAGAATGATTTATACTCCTGCCACCCGAAAATTTAAAATCATTTTTATTCAATTGAGGACATCGTTTCTGGTTGCAAATAGCACAGACCTATCCTCAGAAGAAAATAAATACAAGAGGTTTCATTTAAAAAAAACGAAACAGCATGTCATTTTTGAAACCGCAGATTAAGTTTTCGTTTTTTTAATCTTTCCACTCGTATAAAGACGACTGATCTATGCTTACGAGCACTGGAGCATAGGATTTTTTAATTTTGGGGGCGGGGACAAGGTTGTCAGCATTTCCACTGTACACCCCACCCCATCCCAAACACAACACACTCACTTGTATGAGCCTTTATTCAGCTCATTTAGTCAGTTTGAGTAATTTCAGCAAATGGTTTGCAATAAAACAAACACTAAAGATGTACTTGTTTGAAGCTATAATCTTAAGAACATCATCAAAACTACCTGAATCTGCCATTTGCTATTCTCACAATCAATCATCAACCAAAACGTCATAAGCAAACCAAAATATATGAATAAACTTGACATTTTTGATATTACCAGTCTATGTTAAACATCATATATTAAATATAATTAGAAATCGTAATAAAATGACACAAAAGTCTCCAGTTCATCAATGTTAAAATTAGGAAGGAATCCGCTTACTGTCAAGATCTACAGAGCAACTTCCGCTAATGAGTTAGCACTCATTTAAAGAAACACTCTGTAACTTTGCAGATATTTGTCCTCTGTCGCCATCTCGAGGCATGTCGTGTATTATCACTGTTGTAAAAACAAACCTCAATGGAGTGTTTCTCTGGCTCTTTTAAATGAAAGTTTAAAACTCTACTATTCAGAGCTGCATTTGAGTCCGAAATTTTGTTTGGTTTTTTGTTGTTCTCATTGATTCTCATGCTTTAATTTTTTAATTTTATTATTTTAACTGATTGTGTTTTATCTGTTTTTAATTTACATTCTTTTGCATACATTTTTTTCTAATGCCTTAATTGCGCTTTCCATTAATGGATTCTTGTGTTTTATTTGTTTTAAATTTTAAAACTCTTACATTAATTTTCTTTTATGCTTCAATTACTAAATGCATTTCTTTTAGTGATGATCTGTTTTAATTTTCATATTTTCATCATGTATTTGGTTTATCAATGAATCATGTCAAGTACCTTGAATTGCAACTGTAGAAGCGTACTGACAAAACATCAAACTAACGGCGTGTCAGTTGGTAAACGGTCAAACAGTTTTCCCCCACAGTACCACATCATCATGCCCAAATAACCCCGGCATTTATTACCTACCAATGCCATAACCCTCCCATGTAGTCACATCTCCAAAAACAAACATCAATAATGGTGTTCTGTCACCAAAACGTTTCGAAAACACGTGTTTTTATGGTGTAAATGTTACGGAGTGTGTCTTGAAGCTTCTGGAGTCCGTGTCGGGTTATGTTGTGCTGCGTTCAATTTCATCAGAAAAAAGAACTTCAAGCACTTAATGTACGATTTTTTTTCTGCTTCTTTGCCTTATAAATGGGTGGGGTGGGGGTGGGGATGATCAGTTCCCCACCCCATCTGTGCTCATGCTTATGAGCTCCAAGTCTCTCAGGTTGGAAGGCCTACTTACCATAACCATAATTCTACAGCTCACACCACAGATTCTCAGTCTGATTGAAGTTGGGAGACCAAAACCTAAACAAGAACACAGAAGAAACCTGCCTATCAGAATGAAACATCCCTTTAAACCAAATGGTAGCAAGCCACTCATTATAACTTGGCCTCCAGCATGAATGTAAAGAATCGCTGTTTTCTTTCACCAGGAAAGAGCCTGTACTTGATTTAGGTCAGTAATGTCTAAAGTGTGATTCATGAGCCATTTGACCAAGAACGCCACTAGCCTGAACCAAGATTGTTAGGGCCAAATTTTCATTGGAGATAAATAACATGTCGATCATGAACAGATCATTCACAATATTATCATACATCACATTTTTCCAATATAGCGCAACTCAATAAAAAATGTTTGCTCTTTAAGAGACAATTATGGATGATCCATGTTATACCTTTCGCATCCACAATGATTTATGGAGGCTTTAAGGGAAAACTTGGACTTTTAAAATGGATTTTACATAATGTGATTTTATCACAATTTAATTTTTAGATGGTTTCTGTTATCTTTAGGCTTCATCTGTCCTAACAGTAGAGTTGCTTATCTGCTAATATACACTCAACAAAAATATAAACGCAACACCTTTGTTTCTGCTCCCATTTTTCATGAGATGGACTTAATACACAATTTTACCATTTCTCTCAAACATAGTTCACAAACTAGTCTAAATGTGTGATAGTGAGCACTTCTGCTTTGCTGAGATAATCCATCCCACCTCACAGGTGTGCCACATCAAGATGCTGATCTGACATCACGATTAGTGCACAGGTGTACCTTATACTGCGCACAATAAAAGGCCACCCTGGAATGTGCAATTTTGTCTCTAAGCAAAATGCCACAGATGCCACAAGCATTGAGGGAGCGTGCAATTGGCATGCTGCCAGCAGGAATGTCAACCAGATCTGTTGCTCGTGCATTGGTTGTTCATTTCTCCACCATAAGCTGTCTCCAAAGGCATTTCAGAGAATATGGCAGTACATCCAACCGGCCTCACAACCGCAGAGCACGTATAACCACACCAGCCCAGGAACTCCACTTCCAGCAGGTTCACCTCCAAGATTGTCTGAGACCAGCCACTCAGACAGCTGCTGAAACAATTGGTTTGCATAACCAAACAATTTCTGCACAAACTGTCAGAAACCGTCTCAGGAAAGCTCAACTGCATGCTCGTCGTCCTCATCGGGGTCTTGACCTGACTCCAGCTTGTCGTCTTAACAGACTTGAGTGGGCAAATGCTCACATTCGATGGCGTCTGGCACGTTGGAGAGGTGTTCTCTTCACGGATGAATCTCGGTTTACATTGTTCAGGGCAGTTGGCAGACAGCGTGTGTGGCGTCGTGTGGGTGAGCGCTTTGCTGATGTCAATATTGTGGATCGAGTGGCCCATGGTGGTGGTGGGGTTATGGTATAGGCGGGCATCTGTTATGGATGAAGAACACAGGTGCATTTTATTGATGGCATTTAGAATGCACAGAGATACCGTGTTGAGATCCTGAGGCCCATTGTTGTGCCATACATCCATGTAAATTGCAAGATAATGCACGCCCCCATGTTACAAGGATCTGTACACAATTCTTGGAAGCTGAAAATGTCCCAGTTCTTGCATGGCCAGCATACTCACCGGACATCTCACCCATTGAGCATGTTTGGGATGTGCTTGACCGGCGTTTACGACAGCGTGTACCAGTTCCCACTAATATCCAACAACTTTGCACAGCCATTGAAGAGGAGTGGACCAACATTCCACAGGCCACAATTGAGAATCCGACAAACTCTATGCGAAGATGTGTTGCACTACGTGAGGCAAATGGTGGTCACACCAGATACTGACCGGTTCTGAGTCCCCCAGACCCCCAATAAAGTAAAAAACTGTACATTCCAGGGTGGCCTTTTATTGTGGGCAGTATAAGGTACACCTGTGCACTAATCATGATGTCAGATCAGCATCTTGATGTGGCACACCTGTGAGGTGGGATGGATTATCTCAGCAAAGCAGAAGTGCTCACAATCACACATTTAGACTGATTTGTGGACAATGTTTGAGAGAAATTGTGATATTGTGTATCTGGAATGAATTTTAAATCTTTAAGTCCATCTCATTAAAAATGGGAGCAGAAACAAAGGGGTTGCGTTTATATTTTTTTCGAGTGTAGTAAACATACAGTTTAAGCAAATGTTGCTTTGATTTTACCTTCGTCATAAGATCAACTCTTATTCCTTCATAGGTTTTAAATTTAAAATTAATACAATGTCTATTGTAGAGCTCCTAATTCTACAAGGATATATGCTCTTACTAAAGTCATAATTCTGCCTTTGTATACCATAAATAGTATATTTCATAAAACATTGAAAAGAAGTCTTTCTCATTTTCAGTATTGTATTACTACCTGGTCTCCAACATCCAACACTGCTTTGACTCTCCTCCAAAGTCTATATAAACAGGCCCTTAAAGTGCTGGATAAAAAGCTGAATTGGTACAATGACTGTAATATTATTGATAAATACAAATTTAATTTGAACATTTTATCTTCTTCTCATTGGTTTATAAAACTTTAATTTTGCACTTGGGGTTTCACAATTCTCCAAATCCTGAATTTGATTTTCGATTTTAGGGTCACGATTTGATTCGATTCTCGATTTTATTTTTCTTACAGTACAGAGCCCTGTGCCATTTTAGACTAGTCTAGATCATTGGTTTTATTAATTTTGTACAGTAAATGTTATTTCAAAAGACATAAGTGATGAAATTTCCATAATTCTTGTGTATCACATTAGACATTAATGGGCAAAGTGAAATAATTTATTTACAATACTATAGTGTTTACAATAAATTGTTATACTTTTTACACTATAAGTGTAAAAATCTTGTTTAAATAAATAACAGAAATGATTAGTAACAGAGGTTGGCTGCCATCTAGTGACTCTTTTTAGTTATTGCAGTGCAACAACTCTCAGCTCCGGATGGCTCAGAGAAATTAGCTAATATGCAGCTAACGTTGGTCCTCTTGTTTACAACGAGAAGGTTGACTTAACTCAAGGGAAACACGAAATTTCCTGGTAATTTGAGAGTAGATGGTGCAGCTTTAGCTCCGGTTCGGCTGCTTCTTTTTTCATCCATGGTTTAACTGTGGCTTAGCTAACAGCTACTTGCTACCGTCAGCTAATATGCTTTGTAGAGGTGTGCTCTGTTCACGCGGATGCTCTTGTTTTGATATAGCAATTAATAATATTACCAGATGTTGTTGTGAGTTGTTTGAGAACTGGTAAGATTTACTAATTAGGGAAAATGCAATGTGTGGTTCCTTATAATGCGGAAATCTGAGTAGAGATGGTTGCCTGCCAACTGTTGCAACAGACGATAGTGACACTACATTATGTAAACATGGGAGGTGATCGCAATTGTCTTTTAGATTTCGATGCGTAAGGTTGTGAGATAATTTTGATCGATTTAGATTTTTTTTTTTTTATCCAGATTGTGACACCCCTATTTGGCACCCCAACATTTAAGTACCTTTATGAAACCTCATGTTGGCATAAGCCAGAAGACAACAAGAGCTTCTAGTAGAGGAGACTATGAAATACATTTTTGGGTCTTTACTTTCAGCTAGAACTACTTTCCGGTTAAATCGGTGAGGATGTGGAACTCACTGCCTTTAGCGCTACGGGAAAGCAGTACATTAACAATGTTTACAATTAATTTGAATTTGTGGCAAAAAGAGTAATTCAGTATTTTTATTATTGGTAGTCCATCTAATTCTTGGACTGGTGATAATGGCTGGTACTGCATATTGCATGTTTACCTGGGGAAGTATTTTTTTATATAATGTCGTTTAATGTTTTAATCTGTCACTCAAATATGCCTGGGGACTTCAGATGTAAATAACCTTTTAGGTATCTTGTACAATATTTGTTGTACAGTGTCCCTATTAAATAAATGAATAAAAAATAAATAGCAGTGTTTCTGTGAGATCCAGACTCACTTTAAGATGGGAATTGTGACACCGTTGCCATTCTCCCACGATAAATGACTGTCAGTAGAGTAGGCTGCTGCGCTTTTTAAAAATGTGATTATTATAACAACTGAACACGCTCTTATATCCTCTTGTATGCAGTTTCCTCTGTTTGTTTTGCAAATGATTATATTCAGTCGCTATGACTAAAAATGCAACAGCCACTTTTTGGTTCCAGTCCAGCCCTGATGGACAGATAAAACAATGGAGGGATTAATGGAAAAATGTCTGTTTTCCATCAGCCTTTAAGATCTTGATCAAACTTATAGCCAACTTTAAACATTTCCTATATTTTAAGGACTGCATTGATATGATAGACTGTGCCTGAATGAATAAAATTACTGTAAAATAAAAAAATAATAAAAACGGAGAAATGCTGCTCCAAATGGGGTACAGAGAAGTCTGGATCACAGGACAGGAAAGGAGGTAACAAGAAGAATTGGAAACATTCTGGACTGATCTGCCAGGACGTTTCCTTCTCAGCACAGGTCTGCGGGGTCACCTCGAACACAATCTAACAGATTAAAAACAGAAAAGGTTCAAACCTGCAGATCTTCAGTTGAACTTTCAACCATGGAAGTTATAAAACAGACATTATTTTGATCCATTAAAGCTTGTTATCAGAATCCAACAGTCACCTTTAATAAAGTGGAAATGGCTGATAAACTATATCATTCCCGAGGTAATCTCTACCCCACCCCAAGGATTTCACCAGCAGAGAATCACGCTTTTTAACAGGAATTGTTGTAACAGATTGAGAGAAACTCTAAAAACTAAACTAAACTCTAAAAACAGTGCTAAACATCTGTTAGCTGTGGCCTTTGCACAACATCATTTTACAGAGAACTTAATTCATTCTGAGGGAAACGTGCCCTTGAAGACCCAACCGTGCTTTTATACGCGTGTGCAGGTTCTAAAGACATATGCGCGACGGAAGATGAAGATTCAAAGTCGAGGAATGATTCAGATCCGATCTGACAAGATGCAGACAACAGAAGGTCGGAGAAAAAAACTGGAAATAATCAAAAATGTGGAGAGGAAACAGCAACATAGCTGTAAAAGCTTTACGAAAGGATGAATCACTTCAGCTTTAGTGCTCTCAACAATCGCCTAGCTGTTCGCGTGCACATTCGCACCTTGAAGCGTGTACAAAGCGAACTGGATGCCCTTCAAATATGGTATTTTCACGCACGAACTGGCCTTCAACGGAGCTGGGGCTAGACTGCCGACACACCAACTACATTTCTGAGCAGCTGTCCATCTGTCTGCGGTTCGTAAAAGTTTATAATATTTGAGCAGCGTGGGACGTGGTGCGGGAGCTGCTACCAAGAAACCAGGTGAGGGGGCTGTTTCAAGGCTGAATTCTAGGCCGAGGGGTGCTTTTACAGCAACAACGGCTCTTTCAAGACCCACCCACAAACCTCTTAAGAGGATTCCTGTCTAAATAGTTTAACATATTTATAATTTTTTTTATTCCTGTCTCTCTATAGAAAACTGCTTCTGTCATGTAGCTCGGGGTGATTAGCCACGGTGTTTATCAGTATTTCCTCCATGTCCTGCTGAGGCTGTGACTCCATGACAGTCACAGAATCACTGAAACTCTGTCCCCTGATTGTTTGTCGCGGCACGATTTGACGATGGAGTTCATATTTTTCCAACTCGAGTGGTAGATGCCATGAACGCGAATGCACAAAATGCACCACATAAAATGCAGCGCAAATTTTCCATCGCATCTGTAGGGTCCCACACAACCATCAGGTGGCGCTAACCTGCCCTATAAATACAGCCCGCTTCCCCCAGCTCGGCCTCTTACACGGTGGTTACCGGCCAGCTCATCCAGAGTCCCACTACAACCATTGTCCTTCACTGGCGAAGGAAGACCCGGGTTTCTGACAGAAACTTGCTCCAAATGAACCCAAAGACCACTCCAGGTGAATCTTAAACATTGATAAACAAAGACATTGTGTATCCCGAGGGCCCGACGAAAACCCCTCTAAGTTTCAGGATGCTGGAAGATCTGCAGGACTGAATGAGTGGAAGCCACATGTGCCAGGCCAGAACCAGCAGAAGCCGCATCAAGTTAGCCACCACAGAGCCGATAAGAATGCCGAGCTGGAAAGCTGCCAAAAGCAAAGCAAGGAGCTCACTGCAGCTAACCGGATCGGAGCCATTGTTAGCCACTAGGCTAACGTCACCTCACCCCCCTTTCCCCTCATCGCCGTGCAGCAACTCGGAGACTTAATCGTTCATAAGGTCTGTTTGGGCAGAGGCAATTAGTTAAGGTTAGGTAATTTTAAAAGTTTTCCCTTTTTGTGTTTAATGTTGAATAAATGTGTTTGAGTCACTCTAAGCGCCCCACGTGCATTGCAGAGGGCTACCTGAAAACCGACAAGCTCGCGTGTTCGTCCAGGCCAACACTTCATAACATCCATCCATCCATTTTCTGAACCGCTTATTCCTCAAGGGGTCGCGGGGGGGCTGGTGCCTATCTCCAGCTGTCAACGGGCGAGAACCGGGGTACACCCTGGACAGGTCGCCAGTCCATCAAAGGGCCCACTTCATAACAAAGGTTGCTAATAAATGTTCAAACAGAATTCGGTACAAATAGATTGTTTAAGAACAGAAACTAATCTTATTAACAGTGTTTGAACTTGTTTATTTTTTTTATCAAATACTGGAACTAAACTGTTTACTTCGGTGACCAGTTCATGAATAGAAGTAATTTACCAAAGGTTAATTACTCTGATCCAGATAATTTTTAACAAACATCTCTTTATCCAAAGAATGTTTTGAATTTCTCTTGTAATTAGTGAAACTAATTCATCTTTTCCCTCCAGCATCTGCAAATCGAATCCTGAGTCAGATCTGCATGCAGAATCATAACAGAATTCATGGTTCCTCAGTTTATTGCATTATTCATATTTTGTGTTCCTTTATTTTAACTATATATTTGTTTTAATGAGTAGTGTTTCTCTTATTACTAGTTTGAGTGTTTAAATGTTTTTCCTTCGTGTAAATAAATCTTCTGCATGGAAAGTAACAGGGGTCATTCTTATTCAACACTCACACATGTTGCAAGGTGTATGACCAAATGGACGTTAAGAATTAATTCCCTCAGAATTATGAGACTGATATAGAAATTTGGCTATTAAAATAGTTCGTGGTAGAACCAGGTGGTGCCCCGAATAATAATAATTATTAACTTAGTTAACAGACAATTCCACCGTGGTGGCTTATATAAATCGTCAGGGGGGGGACCCGCTCCTTGCAACTGCACAGACTGGCCAGAGAAATAATTTTTACTTATTTCAATCAGAGCAACCAACGTCCCTGGTGTTCTGAACAAGGGGGCGGATCTCATGTCCAGGAGAAACCTGCTATACAGGGAGTGGAGACTCCACCCTCAAGTGGTGGAGCCGATTTGGCAGAGGTACAGCCAAGCCTCCGTAGATCTCTTTGCCTCATGGGAAAATGCTCAGTGTTCGCTGTTCTACTCCCTGTCAGAAGCAGGTCCTCCCCTAGGCATGGACGCCCTGGCTCATCAATGGCCGGACAAGCTGCTGTACGCGTTCCCATCACTCAGTCTGATATCCTCCACTCTAACCACAGTGAGGGATCAGGGGCTGTCCCTGATTCTGGTGGCCCTATGGTGTCCATCCAAACCCTGGGTGGCAGAAATAGTAGAAATTTTAGCGACCAAACCTTGGCCTCTCCAAGTCCGAAGGGACCTTCTGTCCCCTGCACCGGAAAAAATGTACCATCCCCACCCAGACCGTATGGCTCTCTGGGCCTGGGCCGTGAAAGGTGGAATTTGAATGTGACTTGTCTCCCTCCAGAGGTCATAGACACTATACAGAATGCAAGGGTTTCATCAACTTGCTCTCTTTGCAGTGGTAAATGGAAGGTCTTTGAAGGATGGTGTGGTGAAGGGCAGACTATTCCTTTTTATTGCTCTGTTCAGTTGCAGAGGTGCTCTGCTTTCTGCAGAGCCTGTTGGAAAAAGGGAAAGCCTTTTAAACCATCAAGGTCTATTTAGCTACTATCTCGGCTTACCATGTAGGATTTGGTGACCAACCTGTGGGACAGCATCCCTTAGTGTGTTCAGTTCATGAATGGAGCACGGCATAAAATGCCGACTGCTAGGCCTCTGGTGCCCTTATGGGACCTCACTCTGGTGCCGGAGGACCTCTGCCATCATCCCTTTAAGCCCATTGCGGGTATTGGTATAAAATTTCTTTCACTGAAATCTGCTCTGCTCCTAGCCTTGACCACGGCTAAGAGAGAGAGTTACATACATTGTCCATCAGTCCTGCCTGTTTACAGTGGGCAACCGGGTTCTCCAAGGTGTGTTTGAAGCCTAATCCCGCTTTTGTGCCCAAGGTGATTGAGCCATCCTACAGGTGTTCTATGGTAGAACTACTGGCATTCCATCCACCACCATTCTCTTCATTGAAAGAGCAAAAGCGTAATTGAATATGTCCAGTGAGAACTTTGAGGGCTTATGTGGATAGGACAGCTGGTTTTAGAAGGAATGACCATCTGTTTGTGTCTTGGGCCACGACCCGTAGGGGCAAACCTGTCTCCCGCCAAAGGTTAGTACTCTGGATTGTGGGGGCCATAACCTTGGCATACAAGTGCGTGGGCTCTGAGCCCCCTAAAGGTGTGAGGGCCCATTCTACCAGGAGCATCTCAACCTCATGTGCTTTGTGCCGAGGGGTGTCAGTTGAGCACATCTGTGCAGCAGCCAGCTGGGCGACTCCACACACATTTGGGAGGTTTTACAGGGCTGGATGTGGCCCGTTCATCTCTTGCACATGCAGTGCTTGAAATGGGGACTTCAGGATACACCTGAGGCCCAGTTTAGGTTGGCTACCATGTATGGCTTCGGGGCCAGCATGCGATTCGGGAGTGGGCCATATCTCCCATAGCTCTTTGATAACAGACTGAGGTGTTTCACCAACACATTCCTTCACGCATGGACACGGAAAAAAACGTTAACTTGAATGAGTCGGGAGGTGTACGTTGGCTGTGAGATAAGACGGGGTTGTGGCCACGGACACGGCTCAACCTGTCTGTCTCAGACAGACGTGATGTCATTGGAGCTTCAGTAGTAGGTCACGCTGAGGCGATTCCCATAGTGAAACACCTCACGCTGTTATCAAAGAACCAGGGATTACGTTAAGTAACCCATCGTAATTCTTTTTATAAACATCTTAACCTCCTCTATCACCACACACATCTCTTCCTCACTGCTCGGGTTTCCAACATAATCAGAATTACATTCGAATGCATCAATCTGCTGAAATGTTGAGGTTGCTACAACCAGAACAACCTTTAAACTTTGCGTGAACTAAAGTGCAGATCTCACTGGAGGTCTTCAGAGATCTTGCTCACTGCTTACACATGCTCTTTGCATCTTGGACACAATGCAAGAACAGGTCAAATGACGTCATTTCGCTCCTGAGGAGTAATTGTCCTCTGGTCTCTCCCTCACTGATACTTCTTTTACACAAAATATTCAAAGGTGACTGGAGACTTCTGGAGAGACAAAAAAAACCTTCTTAGCCGTCAGGAAAATTGGCAACTAGTGCACAGAAACCTTAAAATCCAGAAAACGCTGAAAACTCTTCCAACAGGTTTTCCCACAGAAGTTCAGTTCAGCAAATCAGATGTGACAGGCCTAAATCCAGGAGCTAAAATAAACCCGGTGTGCTGTGATGCAGCAAAATCTTGCCATCTGTAAAGCCAGAGAAGGGCAAGCGTATCAAAGACCTCTTCCTCTTAGTTTGCATCGTCTGAGAAATCACTACAGAATGGCAGCTGGCAGAAATACAGCGGGTCCGGAAAATATTATTAAAAGAAAAACAAAACAATACAAATCTTTACTACATAAATTCATCTGCTGAGCAGAGGCAAAGAGGAATACATTCTACAGCTGTAGAGGAAGGTGCTGGAGTGGTCCATTCTGATTCCTCTATGTGGAAGGAAGATCAGGAGAAAACTTCACTGACCTTAAAGGGATATTCCACCCATAGGTAAAAATATGTCCTTTGCCATATACCCCAGTTAGACAAATGAGAAAAATGAATTTTTTAACCAGACCAGTACCTTATTGTCCCGAATATAGGACGACCCAAATTATAAGATACCCCCCCCTTCTAAAGACTAATCTTTAGTAAATAATTCATTTTTAAATAAACTATTTTTAAATTAAATTTTGAGAAAGTCACAAATACGTACAGTCTGCTTTAATATTTGCTTGTTAATGCAAACACAAAGCTTTTTCAATGCATATTCTAGTAAAGCAAGACACTAGCGATAATTAAAAAAAACACAAAGAAAAAAATCATAAGAAGAAGACAACCCCACATTTTTACATATAAACTGTCAGAACTTTGCTCATTACATGTCAAATCAAAATTCTGCATGAGGCTTTAACTCACAGACGTCCTCTACCTTGCTGTACTCAATTTCACTCTCATGCTGCGGTCCTGTCTCCTCCTACAGATCGTCATCTTTACTCTGCTGTTGGGGTCGTGTAACGACGCCAGACAACTGTCAGCATGTGTCAATGGTTAGACGCCGATTATCAGACCACCCCATATTTTTACATAATTTTCAACAGAAAAAAAAGTGTCCTATATTCGGAACAATACGCTAATTCCCCTCATCCAGAAGCAGTTCGTTTGCTTTAGCTTAGCATAAACCAATGTAAGTGAATGGTAACTACTAGCATGCTAGTAGTTACCATTCACTTACAAGGGTTTATTTTTGTTTATGGTGCTGCCAGATCAGGGGAATTACTGGGGGGGTTACCAAAATGCATTTTTCTCACATCTCTCACTCTGGTGAAGATGGCTACAGACACATGTTTTATTTAGGGGTGGAATATACCTTAAAGTAGTCAGCCACCAATTGTGGAAGTTCTCCCACTTAAAGAGATGAGGGTCTTTGATTTTCATCATAGGTATACCTAAAATATGAGAGACAAAATAAGAAGAAAAAAATCCAGAAAAATCACATGGTCTGATGTTTTTAAAGAATTTACAAATTATGATGGAAAATAAGTATTCAGTCACCTACAAATAAGCCAGATTTCTGGCTTTCAAATGCCTGTAACTTCTTCTGTAAGAGGCTCCTCTGTCTTCCACTCACCTGTATTAATGACACCTTTTTAAACTGATTATCAGTATAAAAGATACCTGTCCACAACTTCACACAGTCACACTATGGCCAAGACAAAAGAGCTGTCAAAGGTTTGTAGAAGGCGTGAATAAATCAACTGTGGGAGCAATTATTAGAAAATAGAAAGCATCATGACCACTGATGATCTCCCTTGATCTGGGGCTCCACACAAGACCTCACCCTGTGGGGTCAAGATTATCAGAAAGACAGTGAGCAAAGATCCTAGAATGATACAGGGGGACCTAGTGAACAACCTGTAGAGAGCTGGGACCAAAATAACAAAGGCTACCATCAGTAACACACTACACCGCCAGGAACTCCAATCCTGCAGTGCCAGACGTGTCCCCCTGCATAAGTCAGCACAGGTCCAGGCCGGTCTGAAGTTTACTAGAGAGCATTTGGATGAATTACGGGAATTTCATATGGTCAGATGAAACCCAAATAGAACTTTTGGTAAAATACTTTCTTTGTTGTGTTTGGAGGAGAAAGAATGCCGAGTTGCATCCAGAGAACACCATACCTGTGAGGTATACCTGTGAACCATACCGGGAACCCATATCTGTGAAGAATGGGGGTGGAAGCATCATGATCTGGGGCTGTTTTTCTGCAAAGGGACAAGGATGACTGACCCGTGTAAAATAAAGAATGAATGGGGCATGTATGGTGGCATTTAGAGTGAAAACCTCCTTCCATCAGCAAGGTTATTGAAGATGAAATGTGACTGGGTCTTTCAGCATGATATTGATCCCAAACACACCGCCCAGTAATGAAGGAGTGGCTTTATAAGAAGCATTTCAAGTTCCCGCAGTGGCCTAGCCAGTCTCCAGATCTCAACCCTAACACAAAATCTTTGGAGGGAGTTGAAAGTCTGCGTTACCCAGCGGCAGCCCCAAAACATCACTGCTGTAGAGGAGATCTGCATGCAGGAATGGGCCAAAATACCAGCAGTGTGTGAAAACTTTGTGAAGACTTAAGAAAAACCTTTGATCTTTGTTATTGCCAAAAAAATGTATATAATAAAGTATTGAGATTAAATTTTATTATTCACCAAATACTTTTTTTTCCACCATAATTTGCAAATCAATTATTTAAAAATCAGATGGTGGGATTTTCTACAATTTTTCTCATTTTGTCTCTCCAAAACCCCACGCCAGGTGTGGCTGATAGACCATGTAATGAAGTAACGTAGCGTAACACACCTGAACGGCAGCCTGGTAGAACTTCTGGGAGAGCTCTCCCAGTTCTCCATCTTCTGCTGCAGCGCCCTCTGCTGCTGATGTGTACTGCTCCAGTTTATCCAGCTGCTCCACCTGTCACAAAACAGCAGAGTCACAGACACCTGTGTATTCTTGTATCTAAAATTCCAAGCTACATCTTATAAACAGTAGAGACAGAGATGCATTCAAATGAGCCCGTCGACCTGTTGAGGTACTTTGAACTTCTCCATTCTATGCAAGAGTAAACACTCTGCAAACTAAGGGGCATTACTTCTAATAGATTTATTTTCCCTCAAAGGTGAGAGCATGGTGGCTTTTGTAGATATGTTGTGCACACAGATATTTGACTTGATGGGGACCTGCTGTTGATTATATGAGCTTCTTCCTTCACTTTAAACAGAATACAAACTGAAGGCATTGTCTAACCATAAAAACCCAAAAAATCAAGCTTTTTCATTATGCTAATAGTTATTGTGTAGGAGGGGGAATACATCTAGGTGTTGTGTTGAAGCGATGTAAGGCGTTCTGCAACCTTTACCTCACATCTCTCCACCCACTGTATATTAACAGTACAGGATGATTCTGAGCCTGTGAAATTTTCCAGACATATCCCATCAGGACGAGAGCCAGAGAAAGACCCAGGACACTCTGGAGGTACTATGGTTCTACTCACAGTTCTAATCAGAGGTCGCGCTAAGCATGTTTTTTTAATCGTCCCTTTTGAAATCTTATCGGATCTTAAATCTTATTGGATCGGGTATTAGTTAGTATTGTTATTTGTTTTTTATTCATTTCAAATAATATTAAATCCAAACAACCTAAACAGAAAACGCCATATACAAATTAAATGAAAAGAATGCACTTAAAATGTGAATACACGCCGTGGTTCCTGCTGCACATGGAACCGAAATGCGCACCTATTTGTACGTAATCGAACAGCAGGATTGTTGTAGAGGTTGTTGACATGAGGTTTTGGATTTTGTTTTGGACAGATGACTTCACATGGGGGAGGTTAGATGCTGTTCTGGAGTCTGAATGCACACTCTGATGCCACAGTGGAGACTGGAATTAAAGGGAATATTTTTTTTTTTTTACCTTGACCTTATTTTTAGCAATTATTACATTCATTTACTCACCTAGAAAAGTTTGGAGCCACTTTGAGTTCTTCCAAAGAAGTTTATATCCATTCGTAATAAGTGTATATCCATATAATGGGAGCCAATTAGGGCAGATTTGCTGCCATTAATAGGGCATTATCTACCCTAAAACTCCTGCATTTAGCCGTGTTTTATTATGAATAGTTAGCGATATTCCCTTGTGTGTTCAGAATGTTTCAGAGGTGCTAAGCTATTAGCTTCTGGGGTTTTTACAGGCTTTTAATGCAACCGATTCCAGCTTACACTAACCTGGGATTTCAATGACATCACAGCAGTCCACCATTACAGCTGTAGTCTTCATAGGTTGTAGAAAGGGAGCCTCTAGAAGCTGAAATTAGTCCAATTGTTCATTCGGTTAGTGTAATTTGGAAACATGTAAACGTGAACAGTGTTCATGTCTGCAGTAGCAAGTTCTGTCTAACTGCCTTAGAGCACAGAGTGAAAGTCCCGCTCAGACTAAAGCTGGGATAGAGCATGGCACTGACGTAATAGCCCTAGAGAAACACATAGAAGCACTTCTGAGACGTTCTGAACTCTGACGGCAGTAATCCTAACAATGACAAAACTAAGGAGTTTTGGGGAAGATAATGCCTTTTTACAGGCGGCAAATCTCCTGCCCCCATAGACTCCCAAAATACGGATATATACGCTGATTGTGACTGGCAATAAACTTCTCCCGAAGGACTCCAAGTGGCTCCAGACTTGTCTGGTTGAGTAAATGACCGTAATAAACGCAACAAATAAAGTCCAGGTTGAACAAAAAAAAGAAAAAGAAAAAAAGACGTTCCTGTTACAGTGCAGGTTTAGAAAAATATGTTAGGAACCGTTTCTAAATAAAGTCTTTCCAATATTAGCGGTTGTTCGCTACAGAGCAAAACGACAGGCAAAGTGCTTCGGATTTATTTTGTTTTTTTTCGAGCCTTGGAAATGTTATGTTTTTTTTTTGTTTTTTTTTGGGATGGTCAATATGAACATGGACATTTTGTGTTTTTGGGTTTGTGTTTGTCTTTTGTCTTGTCTTACATGTGAGTGTGTGTTTGGGGGTGTGTGTGTGTGTGTGCGCACACATGTATGTGGGATGTTCTCTTTTTTGTCCTGCCCCCCCCCACCGTGATACGATACGGCAACCCAGTATTTTCAATTCGTCTTTATTTCTCTCCTCTCTATCTCCCCAATTTTACTCCATATAATGAATTAATAAAAGTGAATAATTACTAAAATGTCTTGATTTAATATGGTGTATGCACAAGTAGATATTTTAAGTTATAATTGTAATGGACTGGCAGATCGTAAAAAGAGAAATACTATATTTTTATGGCTAAAAGAAAAAAGCTATAATATTTTTTGTCTCCAGGAAACCCACCCTACTGAGGCAGACGAGACACTTTGGAAAAATGAATGGAGCAGTCCAATCTATTTTTCACATGGACAAAAAAACTCAAAGGGAGTAATGATTCTTTTTAAAGAAAATTTTGGATTTTCAGTTGTGCTCAAAACAATCAGATGAAAATGGTAGATGGCTGCTCTTAGATATAATATTTCAAGAAGAAAATGTATGCCTTATTAATCTCTGTGGGCCCAACTTGGATGAACCCACTTTTTTTGATGGAATAGAAAGTGTTCTCCAGGATAGAGAGAGTGAATTTATCATGGTAGGAGAGTTTAATACCTCATTGAATGACGTAGTAGACAGAAAAGTTAAAATCACAAAAGCCATAATCCTCAAGCCTTGAATAGGATTGAAAATATTATGGATTCAATGGAATTAGTGGACATCTGGGGAGCTAGAAATCCTAAATCCATTAGGTATACTTTGAGGACGCAAAAATCAAGCTAGTAGAATAGATTTTTTTCTTAATTTCCTTTACATTAACATCCAAAATAATAGATGCCTCTATTGAAGATAAACTTTATTCAGATCACAACTCTATTGGCTTAAAACTATCACTGGTGAAAAAAGGACGAGGGCCAGGATATTAGAAATTTAACCAAACCCTCCTTCAGGATAAACAGTTAATTAATAAAACACATGAGTTTATTGAAAGTTTTTTTTTTAACACAATGCGGGCTCTGCTAATCCATTGATGTGGGAAGCTTTTAAATGTAGCTTCCGAGGTTACGCTATTGGTTTTTCATCTTGGAGAAATAAACAATTAAAACAGAGAGAGCAAACTTTGCTTTTAGAAATTGAAAACATCACCTCTGAAATAGATAATATGGATAATCTAACTCAAAATAAACTTAATGAATTGGAAATTAAACAAAATGAATTGACTGATTTAGTGGAAAGTCGCTCTTTAAAAAGCTACTTATTTAAAAGGGCAGAATGGATGAAAGATGGAGAAAAATGCACAGAATTCTTTCTAAATTTCCAAAAGAAAATTATTCTAAAAAAATATTTCCAAGATAACATTGAAAAACGGACAAACCCTAAGCTCTGAATTCCAAACGAATTGGAGAAATATTATAGGAAAATATTTGGTGAAGAATTACCTTCAGTCAATACTAAAAATGTCTTCCCTATTTCCTTTAAAGAAAAATTAAACGATTCACAGAAAGAATCTTGTGAGGGTTTAATTACCGAGGAGGAACTCTATGAAGTAGTCTGGTCTTTTCAAAGAGGAAAAACACCTGGTATCGATGGTATACCAGTGGAGGTATATCAGACCTTTTTTGATATCCTAAAAAAGCCTATGTTATCATGGCCATCTTACTGAGACCCAAAAGGAAGGAATCATCTCACTGCTTTTTACACTTCAATGCTATGACATAAAAATACTTGCAAAATGCATTACGCAAAGGCTAAAATGTGTCTTGCCAAATATTATACATTATGATCAGTCAGGTTTCTTAAAAGGCCGCTGTATTGGAAATAACTTCTGAAAATTATTAGAGATAAACAAAAATTACGAAATATATAATGAGAAAGGATTAATTTTTATTGATGACCTGGAAAAGGTTTTTGATTAAATTGATTTAGATTTTCTTTTTAATTGTCTGAATTTTTTTTTCATTTTGGTGATTCATTCATTAAATTGGTAAAAGTTTTATACAATAAAACAAGATGTAAAATAATTAATAATGGCCATATCTCCAATCCAGTGACAGTAGTAAGAGGCGTGAAACAAGGATGTCCCTTGTCACCCTACTTATTCATAATAGCCATGGAATTATTGGCCATAAAAGTAAGATTAAAAACAGAAATTGAAGGGTTAAAAATAGATTCAAATTGAGTCAAAAATGTCTATGTATGCAGATGACACCTCAGTTTATTGGATCTTTTGGAAAAATTCTCCACTTATTCTGGTTTAAAACTGAATTAAGATAAATGTAAAGTTCTTAGAATTGGGAGCCTCAAAAAAACTAATGTCAAAATACAGAGTAATCTGTCAATAGATTGGACAAATGGTCCCGTCAATATTCTAGGTATTGAAATCCCAGAAAGTTTGAGAGATTTTAAAGTGAATTATGAAAACAAACTAAAAAAAATTGATAAGATACTACAACCATGGAAGGGTACATCATTAACTTTATATGGGAAGGTAGCATTGATAAATTCCTTGGTAGTGGCCCAATTTGTTTATTTATTTAAGTCACTTCCTCTCCATCCAGGAGCTTTTTTTAAATATATGAACAAAAAATATTTAAATTTATCTGGAACGGTAAACCTGAAAAGATAAAAAGAGATATTTATTCCAATAATTACGAAGTAGGGGGCTTTAAATTACTAAACCTGGAAGCACTTTGTTTCGCCTTAAAAGCCTCTCTTGTTCAAAAAATACATGAAAATCCAAATTGGTATATAAGTGTTTTATTGCAACAAAATCATGTGATTTTTTCAACTGGACGTTTCATGTATCTGCAGCTAGAGAAAGTTCATTCGTATAATTTAATAGATCTTATAAAGGACGGATCGATATTTTTTAAAAGAAACTCTTGAGTGCTGGTTATGTTTCCAATTCAATCTCCCAAATAACCCTGATGAAATTTTACAACAAATAATATGGTTAAATCCAAATATATTGATTGAAAGGAAACCCATACTTTGGGAAAATGCAATCAAAAGGGGAGTTGTTTTTATAAATGATATCATAGGGAAAAATGGGAAGCTAATGCGATGCGATCAACTTATTAGTACCTATGGAGATATTCGCTCCCCTCATTCATATAATCAGCTACTCTCTGCCCTGAGGAGAAACTGGATAATTAAAATTAATAGTGAATGTAATAGCAAGTTATTAGTTTGTCGGCCTATGTTACGGAATTATAGATAGTTGAAAGGAAATAAGATAAATAGAAGTATAAATGTGTTTTATCTCAATCAAAAATTAGAGATAACCAGGCCGGATGGAACTTTAAAAACATGGGACAGATTTATTGGAAGATGGTTTTTAGTACAATATATCAAACTGTGGTAGACGCGAACAGTAGAATTTTTCAAATTAAAATCATATATAATTTTTTAACCTACAAATAAAATGCTTAAAATTTGGGGTCTTGCTGAATCAGACGAATGTCATTTTTGTTTAAGTGAACCAGGATCTATTGATCATTTATTTTGGTACTGCCATGTGGTGGCGGCTTTTTGGGAAGCAGTAAAGCAAATATTTAAAGACATGAATATAAGATGTCAGTTAGAACTGCCTTCGGTGGTGTCAGGGTTTCTTGGAGAATCAAAATGGAAGCAATTAGTTAACCTAATTATTCTTTTAGGTAAGAAATTTATTTTTAAAGCCAAAAATATGGCTTCATTAAACAGTTTTTTGCGGTATATTGAATATTATTATAAAGTTAAGGGGTGTATGTTAAAATCGGAAAAAGAAAAAAATCTTCATGAAAAACGGTGGTCCAGATTGATAGAGTGGATATATAGTGGGTAAGATAGGTTTTTTTATATTTTGTATTTATTCATATTGTCTAGATTATATTGTTTTGTCTTTTTTCAATATTTGTTTATTGTATTCCCCTAACTTAAGTTTAAAGAATATGTACATTGCTTGGAATGTGGTATGTATGCGTATGTGTGTGTGTGTCTGTGTGTCTGCATATGTATTTGTCTTGTTTTTTGTTTTGTTTTTTGCCTTGTTGATGTCGATTGTCTTGCCCTTTAATGTATGTTTTTAAGTTGGAATAAAAAAATTCAAAATATATATTTTTTCCAATATATACATTATTTTCGCTTTTAGAATCGTTTTTGTGAGAATGCCAGACCAGAAGTGACGTGTGCGAGGGGAGTTCTGTCAGCTCAGTCAATAGAAAACTGTGGATTTTAATGCTGACTTTGACACAGTTTAATTTCAAATATTTACAACTACACATATGATGGCACACAACCATACAGCTATGAGCCTGCAACATGCCCCAGATGGCACAGAGAGACGAGGAGGAGAGACAGGGGGAAGCATTAAAGCCTCATCTGATCAATCACAATCAATCAATCAACTTTATATATAAAGCACCTTTTAAACAATTAAATGCAGTTTTAAGTGCTATACAACATTAAAATTAAGACCCCCCCAGCTACAAACAAGTAAAACATATTAAAATGGGCACCGGGCTGAGTGCAGATGAGCCAGGTTAGAACAGGAAACGTGTCTTCCAGCCGGCTGCTGCAGCTTTAGAAGCAGCCGTGGACAGAGGTCCCATGAAGCTGTAAGCACTGCAGCACGCTGGCTGGTCTAACCTGGTCTTTCCTTCGGTATAAACTCTGTCACATTGCTGGTATTTTAATCATCTGGTCTGAAGTGAGCGGCATAAATTTCAAGGGTTTTCCATAGCCAGAGCACAAGTTAACAGCAGTTCAGTTAAGCTGCGTAAAATGCACCCACTCAGACATAGAAGATCCTGCCTGTTTTTTGGCGTTTTTTCTTCTTTGGAAACCTTTAGGCTCCATATCCTGACAGGCTGGTGTTTGTACAGCAAACACGGTAATTTACCATTTTTAAGAAAAATGATTGCAATCAAAGGCTAATAAACACACTGACTTGATAACACAACCGAAGGATCTGATAACTACAAAGCCAGTGCACAGCAATATGACTACCCTCCTTTTAAAGACAGTTATGAAACTTTTAATTTAAATATTTGTGGTTATGCATAGTGAAATTTAAAATGACCTCAATAAATATTTCTAATTGTAATCTTGTACATTCTTTATGCATATTAGATACTATTTCACCTGCAACCTGCACTTCAAGAGCCACTTCAGCCAACGTTTTAAAATGAGGAAAACATTTCTCCAAATAAAGTGATCAGAAGTATAAAAGACGGTCTGAATGAACCATTTCCTGACCTGTAAACTATTGGAGGAAAGCAGCAATGGGCCCCAGCGTTTGGCACCCATCCAGCTTTTTTGGGTACGTCTAACCAGACGCACTGGCCACAGGCGCGCTCCAACGCCTCAGTAACTTTTCAACGTGCAGTCACTGCATTGCACTGAATATAGTGGCTTAACATCGTTTCTTTAATTTATTTATTTACATGGACTACCTGCCTAAAGTTAACAATACCTGCGTATTTGCACCAAGCGGTAAGAGGTGTGAATACTTCAGATACTTTAGATTTTTTCCTCACTGTTCTAAAAAAAACAGTCAAATAGGGAAAATGTCTCAGATCCTAACATTACTCAGCAGCTCGTTGTTTCAAACTCAATCATAGCTGCCTCCAGAGACGTATGATCTAAGTGATGACTTAATCATAACTGATCAAATATAGAACTAGGTGACTGAATTTGGCAGATTTCAGTATTCAGATTTCATCCATTCATTCCTGCTGGTCCTTGCAGGACTGCGGTGTGGAGTTCCTACAAAAAACTAAAAGGTAGTAATAAGTTGGATTTTCAAAATAAAGGTGATAGAAACTCTCCAAAATAAGGATCTCGAATAGGTTGAAAACCTGAAAGAAGAAGGTTGAGCTTTGCTGTGGAAAGATCTGTGAGGCAGGACTCGGGGGAAGCCAGGTTGCAGCGCGTGGCTCAATTTGTGCGTTGAGGTGAAGCCAGACAGACTTTAAACTTTCCCAGAATGGGTGCTTCGTCTTTGGAAAGCCGTCAGGCTGCATGGACTTCATTGACACCCTACTAAGATATGACCGCAGCGTGAACGGTGAAACCTCCAAACGTGCTGGATAAATTTAGCCTAGGGGTGGGCAACATGGCTTGGAAATAAAATCTATAATTTCTGTCACACCAAATCCGACTTTAATATTTTTGTCCTCCCTCCTTTTCTATTCCTAAGAATAAATGACATATGAGAGAAAATATTTTGTAAGACTTTGTAAGTGTTTATTTCAATGATGCTTTGTAAGAGTTCACCTGAATTCAAAGACCCAATTAAGACTAAATAAAACAAGAAGTTAAACCTTGGGCGGTCTGACATCGCTATGTAAACCTTAGGGGTGCTTTGGGAAATATTTTGTTTTAATATTTTTTATTTTCCATCAACAAACAACATGTTTTTTGGACTTTTGCTTCCCTTCTCCTTTATAGAAAACTATATCGCCTGCACATTTTTCGCATTAAAAAAATCTTAAAAGGGCAGAAATCTTAGCCAATGGGGATTATTTACAACCACGGAGAAATACAACTACCTAGGAGCTGTTTTTCTTGGCTGCAAAGGTGTTTTATAACAGTTAGGATTCAAAGAATACAAACACAGACAACCAGAGGGCTGCTGCAGTCCTCTCTGTGGTCAGCAATGTTTCATCGCCTCGTTAAATGCTGGATTAAGCACCAGGGGTTAATTTAAGATTTTATACGAAGCAATAAAACTGTAGTCTCGAACTCTCTTCAATTCATTGATGAACAGAAACAAAATTGAAAACATTTTTTGTCCTTATTTTTTTCTTCAACAACAGTTCAGCAACAATGGCTTTTTGGCAATCTGAGTTTCATTCCAAACTGCTGACAGAAACATTCAAAAAAACTGCCTTAGTTTTCTGTTTGAGGAAAATTTTTGTGTTAAAAAGGTTAAAAAGAAAACCCAGAGCGTCTCTTGAGGGATTTAGGATAGGACTTTTAGGATACTACAGAAGTTAAACCACCACTTTTAAGGGTTCTAGAGATCAATGACATCACACAGCCTAACAAACGGATAGGAAGGACAGATGGATAGATGGACAAATGCATAAATAGATGGATGGATGGACAGACGGAGGGATGGATGCATGAATGGATGGATGGATGGAGAAATGGAGGACGATGTATGCATGGATGGATAGACAAATAGACGGATGACTGGACAAATGGATGGACAAATTGATGGATTATGGACGGAAGGACGGAGGGATAGATGGATGCATGGACGAATGGATGGAAAGATGAATGGATGGATAGGTGGACGACTGGATGGATGGATGGATGGATGGACGGACAGATGGATGGACGAATGGATGGATGGATCATTCTTTAGCTGTGGTAGTTTGAAGCTTGTAATTCTGCATGCACGCCGCCCCAAACGGAAAGATTACATGTGAATTCCATGGTTGCGGTTGTCACAGGGACATTTTATGACAAATGAAAGCGAGTTTAATGGAAAGCAGAGGAAGCTGGATGAGCTCAGTTGACAGAAACTGTAAATCCTACTGCAGCGGGAGGCCCACTTGATGTCGAGATCAATCTATTGGGTGTGAAAAACTTAAAGACAAGAACTTCCTGTATATTTCACCGGCTCACAATCCAGACTATGACATCATCACACGACACATATTCAAATCTGAAAAAACTCATCCAGAAAAATTACACTGATTAAGAAAAACTGATAAAGGGGATGTAAATATCAACTCAGTGAGATAACGCCAATCTTGATGAATGCCGTTTAAACTAAAAATAGATTGTGATGTAATTTCGCAGTGCATTCTGGGAAGTAGACCTAGACAAACAAGCATGTGCGTATTGCACTACGGGTTTGAATCGCTCTGATTGTTGAAAATTGGTAGTTTCTTCTACTAAAGGCGTTCAAACATGAGGGAAAAAACGCGCTTCTATACTCTAGACTCCCAGATCTGATGTCGGAAAAAGTTACAAGAAACAAATAAAACAAATAAGAAAATGCCATAATAAATGTGTACAATGCAATGATTCTTAACAACACGGTACAAAAACCACAAACTACATATTTTATATGTCAAATGAACGTTTTGCCGATTAGATTTACTCACAGTGGAATTAGTAACTTTATTGACCAGTCACCCTAAGGCGTTGCCACGGTAACGGGTGTAAAAAGTGTTTGGTTAGCAAGTCCTTTTATTTTTAGTTAATACCATTTGGCACCCTCCACTCCAGCTAGGATAAAACTGTATTTTTTTTGCAATACATCTCCACATCTTTCCAAAAACACTCTGACATCAAGTAGACAAAAAAAACACATGTCTTTATACATATAATAACTCCATTTAGTTGGTCTTTATACAGCATATAACATGTGGCCGCAGGGCACTAACAGCTCCATGGAATGCAACGTTTGCTGGTCTCTAGTCAACGAGAATATTTTAATTTTGTTTTTTTGTGTGTGTCTGTTTTTTCCCAGGGTTGTACAACAAACAGAAAGTAGATGCTGAATAGTGGAGAAATAGGAACCAGCAGACTTAAAGTACAGGTGGCAAATTCTTCTCAGGCATACAGAGCAATTCTGTGTTACAGTACAACTATAATATTACTCTAAATCGATCTGTAAGTTCGATAAATGATATATACTACCTATTTGAAATATAGCACTCATAACATGTCCTAACTGAAAGCCTTGAAATTAGCTGCATGTCCCTTTAAGAGCCTCGGACGTTGCCGCTTCCACACGCCATCTTCTACGTCATCACAACATTCTCGGAGCACAAGCTCCAACAAGCCCATCATGTGAAGACTCCGGGCTGATCGCATTACGTGTTCTGCTCAGCAAAGTTGGGGCTGCTACAGTGGGGAAACCGTAAACACCGGCCCCTCGCTGCATGTGCAAGCCCAGTTTGAGGAGCCTGTTTCCTGCGTCGGTCCAAGCTTTGCCCTCCGAGTCACCAACCACAATGCTGAGGGGGCCGTCCATCTGTCTGCGGTTAGTAAAAATGCATACTATGTGAGCGGCGCGGGTCGTGATGTGGTGGAGCCATTACTAGGCCGGGGTCGTGTTTACTTAATTATATATATATATATTTTTTTTATTCGTGTAAATGTATAGAAAACAGCTGGTGTCACGTAGCTCAGGGTGATTAGCCACAGTGTTTATCAGCATTTCCTCCATGTTGTGCTGATGCTGTGACTTCGTGTCAGTCACAGGTACAGTACTGTAGCATCTTCAGTGTGCCTGACTTTTTTTCCCCAAGAAGGCATTGCGCAATTGGGAAATATAACTAGGTATATACTGATTTCCACAGGTGATAGCCGATTGTTGTTGACGATGTTCTGTTTTTGCGCTCGGGGAGCGAAGGAGGGAGGGCTTTGGAGAGATGGGGGCAGCATTCAAAATGTAGGGGCGTTGCTGGGAGGACTCAGGCGTTCAGAGCTCAGCATGGCGGCGGTGAGAGTTTTAAAAGATTACTCAAGCATACGTAAAGTAATCGAAGAAACACTTCGGGCATGTTTTTTAAGGAGGGAATGACATATAAATGTGATGAAAAGTTTTAAAAAGTAGATTTTACATTCCACCCCTCCTTTAAAACAAACTGTTACCTCTGCAAGGACAAAGGGTCGCTCCTTCAGCACATTGGACACTCTGAAGCGGCACAGTCCGGTGATGAGGAGGGTGTAGTGAGGCTTAGGCCAGTTACTGCCCACCACCTGCACGGCTATCCCTGCTGTACCAATTCTGAGAAAGAGAAACAGAGAAAACATAAATGTGGATGGATGGATGGAAGGGGGATGGACAGATGGTTGAATGGATTGGTTCATGGTTGGATGGATGGATGGACAGAGAGAGACGGACGGATGGACAGACACATGAACAGATGGCTGGATGGAAGTAGGAATGGACGGATGGGTAGATGCATGGATGGATGGATGGACGGACGGACGGACAGACGAATGGAAGGATAGCTAGACGCATGGATGGATGGATTGGTGCATGGATGCATAGATGGATGGATGGCCAGACGGACGCATGGATGCACATATAGAGGGTAGACCCATGGATGAACAGACAGACAGACTGATGGATTGGTGGACAGATGGATGGAAGGAGGGATGGTCGGATGGATAGACGCATGGATGGATGCAAAGACCGAGGGATGGATTGGTGGACAGATAAATGGACAGACTCACGGACGGACAGACAGACAGACAGAGAGACGGATGCATGGACAGACGAATGGATGGATCGGTGGATGGATAGATGGACAGATACACATGGACGGTTTGTCCATCCACTGCTCTACTTTAAAAAACCTCCAGATCTGTAGTTCTGTTGGTTATGAACCCTATGAATGGTTCTGGTTGCTCCTTTCTCCTTTCCAACCCAAATAATTTCTATAAACGAGGTGAGCGTCGACAGATGGGACTGAATCTTATACGACTACTGAGACTCTATGGAGGAAGACAAACCTCTGATCAGGTAAGTTAATTAAAAAATAAATAAATAAATAAAAAAACACAGATGTGATCCCAGTTTTCCTCCTACATCTCTGAGGAATCACCACTCTTCCCCGGAACGACTTCAGGGACAGGGAATGAAGATCCCTTCCTTTTCCTGCCCTTCTTCTGATACACAATCATCTTTTAATCCTCTCAATTAGGGACGCACAGATACCGATACTGGTATTAGGTATCGGCCCCGACACTGCCTAATGTACTAGTATCTGTATCGGCTAATGTTAACCGATACCATGAACCGACATTTAAGATGTGGAAATGCAGCAATAATTTCACAGAAAATTTTAGTTTTCAACTTTTAAATTGAAGTTTCTGTGGTCATTTTTATTAATGTTTGATTTTTTATCTAATTCACCATCATTTCTTGTAACAAGCAGAGAAGAAAATAAAACTTGACGTCAATTCATAGCACTTTCTTTGTGTCAGAAGTATCAGCATTGGTACTCGGTATCGGTAAGTACTCTGATCCAAAAATCGGTATGGTATCGGTTTTGAAAAAAGTGGTTTCGTTGCATCCCTACTTTCAATCATTCGATGCAGCGGCTGAGCAGCTGGGGGAGGCCCTGATGAGCTGCTCAGATGCCAGCTAAAACCTAAACACAACACTGCGCTTTAGGATGACAGCACACCGTGTCCGATCATCTTCAGCTCCACTGAAGCACTATGATGATGATGATGATGAGTTTGCCTGTGGTGAGAGGACAAAACGCAGGAGATATCCAGCTGCAACTAAGTAACCAGACAGAGCGAGAGGCAGCTGATAAAAAGTTTAAAGTCCACTCCTCTGCGGTAGCCTTGACTGAAAAACACTACTGCTGGGCAGTGGAGAGTTCTGGAACAAATCACGGTCGCACAGATCCAGCTGGAACACCTGGCTCACCTGCACCGGAAAATGCACCTGGAAAGTTATGTATACCCTCAAACCTTCTTTTTGCATTTTTAAACAATAGAAATTAGGTTAAAACGAGTCCCAAACTGCGTTAAAATAGACCTCCTGTAAGAGCACCTCAGTCCGGTCCAGATGTAACCAGTGTGAGGCTTTTTGATGAGGCATTTGATGTAACCGATTACAAATAATAATTATGGTATTTTTACAAACTGCTACAGACTTTAAGGATCATTGAGACATGAGGCATTAAATCTTCTCTTACTGGGTTATGAAGTGCTTTATTAGCTTATATAAGTGCCCTTTTTTATATTTCTTTTATCTTGGTTTCCTTATTAATTTTATTATAATTTAATTATATATTTTACAACACTTGATATAATGCAATTTCTATTTGGTTTATGGTATATTACACTTCTTACTCCTGTTTGTATTCAATTTTGTGTATCTTTGTAATGATTTTAGGAACTATTATTTTTTTCGTATTTACACTTTTTTCCATTTTGATAGGAGACTGTTATTTTTATTATTTAATAAAACGTATTTTTTATCCAAATAGTTTATAAGTATATATTAATTATTAGGTTTAAGTTTATAATTATTGATCAGTCGATGACCTCTGACCCGGGCCCCTCTGTCCCAGCTCCAGACTTTACGAACCCCCGTCCGCACTGACCAGTAACCCCACCTGTTCCCAGTGTCTCCAGCTGAGCAACTGACTGGTTCTTACTGGTGAAGCGGCGGCAGTGAGTCGGAGTCCAGTTCGGGGTCTTTGGTGTTGGGGATCACCCCGATGATGGTGCTCTTCAGAGAGGTCCCCTTCAGCAGCCGCTGTCCCACAAGGTGCATGTTCCGCGGCGAGTCCACACTGAAGCGGACCGTGGAGCCCGGCAGGAGCACTCCTTCGTGGGTCAGCAGCAGCGGCAGGCGGCTCGGTATCTGGATTCCCCCGGCTGAGGCCATTTCTAAGGAGTGCGAAAGAACAACAGGTCCGTTTTCAACACGGTCGGTCCTGAGCTGTCTGTCACTTCCGGGTTAGAACTGTCAAAACAAAAGCCCTAACTTTACAGCTGTGGGAAAGTTGTTGTGTATGGCAAACGCCGAGGGACATGATATTCAGTAACGAAAAATGACAATATCTCGCATTGAATTTTCCTTTCCTTTTATTCTGTATTTGAAGGGACAATGTCGAGAGACATTAAGCACAAGACAAATATGTTATAGATTATAGCTATACAGCTAGTTTCCGTCTGCTGTCCCTGTGTACATCAATAAAATATAAATTGATAAATATCTGGGAACATTTGTGTTTACAGACTGACACATAACAATGTCTACAATAACCATACATTCAAATAAAAACAGAACCACTTGCATCGCCTTTTATCACTATCGTGCAAATTCACATTTAAAGGTGCTATGTGTAGTGCATATTTGCAATTGAAAGAGCTGTGTGTGTTCAGAACGACATTTTAAGGTGCTGTATTTGGTGCAAACAGTGGTTGTTGTGCAAAGGTAGGAATAAGGAACCTTTGACGTCTAAAAAGTACAGCATATTATTAATATGATGTAAAAATACAGTCTATAATAAATATAAAATATGATGAGAGTTAAGAAATATAAACATTTAATAAATATAAATAAGATAGAAGTTATGAAATCTAAAAATAGAAAAAAACAATTAAAAGTAGAGTTAGTGTCCACGTCTTTGTTGTTGTAAAAGCCGTAGCTTTACCTCTTTTGTAAACAACCTGAGCTCTGGTTGCATTTTCAATTAGTCTGGGAGCCTATTCCAGTGTTTCCTTCCTGTTCTTACATATATATTTCACGAAAGTGTAACTTTATTTAATAAAAACAGTCAAACATATTTTTTTAACAGATTAATAAATGTATAATAATGTATATAATGTAATAATTGTTTGGTTTAGTCTCTTTAGAAGAGTCCCCAGTAGACCACACTCCATTTCAACATACACCTTCCTCTTGTAAAAAATTATTTAGTTAAACCCATTGAGGAGGTAGGGATGAATGTCATTGACTTTGAAGACCTCAATTTCTTTTCTTTTCTAGGCATCTGCACAAGCAAAATGTATTTTCTAGTGCACCGTTACTATGAAACTTAATTTAAGCTTTTACTGTTTATGGTGATGAATATGAAGATGTCAGTGGCCTTGTTTGACATTCTTTCAGTTCAATTGTCGAGACTAGAGTTCCTGCTGTTGTATCACTAACCGATTCAACTTTGCCTTTCATATCAGTGGCAACTTTACATTTGCCATTACTTCCAGAGATGCGTAGAGTAGGCAATAATTGTACTCAAATAACAGTAGAAAGTAGCAATCCAAAAAATATACTCAAGTTAGCATAAAAAGTATGTGGTTAAAAGGCTACTCAAGTATTGAGTACCTGAATACTTGTTCTGTGAACAAAGCATGCAATTTAATTTAAAAAATAATTTAAAAAATTATGTAGTTACATAGCATAATTGTAATAATACATTTTTCTTCTTTTTTGTAGAAAGGTTTTTTCCAAATCAGTTTTTTTTTAAGTAAAACTAATTAAACCAATACTTGCATTGTAAAATTGTAAATAAAGGTGACCGGAAAAAAAAAATATGGCAGCAAAATGAGACATAATATTATTAAGTAGATTTAGATTGCAAAAGATTTATGCAAAATGTAGTGTAAAATGTAATTGAATTTAAACAAAAAACTTAAGTAGATATTGATAAAATTCAATTGTAAGTATGTGCTTGATTTATGGGGAAAAATCTGCAACTGATTATTAAAACAGCCTGATTTTAACACAAAAAGTAATTTGAAATTAAATAAATATCAAAAAAATTACTTTGAATTGAACAATTATCTGGGAAAAGATGAATAAATATTCTTGAATATTCATTACGAAGGAAAAAAATCTTTTGGCTTTCAGGAAAAACTCAAATTGGATTCACTCTTCTAAAATAGATGTTACATTTCTCTCTTAATTCTAAGAGAAAATTAAATTTACATTAAACAGCTTGAAAATGCCCTGCTGGAATGGGGGCTGCACGGTGGCGCAGTGGTTAGCGCTGTTGCCTTGCAGCAAGAAGGTCGTGGGTTCGTATCCCGGCCCAGGGTCTTTCTGCATGGAGTTTGTTCTCCCCGTGTATGCGTGGGTTCTCTCCGGGTACTCCGGCTTCCTCCAACAGTCCAAAAACTCTAAATTGTCCCTATGAATGTGAGTGTGAATGGTTGTCTCTCTCTCTGTGTTGGCCCTGCAACAGACTGGCGTCCTGTTCAGAGTGTACCCTGCCTAATGCCTGATAATTGCTGGGATAGGCTCCAGCTACCCCATGACCCTGAATTGGATAAGCGGTTAAGAAGATGGATGGATGGAGCTTGAAAATGGCCAGTTTAACCCAGTAAAACAAGTTGGGAGATTTATCATACATGCTTTATTGTTTAATTTTTTTATTGAATGTGGCAGAATATGGTATGCTTTGCTACATATATCTCAGTGGTAGAGTTATTGGTCTGTGAAATCTGGAGTTTTGATTCCAGCTTCCGCCTGCTACATGCACTTCATCCACTGGTGGTGGTCAGAGGACCAGTGTCCAGCAGCCTCGCTTCTGTCAGCGCCCCAGGGCAGCTGTGGCTACAGTGTAGTAGCTTGCCATGATTGAATGTACTCTGAAGTGCTTTGGGGTACTTTGGACTTAATAAACAGTATACAAGTACAGGCAATTTATAAATTATATTAATGTTTTAAAATTATAAATTCACATGTTTTATTTTCCACGGTACAATCAATTAATGTTTCAGTGTTTTTTCTTCGTCAATTTTATTCATTTGATTCATAGAATAATGTAAATCAATTTAGTTTTCTCTGATAATTTAGTAAAAATGTATGTTTATTTGAGAAAATAGTGTTGAATTTTACATGAAAACCAAAAGGTTTTATTTCTTTGCAATGAATATTCACTGAGTTTTTAACTCAACGCTTCCCAGATTTTGTTCACTTTAAAGTAATTTTTTACAGATATGTATTTCATTTCAATTACTTTTTGTGTTAAAATCAGACTTTTTGTCCATAAATCCAACAAATATTTAAAGTGGAATTTGATTAATATCTACTTATTTTTTGTTTGTTTAAATTCATTTACATTTTACACTACATTTTACATTAATATTTTTCAATTGGAATCTCCTTAATTACATTATGTGACTTTTTTGCCATAATTTCTTTAAGTGACCTCTCTTCACAGTTTTTACAATGTACAGTAGGTACTGTATATATGTTAGCCCAGGATAAAGTGCCCCCACACGACCTCCAAACGGCACAACAGCCTCAGCAGATTAAAAACTAATGTTAAAATGATGAAGTGTGTGTACAAACAATAACTCTCATACCAACATAAACTCTGAGTCTCCTGGATTTTTTGGTTAAGACAAGCGTTCAGTTTCGTTCAGTAAAGTTACTCGCTGTGGACAGAGTAGCCAGAAACTTTACTTAAGTAAGATTAGTAATGCTTCATAAAGATCTTACTCAAGTAAAAGTGTAAAGTACGGTCTAGTAAAACTACTTAAAAAAGTGCTTTTTTTCTCCCAAAAAGTAGTTACTCAAGTAACATGTTTTGATTACAATATACACTGCAGACATGATAAATACTGCAAGCAGTGAAGCCATGACAGGGGGAGATTGACACTTGCCTCCAATCATTTAGGACGCAGAACACAATGCGTGTTAGTGCGCTGTAAAGAAAGCATTTAAATTTTGCCATTAAAAAACCCCATGAAGCAGCAAAGGATGGATCTGCGTTATAGCAAGGGAACCGTGTAACTTCATTTTTCCATCTTGAAACGGGTACCAGTGACGTTGCAGGACTCCGCCCTATTGCTGACTACCAGTCTTCTGTTGAGTAAAAGTCTGTCTCGCCTGCGTGCGTTTCTGTTTGCTCTCTTAACCGCTTGCTCTAGATTTCAGGAGATTTTATTTGACTTGTGGGCATCAGGGAGCTGCTATATATGCAGGATACTTCTGCTTGAAACTTGGGATAATATTGCATTTACAGTTCAGCATTTCCTGTGAGCGCAGCGCAGCAGTCGGAGCATTTTTTCTGTTTTGATCTGAGAGAAGTGGGTCTTTCACATCGTGACGCATACTGTGTGCCGGTAACAACTTGACAGGTAGATTCGGAATAATGTTAGTCGCCCACTGCAGCGCTTTATTATAAATTATTGCACTGATGAGACGATCAGCTGACCGCAAAGCCTGAGCCAAGCCTGTGGACAATGATAGAAATTAAGCCCAGTTGGGTTCGGGCAAAGACCTTCAGCTGCACTGTAGCATATGAGCAGAAAGAAAAATGACTGCATAAGAAACTGGAAGTGAGTGAATTAAATAATATTCTGTTTAGATACTGATGCAGAAACTTTGCTGGGAGCAGAAGTGGCTGTTAAGTCAGTAAAGATTTCCGCATCAGGTTTGGTGGGGACAAACCTGTCAATCATAAATATTGCTGGGGACATGTCACCGGCGTCCCAGGTTAAAATAATGCCTATGCCCACCACCATTCCTTTACCCAACCTAGCTTTAAAGGAGACATATTATGAAAAAAAAATCACTTTTCCTGGGATTTGGGTTGTTATTGTGTGTCTCTGGTTCATATATATGCATATAAATTTGGGGAAAAAAACATCCATGCCGTTTTGAGTGAGATATGATTTTCTTAATTGATCCTGCATTAAGTCTCTGATTGAGCTGTTCAAAATCTGTCCGGCTTTCCACGTCAAAAGCCGGAATATTGGAATATCCACACCTCCTCAGGGCTGCCTCCACCCACCAGGTGATTGCTGTCTCCACCGACCAGGTACAGCAGTAAACAACAGTTTCCGATTGGAAAGCACTTGTTCAGACTAGGACACACCATGTTGCAGCTCCACGCAAAATGCTCCAGAGCTCAAAGAGCGGGGTCTCTGCGGTGCTAGAGAGCTGGAGTCAGCTGATGGAGCTGGAAGGATTTAGAGTCGGTCGTCTCAGGAAGATATCAGAGTGCCAGGTAAGCAGTTCAATCTATTCTTTTAACTTGAAGTCATTTCTTCAATAACCATTCATTAGTATTTTTGCTGAATTCTCTGAGTATCAGGTTCTCACACAGAAACATTGGGGAGTGGAATTATCAGAATAAAAATATTTTGAGTTAATTTTCTATTAAAATCAAAAATACTTTATTGAGCCCATGAGGGGAAATTCAGTAGTTTACAGTACAACCTGTCCACAGATCCAGGTCACTGAAGAGCAGTGCTCCCATCTGTATTATTATTATTAACACCCACAGAGTAATTGCAACCTTTATGGTGTAACATTTTTTATCATGTCTTGAGTTATTTATCTGAGTTGACCAAAGTGGCCACCATATAAACTCTGCACGAGTGCTGATTTCAACTATGATAGTGTTAAATCTGCACTTTTAAATTTGCTGTGCAGGAGACTCCCCTCCTACATGAGCAGATTCTGGTTCAAACATGTTTGGTGGAACTCATTGTTTTTCTTGTATGGTTTAATTCCCTTTTTTGTGTGTATGGTTGAACTATTTTATTTTTTTTAATCTTTATTCAACAATTGCACAATTTACACGAATGTCAATCTTCATTATAAAAATAACAAATTGTGAATTTTCCAAATATTGCAGGTGTTGTATGGTTGAACTGCTGCAGCAGCCGTGTCCATAACTTTCACACATAGTGGTAACAGTCATTATGTGAGTGGTGGGCGTGAGCAAAGATTGTAGAAGCGTTGGGCGTGGCCAAGTTAACAGCAGCTCATTAATATGTAATGATCGGCAGAAAACAACACAATCTGCAAGGGGCTGAAACAGAGAAATACAGGTTGGTAACTATTGTTTCCTACAAGTTATTGCCAGGAAACAACTTCAGAAACATTTTTTCTGGAACTCTTAGACCTATTTTAAATTGTGGAAAAATAGTCATATGTCTCCTTTAACACTTTCAGCAAAGTAGCAAAAGTGCTGTTTCTGTTGAATCGTACTTCCAGGGGTGAGAAAAAAAATCCTGAGCCTGAATGTTAATGAGATCCCCTGGGAAAACATTTTGATAAATAGTTGCATTAAAAGATTCTGCTGACTTTTCTGGATATAAATTGACATTATTCAGACATGAGATGAACAAACCCAATACAAGCCTATATTAATGAAGCATAGATGTGTAGAGCTGCAGAGCTCTTGGGACCCTGGGCCTGGTAGGCCTGTTCAGGAATACATCCCTGCTTTTAACTAGTCACTTACCTGCACAGGTATTGCTTGTATAGCAAACTGAGACTACAGATACTACAGTCATACCAAGACAGGTCAGTAGGTGGCAATTATAATAACTAGGAATTAATTAGTAGCCTAACCATTGACTAAAGGGCATGAACATGGAGACAGTAATTTTCCTGAAAAATATGCAGCGTTTATTTTAAATTGTGATCACGTATTTGTTATTTAGAGAATGTCTATTTAAAGAAACGTGAGGTTTACGTATTTGAAAATCCTCAACGTTACATTGTTTTCGCTTTCTGATTCAGATGTCCCCAGCACCTGATTATTCACGCTGTAGCAGCAGCTGTAAATACTATCCTGCTTCTAATTTAATCAGATACGACATGACGGCATGTTTTTCCTCCAAGACTGGATTTAAAAAAAGAACTGTGTAAGCGGTGATATTCGGTTTTTCGCCAGAGACCAGACGCCACTGAATTACTAGGGTTGTCACAGGACAACTTACAACAGCGACTACACAGTATTTCCATAAATACATAAATAAATAATTATAAGGACGACGATCAATGAGGACTTACCCAGGTTTGCAGGCGCGTTGAGGATCATGCAATTCTCCTTTGCAATTCCCCACAGGTGATGCGAATCGCGCCGTTTCTGCTCATCTGACCTCCGCTTTTAGCACAGACACGGCTTTCTGTTTCGCAAAGATCTTCCCAACTCCCCTTGAATCAACATAGCCTCAGGTCTCCGGTCTTTTGAAAGCCGTAAACCTTTTATGTGTTAAGGGTCGGCTTTAGGAATAGCGATAAATGTCTCCCCAGCGGATTTGAAGCGAGGAAACGTGTAGTACTGGGGCGAAAAACGTCTTTCACATATCTAAAAGGCGCTTTAAATAACTTATAGTTCACCGTCAATTGCGATTTTAAATTTCCCTCTAAATCTCTCCCAGTTTTCAGATGTTAAAGTGGTTATATAACTGGGATTTTGCCTTCTAACTGTCTTGGAAGTGTTTGGTGTCTCTATAGCTGCTGTAAATGTTATCTTTCTGCAACCACTCAGGCATGCACCCAAAGATGTCCAAAAAGATCCTCCGAAAACACAATCGCACGTGGAGTGACAGCTACATCAATCTGACGGATTGAAAACCAAAGACCATCCCCTACCCTGTAACCGATTAAGTAGGCCTACAGTGGTGGGGTTTAGAGTGAAAGCGCCTCTCAGATCCTGGGAATTTTCAGATCACCTGATTTTTTTTCTCTCAAACACTTCCGTACGCCAGAAATCCGGCGTGGCGCCGGAGCGCCATCAGGCCTTTAGTTCCCAAAGCCGAACTGAACTTGATTTGATGGATGTTCTCCGATATTAAAATGCTCTGTTAACTGTATTGCTGCTAACTTCTTAATCACTTTAGATATAACGGGTAAGATCGTAACTGGCCTAAAATTTCCTAGTTCTGTAGTATCTCCTCCCTTTTGTAGTGGAATGTAGTAATGGAACACCTTTGGGACTGAAAGCTGGGCGTTCTCGTCCAACATCAGAGTCTGACCTCAGAAATGCTCTTCTAGAAGAATGATCGAGAATTCCCATAATACACACCCCCGTGTTTGGGGAACTTTTTAATGTATCACTACCACCAGTAATAGTTATCCCAGATTGGGGAAACTCATAAGTGGAAGGGTATCAGTAAGTCTTGTATTACCCCAAAAAAGGAATAATAACCTTAGGAGAAAAAAATCCAGATAGAGATACAGTCTTTTTAGGGAGATAAAAGAAAAAAACTTGATGACCAATTAAATTAGTTAAATCAGGACACAAAGTTAGTTGATAAAAATATGGATTTATTTTCATAAAAGTACTGTCACAGCGTTATACACTTCAGAAAAAATAAATATACAATATTTTGTGTATAAAACAAAAACCTGTGAGACCACAAACATCCATTTATTTTCAATTTGTTATTATGTTATACCTGAACTGAGCTCCTCCTTTTTCCATTACACGTACAAAAGCACACCGTTCAATCTCCTTTCTGATGCACAAAAAAAAAAAAGGACTGAGTCAATTTCATTTTGAAATATACATATTGTTCCTTGTGCACATTATGACAAATGTGAACCAGCTTTTAAATAAAAACACCGGCTGCTGAAAGAAACTAACGCAGGTCGACCTGCAAGACTTTAATGTGATTTCAATTACATGTCAGGATTAAATGCATAGACTGCTGCTGTCAGTTATGCAAACACAACCATGTCACTGATAAAGATTTAAACCAAACTCCACGCAAAAAAAAAATATTAAACTAAAAGATGTTTCAGATAACTTACATTCTATAATCATATATGATGAGCAAAGATTATTCCTGGCTGTTGTCTCGCAACCTGAACCATTTTGGTTTTTGTGAGCAGGGATTTGTTTTGGGGGGGGGGGGGTTCAAAGCTGGGGCTGGCTTGTGGTTGTTTTGAAAGCAGCTCTGCTTCAAACTGTGAGAAATAACAGGCTAAGTAAATCCAAACAGTTACACTGTGGTAAGCGAATCCTACAAGAAAAACCGAGCAACGCAGCTTGACAAGAATTAGAGGAAATGAACCATGTGCCTTAAGTTAGCCTCTGCCACTGCGAGACATCCAAAAAGACTGATTAAAGAGTTTAGCCTCCTGGCCGTCTCTGAGGATAAAGCTAAAATCTGTCCCCTGCAGCTGACAGTCTGCTTTAATTCCAAAAAGACAAAACTTCAACAGGCATTTTAGTTGCTCAAAGGAATCCTAATTGTTCTGCACATTCACTAGTAAAACCAGATGAGTATACACAGAATGGCCCCTATGTGGTCCATATGCAGGAGATGTGGATAAAGAAGTGAGCAATGAGAAGCAGAAACTTTGGGGTAATTGACCAGATTTTTTTTCTGACGGGGTGATCTGTTGGCCCGCTCCTCTCAGCCCTTGTGTCGCCATAAAAAAAAACTTGCTAAGGCGTCTGCTCATCACAACTCTCACGCAGTATATATCTTGACTTAGTGCTAAAAGGCACCCACAGCAGCAGAAATAACTATAGATCGACATGGAAGAAGCATTGATTGTTGCTGCGCTTTTGTTTATAAACCGTTTCATTAGCGACCCTTCTAATTTTACAAAGCTGCTTGTTTTTTTGGATGTCTGCTCATTTCACTAGCGGCCATTTCCGAGTGCATACCTCCATTCATTGTACTCCATTGGTTGCTGAAACGTCCCTGAAAACCGCCCTGTCGGCCCGACGAAGTGGAGATGCATATACCGGGAAGTTCTGGTAAAATGACCTTGAAGTTCTGATAGTGTAAATGAACCTATCGTAGCTCCTCTCAGATCATCATCCCATCAGTACCAAACAACATGGACCGTCCTCTACGGATCGCTTAGCTATGACCCCTACCTACACCAGACACATAAGTTGTGCGCAACGTTCGTGAAGTGTAAAATACGGCAGACAGCCGCCATTAAAGTCAGTGGTGGGGCCATTTCCATCAGGCGCGAATCGGATACGTCTCAGAAGAGTTGTGTCGTGGGCCTCTCCTAAATTTAAACAGCAGTTCAACACTTCTACAACGCATCAAACGCTGCAGTTTAGATCAGACCAGACAGGAAATCAGGCGTGAGAGCGATGTAAAGTAACCAGAAGTTTCAAGATAAAGGACACTTGCAGATGTCCAATTGTTTGACAACAACAAAAACACTCAAAAAACATCTCTACTCGTGACACCAGGGTTGAAGTCAATCTGTTTCTGGGTCTAATTTCGTGGTTTGTAATGGACAACTAGAATTTAAACCTTGAAGTGGAGAATAACCCAGTTTATTTTCTGTTTGCGTTTTAAAATAACTTCCAATTAAGGACCGATTTATTTGGAATATCTGACCCAGGAACCCCACCAATTTAAATTAACCCTGCTAATTCTGCCAAAAGTGGTCAAATATACTCCCCAGAACGATGTCTGATGCTGGCTTCAAAAGAACCCTGGTTGAGGTGGACCTTCCTTGTGCGGGAGATTACGACCTAATGCACGCAATCACTGGGTTTATTGTGGTCCAGGGTGTTGAAGTAAAACACCAGAGATGTACAGTTGCCCTGGAAACCATACTGTATTTATTTCCAGCTCTTTATGTTGTCAAATTAGTCTTGCCAAAACCACCATGCCCAACTTTCTGAGCCCAGATGTTACAAATTTATTGGTTCCTTGTACGGATTAACCTTCTGCATGAACCGCAGCCTTCGCTGTCTGCGCACATTAAGTTGGAGCGCATACTGCCGGGTTGGGTCAGGCACTCTGTGTGTCAAACAAACAAGCAAACCGCCAGCTTTAAGCAGAACCTTTCACAGGCAGCTATGACATCACACGAATTCAAGAGTTTGTTAAATCCTGGATCGCATAGTGAAGTCATTAAAAGGAGTGCTGCAGAGAATGAAAGAGGTATAAAAGATGAGAAACATTAAATGGTGATAGAAAGGTTGCTATGCCCTAACCAAGGAGATATTTGTCTTGCTTTAAGAACTTTGAACTACATTTTTAAGGAAGGAAAAAAAAAAGTTTTATATGATTATTTCATAGAGAACTCCTGCTGGTGAGGATTCATGAAGCTGGATTTAAGGTCATCTGATTCGTTGTCTGTGAGATTGCACAAACAGTTCAGCTTCCCCATCTATCACTTTTTGTTCTTGAATTTAAATCATTCATCGCAAAATCGTCCATACAGCCGCACATGCATGACCTTTAAAAAAAATGTGCGTTTTAGACACTCTCCATTAATGGCTGTGCATCTAAAGTGTTGAATTGCGTAGTTATTGAACTGATGGTTGCACCAATCCAGCTGATAGAGGAGTTAAAGTATCTTGTATGCCAAGAGCTCCTCTGTGAGGAAATTGGTTGCATTGTTTCCTTGCAATAAGAAAAATCGGGGGATTTTTCTAAATTAAGTTTGCATGTTCTTCTTACCCTTAGATAGGAGTGTCTCACTGTTGCCTTGTGATAGACCAGCGACCTGTCTATGATGTACCCACCTCTTGTCTATTAAATGCTGGAGATAGAAACTAGCCCACCTTGGAATCCTGCATGGAATGGTGGTAAAAAAAGAAAGAAAAGAAAACAAAGCTCAATTCTCTTGCTGTTCCTGTAAATTTGGCACCTTTCTGCTCAAATGACCCATAGATTTATGATCAAACTTGAAACCTATCCACATTTTTCCTTCAATTTTCGTGTAATTGGCGGTTGAAAGGGATAGGGTGTCACAATATTGGCCTGGGTTGTTTTGGGTTTTTTATTAGGATTTTAGATTTTATTATGCCCTTTGAGTTCTCATTTGTGCTTTGGTTTTAATTATTTTATTAAATTTGGTCTTTTGTAGTTCATTCCTCTGTTTTTGTACTGTTGTGCTTTAATTTCCACTTTCAGGATGATTGTTCTAAGACTTGAGTCATGCTTTGTGTTTCTATCTTTATTTTCCTTCTGTTTTTCCATCTGTCCCTGTCTTATCCTCAGGTGTTTTACTTTTGAGTTTCTCTCGTGCCTTTGTGTCTTTATTTATTTACTCAGATTGTATCTTAGCTACTCCTTTGTGCCAGGTTCCTGTGTATGCATTCTGGATTATTCTATGAATAGTGGGGTCAATCAAAGCTCATTTTAAATATAATTGCTTGAATTAGTGTAACAGTTCACTCCAGGCTTATTTAGTTCGAGCAATGAAGTTTAGGTGAATTAAATCTGGGCTGATTCAAGTGAGGCTTAACAACCCAGGCTGAAGTGAATCATGAAAGCTACATTAAAGGCAGCCCCTGTCAATCGATTAGTGTGTATAGAAGGAAAAAGCTGCATTCTTCCCCCAGTCTGAGAAAGACTTATTAAAGGTTGAATATGGAACATTTATCTTAAAAGCTATCTCTTTAAAAAAGTAATACTTCTACGGGGAGTTTAGACGTGTGCAGAATGAAAGTGCACCCTTTCCTTTAAACGTTATATTTGACCTAAAATCGCTAAAGTAGATAACTTTGTCCGACCACCGCACTGTTTATATTTAAGTTTTCCAGCCAACAGCGGCTCAGCATTCAGGCGTACTGTAGAAAATGGAACACTCTGTAAGTTTAGCTGCTGTGTCTGAGCCCCATAGATTTCATTATCTTTTTCAGAAGAGGAGCGACTTTATATTAAAACCAGAGTTAGTTTAGGTGAAGCCTACAACAGATGGACACAAATGAAAAACTTTTACAGGATCAAAATGTGCAACGTTTCGCATGGAGAAAGGTAAGAAAGCTAGGTGTAGGTAAAACAGCTTTGTGATACTTGTGTATATGATATTGTTCCTAGATTTGAGAGAATCAGCCTCCCCACCGAGTAAACGATGGAAAAGGAAACAGTTTCCTCCTGCACTCCCCAGTTTAGGAGGCTCGCTTTCACCTCTGCGGTGAGTGGCTATTATAAAGACCTTTCTAGCTAGCTTTCTGTATTGACACAGGTTTCCGATCATACTACTCAGTCAAACAGGGACACTGTGAATCAGTCGGATGTTTATGTAAATTCTAAAATATAAATTATGACTTTATAAGACTTATAAGATGCCTAGAGAACAGGTACAAAAACTGTTGTCTTTGACCCATATTTTATTTATAATTATTTTTCATGTAGTATTTCAAAACTGGCATCCAGACGGTTCAAAATTAAGTTTTGTTATTGCAAATACAACCTCAACACACTAGATGTCGCTTTGGTGCCCATGTTCCACATTCAACCTTTAATGCAGCCCATGAGTGTCACAATTACCATTAAGGGGAACACCAGCTGCATATAAAAGCTCATCAGGCTGCATTGTGTTATAATGTAAATTAGGTGATCTTGCTACACGGACGGCTTGATGTGTGACACAGGAGCGCTGAGAAGCGCTTCTAACTTCTGAATTCATGTTAATAAATTACATTACCTCGTATGGTAGGGCAAGATAATCTGGATTCTGTTGTGAATGAATAAAAAAAGAATATATCAGAAAATAGCTGAACAAATATTTAACAACTAATAAGAACAGTTTCAAGTCTTTAAAGTGAAAATTTACATAAATACGGTATTTTAGGTTACAGGTGTTTTTTTTAACCCATTTTTTAATGTACTATAATGCTACTTTGACACATTTAGACAGGACAGCATGATGACTGTATGGCTCCATCTTGACTAACAACTGAAAATGTTTTATAATTAAATGTATTACTCTGAGTCACTGGTCTAATTATCATATGTACATAAATGCCAAAAATCGATTATCTACCTGGTCTTTAACTTGAAACCCACTATCTGTATTTTGGTGGTGTAATTGCTTTACTGGATATTGGTCTAGTGCCATGATTCTCAAACTGTGGTATCTGTACCACCAGTGGTACTCAAGCTCTCCCTAGAGGTACTTGGAGGAAAGTTCTAAATATTTTTTTAAAAATAAAATGAATTCAAAAATGTATAATTCACTCACATGTGGCTGTGGCTGGCAACAATTACCGATAAATAATCCTTATTAGGAGTAAATAAGCCTCCTTCGTTAATTGCCTATAGTTAAAAGGGTAAGCCTTCTCTACTGTATGTTTAGGTTGGTCATGATCGTGGTACTTGTAGATATCCACATTTTCTCAGGTGGTACCCACTGTCAAAAAATTCAGAGAAATACTGGTCTAATGTTTTACACTATACAATACTGTTTGTATATCCTTGACGTCTAAAATTACCTCAGGAAGATTAGCTGACGAAGCATGCTGCAGACCCTTATGGTGATCAAAACAAATAAACCTACTTGTAATTATTAATAATGCTTGGTGTGAGGAATGACATTGGTGGAACAAAAAGCTTCTGGTAGCAATTAAATGATAAATACACTAATGTTCTTCAAAATGGTTGAAGTAAAATCATTACATTAAGTAAATCATTAAATAATTAGAGCTGCATTTTAAAAGATAAAACATATATTCCATTGGCTTTTGGAATTGGTCTTCTTTGTGGAATAACCCTTTAGACTTCAACCTTTTTTTGCTTCTCTGTTTGGTTTATTTCCACCCTGACATTCTGCGCCCTCCCCAGATGCAATGCCCCTCCATCTGCTCACCCACCTGCATCTATCTGGTGACTTTGTCCTTTCACACTCTGCCCTCTGTGGATTTGGTGTACCCTAAGTTTGCCTGCTCTCTGTAGCATTCTGCCACTTCCAAGAAATTAATTTTATGTCCTCAATCCTTAAACCATGACACAGAGATATATATTTACTCCACAAACTGACATTGATAAGGTGCTATTCTAAGTACAGTTTTTGCAGAAAGAATTAGAAGTAATCAATCCCATAAATACCAAACAGCATGTGGCTGTGCTTGATTTAATTCAGTCTAATTCAGTTTATTTATACAGCATCAACAACAACAGTATTCTTAGTACAGCAAAGAAATGTCCCACTAAAATCTAATTATTTTCCACCCATTACTTTTATCTGTCATATTTCCTACACCAGCTTCATTCGGTTTAAAGTTGATGGAGGGTCTGTAGCTTACAGGTCGCCATCGCAGAAATAAATGCAGACAAACACTTATCTAAGGGCATTTCAGTGTCACCAATTAACACAAGAAAAACCAAACATACAGAGGAAGAACAAACAAGCTCCACAAGAAAAAAGCTAGATGGGATTTGAACCCAGAACCTTCGTGCTTTAAGGAAGCAGCATTCCACGGTAAATTGAATCTACCCAGAGTTGTCTAAAAGCCCAACGTAGACATCTCAGAACTACCTGAAGCTGGTCCACCAGCGTTCCAAGGCGTTGTTCACATGCTCCTTTTCTAACATTTATCCGTTAAGGCCACAGTGAATCCCCTTTCCTCACAAAGAAACAGAACAAAAAACGTCAGAAATTATAGCTGAGGACTAGATATTGGAACGTCAGAGGGAAATATGGTCGGATTAGCATCACCTGCTGCTGGATGGACTTTTAAAAGGGACGTTTAATAAAAAAATCCTTCATTTAAAGTAAAAAAAAAAATATGGTATACTGAGGTACAAAAGAAACCCTAATCACAATTCCTGTGGATATTTAATAGATCAAGGTGCTGCTGCATTCAGGTTTGGTACACATTTCTTAAATATCTGTGAATTCGAAAAACTTCCTAAAACTTTGAAGTAATTATAATTCAGTTTCACAGTGCAAGAGCAGTGACATTACCACTAGTTTATGGCTAGGACACCGGGCTTTGATCCAGAGCAATTTCTCCTCTCACCACAGAATAGTTGACAAATATGTCAAAATCTCTTGAATATTTGCTTAGTCCGTGGAGTTTTTTCTGACTCTATTGAAGTAATAAATCTTAGTGGGTTGGGAGACTTACATCTTAGGATCTCCAGACATAATGGTAGAAACAGTAAAAAAGACAACCAGGGTACATAAAATTTCCTGGGTTTGGAGCACAAACACACCTTAAAAATCCACTAATTAATTTCTGTTCATTCTGTTCGAAGACCTCACCAACTGCAAAGGATGTGATGTTTATGCCAATCAAATGGTCTGAAGAAGGTCAGTGGATGATTTCAGGACTTGTAAATTCATTAATAACTTAATTGATGGGCCAGGGTTACATTGAGTGACGAGATTGAGCTTTAGTTTGGAAATAGCCTAGATGTTACTACCCATAATGTCTTACATTGTCAACAACCAGCCTAGTAGTTGCTTCGAAACGTCTTCTTATGACTACGTAGTTCTTTGACATCCTGTTCAGGAAGTTACAAGATGCCCAACCAAAGCTTGTAGACCAAAGCATTGAACCATCCCTCACTTTAGCTGACACTAGCTTTATTCTTATGGCATTGTGCACTTGGCTCTCTGTGCTCATATCTTGAAAGCACAGCCAAAGAAATCAGGGAACACATCAACTTTCATAAAAAAATCTAAGTCAGAAATTTCTCTAATCTTCACGTAAAGCTAAAACTCTCAACAATGGTCATGTTTTGCGAATTCATTAGTTTGGTGTCTATCCAGATTCCTTTCAAAACGTAGGAAACTAAAACGAGACTTGGTTGCCAATTCTACATCTTTCATCATCATTTTCCACAAACTGTACTTGAGATAATGGTCTAACTCGTAAAAAAATTAAAAATTGAAACAGATTTATACTGAATACGGAGCTTGGCCAAAGATTAGATAAATATGCTGTCAATTGACCAAGTTCTTGCATAAATAAAAAACAAGTACACGGAAAAGCGAATGCAAACAAACATACTTTTTGGACAGCCCTTTGATTTATTCAATCCAGGCCTGTAATACAGCTGTAAAACATTTGTTTTTAAATAACATGATATTTAAGATGTTTGGCTATGGTACAAAGTCTGTCTCTTTCGGTTAGCTTCTCATTGAGATGCTCATTCCCAAAGAATCGATCTCAGAAAACATTGCATCCATCATCATTATTAAAACCTGAAAATATTAGCACATCTCACTGACAAGTTACCCGAAGCATGAGATGTCCTCTAGGAACAGATCCAACATCCTAAGTGGAATCCTGAAGGTTCCTCTGAAAGCTGATCCATATTTCACTTACATGGAAAGTCCAAATTGTATTAAATGAATCACAGGTGCCGTTGCTTTGCCAAAAATGTTCTGTTGGGTCTCGCTGGTGAAGGTGCACCAAGGTTTTCAGTCTATACAACCGTCTTAGCTCTGTTTGGTATGTTAGGACACGACTTGAAGAAATAGTTTTTTTCTTTGAACTCGGAAGTTCAGGATAATAAATTGAGTCTCTAGGAAGTATCAATACGAAGTCACCACTCTGTAGGCTCAGTAGGCACCATCTCGGCTTCGTGGTTTAATGTCTTTCTGCCTTTCTTTGAATGAGAGACCTCACAGTCTGAAAAACAAAAAAAATAATCATATATCATAATTCAAATATATATATATATATATATGCTTTCTATTTCATGCTCTACATTTACTATATCTTTAGATAATCTTAAACTAAATCTGGATTATAAACAGACTTGTAACTGTGTTTGTTTTAAAACAAGATGAAGAATAAAGCTCAGAGAATTAGAGTAGTTTAGAAATTAAATACTTTGCTTGAAACTATATCCATGTTACAAGCTAAATATTTAGTTTACAAATCAATAGCTTCATACTAAGTATACTTAGTTAGCAACCTAAATATTTACTTTAAAGCTAAATATTAAGCTAACAAGCTGAACTGGTTAGCTCAATATTCAAGTTCGAACTAAATATTTAGTTTTCAAATTAAATAGCTTCAAATTAAGTATGTAGCAACCTAAATATTTACTTTAAAACTACATTTTAAGCCACGGAGATTAACTGGTTAGCTTAATATTTAGCTATGAACTAAATATTTAGTTTATTAATTAAATCGTTCCTGACAAAGTAGTCAGCATATTAAATATTTACTTTGAAGCTAATATTAAAAGGTAGCAAGTTGAGCTGGTTAGCTTAATATTTAGGTTTAAACTATACATTTAATTTATTAATTACATAGTTTCTAACAAAGTAGTCAGCAACTTAAATATTTAGTTTGAATATAAATATTAAGCTAGCAAGCTGAATTGGTTAGCTTAATATTTAGGTTTGAAATAAATATTGAGTTAATATGGATATTTACTTGCCGATGTGGCTGGGTCTTCCAAGTCAATATATATATTGATGGTGAAACTAAACATTCCTGCTTATTTCACCCCTTTATCATCATTTAATTTTCTTTCGACAGGTCTAACTTTTCAGCCTAAAACATAGGAAAAGCAGTTTTCACAACGCCATTTACCACACCATCATTTACTGATGGATTTACAGCAACAGTGACTGCACCAGCTGTAGTTGCAACACCCAACTATTGCTGACAGTCAACTTAGGTTGCTATATTGGCTCAATATTTTTTATGAGGATTTATAGAGTTAGGAGCAAGTTAAGCTTGTTGGCTAAATATAAAGTAAGAAGCTAAACATGTAGCGAATAAGCTAGCAAGCAGTTTAGATAGCAAGCTAGCAAGCTTAACTGCAGTGACTGTGGCTCTCTAGGAAGAGTTGTCTGCTTGTAACGGGAGGCTTGTACTTTAATTTCCAGCTGTCACACGTTAATGTGTCCCTCTGCAAAGGACTTAACCCCAAGTTGCCTACTGATGTGGCTCCAGTGTACTGGCTAGCTAAATGTATACAATATTTAGGTTGCTAGCTAAATATAGAGTTTGGAGCTAAATAGTTTAGTTTTTTACTAAATAATTTGGTTGTTATTTACATTTTTAACGATAAACTATGGTATTTATTAAGGAATGCAATACTAAAAATCTGAATTGGAAAAATGAACAGATTTGCTCTGTTAGGACAAGCTAAAATAAAAAAGGGTTTTTTAAAACATTTTGTGGCCACAGAGGACTTTATTAACAACAGACAGTTCAGGAAGGGGAAGAGAAGTACGGGAGATACATTCGGCAAATGTCCTTGGCTGGGAGTCGTGCCGGGACAACCATTTCAAGGGCCTCTGAACATGGGGCACCCGTCTTAACCACTATGCCACACAATACCCCTGAAAAACTACCATTATGACAGCTAATTTTTGACTGTGTAGCTTTACAAACAGCACCCCGTAGAAAGACAGGAGCTGAAAATGTGGAGATTTTCCCAGGAAGGAACCATCAGCGACAGGATTAGCATGATGAGTATATGTAGATGACAGAAATGGTTAGGTGTGTACAGAAGATGGCGGTTGCAAAAACTGCAAAGGGAATGATGGATTTTGACCTGCCAAGAACGAGGAGAGGGCAGAAGAAGATTGATTGATCCTGTGCAACAGGATATGCAGAGGGCTTGTGAGACAAATGAGGCTGGTATGGGGTTTTTATAGGGTGAAAACATCAAACTTGGATTGGTCCTAGATGATCGAAATCGTCAATTTTCGGAGACATGCCAAAATCTACCCGGGCAAAGTTCTGCGCGCCACCATCCATCTAAAAGTGAGGCAGTGCTGCATAGCATCTGTAGGGCCTGAAAATCTGGTGTAGATCAGGCTTGTGCATTCCTTGCGCACACACGGTAACACAAACACGTGTAGCCTGCAGATGTTGGGTGACATTCTTGTCAAGACCGTAATCTTCTGCATGCAAAATTATCCGGAGGATGGGGTTAGACAGGAGACTGTGAAATCGCCCGCTTGGATCGGTTCTTGTATAGAGTGAGGCCACTCAGAAACGGGTCAGTGTCTCATATCTAAACATAGTTTAACAAATCGGACAACCTTAGGGAATTAAAACGGTGTTCAGAAGAAGCGAAGTTTTAATTGCGAGTGTTGATTATTTTTAATATATTACTATATGAAATTGTTTTATGTATATGTTTATACTTGTTACCAGTTTGTCTAGAGTCTAACAACATCGCGTTAATGCTCAGAAATGAATTCAAACATGAAGCAGCAACTTGCTGGCATCTTTCGGGGATTGGTAGAGTTAGACCTGCTGTTAGAGAAACCTATCTTTTTGTGCAACATGTATAAAGTTGCACAAAAACATGCAACATCTATGAAAACGCTTGGACACTTTTTTCCACAACATCCTCTTTCTCTTTCTGAACAATGAAACGACATTGAACTGAGGTGAATTTGTCTCCACGGATGCATCCAAATCCCACATCACCAAGTGTGATGGAAAGCGTTGGATGCGTTGATGTAAAGTAAATCACGGGATTCTGCGGTAGGGGTTGGTGTGTTTTACGGAGTGAGAAATAGGGCTTATCTGGCAATCCAAAGGATGAATCTGGGATTCAAGCTCCAAACTTCGTAGAGACGTAATTGTTGATAAACTGGTTCAGTTTCAACGTTACAAAACACCAGTCTATGAAGTGAAGTCCCCAAGGACATGAAGGTTCAGTGTGGAAGAACTTCACGGGCCTGAACTCGACCTGACTCGACCTTGAGACAGACCATAGGAATTTAGGTGGTGGTGGTGGTGGTGGTGGGGTATTCTGGGGGAGGGAGGCCAGTAAATAGTACTTTTTACAACTCCTAAGCACTTACGTCCCATTGGCAAGATATACACTGAAAAAAAGCCTACTCTAGAAACAATAATTCTGTTTGTAATAAGCTATGAAAACAATGTGCCAATGGAACAGGTGAAACTTTATTGAAAAGTTGTCTTGAAATAATAAAATACATTTAGAAAATAAAACATCCATAAATCAGGGATTTTTTTTGGGTGGTTTTCTGCAATGTACCTCCAGGTCAAATCTGCCTTTTCTGTGTCACCCTGTCTATGTATACATGTGCATACAAGGGCGACTGTGGCAAAACAGTGAATTGGTCTGAAATGCAATAAATTGGGACACTTCCCCGTCATAAACTTCCTCCAGGGGACTCTCTGCAAAGATTAAAACCCACATGAGGCATGAAACAGAATAACATTACTTTTCCTGTTTGCGTGTGGTCAGTCGCTAACTGTTGGAGGTCCTCAGAAACAGGAAAATGAGCATGCTCCCATTATGAGGAAGACTTTTGCAGATCCCTCTTTAACCCAAATCCAGCTTCCTCCTGTGCCCTCCACATGTTATCCTTCAGTGAAACCCCATGTACTCTGAAACATTCCGTTTTGAGTTGTGATTTAAAATCTAGTTTGCGGTGATTGCATGTGATTGGGTGACGACTGACAAAGATGGATGGTTCACTCGAACACCTGCTGATCATTTTTTCCCCCCCAAGTGCCATCACCTCTTTTGCGAACAGTTTCCCGTGGCTGCTCTCCAGATGGTTCTGGGTGAGGCAACGTTAAGGACGTCAGGTTACACATTAACATGTCTTCTGGGAACCCTGCAGGCACAGAATCTGTCCAGATGGCCTGGCAGAGGCTGTGGCTCAACCTGGAGCATCAAAGCCTTGGAACATTTTTGATCACGCGCCTCAGAGACACAGTTTCACAACATCGGAAAGCTTAAAACAAAAACAAAACAAAGGATGCAGATGGCCTCCAGCATGTTAAATTGACAGAACGACCTGCTTTCCTTTGCTTCAACCTTCAACCTAAACCCCACATGGAACGCATCAGGATGCAAACATACATTTTCATGTAAGAAGATGATAAATGTTGATTCGACGGAATGTTTCTATATGCTGGAGGGAGCGGCTATATCATTTCGAGCCTGAAGCATCGCTAAAGGGATTTAAACGTTTTCCGCAGAGAACTCACAGTCCTGAGAAGCTTCTGTGCTGGAAAAGCACTCCCAGAAAAGGCAGCACATGGTGTGGCACAAGTTATCCACCAGGGATTTTGGAGAGGCGAACCTCCAGCTGGACTCCGGCACCCTGTCGGGCTCCTCTGTTAAATGATCCCAAATGTCTTGGACCGTCTCTGGAAGCTCCCTCTGGAAGACCTGGACACACAAAACAAACATGGAAAGCTGAGTGACACCAGGAAACAAAAACTTTGTTTCACCATAAATCATTTTAAATAGTTTAAATTGTGTTCAAGGCTGTGAATGTACCTCGGTGTAAATAAATGTTAAATCTGGTGGTCAGGTACAAACCATTTAGACCCCTCACATCGACAAAGTGATGTTTCTCAGTGTTCCCACAACCACAACTTTATGAACTTTGGAACCAACTTCATGGGAATCATCCTTGAGATTGGCAGGAGATGTTGGCTCATTCTAATTACAATTTTCTTTTTTATGTGATGTTAATGTTAGTTTTAACACACTCGTCAGAGAGTCTGGGCACCACTTCCAGAGTGATTTCATACTGAGGGATAGGGGTGTGACGGTACACAAAAATTATGGTCCGATACATATTTGGGGTTTTAAAGTTACTATTCGTTAAATTTTGGTACAAGAAAAATAAATACAAAAGTGCATAAGACTTTACTTTGATCGACATTTCAGAAACTTTTTCCCCCTGAATTTCTTCCATTTAATTCTCTTACTTAATTTTATTTCATTTTTTTCTAAAACTTAAAAAAAGTTCAAAGTATCAAACTAACTGGAGATTTATGTTAATTACTAGAAAAGTACAAGCAGACATAGCCAGAGTAGAAAATTATATAAAAGCTTGAAAACAGTGAGTGTTGTAGTTAGAAAATGTTTAAATAATTATTTGCCTATATATCAGTGCAGAGCGTGTTATTGACCTCATTGCTGTTGAAAGATGTGTTAACAAAGTTCGGATTTGGTAATTCTTTCTTTTTCTACTGCAGCTGCATGAGAAACTGTTAATTCTTACAAATAGAGTTTAGTGATAGCTGGGAGATCCTTTCTGTTTTTGCTTCGGTGTCATTTTTATAGTTGCCCTGCGGAACCGTTGTTTTTTTAGAACAGTAATGGAAAAATCTGAAGGCTGTCCATAATTTTTACAAATCTGAATGCACACCTTTAAGTCCAAAATGAACACACTATTCGCGAAATGTGAGCGAATTTTCCATATGGTGAGTAAAATTTGAAGCGCTACCCGCCATGTTTGCATCTATCTAGTTATGTAAATCAATCCTTGATTCAAAGGATTTCTGTGATGCTCCTCTTTCCTCATCCATGTAACCAGGGGCGGCTGGTCCATGATGGGCGATCGTGCATCGCCCTCCTTGACTCACACGGGAAAAAAAAGAGGGGAGAAAAACAGTCTAATATTGCCGGTCCAGGTCTATATATTATTGTCCAATCAAAAGCCTGAATATCACTTTCAAACTGAAAAACCCCGCCCCTTTGGGGCGATCTCAGTCAGATTGAAAATCGGCTCCAAAGTTTGGACCTTACAATGCATTTCAATGGGCACGGGAGTGCTTGCCCCAACGTAATTTCGTAATACGCTCTGATGCGTGCTTGAGGGAAGTACGGCAGTAGACTTGTCTATGGGTATAGCAGGCGCACGGGTAGCGACAAACCACGGGAGGTGGAGAAAAACGAAAAGAGACACAAAATGCAGAAATAAAAAATAATAATTTTGTTATATCACTCAAAACAATACCTTTTGAGAGAAAAAGATAGCAGGAGAAGCTTGAGGTAAAATAGCTCAGACCTGATTATCAGCTGTATAAGCAGTAAAACGATAATAAAAGGCGCTGTATTAATGTGGAATTATGCATGTTGGGTCACTGTATAGCTTGAGTACATTTCATAGTAAGGTACCGCTGCATTAAAAATGCGCATTATTCAGTTTAAGTTATGTTTTCGGACTTAAATTACTGCTAATAGTTAGCAGTAACTAATAGCACATAGGGGAAGTAGCTGTGTAGACGCGCAACTTCACAATAAGAGCATGTAGTCCTATTGTTCAGATTGAGAGTTTGTTTGCTGAGTGTTTACATTTTGGAAAAAGGGGAATTGTGACATTGTATTACTAAGTCTATATTACATTTGCTTTATCTAATATTTAACTGCTGATATCCAAATATTAAGTTTATTCATATATTTTGGTTATTTCTACCTTACCTTGCATTTTGTCTTATTTTTCCATCTGAAATCACACATTTCATCTCCCTCCTCACATTTATATCACCCAAACCTGTATCAGCAACTGTGTGGAAATAATAAAGAACAGCAGAAATATAACAGTCTTTTCTCCACCTTTTCTCATACTCTGAATGGCTTTAAGTGGAACTCTGGCAGGTTCTCTCAGTCTAAACAGAGTGATCCCAGTCTGAATTAGAGGGTGACACGGGAATCAATTGTCGCTGCCGTCCCATCCCGATCCCAAAGAAATACTCCCGTCCCGGCCCGAATCCCGTAGATTAGTAATTTACCTCCTATGGCGCCCGCTCCCCCCGACCCCCTTTAAACCATAGCGTGGCACAGTATCAAAGATCATCTATTTAGCTTTATCCGCCATCTTTAACCAGATCCTGCATTCTCGTTGTTTGGCCACCTTACCACGTAATGAATGGACTCGATTCGTCTGACTACCAAACTATTAAGATACACGCATTTTCAGTCGGATATCATATGCTTACCAGTTTATCCAGGTGGTGTAGCAACAACGTAGCAGTTTCAGTTTTGGTGCGTGCAGTGTAGGTAGACCTGATGGAATTGTATTTTGCAGCGGAGTTAATAACCACACACATTGGCACCGCATCGCAGCGTCATTTTTTAAAGCTAATTCCCTGCTAATTTCCTGACAAGATAAATGTAAAAAAATAATATATATATATAATTTCCGGTTTCCCGTCTGATCCCGTGGATTATTTCCTGTCCCGTCCCGATCACGTTACAAACAGTGAAATTGACTCCCGCCACGTGGGAATCCTGCAAGAATCTCGTGACCCGTGGGAATCCCAAAAAATTGTCACCCTCTAGTCTGAACCAGTACCTCTATAGACATCTCAGTGTTTCCTCCTCTACAGTAGCAGTCTGTTCTAGCAAAACTGTTGAAGCCTCTGACTGAAATCATTCTGTTGTCGTACGATAGTCCTATTAAGAGAAAGATCAGGGTTGTTCAACATTAATAAGAAACAGTCAGCTTTACATGCAGAAAATGTTGGACAGTTAATTTGCCTTAGCAACTGGCTAAAAGATAAAACAATCTATTAATCGCTCCTTTATTTAATGAAAAAGAGCTATGGCAATTGGATTTTATCCCTTTACACTGCAAATAGTTGTTTTTTTAATCATATTTGGAATGCTAATTAGTCAGGATTAATTCACAGCTACCCTGCAATTAATGAGGTTAAAAAAATGTATAAATTGGCAGCTAATATTTAACCATCATAGTCATAGCCCCCCCGGAGAAAATTCCACCAGCCGCCATTGCATGTAACGCTTGCTTTGGCCTTAAACTAGCAGGAGGAAGTGACAGGGGCTGTGAGTGAAATTTGTGATTTTAGAGTGAAGTTCTTCATTTTAGACAGAAAATATTTTGCATTTACACCAGAGCACAGGTAAGATCAGCCAGCAACAGCTTCAAGCGATGTATCAACATTCTGGAGTCAACAGGGTTAATATTTGCTCCGACTGAGCAGGAGCAGTGCGGGTGTAGCTGCAGCATGCTGGGCTGGGAGCGCTCTGGGTCGACTGGAGCTCTGCTGCTGAGTGAAAGTAGTAGTAATGATACATGAGCACCGCTTAACTACAGACGTGGACAAAATTGTTGGTACCCTTCATTAAATCAAAGAAAACCTCATAATGGTCACAGAAATAACTTTAATCTGACAAAAGTAATAATAAATAAAAATTATATAAATGTTGACCAATGAAAGTCAGACATTGCTTTTCATCCATGCTTCAACTGAATTATTTAAAAAATAAATGCATGAAACAGGCCTGGACAAAAATGATGGTACCCACAACTTAATATTTGGTTGCACAACCTTTTGAGGCAATCACTGCAATCAAATGATTCCTGTAACTGTCAATGAGACTTCTGCACCTCTCAGCAGGTATTTTGGCCCACTCCTCATGAGCAAACTGTTCTAGTTGTTTCCGGTTTGAAGGGCGCCTTTTCCAGACAGCACGTTTCAGCTCCTTCCAAAGATGCTCAATAGGATTGAGATCAGGGCTCATAGAAGGCCAGTGTTTTCCTCTTAGCCCTTCTTGGGTGTTTTTAGCTGTGTGTTTTGGGTCATTTTCCTGTTGTAAGACCCGTGACCTGCGACTGAGACCATGCTTTCTGACACTGGCCAGCACATTTCTCTCTAGAATCCCCTGATAGTCTTGAGATTTCATTGTACCCTGCACAGATTCAAGACACCCTGTGTCAGATGCAGCAAATCAGCCCCAGAACATAACCGAGCCTCCCCCATGTTTCACAGTAGGGACCGTGTTCTTTTCTAGATATGCTTCATTTTTCCGTCTGTGAACATAGAGCTGATGTGCCTTGGCAAAAAGTTAAATTTTTGTCTCATCTGTCCACAGGACATTCTCCCAGAAGCTTTGTGGCTCGTCAGCATGTAGTTTGGCATACTCCAGTCTGTTTTTTTTTATGATTTGTCCTCTCCTTGTTCGTCTCCCATGTAGCCTTCTTTGGCTCAAACAGCGAAGGATGTTCCGATCTGACACTGATGTTCCTTGAGCATAAAGTTCAGCTTGGATCTATTTTGAAGTCTTTCTAGGCTCTTTTGTTACCATTTGGATTATCCGTCTCTTTGATCTGTCATAAATTTTCCTCCTGCAGCCACGTCCAGGGAGGTTGGCTACAGTCCCATGGATCGTACATTACTGAATGACATGTGCAGCTGTAGTCACAGAAACATCTAGCTGCTTGGAGATGGTCTTATAGCCTTTACAGTTAACATGCTTGTCTATGATTTTCTTTCTCATCTCCTGAGACAACTCTTTCCTTTGCTTCCTCTGGTTTATATTGAGTGTGGTACACACCACGTCACCAAACAACACAGTGACTACCTGGAGTCCTATATATAGGCCCACTGAGTGATTACAGGATTGTAGACACCTAGGATGCTGATTAGTGGACATACCTTGGATTAACATGTCCCTTTGGTCACATTATTTTCATTCTTTTCTAGGGGTACCATCATTTTTGTCCAGGCCTGTTTCATGCATTTATTTTTTAAATAATTCTGTTGAAGCATGGATGAAAAGCAATGTCTGACTTTCATTGGTCAACATTTATATAATTTTTATTTATTATTACTTTTGTCAGATTAAAGTTATTTCTGTGACCATTATGAGTTTTTCTTTTATTTAATGAAGGGTACCAACAATTTTGTCCACGTCTGTAAAACACAGCATTTCTTTTTTTTCCTAATACCAAGTTTACCGACACAGGCAAAATGATACATTTTGATATCGGTAAATTTGCGTTACACCGCCGAGCCCTACTATGAGCTGTAATGCTGTGGCACAAGGACTTCAGATTTCCTTAATTAAAAAACATTTCTAAAAAAAAAAAATACCCAAAAGTTGTTTTTCTTATTAACTATGTTTTAAGTTGTCACTCCTCTCTGTTTGGCTAAAACATAATATTATATAATAGCATAATGTGTTTTGGGTATATCTGTGTAAAAATCATTTGGAATTTCGGCCGGTACAAAATATGCTTGCCCGGTAGATATTTTTCATCTACAGGCCAACTTGGCCGGTGAGTGAAAAATTTAATTTTGGACCTTGCTCTGAACATTTTAGATATTTTCTACTTTACACAGTTTAGAGTACAGTACAAAGTCATTATACTGTCATGGAAGGCACATCACGGGCAAGTACCGAACAATATTAGAGGGCCAGAGTTTGCTAGCAAATCCCACAACAAGACTAAAAACAAAGGTTGAAAGGCCATCTTCCTCTGTGGCTCCGCGATTGTGGAACTCACTACCTCCTGATTTGAGACTGCTAGAGTCCTATCTTTTTAAAATTACTTTCTCTTAATTGTCATATGTTTGTTTATTATGTAATGCATCTTGCTTGCCAGTTGTAACTCTTTGACTTTGGACTTTGTTTTCTTTTCTTCCATTGTAAAGCACCTTGTGATTATATATACTGAAAGGTGCTCTATGAAGAAAAATGTACTTACTTACTTTTACTTACACAGAGTCCAGGTAAATAAATCTATAAAAGAAAAGTTTACCAGACACTCTCACTGACCGAGAGCTGACTGTGCGCTGAAAAGTTACTGAGGCTTTGGAGCGAGACTGTGGCCGGTGCTGGTGGCTAGACAAACTCCAAAGAGCCCAATGTGTGCTCTCTTCCCAGGCTTTCCTCCTGCTTCAGCATAATTTACAGGCCAGGAAACGGTTAATTCACAGAGTCTTTTCGACTTCTGATTGCTTCAGTGTTTTACTCAATTTACAACTTTAGCTAAAGTGAGGCTTAATCTCAGTCTTCAATACGGAAATGGAGCACAGATTCAGCCTCCAGAAAAAACATCTAAACCCCCAGGAGAAGGTATCTGTTATTTTTTTTGCATTAATCTAAAACCTCATGACAATAACCTCTGCAGCAATCTCACTATTTGATTATGCACAAATGGGTGTGCTGTTCGGTTCTATGTGGAGCAGGAACAAACACAGCAGGTATTCACATTTTAAAGTTCCTATATCATGCAAAATCTACTTTTTGGCGCTTTCAACCGTGTTCTCAGTGCGCGACTGAGAACACTCACTGCATTATTTACAATTTGCCTTGTATTCGTCTTTACTGATTTTGTCCAGCCAAGAATGGGCCTCTTCCAATTCATCTATATCTCTGTAAGCGTTTTTGGGACATTGTTAAAGAGGCTGCGTGGGAAGCGCCAGTGTGTTGTGTCTACCTGATCAATTCAGAGCACGCATCACTCGCGAGCCGCAAACGCAAACAATTTGCAGTCCCGTTTGTTCCTGCCATCATCATTTTGCTGAATGTAGGGTGATTTTTATTTTATTTTTATATAGGCTACTTAGTTAGAATAAGGCAATGTGATGCCCATGACCGACATACATGATAGACATTTATGAAAATACGGAAAAAATAGCGTCCCTTATCAGTTCAAAATGGGACGGCACATTTAATAGTCAAATAAGTGACGATTCCGTATTTTAAGGGACGGTTGGCAACCCTAGCAGTAAGTAAACTCTAGCAACATGCTAATGCTAATGTGTGTTAGCCATTTATGAAGCTGCTTTTGTGAACCCATAGGAGCATTATGAAGTTACTTTATTGATCTGTAAACGGGTGCAAACAACACCCACGGGTTTTATAATATCCACCCGGTTCTCAAACTCATTCTCAGGAGCGAGAACGTTTAAACAATACAAACGGGGCGGGAAAGATCTGCTCTGCACTCGGCCACTGGACCCGGCTGCTTTGGTTTGACCTCTGTCTGCACTCTGCTATCATTAAAAAGTTGGTAAGTTTAGCTGCTGATATCTGGTTTATGTTTTATGTAAAGGCAATAAAGCAAAGGTCTGAGCCATTTAAGTTACTGAAATATAGCTATAATGTTTATAGAATTTTTGCCCATGCTGTTTTGCTGCAGTCAGACCAGGGCTCACAGCTACGTGTAATGGGCGGCACTGACATGGAGGGGGGGGGTTATAGAGAAAATGAGCGTCTTAGTTCCAGGTCGAACAATAACTCCAGGATATAAGTTATATTTCAGAACAGATTAATAATATATAATGCCGACAGTAACATTTGATCATTTATGTGCCTATCCCAGACGTTTAAAGCTGTAACATAGGACCTTTAAGTGAAACTGTTTAATTTCCATTTTTCTATGTAGTCCTTCGTTCAGCTTGTTTGGGTTGAATACTATTTAAAATGAATAAAAAATAAATACTATTGAGTAGGAATGAAGTAGTCAGACGATTGCTTGATTGGCTCCCCCTCACATAAGATTTAAAAACTGACGGATGAAAATAGAATGACGGACATAAAACATGTCAAGCGTGACCTCTATTGTTAGAAGAAAACAGCTGTTTTCATTCAGTACACATACCGTTACAGCCCTATTAAAGCACTCTAAACAGCATTGAGGCAACGTTTGTTGTGAATTGGCACTAAATATATATATAAACGGAATAAAATTGAATTTCGAGGGGGGACTCCACAGCTCCTCCAGGAGTGTAATCTAGAGCTTAAAATGACTGGAAACTTTTTAAAAACAACCTTTAATGCGATTTAGGGTCACTATACTGCTCATTAGGAAAATGGAAAATATTTCAGCCATGTGACCATGGCTGTCTGAGATCCTAATGTATGACGGAGAAAAAAGAACCCAGGTGTCACCGACAAAAGAGGCTCTATTTTAGTATGCTGTTTATTCGTTAAGCAAGTCATTCCTTAAAGACATGAACAGAAGAAATACTTCAAGATACAAATCACGAGAGGAGGAGTGAGATATGAATCCATCTTCAGATATCTGATTAGCTTTTATTCAGACTCTCTGTCTGCTGTCTCTGCCTCACTTATCAGCTCCCCGATGCGGCTTCAGGGCGCTGTGTGGTGCTGTCTGCAGGGGGACCGTGGTGATTAATGCTTGCCCTCCTTTCGGAAAACAGTCTAAACTGGATTAAAATATTTTATTTAAAAAATAAAATAAAACCGCAGCACAGATAAGCCATTATAAAAGGCTTAAAAAGGCAAAAAAATTAGAAAAACAGCATTTATTCGCTCATCTGCACTTTACTGCATTATCATCAGTAATCATTTACCTCATCTGAACTCGTTTTCAGTTATAAACAGAAGCCACACTTTAGTTTTCCATCAATAAGAGAATTACTTCCCAGTATCAAAACAGATTAAATAAATGTGACGTTAGTTACTGAACTGGTTATTTTTGGGAGAATGTGAGAGCAGCTAGGGGGCAAACATGTGAACTCAGTCTTACCTCAGCAGGATGCGACTGAACAAAGACTCCCTCAGCATCCCTGAACCGTCTCTCCAACTCTGCCGTGTACGGACGAGAGGGATGTCTCTCCGGCAACACCCGGATGATCTGAAATGGAAACCCACTCTCAGTTGATCAAAAAATATAGATAATATAGATAGATAGATAGATAGATAGATAGATAGATAGATAGATAGATAGATAGATAGATAGATAGATAGATAGATAGGGCATTTAAAGATGCAAATGATGAAAAAACCTGCATATATCACAATAGTTGAAAAACAATTTTTTCCCCCCAACTGTTTATCTTGACATGTCCGTTTTTAGTCCATTTCCACCCTGATCCATCTGCTCTGCAGGCATAACTTGCAGCATCAGATCAACAGCAGCTCCTTTAAGTCCTGGGTAACAGGACTAAATAGTCTCCATGCAGAGCCGGCACAAGGCTTAAGCGAACTAAGCGGTTATTTAGGGCCCTCCCAAACCCATCCAGGCTCCCCATAAATTCTGAAATTGAACAGAGCCTACAGATGTTAAAATTTATGAAAATGTGGATCACTCAATTTGATTTAGCTTTGTTTCAGTGTAGATTATAAAAAAAAGAAGGTATTGTTAAAAATTTTGTGTAGTAACTAGACAAGTTTCTTTGTAACTAATTATTTTATTGATAATTTTGTTAATTCAAATTCTATTTTTTTATTTGACAGTTTGTTTAAATGTTGCAAAAATATTTAAATTAAATACATTTAAGGAAATAAAAATGTATATACTGTACCTTTTATCAATTCCTAAATTAAACATTGTATTGTAATAACTCTTCTTGTAAAGTGCCTTGAGATGACATCTGTTGTGAAATGGCGCTATATAAATAAACTGAATTGAATTGAAAAACATTTTAATTATACTTAAAAATTTGAATTAAATTAAAAATAAAATTTTAAGTTACTTTTTAATATTCTTCGTTGGATAGTTTTGTTACCATTGTGACAATATGATTCTTTAGTTTAACCCCCTGTTTTGTTTGAGCTTCAGATTGTCACAGATAATATTAACACTTAACACTGATTGATTTTCATGATCAGCTAGATAAACTCTGCCTCCTTTCCCAGATAAGACCAGATCTTGATTGAAACGCTTTTATTGTGGGTAGTGGTCTTAACAGAAGGGTGGGACCCCCTGAGTCAAAATCTGCTCAAGACCTTGGGTCAGCCCTGCTTCCATGGCCCAGAATCAAGTCCAGAACATCTCTTGGATGTTTCATTGAAGGTGAAAACTGGATCTCTTTCTACTCACACCCAGTATGTTACAGTATTTTTTTAGAAGAATGAGAGCTTTTATAGCTGTAACAACATAATTAACATAATTAATAAATCCCACTGACGGCCCAAGAAACTGATGATGAATTACTGATACAAAAAGCTGCTGAGTAGGGATGTGTATGGGCAAGAATCTGGTAATACGATACAAATCATGTATTATGGGGGAGAACACGATACATTACGATATACTGCGATACTACGAGCGCAATTGCTAGATCTAGTTGTTCCACTGGAACGAAAAAGGTGAAAACAGCCACCAACTACTTTTAACATACTTTTAATTGTATTACAAGAAGTACTGCCATCATTAAATACGGCATTCCAATTCTAAAAAAATATAATTTAAGTAAAAATCAATATATTGTTTTTGAATACCAACACAACATCAAGACATAAAATATGGAAATATATTGGTGTATCGACATTTCCTTACATCCCTACTGCTTACTAATGTCAGAACCAGAGTCAGAAAATGCAGAGTTACTAGTTGCTATGGTGATTCCCCTCATTTCCGGTGAGCAGAAATCGCCTTTTTTCGTCAGATAGGAAAGTAAGCCTCAAACAAAAAGTCGCTATCAGAGAACTTTAAGTTGTATTAAGCAAAGTCTTGAACCGAGGGTGTGAGAACCTTCTTATCGCTCTCTGGAGTCTACGCTGATTTGATGGAAAGCTTCAAGCCCTACATCCATGGTTCGAATTACAGGGGGGCTAAGCTAATTTATCTGTTCTCTAATTTTTCTATAATATTTCAACATGGACTCATGGTCAAGATCACTGAATGTATATGATATAATAGTGCTTTGCTGTGCCTCACCTCTGGTGGCCCTGTGTCACACACAGTAAATGAAGCAGGCAGTTGGTGCATACTCACTGCTCTCTCTTTATGTTGGTCAAAATACATGTTTGATTACACATGTGCTAGGTATACTGATCTTCTACAGCCTGTCTAAAATCTTTAATGGATGTGTGCGACAAGTTTAGTCTTTCTGGTTGGTCATAAATGTGCAGTGAAAATATGCAGGGTGAGGCAGAAAAATACCGTGCCTCAGAGATAGGGGGCAGTGCTGATCCCAGTAGGCACAACATGCAACAGATGCGTTTCTTCTATGTATGAAAATGACTGAAAACAGTTGGAGGAATACTAAAAACATAATCGCAATAGAACCAATTCATAATAGAGTTCCTCCTTATGAATCATCTCCAGTGAAGCAGCCCGATTTAAAAAAATGAAGGCAAACAAAGATGAGTTTTACATGAGCGTAAAGGAGAGATTTGTGAAGCAGGATGGTTGAATGCACTTAAACAAAGGTAAGATCATGTGCAATTTTATTGTTATAATAAGAAAGATCATAGAAATAAATGTTACAGAATATTAAATAATTTTTTCTCTCGCTATCATATCGCTAAAAGGTATGGAACTGATTTAAGCAAAATCGTAAAAATTAAAATGACAAAATATTTCAATTAAGGTAAAAACTGAAACAGAAGCTTATTATTTGGATTTAACATCTCCAATTCCAGAGGAGTCATGAACCTCACGGCACATCAGTGGAGCTAGGGGGAGATTGGCTCCCCTGAAAGCCCACAACTCACACACCAAGGGGGAGCCATAAAAACTCCAGTTTCAATTTAGTTTATATTTTTTTCTCCCCACAAAAAACATAATGTCTTTCACGTTAAACTGAAATCATATTGTGCCCACATTGTGTTTTCAAATTTCTCACATTAAATTTTCCAAACACTGACTTTTTCAACTTTCACTTAATTCCTTCTATGAGCATAACTGTGCGGAGGCGCTGTTTTGCTGCCAACTGCTACCTAAACGGACCCATTTGGAACACACTACAAGAGATTAGATTGGCCAAGAGTTCTACTCGGATTTTGGACATGATTTCTAAAAGCAAACTGGATAATTTTGGTTTTATACACCTAAAAAAATGAGCAGTGAAGAGGAAAAGTGCACCCCAGACCCTGGCAGTTAATGAGTTTTGCTGAATCAAGTTATGCCTCCTTTTAAGTGAATGGAAAAGCAGTGGAATGAGTGAAAAAAAGGTAGGAAGGAATATCAGGCTCTTCACTGGAAAATTATAGGAGGTACAGTCGGCTTATGTATCAAATCAAAAAGTCTGCTGCTTGCAAAAAACATAGTTGGTACGCAATGAATGAATGGAGAAGTCAGCAGTGAATCACAGAATAGCCTTAAAAAATGTTAAAGCACTGAGACAGTTTAGCTAAAAAAAAAGGACTTGAAATGTCAGACAGAAGAGAAAATTAACTGTCATTTAATGTCAGAAATAAATACTTGACAAAAAAATGAATAGCACTAAAGTGTGCATAAATCAGGCCATGCTTGTGCTGAAATAATAGGGGAAATCACCAATCAAATCAGAGCTGGGTTTGTTAAAAATATTTAAGAAATTGAGTCACAAACTGGTCTTGTTGCACCTGTGGTCCCTATTAACAAAAAAAAACAAAACAAAAGAAGCATAGCCTACTGGGCTGATATTAGTTCTTTGTTCAGAATATTTTTTTGTTATGATGGTGGTAATGATGAAATAATTATGTTTCTAATTTAAGTTGTTCTGGGATTTGTTGTTCTTGAATGTCTGTAAGGCAGAAAATGTTGGACTTCATGTGGATCCCCCGTTGATTTTTGTTTGTTCAGAACCTGAACCAAAATAACTTTACGTTTTTTGACCATTGTGCCATAAAAAATTGGAAATTGCAGTGCATTATGAAAAATATGGCTACCCCAAAAGCTTTTGGTTAATTCGAACCCTGCCTATATCAGTGGGAGGCACATCGGATAAAAGTAGACAGAAATACCCAGGAAACTGATGTGTATGTACTGCACATGTGGGGATGAAAGCTTTAGCGTTAAAATAGTTGAGGCTAAATAAACATGATCTTTCAGAGTCAGAATCAAGGATGTGCGACATTATGCAGGAATAAGAACGACGACACAGGGGGTAGCTAGCTTCCGATTCCCTCGTTTGCCCAACTCCAACTCAAGAACAGAATAGCGGTCAACCAGAACACAAATCATAATCGCGCCAAAAAACATGTACTGGTATATTTTTGACAACAAAAATCCTGTTGTCGGGGTGTGAGTGGAGCCCCCCCTGTTGGCCTGCCCAGCAACATCACTCTAAGATAAATAAATGGTCAAATTAAACCAAATTTTACTATCTCAGACCTGTAACGGTGGTAAAAATGATAAAACGGTATCGAAACGACAATGCAGTATGTAAAAACCTTGTTTGCTTTGAGCTGTTTAAATTTCAAACAGTGTTTTAATTCCCCCTTAAAATTTAGTTTGAAAGTACATCTGGGGAGCAATAGCAGCGAAGGTGAACAAGAGTAAAAATAAATACAAAGAAACAATAGGAAATGCTCTTTAACATTGGTGATAATATGAAGAGTTATTGTGCTGCTTGTTTATTAAAAAGTTGGACAAAAAATCCATCCTGTTTTCTAAAACCCAAAAAGGTTCTGTTGACATTACAAAGATAAGGAACTTGTTTTATTCCTTCATGTTTTTCTGCTAAGGGAAAATGTGTGATCAGATCATGTGCTTGGGAAACCAACTGTTCGTTTTAGTACAAAGCGAAGACTTAACCTGGAGCCGCGCCAGCAGCACCGCGGCGGGCGTTTCAAACACAAAGCGCATGACAGAAAATCAGATACCAACTCTGGAGGAGATAAAACAAACATCGAGCATTGATGTTAACGGGTTTCTCAGTTTTTACAGGGTGTGTCTGTTTATTTTAACTGCATTAAAGAGCCTGAAAAGCGCCTCACTTTGATAGATGCAGAAGGGAAGACATTAGTTGACGGATTGCTTGGTTCTGATTGGGGTTCCGCATTTCAATTAAACAGCATACTAAACAAAAATGGAACTGGTTTGGAAAGTGGGTTATACAGCTTTAAAAAGTTCCCACCTTGAGTTTCTAGGACCAAAGAAGTGCAACATGAGTTTCTATAAGCAGAGAGGAATAATACATCCTCAACCATCAAAGGCTCTGCATTGGAATGATGTGCTGCAGCTGACTGAAACAACTGATCAACTTACTGTAATTAGCTCCAAATACCAGCCACTATTAGGTTATGTGTCAGTCAAATGCAGTTAGGGGAAGTTATTTTTCATAATAGGTCCACATGTATGTTGGTAATTCCTGACGTGTGATTAGGAGAGGCGCAGAGCCTGCCAGATCGAGAGTCACATCGCTTTATCGGCCAAATCTGAAAGATTTGGAGCAATGACGTTCTTTTGAAAGGGTTCGTTGATATTAGTTTTAGTTGGTGGAGCGGAGGTGGAAAAGCTGGGCGGGCTGCGTGTGATGGCACGCAGAGACAGATAAGCATTAATCGGATGGGTTAGAAACATGAAACAATAAATAACTGTCTTTGTCCGCCCTCTGAGTGTATTTGATGCACATGATCTGTATGGCTCTAGTTCTTCCACTTCCACTTGCGCATGGGTGTGTGTGTGTCACTGCTTTTCGAAAAGAAGGTGGACATTTAATTGCACAGAATTAAGAAAACATTTTCACACTTCTTACAAGAAAAGGAGAAATTAAGTAAATCATTGCATGACAAAGTAAAAAACAACGAAACACCCAGCATGTAACCAACTTTAGCAGGAACGGCTCTCAACAGTCGTCTTTCTGTCAGATTTTGGGTCCCGCTCTCCTTTCCAAAGTTGCTTCAGTTCAATCAGGTTTGCAGGTGTGGTAGAAAAATTATTATTAAGTATCATCTGTTCAGTGTATTCAACTGTGACTCATAGTTACTGTGTGCTGAGTTCTTTATTATTGTGATCAGTCTCACTGAATGACGCCGTAGACTTAAGTCATGGTCAAATGGACTGATAGTGAAATTCCTACTTCGTGCGTTGCAGTGGAGACGACCCTCTCCAAGTGAATGACCTGACATCCTACCAGATTGTGGCTTCCCAATCAAGCAGAAGTTGCCTCCAAGTCTCCCAAGTGTCACACTGAAGAAGTGTCTATCTATATTGAGCTGATAATTGTAAGGTTAACTGAATTAATAAAAGGCTGTGTTGGCTAGACAGAGACAGGTCAGTATTTTACATATTCCAATGTAAATGTCTGACCTCCTTGGCTTGATCAACCTGAGTTTCTCCGGTAACAGCTCGGCGCCCAACGTGGGGCATTTGTTTTTTCACATCTCGATCAGATGGAGGTTTTGCACTTCGGCTGGGTCACTACTTGTTTTTCTTTTTCAGTCGTTCTGTCATAGTTTTGCTGCCGCGTTTGGGAGGGTTGTTCAGTTTGGGCCAAACCTACGCTGTTGGACAGACGACCTCAAATTTATCTCTAGACTGCCTTGCAATGAGGATGAGTTCAAGGTCGACTCAATGCACCGTGCTTAACAGTTGATTTTGGGGCGCCAAATCAACTGTCAAGTTCCTGCCAACACCTGAGGATATATTTATAAATTTATATTTATATATTATATATTTACTCGTGGGGGGCGGTAACTCTTCTGATTGATCCGAGGACTTGGATTCAAAGTTTAGAAGAAGATGAGGAAAATTGTGGAGTAGGACAAAGAAGAATAAGAAGGTAAGGAAAAGGGACATTTGTTGGTATTTCCTTTCTTTTTCTCACCCTTTTATTCTTTTTCACCATCACCAGAATTCTCTGAAAATTGGTGGATGGCTGCTATCATTTAATAAATGCACTGTTGTGATTGGTTAAAGGGGAAGCACAGTTTTTTTTGCCACCTGGACCTTATTTGTAGCATGCAACAGTACAACAACAAAGCACTTCCGAGATGCAAATTCATAGGGGAATAATGCTAGTGCTTCATTACAAAACATTGGTGAAATAAAGGAGGCTTGTGGCAGATAATACCATATTTAGAGGCTGCACTTTGGGTGCCCCATTAACTCCCATTATATGGATACACGCTGATCAGACACTTCTCCCAAAGGACTTCAAGTCACACCAAAATTGTCTGGGTGAGTAAATGAATGTATTGCATGCTACAAATAAAGTCCATGATGCAAAAAAACAAAACAAAAAACTTATATAAAACGGTACTTCCCCTTTAGTAAGCTCCTCTGGGTTTTTGGCAGGAATGTAAAACTATAAGAGGCCATCTCCCTTCAACACTTCAAAATGCCATAGTTGTTAAGTCATTTACGAGTTGTCCTGCCATGAACTCTAACCTGCTAAACGAGGGGTCTGAGATGAAGCTGTTGGGTTTTCCTGTAATTTCTCACAGCTTTGCACACTCTGTCCTTGGAGTGAATTTGCTGGGTCATCCATTCCTGGGAAGAGTGGCAGATTTAAATTTCCTCCGGTTGTGAAAATCTTCATCTCTGTTGAATGGTGAATTTTAAAATTGTTTGAGCCATTGCTTTTTAATATTTCCTAGATTGATACGCAGGAACAGTGACGTCTTTAAGCTCATTGCTGATGTCTTTCCATCTTTGCTTTGTGTTAATCATCTGTATGCTGCAGGGCAGAAAACTAACAAAACTGTTTTTATCAACAAGGATATCAGATGATCAGTTAATTAATGCATCTGATTGGCCGCAACTGCTTGCTTGTTCTCTTCCCATCTTTGATCCTCTGGGCGCAGCAAGAATGGACTTTTAACTTTTCACTCACAGTTTTTTTAAATTTTGGCTCCATTTAATAATGAAGTGCGTGAATAATAATTGTCCCTGTAAAAGGTGGAGAGGCAGCAAGAGACCCTAACTGTCTCCGTCTTATTTGCATCAGAAGATATTTGGTAAATGTTCGTCGGCTGGACAGTTTTGACCTACCTTTTTTAAGACGCCTTGGTTGATTTGAAACCACAACCTCTGGAGAACCAGCTCATCCAGTCCGTCCACCTTTAACTTCTGAGGAAAAGGGCAGAGTATGCAAAAAATATTAAACAAAAAAAGAAAAGAATTTCCAATAGTATTTTAAACAATAATTCTACAAGATTGCTCCAGATATTTGACCAGTCCGATAAAGTTTGAAAACTGAATGCCCTTAAGGCTATCTGAGACAACTATTCAATGCACTGAACTCAACTCTGCAGGTGACGTAAAGTCTTGTGATTCGTACCATTTTGCTGATATTTGACAGCTTAAAGACTTCCTCGTGATGAACTCGGATGGCGTAGTTGATGGGGAAGTTGTGCTTCTACAACAGAGAAACAAGAGAAACACCATAAACACAAAGAACCCACAAACGATTTAGATTCTTTAAACAAGAGGTGTCCAGGGTCAGTCCGTAAAGGTCAGCGTCATCCATGTTTTAGCTCTTTCTCTGGTTCAACCACACCTGAATCAAATGACGGATTGTATGCAGGCCTCTGCAGAAGTTTTACAGGCTTAGGAGGTGGTTAGACCAGTGGGTTACCAGACTCTCCAGTATCTGACCCACATAATAACAATCCAAGAGGCCCGTGACTCCAACTGTTGATGGAGCATACAAGCATTTTCTTTGAGTCACTTAAAAAGTAGCATAATGGCAAAATAAACCAACATCAACGGCCAATATATTGACCACTATATGTTGATTTTATTAATTCAAGTCCTTTTCCTTATCATTCATTTGATTTATAAAATGGAGATACATACACATTGTCATTTCTGTTATCGACATTATTTTCTCAAGAGAATCTCCAGACCCCACAATTACTTGTTTGTGACCCTAAAATGGGGTCCCGACCCCAACTTAGGGAACTGCTTGGTCAGACCCTTTGAATCAGAAGTGTTTGTGCCGAAACATCAACAGTTAGCAGGACATCGGCCCTGGAGGCCTGGAGTTGGACAGCCCTGCTTAAAACCCTCGTTGGAAATGGTGTCAACACATTCAGCTGCAAATTTTATTCTATATTTGAAGTGAAAGTCGGAAGAAAAGTTTCCGTAGCAACGCAAATGTTGAACAAACTCAGCAGGTTCAGGTTTTTTGCAGGCACATTATATCATTTTCAGATTACTGAGCCGATCATTTAGAAGGTTTAATAGCTTCAAACTGCAACTTTCATTGCAGAATAATGAGCAAGCATCGTGTAAGTGCAACCATTATTGGAGGTTAAGCTTTGAAATCAACCAGCAGATTGCTATAAAAGAGGCGCTGAAATCCTCCGTGTCTTTTTGGGCTAGCAGTAATGTTTAACCCTCCAAAGAAAAGCTGCAACTAGGCAATTAGGCCTCACATCTATATTGTGATTTAATCTAAAGCATGTGCGGTAACAATATGTATTTCAGCATATTGCTTATTTTTCTTTAGATATGTCAAAATGGCTGCTATATGAACCTTCTCACTTTCCACATAAATTGCAGCTGAACAACTTTATAAAGGTTTACATGCCATATAAAGAACATTTAATGAGCACAATACAATTTTAAAAATATGTAATTATTTTTCCAAAAATAATGCAACACAAAACTTCTTGAAACATAATGATGAAGATATTTTGAATAAAATAAAAGCTAAATATTATAACACTAAAGTTCAGAATTGCATTCCTGGTTACTTACTTATGCATTTATTATGGCACAAAATGAAACCTGCATATATTTGAATTAAAATACTTCAAGTTTAACAGTTTTTGGGGGTTTCTGCCGTTAATTGAAACACAACAAACTTTAAAGTTATTTAAGCACAGCTTGATGACATCATCCAAATGGATAACTGCGGTATAGTCACAATCTCTACATTTGGCTAGCTTTTAAATTATTTCTACCTTATACCTTTTATATTACCCACTACCAGCTGCAACCTTGATTTGCACCGAAACAGCCTCACAGGCAGGAAAGCTAGCTGAAAGAAGAGTTTTTTTCAATCAAAATCAAGGCTTTGGGCTCTATGGCGTATTACGGCAACCAGTGCAGAGCCAACAGTAGATACAAGTCTTCCTTTTGTCTGTTTGGGACGTCAAAACCTCCTCCAAGAGCAACATCTTTCAAAGAACCAGAGATAGTTTGGTGAAGATCTGTGGCTTTTCCAGCATGATGGCTGGAGCACCACGTCCCAGGGCTAAAGCCATAATGATGTGGAATCGAGGAACAGAACATCTCGGCTTGTGGTGAGAAGAATCCCCCAGATCGGAACCACGGCGAGAACCCGTGGTCAGTTCTCAGAAAACAGGAGATGGAGAACACAACCAACTGGGATCAAGTCCAAGCACAGAAGAAAACAACGGGTCACTCTGTCAAAATTTGGTCCAGGAGGCGATTTCTAGCTGAACAGAACCTTGATGGGATACCACCAAACACAAGCTAACCTATTTGCATCTCACTTTGATAAGGAAACGCAAATCGTAGATGGAATGAAGACTTTTTAAAAACTGGTTCTTCACAAAGATCTTCTGTTATGAAATGACAAACTGGATCTTCCCTTGGGTCCGGGAGTCTTTTTATACACAATGATGAAAATGTCGGAGTTGGTATATTTGCTAAAAGAGTTCAGGTACTGGACTGGAACTTGGCAAAAAGTGAACAAAAAAAAATAAAAACAATAAAAGTGCAAAGAAGAACGTAAAATTCTGGAGAACTGAGGATAAAGACAACTTTAAATATAAAGCAAGATCCGGTTTATTGGAGCAGCTATAAAAGTGTTTAAGGATGTTGATCTGGGGCAATATCAATATACTGATGAAGCTTCAGCTGGGAGATGTTTGAGGGTTTTATACACATTCAATGTTTCAAGTCACCTCACTGCATCAGTTAGATCCACATCATTCTTCTGCTGCAAAGCATCCCCAAACCATCACACTTCTACTTCTTCGCTTAACAGTTGATACGAGTTTGTTTCATAGAATGTGGTACGTAATTTATGTCAAACATGTCTCTGTTCAGGTGTTCATTTAATTAAAGTTAAGACTCACCGGTCTAATGAACATTACTCCAGAAGTCCTCATGCTTTTATGTTTCCTTTTTTTTTTTTTTTTCTTATTGTACAGGCCTGCATGTTGATATATACACAATAGTCACAGCTGGATGCAAGTCCCATGGTTTCAGTTTAGGGGTTTTCAGCCTCCAGAACAACATCTAAGCCCCCATGAGAAGTCATCTGTCCAATGCAAAAATCTAAAACCTCATGACAATAACCGCCTCAGCAATCCTACTATTTCATTACACACAAATGGGTGCACATTTCGTTTCCATGTGGAACAGGAACATGAGCAGGTATTCCTATTTTAAGTCCAATTCTTATATTTCACTTTTAGAAGAATTTCTGTGTTAATCTGGTTTGGATTTGACATTATTTAAAATGAATAAAAAATGTATTACTATTGAATAGGTATCAGCTTGTCGAAAGACTATAGAAATAGGCACCACCCACCCCATGATGTCCTTCACCGCTTCCTGCACTGCGTCCAGGCCACTAAGAACTGCTTTGACGAGAAGGCTTTCCAGTTGAGGCCTACTATCCACGAGAAAGGTGACCCACCTGAGAGACCCACTGCCCCCTCAAAGCCAGATGAAGGCTGGATACTGCTCTTCCTTGGTATGACCAATTAAAAAAAAAAAAAATACTGTGATTTGTTATTGCAGTCTCCGTTGGACTTTTAAAAAGGGTTTAAATGTTCATATTTATTATTTTAAATTAAGGGATTTTTCTCTACAAATCAGGAGAAGATGGTTGACTTTCTAGTGAATTTTTGCATCCCAACACAGTCTCAGAGTGGCTTTTAGCCGTGACACATTTACAGGCCTTCCCCTCAGTCAGGCTTTTAGAGGAAACTACAAATAGATAAAGGATTTCATTCAAACCCATCCCTTTGAGAGCCGTTCTAGTCCATATTTACATCTCCCGCCACCCCCGGCTTACCATGTACCGTCGCCTGTGGCTGAGGCTGTCGTTGAGCGTCCTCAGGGGTGTACACATGCTGGCTGGCGTGGAAGCCATCAGAACAGGAGCCATTAGAAATAGGCCTAGAAGAGACCGGACAGATGAGGGATGAGATTAATACAACATCAAGGATTGTCTGGTAATATACCGTAATCTTTCCATACGCTTTGGACCCTCCATCCTATAGAGAAATGCAAATTATTTATAGATTTTTACTAGCCAACTGCCTCTGGGGAGCGCTCTAGCAGTAGGCACAAAAGTGAGAAACGTGAGGAAACATTATGCGTCGAAAAAGACTTTACTCTTAGTTTTCATACACAGGTCCTCATCATGGAAAACGCACGAACAAATGCAGCTTTTAAGTGACGGTTAATCAAAATTGCTGGCAACAAAGGAAATGGAGCTACTGCAGGTGAGCTTGGCGTCAAATAATTATTGGTGAGAGGGAGGAGGCAGCGGGAAGAAGTGAGTCAGTTTAAAAAAGACTGAAGAAGACAACTTCAGTGGCTTTAGTGTGGAAAAGGAAGATGAAGACTGTGACCAAGGACTTTTCTTGTAGGCTAAAGTATGTTTTATTTATGAACCAGACATGTTATTGTCGTGTTTTGTTGGTGCCGTACTGCCGATTTGAGGAAGTAAAAAAAAAAAAAAAATCTTCAGTGTACCGCCTTTCAGTGTGAATATTTTATGTCAAAACATAAAAACGTGCACCTTATATTCAGGTGCGCTTAATAGAAAAATTCTGTACTTTAAGCCTTCAGTTCGATTCTCTGGATCATACAACTGTTTGTTCACACAACATCAAAACGTAAAGACATTAGCGATGACTTTATTGAAGCAATTGCTACAGCCCATTAATCTCAGAAAGTTTTTGAGTCCATCTCTAAACAAGTTGAAGTCCATTACTCTACAAAGAGAAAGACACTATTCACAGCTAGAAGGTATTTAAAACATCCACCGCAGAAGAGATGATCAAGCAGATCCAGCCCACACTCGAAGTGTGAAACTCAGAGAAATGATAAACCTCAGAGCTCAATATCAGACACTACAGGCCCCAGTTAGCAGGTTAAAGGTCATGTCAGGACAGATAGAGGAACAATGAACAAGTGTGGAGGGGCTGTGGGAAAAACCTCTTCTCTCTTTAAAGAAGATAACAGCAACAGTTAGTTGTGAAAAGCCCCTTCCAAAGATAACTTCTGGGAATCACAGAAGCCAAACGGCATATACAGAAAACTTCCCTCAAATTAACTCAGGCAAGACAGAAAAACAAACAAAAAAACACCTGGGTACTGGAGGCTCATCGGTCCAGTTGAACCCTCGGAACCTCTACATTTTTGCAATCTGCTGCGTTTCCCTAGGCATCCATTTTTTAAAACTGATTGGAATAATGAAGGACTAAATAAAATGTATGCATGATTAAATTGAAATTAGTTTTCTTATAAAGAGCCGTAAGAAGACGTTGTAATTGGTGCTAGCTAAATAAGCTGAACGGAATTTAACTGTTGAAATGTCACTGAAGTCAGAGTGAAGTCCCTAATCAGTTAATCAAGAGTTAATCAAAAAGTGCTTTGATCAGTAAAGGGATATATGACAAATAAGGACCCCTGCTTTCTAAGACAGAAATGATAATACATGTATTTTTGATATTAATCGATGCTCAGGTGGTAGGAGTTTGCCCTGTAATTTGTGTAATGTGCTCATTTGGACTAGATAGTCAAATAAAAGTATGGGTCATACCACTTGTTTACCATCTCTTCCCACCTAGACTGCTGTAACTGTACACATTTATTTACACAAGTTCTTAAATATGGGTTTTGTGATATCTTGCTTTTTACTCATTCTTTAATGAGTGTTTATATTGATTTACAGTTACAGTTGTGGGCTTTATAGTCCGCTTTACGTAATGTGCATGAAAATGTGTTCTTGCTATTGCATGGCTTCAAACAGCCTTTTAATTCAGGGTTTGATTCCCGCTCCTTCCTGTATTTCTTAAAGAGTGCAGTTTAGACTGAGAGAAGTGATCACACAGACCAGATGAGGAAGTGACCAGGGCTGTGTGTAAAATCTGTGATTTTAGTATGCAATAATTTATTTTAGACAGAAAATATTTCGCATTGACACCAGATCACAGTTAAGATCAGGCAGCCGCGGGTTCAAGCAGTGTATCAACATTCTGGACACAGCGGGGTTAATATTTGCTCCGACTGAGCAGGGGGAGCTGCAGCATGCTGGGCTGGGTGTTCTTTGGTTTGACTGCAGCTTTGTTGCTAAGTGAAAGCAGTAACAATGATATGTGCTCCATGTTAGAGACTCAAAGCATCCATAACACCATAAAAAGTCCCTATATTTTTAGCTAGTTGCTTTTTTTGAAAAAAAAGAGTCATTAGAGGAGTCTAAACACTTAAATATAGCGACACAGTTGCAACATTGGCAGCGCCAGAGGATGTCTAATAAAGAGAGAACTGTCACTCTCATTGTACTTCCAGGTTCTGAACTGGTTCCGCCTTAACATTCTGGTGGCGCTGTGGTTTGCTATTGATACCATCACTAGCAAAATGCTAGCGTGATACGGGTAACAACAACTCGACCTGTAAGAAAACGAAAGGATATACGTACTCGTTCATTCAACTTTCCTCTTATAACCCATGTTGAACTTGCAAAACCTACAATCGATTCTGAGATTTCTCAACGGCAAAACTAATTTAGCCGACAAGCTCCATAGACTTCCATTCATCTTGCACTCAATGGAGAGTAGCAAGGCTCTCCGTAGCGCTGTTGCCTTCTGGCGGGGAAGTCATGTGACTGTTCGTAGTCACTTAAACCAAGATGAGCGCTCTTTCTTAAAGGTGCATGAGCACCGCTAAACTAAAACATATCTTTAAAAAAAAAATTATTATACCGAATTTACCTACACAGGCAACTTGACGTAGGTAACAGTCATACGTTTTGGTATTGGTAAATTTTCCGTATACTGCAAAGCCCTATCCCAGACCCATGCTGTTCGACATACACAGGAGTCTGATATGTTTTCTGTCATTCAGCACAACTCTGAGGAGAATGGTGGAGGAACCACTGGTTGGAAGTTAGATACAAACAATCATTCAAAGGGAGAATTATGTAAACACGGTTTGTGTTATATATGAATCCTTTTATTGCTTGTTTGTGTCTAAACTCAGACTGAAGCTTCTTTTGCAAGTCTCATCCTGGGTGTAGCGCCCGCCGCAGCTTCTCACCTAGAACACAGATTTATCACCAGCCAACTGAATTCAGACAGCCACATTAAAAAGTGGGTGAATATTCTGCCAATAATAGAGGCATCTGGATAGAGCCATATACGAAATCCAACAGGCCTTAAATTTAATAACAGTATAAATACGACTTCAGCTGTTCCTCGCCTTTCTCCTCAACCAGGAAGATCAATGTTAAGCATCAACCAATAAAGCGTTCAGATCCGACCCTGGATGGCTGATAAACTCCATCCATCCATCCATCCATCCATCCATCCAATTGAAAGTGTCCTTATATGTATACCTATCCAAAAAATGTATTTATTTCATTTTTGAGCATTTTAATATTCCATTTGTTTCCAGAGTTAAACCCAAAGCAGTCATGAGTGCAGTTTTGTGAAGCAAAACTTGAAGGGGTGTCAAACATGTGGAAAGTGTTTGTTTCATCAACTTAATAACCCAACAGAGAGAAAATCCCACAGGGCTGCATTGTAATTTCACAGATTGCGGACAAACCAAAACAATATTTCAAATCAGCCACTCTGGACATGTTTAATTATTCTAGAGTATACGTTTGCTGCTTGTTAGAAAGAAAATGTAATAAATAAAAAATAAGCACGCGAATGCAGAAAACTGTAACTGAAAAGCGTGTATAGTAACCAAGAAAACAGGGCCCTCATTTATCAAACATTTGTAGAAACTATCCTATATTATATCCTACGAATGAAACCTAGAATGTACGTACAAACTGTCAAAAATCGGATTCATTTAATGTGTGTCGTCAGTCGTATGCATTGCTCCTCTGCAATCATCAGTTGATAAATCTCACATGTGCATACCTAGGTGCTCGTGCCCGTTCACAGTCATTTGCACAAAGAAACGCCTTCGATTAATCATATTTGGTAACACCACATCCTCTGACACATGAATGAAATGTCACGTTTGTTGTTCCTGAAAATAATGGCCAAGAGAGCAAAAAAAAGGAATAAAAGTGAGGTTGAAATCTGAGCTAAACAGAAGGAAAAAAAATTAGTAATGATGAATACCTTTTTTCTTTTGTCATAATTAATGCAAATTCATTTCAGCACCAATAGTTGTTGCCCTCCATTATCAGCGTTTACTCTGCTTTATCACTCCACTATCCAACCCCAACACACCTCCCTCCATCACGCAGCTGTTCTATTCCTGCTGCAGACATTAAGAAATGTGGCAATCATGTGATTTGGTGTTATTCGGTTCTATGGAAAAACGTAACTTCTTTAAAGAAGCTAAATCAATTAAATTTGCCCCAGAAATGTATGTTTGGTTCTATCAGCTCAGCGGTAACCAATAAAAAGAGAACACTGCCTGGGAGAAAGTACAGAGGCAGGAAATGCGCTTGGGGCAATGGAGAGGTTTCTATCGAAAATAAAAGGGAAAAATGGTTTGATATCAAACTGAATACAATAAAACTTCCTTTAGCACAAAGTTGTGTCAGAACTTCTACTCGGGATGCACTGATCATCACATTGACATGGGTGTGACCGTGTGTAACTGGAAACGCTTACTTTGGCTGCCATTGATCTGCAAGGAAAAAACAACAACCTGCTTCACTGATAAGCAGGACCATCTAGTTTCCACAGCAACATTTGCAAACCTTTTTTGACGTGTAATGATAACATCCCTGAAGCACTTGATGTGACAAATTAAAAAAAAGCAACCGGAGAGCAATGACCTCAGTGAAGCACCGTGAAACCCCCCAGAGTGAAAATGACAGGATCTCCATGCACGATCATCCCGAAAACGTGATTATATGTCTCAGCAGAAAGTTTATTGCAAAAGTTTTGACCTATTTTGCTAAAAGACGGACAGACGCCAACACGCGCTCCTCGGTGGAGGCGATAAACTGATGAGAGAAATATTCCGTCAAACTGTTTCAGTGTTGCAGTTCCCCCGTTCTACCACTAGATGCTGTGCGTACACATGGTCAGAGCTGTACTCATATTCAGGAACATTTCTACGCTCAAGTACAAATTGATGAATACCGCACAATGCGTAGAATGGTTCCTACGCGTGAAATACGCACAGATCTGTGCATAATGAGGGCCTGGAGCTTAAATACTGAAAGGATAAAATAGGAACAAAGTGAGATAACCAGGGGGATGTAGAACATCGGTAACAGAATGAAAACACCAACACTGTGTGAGGTAAACTTATTTATACAAAGGAAGGGGAACTAAGACACAAAGAAAAGAAGACAAGAAAGGAGACCCTAAACATTTATGGAAATATCCAAAAAGTAAACAATTCAAAGTAAACACAAAACCAAAACAAACAACAGTGGATCATCAAAAACTTTAAGGACATACTGAATTTTAAAAAGTATTTTCCTCATGAAGAAAGAAGCTTGGATATGTATAAATGTCACGTTTTAGGTGATAAAAGCAGTTTTGTCACTTGAGAGAACACTGGATCCTGTTTAATCCCTCTCTGTTACCTTGGAAAGCCTTTCTTAAACAAAACTTAAGGTTAAAGCTGTGGTTTTTTAAAATTTGGGTAAAACTGATATGCCAATTAAACAAATCTGAGATAAAAAAAAACATTCAAAAAAAATAAAAAAATTGGTGAGAGAATATATTCTCAAAACTCTTTGTTTAGATCCATCCATCCATGGCGCAAATTGCTCCCATCTGTTAAATATATGCCGACTGGCACTGCGTGTATTTAGTGCAAATTCTAGTTCTAGAAATACAGCAAATATTACTTGTAAAACAGTAACAGAGATTGAGGAAATGCGCTTCTCAATCTTAAGAAGTCGTAAATCAGCGGCTATGTTTACATGTGTAAACTATCTTTAATCCAATCGTAGTTTGGATTAGAATTTGACTGTGTACATGGGCCCTGAAAAAAATCTTGACCAGCATTTACATCCGCTACATGTCTGAGCGGAATAAATCATTTGGAAACAGCGCAACACTATCTAAAACACCAGAAACGGCAGTAGAAGAAGAAATAGACTTTATTTTAGACTTTTTTTTTTTTTCTGGTCACGGTTTTATATACACAAGCCTTCATTTTTATGTACACAATCAAATTATAAACCGAAACCCTTTATTTTTTTAGGTTGTCGTATTAGACGTCTACACATGACATGGACAGGAATGAGTTTAGTTCGGAGTAAGGGGTTACATGCACCACGATCTGATTAACCATCAGAATAAACCATCCCTCTCAATCGGAGTGAAATTTTGATCTGAATGAGTGTAATCGGGTGAGAGTAATCTAAAATGGCTGGTTTACACGAAGCATTTTTCATTTACGATCAGATTTTAATCAGATTACTTGTGTCCATGTACACATAGCCAGTGGTTTGTTTATTCAGGAGCTGAAACTTGCATTTTGTTCTTCTTTAATTATTTATTTCTTATTCTTCAAACTGTAATCACCAAATTCTGTATGCTGCAGATAAGATACTGCCTCTTAATGGGTGCTCTTCTAACCCTACTGCAAAAAAAAAAAAATTCTGCCGTCTTCTGACCCCTGTGTTTTCTGCAGAGACCCATTGGATCCTCATCAACTGCTCCTAAATTAGATAGGCATCTTCATATTTTCCCAGAACACATTTCCTTTGCCCAATGTCATGCAACAATAGATTTGCTTTGGCTATGAATAACTATGATAAACTGCTTAGGGCAATCATCAATAAAATTAGTAGTTTATTTAAAAATGTCCAAGTATCAGCAACAAACTGATCTGTCCAGGAAATGATCAAATAGATCAATATCAGTTAATGTTTATGACTACGTCCCTGATAAAATAAATAGAAAACTTATAAGTGATTGGAATGTATTGAATATGCTTTCCTTGTAAAGTGCCTTAAGATGACATCTGTTGTGAATTGGTACTATATAAATAAACTGAATTGAACTAATTGAAGGAGTCAGCTTGTGGAGTTCTTTGAAAAGCAAAAATAAATGTGCAAACGACCCCCCCCCCCCCGAAAAAAACAAAACTTAAAAAACAAAGAGTTTAACTCTCCAGTCAAAATACTTTAATCAAAAATATTTCTAAGTAAATATCAAACACAACTAAAGTAAAAGACTGAATAATAAAGCTAGCAAGAGTAAAAACTGTAAAACGTACCAATACGCAAGAAGTAGAAACAATAATCAGTAAGCTGAGAGTGATGTCACAGTCCAGTATGAATATGTAAGCTTGTATCGAAGACTTTTGCTAGTGAAGCTAAGTTAGTTTTGAACCAATCATGATTAATTTAAGTACCATTTGGTTTGTGTGTTCAAACAACCAACTCACAATGCAAAACAGAAGTGGAGATTATTGGAAGCAATGTGTCAGTAAATCATTTGCTGAATTAGTAGTTGACCTTTGGGGAAATAGAGTTTTATTTATGGATCAGTCACTGCAACGTTGATCTAATTTGGTATTTTGGTCCACTACGATGGCAGCTTCAAAACGACTTATAAGATTAGTTTCTGGTGTTTACACAATCTATTTGAAACCAATTTGTACTCTGAATACTGTGATTAACGATCCTGATTGACTTCTCTTCCCTTTGAAACTGAACGGTGGTTTAATAATAACAGACCTTATGGCAGGAGGTCTGCCTTTGCAGTCCAGTCCAGTCATCCTGGCAGATGGCACAACAAAGGTTTTCTGTCTCTAACTTAACGTTGGTGACAGCTAGGCTTATGGAAAGCTAATTATTCCTGTAAGAGGGATGAATCTGTGGTTGGATTACCCTATTTGTAACTAAACTAATATCATCTAAGGGCCCCATCATCTGCATTACCCTCAATCAAACATGATCAAACATTTAGACAACAAGAACCATATGGAAAAGAGACAGACAGCTGTGGGTTCATTTTGAGGAGGTTAGAGGTGGTGAGATGTAGTTGTTCAGTTATTTCAGAGAATCAACTAGTAAAGCCTCGGAGGGAGTTATCGTCTGCTGCAGAACGGATGTGCACTGCAGGAGGAAACGTTATCTGCATAGATCGCTGGATTTGTCTAGTTATCCCTGAAACAGATGTCTGATCATCACTAGCTTCCTTTCCTCTGCTCTCTACTCTGCAGCTCAGCCCTCAGCTTACAAAGCTCTTAGGTCTGGGGACTGAGATGGAGGAAGGAAGGTCTGTCGAACCTGATTTATACAAATGTTTCAGATCAATATCCAAATTAAGGACCCTGGTATGCCATGATATTCATGAAACCGTGGAAGCGTAGCATTGCGAGACCTTGGAAATCAGAGTCTTTGTATTGGTCTGCGTACCTTTATCATTCAGACCAAAGCTGTGCAGAAGGCCTCCAATAAAACTTTACATGCCTACACAGAAAGACAAGAAGGTCAAATAACCATGCTAACACACATATACCCGAGGGCACTGTTAGACATACCAATAACCTGTCTTGTTTTTGGAGGGTTTTGAACTCCAAGTAGAGAGACAGCAGAACAGGATTTAAACTAGAGACTTCCTTTACCGCAAGGCAACAATGCTAGCAACTTGTGTGGGGTGACTGTGGATCAGAAGATTAGGTCGTTGGCTTGTAATCACAGGGTTAGAAGGTTGATTCCAGTTTCCACCCGTCACGTGTCAATGTGCCCCTGGGCAAAGCACTTATCACTGTACAAATGTGTATATCATTTGTGAGTGTGGCTCCACTGTAAAGCTGTCGAGTTGTCAGTATAAGTTGAAAGGAACTATAGAAGTTCAGACCATTTACTTTATCAGACTTTTTTTGCAAAAGTTCTCACACCCTTGGAATGTTTATACGTCAGCTCGTCTAAAGCTCGTCCTTAAAGGCAAAATTTTTGGAGTGTGCAACTAAAAGCAAAAGACACTGGACTCTCTAACCCTAAAATAAAAATCACTGCACAATATTTCATTAAGGGGAATAAGAGTGAATGGGGTTGAATACGAATGCACACCACCACCTTTTTGGATTTGTATTTTTCAGTGTTGCTTCCGTTGGACAGTCTATGGGGTGTAAGGAGAAAAACTAAGTTCCTAACTGAGGTTTGTTCAATACAAGAAGATCATTTTCACGCGAATGAAAGTGAGTCCACCAGCTCTCTGTTCTCAGCTTCTTGTCCATCTCTGATCTACCCGACGACTGCAGAGCCATCTGAATGGTGTCAGTATTTGATTCAGGCGATTATTGAGGGCTCCTGCTTCTTCGGGACTTTCTGACAAAGCAAATCAGGCTGAACTCTAGTAGATGCACTGAAGAAATCAAAGACCACGATCCTCACAGTGCTGCCTAATAATATGTATTGATGCTTTCATGGAACCAACACTGGAAAAAAAATGGTACAAAGTAAGATTCCCAACAATACTGTCAGTTTCATTGTTTTTGTTGTCTAGATAAAACTAAATCCTTATCACAATAAAAAATCATCAACAAAAAAAAAAAATTCACACTAACGATGCCCAAACCTAGCTGCAGCTCTCTCCGAATAAACCTTGGCAGATGCAAACAAGCCAAGCAAAAAACCCCAAAAAGCCTGTCAGTTATAATAGGAGTTCGCACTCTTTGAAGCACAAATTTGTCACTAAAACATATGAAATACCAGCCCAGTACATTGAGCCTCATTAACCCCATTCTGACAGGTTCGGCTGCAGAGATTCTCATATTTCAAATTTACCACAGTTGATTTATGAAACCACTTGTGATTTTTCCAGCATAATTGCTCAACAGAAGTTTTCACCACACAGTCACTGAAGAGCTTCATCCCTCTCTCACCCGTCTGAATCAGATCAGCTCATCACGCTGAAGAAAGCCAAATTAAACCCAACTTTCCAAGACCATGATGAAAAGCAGAACTGCACAGTCTGTATGTCTGTGGAGTGCATCGCTATTTAGCCCCGTAAATAAGACCAATGCCACCCCAAAATAAAATCCAGTGCAGCCAATTTCCTTTAGAACTCACCTGATCAATTAAAACAGGACAGCTGCTTAGGGAACAATCAGCATGTAGTGGAAAACTGCTTTACTCACATTACATTACAGGTTTGAATATAATTGCTTTTTTCCTGCGTAGACATGATTGTCATGGCTGCTTCGTGTGATTTGTGTTTGTATTAGACGCGTCATTTGTGGGCTTGCTCTGAAATTTGACTGGCTTTTTGACCGGCTGTAAGTAAGGATTTTTCTCTCCGGCACAGACAGAGAAGCTGCTCAGGGATGATGGGAAGATGGACGGATCCAAGTAGACAGTGATCCTGGGGGGAAATCACCTTCCTGCTACCAGGTTCAACTCGCCTCTCCCCTCTTCCACCACACTCTGGGATCTCGATTTCCAAATGCAATGAAAAAATTACAATCAATGCTTTAGAACAAAACGTCGTAGTGCAGAAGTGAACGGAGTTGTGTCAGCTGAAGAGGGCTGTAGGAAGTAGATCTCGCGAGGCAACAGCTGAATGCTGAAATTGAATCAAGAGGTGGTTTTACTACGCATTTGTTTTTCTGGGTTATTTCTCTTTAGCTAAGTTAAAATGGATCTAATGCTGTCCTTAGTTCAGAAACTGTGATGACTCACAGGACAACACCAGAGCTGCAGCAACTGCAGTCAGTTCCGCACTTTGTACTCGAAAACTGTTTGGCTGACGAGATTCTTTGTCCTCTATACTAGAGCTGAGAACTCTCTCCACAAATTACACATTATTTAATTAGATTAGGTGCTTGGATGCATTTTGTGAACAACTAGCATCTTAGCACTAGCTGTGACTGTTGTAGCAGGAACAAGTCTATCTTCGGGGTTTCTTGAAGCATTGACTCCAGCAGCAGTCCATTTTTTGTATACGCCCCAAAAGTTCTTGAATTACCTTCTGCAATCCAATCTTTCCAAGGCTGCAATTATTCCTGCTACTTCCTTTCTTCATTCCACTAAACTTCCTATTAACATGCTTGGATACAGCATTGTAAAGAGCCAGCTTCCTGAACAGTGACCTTCTAGCGAGTCAACAACTGTCTTTTGTACTCCTCGTACAGAATGGGCCTGGTGTTACTTATCAGACTGATACCAATACAGTCTTCATAGGCTGTTACAGATGTTAATGTTGATAAATCTTGGATCTTATAAGCCATAATCATCAAATCAACAGAATTAAACACTGAAAAAGATATTACTCTGCTATAAAAACAATCACTACAGTTCAGATGTGAATGGGGGGGATCCAGAGAGGAAATCTCTCTTTCTCACACTGGACTTGTTAATCAGAAACGGTCGGAGGACTATTTTATCTACTAAACTGTATCCGTAGCAGATGGCTTCCAGATGGTCTACTGTGTTTTTAGTCTAATCTGTAGGACAATCTACACCGGTGACTCTGCCAGACACTCGGAAACTGTCACTCAACCGTATCTTCAGAGGCCCTGTTTATTAACACTTTCGGACAGTGTCAGACAACCCTGATTGGAACTGCTGCTAGAACAGGGGGTCACTTCGATAAAATCCAAGATATCAATCTCGGGGCGAATAGTTTGTGTTGCTCAGGATTAAAATTGACCTTGAGCTGCTAAAGAGAGTCAAAGTTTAGTGATTTATCATAACAAGAGCACTGTTGCTGCAAATGTGTCTCAGCCTGAATACAAACCAGGAGAAGCAGGAGCCTGTCTGTATGGCTTTAAAATTCGATGGAGCAAAGATTAAACTACATTTACCTTAAATAACTACTTGACATTGTCACATCTTAACTTTTTCACAAGCCAGCATCGGCTAAAAACACCCAACCATGTTATTTACTGATTCATAAATGTCAGGTCAAAATTTCTTTTGTTTCCAAGCTAAATATTGCACTCAGATAAATATATTTCAACTCAGAGCTAAATGTTTAGCTAATATGCAAATTCACTTGATGAGAAGTGGAAATGGATCAAAATTAAAAGTTCCTGCAAATCTTTGTATAAAGTCCTGCTGTAAATCCATCCATAATCATCACACAATTTAAGATGAAATGTTGAACATGAAGATAGAAAAATAAATAATTTTCCCAGCTTATATAAAGGTTTGCACGATCCAGCCTTTATTTTGGTAGTTCACTTCAAAATTATTGGTAAATAAAATAGCATAAAGCTAACTATTTAGCTCTGAGCTAAATATTTAGCTAGCCAATTTAGCTTAATCACAAAATATTTAGCATGAAACCAATTACTTAGCTTTCTAACTATTTAGTTTGAACCCTTTAACATTCCAATTTCCGCCCTTCAAACAGACATACCCAAATTAAAATCAAAGCTGTTCTTGAACCATTTTTAACAGAGACATGGCTGGGGTCTCTTTGGAAAGAAAACGCTGTTAAATTTTTCCCAGAACTGGGATAACAAGTCTGAGGGCTATTGTTACCAAGTAATATGATTTTTATTTTATGACCATCTATTTAATTCCTAAGAATACATGCTCCAGAAGTGGCTTTAGAATGAAGTGGTGACCTAAAGCACACCGTGTCTAAAGCCTGAATTATTACCTTTATCCACAAAAAATATGGCATCAAAATTGTAATTTGTACATCTTTTTCAAACTAAAGGTCAAAAGTTACCAAAAGCGGGCCAGATACGCCATCTCCTGGGTAAAACTTCTCACTGTATCTCCCTGATATGAAAAAACAGTGTCAGAAGAATAATTACAGTCTATTCTTAAACAAAGCTCCATGGCTTCCTCAGTGTTGTACTTTGAAAACAAAGTGTTTACAGACATATACTGATAGGGTACCTAACTGCTACGCACTGTATGTCTGTATTTGGATACTGCATTTTATACATGTATTTACAAAAGGCCGCGATACACCTGGGTCAACAGAACAGTCAATACGGGTCAAATGATATGCAAAATGGTGGAGCAGTATGTCTGATTTCATGCCTATTACGCTATTGTTTGCTATGCAGTATATACCACATTAACGGGCGAGTAATAGTAGCTACGTAGCATATAGTAAATACTAAGGATTTGGATGCAGGGAATGTCAAAGGCCTTTTCTGTACACAGGAGGCCTTTTTTTATAAGCTGTAATTGTTTACCTTAAATTGCACTTTGAGATTGCACCCTGCAATAACATATTTTCTTTGTATTTTTAAATATATATATATATATAGTATTGGAATTTGTTTTTGTTAGTTTTTTTGCATTATTTATCATCTGTTCTAATCTAAAGTTTTATTTTTCACAAAAAATGTGGCAACATTGTATGTTTATAATTGGTGCAATAAAAATAGATATTTTAATGGACTGGATGAATGATTGTGATTAATAATTGTGATTAAAATATTGATCAAAATAATCATGATTATTATTTTGGTCATAATCGTGCAGCCCTAATCCAAATGAGAAAATATGTTCAGTGACAGCTTGACCAGCACAAACCAGAGCCAGTCTCCAGGGAGAAGTTCAATAACTTAGATGCCACAAACATCCAAGAAGACGTGTTAAGTTTTCATGTTACCCTCCTCTAGCGAAAAACCCCCCCAACATAAAACACACTCTCATGCAATCAAAAATACCCTGAACCCTGACACAAAAAGGCTCAAACGGACCAGTCAAATCACCAAACACTTGCCGAAAGCTGACCTGCACCTGTAGCAGAAGATTCCCAAGCGAAGCTCACACTTTTAAATGACGGCTGCACTCTTTGTACTTTCGATGAAGTCTCTCTTGTACTTGGACTGAAATCTTGACCCATAAGATGCCTGGATGTTTAAGTGGTAACTGCTCAACCCCACCTGCTGCAGAATGAACCCATTCATTCTGCAAGTCGAAAAGTGTGAAAATGTGTGAAACAGCGACACAGCCATGCTCAGCAGCACGCCAGTATGCAGCAACAGCTCAATCAAGGAACTTTACGGTGGTAGGAGCCAAGGATCTGTACAAAGAAATGGGTTTCTTCATCTCATTTCTGAGATGATCCAAAGCCGAGGCAGCAGCGATACACACTGCAACCTAAAAGGACGAAAAACATTTAGGCTTTCATTATGTCCACTTTGAACTAAACTCGAAAACGAATTTTTATTTTATTTTATTTTTGCTTATAAACCGTATAAATGGCTCTTTACCAATGCAATCTTACAGTGTCAGGGCATTCTTTTACATTTTCATGTAAGCTTGTTAAATTTTACATTTTTTGGTGTGAAATCGTCTTAGTGCTGCCGCCCATGGTAATCGTGTGGTACTGCATTTGAATTTTGTGATTGGCTTAAAGTGGTACATCTTTTCCATTACTTTTTAAAACTTCAGAAGCTGTCGGAGCGCTCCTATACCGGGGCTATGTGTGTCAATATCGAACCATTAATTAATCTTTGCTTAAAATAAACAACAATAAATTACACATTTAGTCTGTTCCTTGCTTTGATCACAAGACGTATAAACAGCAGCATGCAGACATCACAAAGATTATGATTCTGCAAAGTTTTACGTGATGTTTACTTGTTGCCATGTGAGAAACTAGAGAGAAAAATCCATGCAAAAATAACTGTAGGAAGTCTGCTAACCTTAATAACAGCATACTAAGAATCTCAAAGTCTACTGTTTGGCCTTTTCTGTACACTACCATGAATAACTTTTCAGCGTTCATAAACCATTATCATAAAAACAGTGGATACATTTTGGTTACAATCCTTAGAAATACTCATGTAAAAGTTCATTTTAAATCATGTGTTCGTGTGAAGTTAGCTCAAATGAAATCGTCACTGCACAAGCAAAATCCATTGAGTTACTATATTCATCAGACTTTTCTAATTTAAATTTTTATTTATGTACCTAATGTAAGGTTTTAAATTGGTTTCCTTTGAAATGCTTATTTTTATTTTCATATATATTTTTTTCCTTTCATACTTATTTTAATTAATTCACCTTTCTATTCTTTTTTAATATTTATTTACATGTTTTCTAACATTTAATGCATTTTTTAAGATTTCCTGCTTTTTATGATCTGCTCATTTTTACATCAGTGTTTTCTTCTAACTGAATTTAATTCGAATTTATATGGATTTAAATCCATTTTGTAGATCATTTAACTTTTTCTTCTTAATTTTATTCTTTAACAAGTTTAATTTCTCGTGAATTTGGTTTACTTCTCTGTTAAAAAATTTCTAGATACAGTTATTGTTTTTCTGTTATTGATATTTTTATTTTTTGTCTCATTTTTTAGACATTTACTTTCTATTCTATAACTATTGTCCTATTCCATCCATCCTTCATAATAATGCTGAAATGTGTTAATCATATCATTATCATAAATCACCAATGCTTAATCATCCTTAATGACGCGCTTCATGTCCAGACACTAACCTCACACTGTATGGACTAACTCAGAGGTGGAGAACTGATAAGAACTGCATGGATACTTTGGTTGGATTACTGGGAATGAAGCATCTCAGATACTTATCAGGAGTTCATGAAATCAACCTGTGAAGAAGAGCGGAGGAGGTCTCCCACAATATGTGAAGATATAGTTTCTTGAACCATCTGGAGACTTTTTAATGCACAGAGAACCAAAACATCTCAAAAGGTGAAGCAAACATAATCCAGGGAAGCAGCCTGCTTTTAATGGTCTCCACCTTTGACTTTCTGACACTTTAAGGTCTTACCAAAACCACAATACCGTCTGTACATCTGTCAACAATCACATAGCAAAACAGATAATCTGAGTAGCCCTGAGAAGATGCAGACGAGTGGAGACGAACACTACCCATCGATCCATTCCCACAACAGGAGTGGAAGAGATGCTGGCAGGTGTCTGGGGATAACCAACAGAGGACCCCATCATAAGTGGACTCAGAAACTTTCTGTATCAGTCTGATTTGGTGGAAATCAGCAGTAAAGGCTAGAGAGGCCCCGATCGGGCTCCACAGAGACTCCAGAAACAAGCCATCAGGGCGTGAGATACTAACAGGAAAGGAATAAATGGAACGGCATAGCCAAGTGGCTGGTATAGTGCACAGAAACATCTGTGTGGAATATGAACTGGAGACCCCTAGGTCAAAGTGGGAATTTCTTCCCAGGGTAGCAGAGAATCACTGAGCTAAGATCCTGTTGGACTTCCAGATATAAATGAGCAAAATGGTAATGGCATTGTGACATTGTGATTATTGATAAGTAGCAAAGGACAGCAATTGTGATCAATGTGGCAATCCCAAACATCTGAAAAAAAAAAAAAAAAAAACGAGACGGGAGAAATATGCCCAGAGTGGCTCACCAGATATCAGAGGCAGCTCAACTGGCTCCTCTCAATGTGGAGGAGCAGCAGCTCAACTCTAAACCAGTTGCGTGGCTATGGGTGGGTGTTGAGGGGCCCACCCACTTTGGACCAGGATCCACTCATAGTCCCTTGGGAATCACTGAATATTTGCTGATCTAAAAGAGCCCAGATGATCCTGCCCTGTTTGACTTCCTGCGCTACTTCCTGTTAACGAAAATGGTCAAGATGAAGCAGCATAATTATCAACTTCTAAATCTAAATGAGTATTTAAAGCATTGGGTATCCGACAGCGGTTATGTTTATATTTTGTAGAGTTTCGCCATCAGCATATGACTGCCGCTGGTCTGATGAGACATCGGGAAACCAGCACAGTTGTGAGGGAAGCCCAATAAGGCTAAACTACCTCCTAAAAATAATGACTGTTCGTGTCAGAGAGCTGACATGAGACAATAGTGTTAGGCTTCAGCTTTAACATGTATTATTTTACCAGGATGCTTTGTACTAAGCATTTTGTGATTTATACAGACACAAATCTGTTGAAGCAACTTAATTACAATAATATTAATTTGGACTCCCATTTTTTGCTGGGCCCAGCTAAAAAGCAACTCTTTGCCACATCGCTGCTGTGAACCCCTCCTGGATGACAAAGCTTCACAAACCAGCTGTAAGAGACAAACACTGTGAAGGAAACTCTTATTGGCTCTCATATCAGCCATACTGGGACCTACCAGCATGGTACCTGGTAATCTGTACCCCTAAAGCATTCCCCACAGGACTCCCCGAGGGACACAGTTCAAACAGGCTAATTAAAAATAACTCATAACTTTTGATAAATGTTTAGTCTTCTTTCTTCTTTAAATATGTGTCAGTAACAGACAGGATTGTGGATCAATCAATTTGATAAAGTGTGCTAAACTGAAGACAGATCACGGAATATATCTGAAAAAAAAAAAAAAAAAAGACATAAAACATCTCAGAGAAAGACCTTAGCCCATCAACGTTTCTTTTCTGTTTGTCATTAAAGAAAAAAACTGTGTTCCGCTTTGACTCTGTTTTTTTTTTTGGTTTTTTTTTGGGTTCACTGTCTTCAATCAGCCACACTCATGAGATACTGCTGGGCAAATTCAAAAAGATGTAAGGAAAATCTGAGGGAAATAAATCTGTCAGGGGGTAAAAAAGTAATATATAACAAATTAGCAGAATTTTCTCTAAAACATACCCTTATGAGTCGAACGTAAAGACAAACACTTGTAAGGGATTACTAAGACTGACATATGAGAACACTTGAACGCATGATGAAAACAAGACATTTATATTCATCGAAACCTCATGCAGCTCCAAAATGGTAGCTGGCTGCATCGTCAAAACAAAAGACAAAAACACGTGTGACCTTAAAAAACATCACAATTCAATCAAAGCTCAACCAAACTATTTTCACAGTAATGGTTGCTTCATCTCCATAGTTTCCGGAAGGGGACAGTAAATTCTGGGTAAATAAAAATGTTCCAGCCATTTCTTTTACAAAACTCTCAACATTAACTATATTTCTAATCATACCAAAAGTTAGAAACTGAAGGCAGGTTTTACCTGCTTATTATGTTTGAGTAAAGTATCTGCTCTACTGATCCAGTACCCCAATCAAGAAATTTTTACAAATACTTTTTTAGATAAAAGTAGTCTTTTTGTCTGTCCGTAAGAGTCTTAAAACTTGTCAGTTTTCTCCTTGATCAACCAGCAATCCCACAGGTCAGTATGTTTTAAACTAAAGTTAATAAAAAAACTAATAACAATATCAGAAAACAGAAAATTAAAAAGGCATGACGTTAGTGTTTTTTCTATAACGATGGAGAGAACTCCATATGCTCATTAGATCCCATGATTTACTTCTAATCTCAGCTGAATAACCATCTGAAGGTCTCAGCTTGAAGGAGCAGTTTATTACTTATTGTCTTTTTCCACCTCTTCCAAGTCAATCATTTTCAAAACTCCAACCATATCCAGTTAAACTTAACATGTCTTTGCATATTCTTGTTTCTGAAGCACATTCTTGTGCTTTGAGAACTCACATTTAACATTCATATCAGTCCAACATAAAATAAATCCAGATGAGTATGGGCTGCTGCATGTAAGGTTAAAGAGTGAAAACCCAACAGCAATAATTTGGGCTTTTAGCCGGTAATAAGAGAAAGAAGACAGTTTTATGTCTTCATTTATAATATTCATTTCCAACCACAATATTTAGTTATCAAGGTAAATATCTAGTTTACAATCTAAACTTTTAGACCCAAACTATACAGTTAAAAAATATTAAGTTTAAATATAAGTTTGAAGTATAATATTAAGTTTGAAGATAAATATTTTGCAAGAAAGCTAAATTAGCTAGGTAACGTTGAAAAATCTCTGCGCCAACTAATGAAAGCCTAGTTTGGCAAGTTTTAATTTAAACTCCTGGTAAAACTGAACATTATTGCTTATGTCAAATTTATCATGTTTGTTTGCCTCTCGAAATTAGCAATATTTTGGCTTAAAATGTAGAATGAGCCATTTAAATGCCAACGGATCTATAGCAACAGTGACCCTATAAGCAGAAGGAGTTTGTTCATATGACTCAGCTTTATTTTATGGGTCTACTTCTGCTTATCGGCAAGTTAACTTGCATAATAGCTTAATATTAAGCTCTGAGTTAAAAGGCCTCATTCACTGTTTTTTTTTTGTTAAAAAAAAACTTTACTATGGTCTATAGTTTGAATGAATACCTTGTGAGCAGGCCTGAACTGGGCATTTTGACCAGAGACCAGCCCACCAGGAATTATTGAAATAGATAAATTATCGGAATACAAAAATGGAATACATAAAAAGAATCTGAGTGATTTATATCCTGAGTTTTTACTTATGGTAAAATGGTAAATTATGACATTTGATCACTAAGTCTATATTACATTTAATTTATGTGATGTTTAACACAGACTGGTGATATCCAAATGTTAAGTTAATTCATATATTTTGATTAGTTCTACCTTAGTTGTATTCTTTTCTTTATAGGAGACCACACATTGATTCATCTCCCTCCTCACATTTATACCATCAGAAACCTGTATCAGCAGCTTTCTGGAAATAATAAAGAACAGATTAAATATAACAGCCTTTTCTACGCCATATCTTCTCATTCTCTGAATGGCCTTAAGTGGAGCTCTGGCAGGTACCTCCAGAGGGAACAGAGTGATTCCATGCTGAATCAGTACCTCGAAAGATAGCTCAGTGTTCCACTACAGCAGCAGCCTGTGTTGTAGCAAAACTGTGAAAGCCTTTGACTGAAAACGCTCTGTTGTTGTAGGATAGTCCCATTAAGAGAATGATCAGCGTTGTTCATTATTAATAAAAAAGCTTTGCGTACAGAAAATGTTAACCAGTTAGTTTGCTGTAGAATAATAATAATTTTTATGGTTACAGTGTATCAATAAAGTGATGATTTTTGTATAACCCTATAAAACAAAGTGATAAAAAAAATATATATATAACAAATATAACCACGTCCAAAGTCTGTCTGATTGGCTGAGCTGACCCCGCCGATGGCTCCCCTCCTGTAGCAGCTGACGTCATAGCTAATTGTTCTTTTTATACTGGGAGTGCAGTGCCTACCAGAACAATACCAGAAAAACAGCAGCATAATTAGAGCACCTCTATTCCAACTTTCTAAGTCATGCATTGGAGAGAAAAACAGATGTTTAATGAACCCAGTTAAATGGGAAATAAATTATATTGTGTTGCCTTGAAAAATGAAGTTTGCGTGAATGCTGGGTGAAACTTAATTCCCACAGACTCGTTTTGTGTCTCACCAGCACACTGCACAGAAAGGAAAGACTTTCTTCTCTTTTACTTTAGGGAGAACCAGCAAAAAAACACATGTATGTTATGAAACATGTATCGGAGACAACTGTACCTCACTCGAGTTTTGTCAGGACTTCACCTCAATAACTACCCGATTAATCATTCTCTACTTCAAATAAATACGGCACAGATGACGCTCAATAAATCAGTACTACAGGGGGTGTCCATGGGCTACAGGAAGGATGTATGACATCATCAGCCAACATTTGTTTCCAATTGTCAGAGACCTGCTGCTGAAAATGCTAGGGAACTCGTCTAGGATGCAGTTTAATAGCGGCCGCTTCATTTATGTCGATTTCATGCATCATCAGGGGTCTCATTTCTAAAACATTGCGTAGAATCCCTACTAAAAGTGTACGTACGACCAAAACAATAAGTTTGCGTACGCCAAAAAGATTTCTGATTTATAAAACCATGCCTACGCACAGGTGTAAGCAATTTCCCTTTATAAATCACGGTCTTCTTGGAAGTTTGCGCACGTGAATTTGGCTCATATCCCGCCCTGAACACGCCCAAATCTGGCTATAAAAGGTCAATGCAAAGCAGGACATGAATATTGATGCATATGAAGAAGAGGGGAAATATGGCAACAACAAAAGAAAAACAAGAAGAGAAACTTTACGGAGATGTTGATTGAAGTGCTAGTGGGTGAAGTGGAGGCTAGAAGAGACATTTTATTTGGTGGACACAGCAGCGGTGTCACAAATAAAAGGAAGAACTGTGAGTGGCAGCATGTGGCGTCTGCAGTGCAGACTGTCAGCGCAACTGACAGCACGGTACCCGAAATAAAAATTAAAAAAAAGTGGTCGGACCTCAAAGTTGAGGGGGGAAAAAAACACTTGCCTCCCACCGCCAGAGTGGGTCTGCTACTGGAGGGGGTACGTGTACACCCGAGCTGACACATTGCTACCTTAAATGATACAATAAAAATTTTACATCCTGGCCGATCCTTGCTCCCTGGGTGAAAGCTTCCTGTCGAGGAGGAGGCGGCTGTGGGTCGGGGTTCTCATGCTGGGGAGGGGGTACGCCAGGAGGGAGGGGAATTTCCTCGGACGGGGCCCTTATAGTAATATGGGTGCAGTCAATTGCGCCGATTATGTTTGGGAACCCGGACATTGCTGCAAATTGCATCTTAATTTCGGCCTGCTCCCCCACAGTATATGGAAACGTGATGTATCGCCTGCTCATCTTAATGATCCCATCCAAGACTGCAGGCATTATTGCGCTCAGGGACGGCAGATGATTCAATTTATTAATTGGCACACAGTCCCGGCCCTTTTATCTGAGTTTAAGGTTTTGAGATAAATTTTATGTATCTATTTTAATATTGAAAAATGTTTTTAGAAGAGCTATAGCTCACTGCAAAGCTACAATATAGATATCATTGCTTGTTTGGATGTTTATAATAACATGAATCCATAATTAATGTTTGGTGTGAGGTGAAATGACGTGAAATGCGTGAGAGGAGTGCAGTTCACCACCTCACCAACTGCGTCGTTGATTCCCTCGTCTCCAAAATGTCATTTTGGAGACAGGTGCGCACATTTTCCCGTCAAGTATGTTTTTTTATAAATCACAACTTTTGCTTTGAAATTGGCGTACGCCAGTTTCAGGCCCCGTTTTTTGCGTACGCAACGTTTATAAATGAGACCCCAGGTGAGTCCTGCCTGGATCCATCTCCTTGCTAAACAGGGCAACGGTTTCATGAAGCAGCTCCCAAATGGTTTTTAAGAGTAAGAAAAATGTATTCCCAAATCTGAGAACAGATTCACAGCATTAGAAAATTACTGCAGTACATTGTACAAAAGACAAAGACTTCTAAGCATGCAATAAATAAGAATAAAAATGGATAAACAAATTGATATATACCTTAGTGCAGATGATGATTAGTGTGACTAAACAGAGCAGGTGGTAGGTCAGTAAGGTTCCCCAATATACGACAACTCTTTTCTCCCAAATCAATCACAGCCACATATTTTGGTGAAATAGTCAAAGCTGATCAGTAGCTCTTCAGAAAGCATATCAGCTACAAGAAACTATGGCAAGTGCATACATACAGTCTGCCAGCATCCTGTCACTTGCCTCTCGCTACAGATGGCTCCTGTATCTATTTAAGCATGGCAGTCAAACCCACCTTTTTCCTTTCAGATAAACAGAGTTCTCCTCTAAGTCTTGCTGGGTCCCTAAAAAAAGAGAGAGGGGGGCGGGTATTTTGCCCTCCTCCTATGGACAGTTGCGATGCAAGTGTCTGTCACACCCACACTCCCAACAAACGACATCTGTGTTTGCGCTTTATAAATAATAAATATGTTTTTAATTTACTTGAAGGCCTGCAGCCGGAAGTAAAGCACCTGAATCAGACGTAACAGAAAGTGTTACGTTTTGAACTTTAGTCTTGAGAGACTTCACCTGCTGTATCTGATCTTTACAACCCTCTTCTAAATGTACGCGTTGGGTCTATTTTTTTAAGCACTACACCTCTAAATAGTGTCAAAACTCAGTAGTTTTCTGACAAGGTACTCAAACACAGGAGCAGTTTAAAGCCTCCGTAAAATTCAAAATAAAAAGAATTGTACATTTCCGAATGCTTAACTATGAAAATATAGAACAAAATGTTATTACTATGACACCAGGGTTAAAGTCAGTCGGTCTGTGGGAAGAATTTATTGAATTTGATCATAGATGATGACAATATAATCCCCGAAGTGGAGGATCATGCAATTTATTTGACACCAGTGAAGATTTTTACTATGACAGAAGAGAAGACGTGGATAGAAATATCTGCAGTTTTGGAAATGGATGGGGAGTTTATGAAAGGTAAGATATTCTTTCTTCGAATATACTACCCTTGAAGTTTTTTTTTTTTTTTGAAGGGGGCATGGCAAATTGTGCAATTGGTCTACTTATCCAGCAGATGTTACCAGATTTGTCAAATCATTTCCAGTTCCTGGGGGTGGAGCCCCCATCGACAAATATGCAGCAGCTCAGTCTGACAATTTAATGCGTTTTGTAAAGAGAAAGCAGCAGAAGTCAGTAAAACCAATGTCTTGAGCAGATTTGTTCTTAATGGTAAGTTGAACTGGGAATTAAGCAATGACAAAAATGTTTCCTCCTCTTCCATCCTTCATAAGCTTATAATATGCCTTGTGGTGAAAAGTTAACGTAGAAAACGTTTTGATAACCTGCATATTTCCTTACTTAAACTTAAGTCTGTAAAAATAAATTACATAAATGTAACTCCTTAAGTTTATATCTTAACGCAGAGCCCAGTGTAGACTCCAAAAACTAGACTTCTCAGAAGTTAGTGCATGACCCTGCATTAAGTCACCCAACCAGTTTTGCCAACTTGGCAAATTTGTTGCCATATCTAACGATGTTCCAGACCTCTTTGGCGACTTTTTTTCTAGTGCCTAGCGACAAATCTACTGAAATTTCTGACCACCCTTTGCTACTTTCTGTGAAACTTTGTCAGCAATATTCCCTGCGGATTAGACAGCCGGCTTGTTTTTCACATTGGCAGAAACTTGTCAGCACTAAGGTGCATGCACATCTGGCAAATTCCAGGAATGATGTGTAGTTCTTTGTTGTTTTTGAAAATCATTGCTAAATAAATCTTATTTGCCTTATTTAGAATCCACAGTGAATTATTAAAGACTGTCCTTTTGTGTGTAGAATATAATAGAGCAATCCTTTATTGTCCCACAGTGGGAAAAATTTGGCTGTAACGGCAACAAAAGCAAGAAGAGAACAGAATATAAGAGTCCAGAAATGACATAGCCAGTTGGTAATGTGCAACAGAGCAGGATACTTAAAGATATTTTAATTATCATACATATTTAGAAATATGTATAGAATATGCAGAATAGACCAGAGAGAAATATGTGACAATCAAAATGGTTATGCCCTAGTAGTAACACTTACAGACAGGTAAGCCTTAAGTGTTAAACCTTGTAGAGCTACCCCAAACTCCCTCACACTTTCTTTACTTAGCCTCCGAACACAGAGAGGTTAGCCCCCCCCCGTTCCAGCCTTCACAATCCCATGGATCTAAACACTCACCCATACTGTAGCTTCTTTTAAAAGGCTGTAATTAGCTTTAACCCCTCTTAATAACGGACAACAAGCCTCACAAGCTCTGGCTGAAAAAAGGAGACACATTAACTTCAACCTCTGGGGTTCATCAAACACTTTCAGGCCATTAGTCTCTGCAATCATAAGCCGGCCCACTGCATACAGGGCTGTGTTAATAGCGCTAGGATGGAATGACATCAGCAATGACCTCAGAGAAGTTAGTATCCAAACTAAGTCTGTAAGTTTGTCAGTGCATAGGATATGGATGGATGGTCTGGAAATTAAAGGTGCCCAGTTGCATTTTTCTCCAGCACTCAAGTGAAATATGAGTCCCCAACCAGCCATTGGGAGCCGGCTCCCCTCAGCCCTCCTCCACCCTCATTCTTCCAACTGCAGAGATGTACTGAGACATCAGATCGAAATTGGACTAGAGACTCAAAGCTCTCCATTTGATCAGAGGATGCACAATGCAGGCACTGCCAGATTACATTGACGAGAACAATGTTTGTCAGGATTCAAGGTGTTTAAAAACTGTAACGTCACATCAAGTATAATACATGCTCCAGCGAGCAGTCAGATATTCTATAGAGATTTGGGCATCGTTATATGCAGCATGGCGGAGTATGAGGTTCCAAATGTGTCAAAAGCATTTGTTCAAGTTCATATTGTCACTGCACATGTCCACATACCTTGTAAGTTGCTGTCTGTCCACATTTGCCACCGTCATTACTTTGTGTGCTTCTACAGAGTTGTCAATTTCATTTTTATTTCGGGTTTGGTGATACAGGTGTAATAAGTAATCCACCGCAGAATTCAGCATTGTCACAATAAGAATTGTAAATATCAAAAGGTGAAAAATTCTGTTTTGTTTCACATTTAAACTCATAGCGGCTGTAAAATGAGGCATAACCATGGCAGAACCACTTAACTTACAAGTGGACATGTGCAGTGACCATATCCTCAGACAAACGTTTTTGGCACATTTGGATCATTATCCTCCGCTATACTGCACATAACGCTGCTCAAGTGTCTATAGAATATCTGAGCACTCGCTGGAGCATGTATTATACTTAATATTACTTTACAGTCAAGGACCTTATTCTGAAATACCAATTATGTCCTAACTGTGTTACATTTTTAGGTTTTTCTTGATGGCAGTGATTGTAACTGGTAATTCATGAGGCAAGGCTTAGCACTGAGAAAACTGGTCCCAACAGTCATAACTATGACTTGTTACTGCTGTAACATCGAACAAAATAAAGATGAAACTGATTGACAGATTCATAACATAAAGGTCACACAAATAATTGAAACTAATTGAAACCATCTACTTACTGAAACCATTATTCATGAAAAAATATACACATGAGACCCACTCATCAGGTGTAGGGGAGGGGTACGGGGCTTTAGTGAGGGTGACCTCAACTTAGGTGGTCTACATTTTTGTTTCGGACTCATTGAAATTTACATTTGGAAACTAATAAGTCACTGACATGACATGGTCAACGGACATTTGGGAAAAGACTATGAGCAGGAAAAAACACTACTGGTAGTTGTCATGCACGCACCCTGATCATGAAAAACACACAAAGAAATGCAGCTTTTAAGGTAAAAGGCAATACACTGCCAGAGAAGGAAATAGAGATACTGTACACAAGGTTAACATCAATGAATCGATGGTGAGACTTTGAAGGAGGCAGCGGGAAGAACTGAGTCAGTGAAAGACGACACAAAAGCTTTCAGAGGACATGAAGACACTGAAGAAGAAGACTACAGTGGCTTTAGTGAGGAAGATAAAGGTAGTGACCGATTAAATTTCTGGTAGGCTAAAGTACTGTACATTTTATTTTCTAACCAGACATGTTACTGACGGGTTGTGTTAATGCTTTACTGCCAGTTTTCAGGCAGAGCTTGAAAACACAAAGCATGGCTTAAATCAAAACTCATGTTACATCATGAAAAGGTGCGGCCTATATTCAGATGTGGCTTATATGCTTACAAAATGTATTTTCTTTTTAGATTTATCTGGTGTGGCTTATATTCAGGTGTGCTCAACAGTACAAAAATTAAAGTATTTTAGAGTCAAACGTGAGAAAACCTGCGCAACAGCTGAAGCTTTGGGCCAAACTGGGTCACCAATAGGACAATTATCCCAAACACAGCAGCAGATCTGCTGTAGATTTACTGGAAAAAAATATATATTTTCTTCCATGGAGCTATGCAGAAATTAGTGTCCTTAAACCTTAACAACTGGGACAAAATTTCTCCACATAGATGTAAGACAGTGATAAAGAGATACATAAACTAGAGATTTCAACTACAGCCAAATTAAAATTGGTTAATGCTTCAAAGCTGGGAGTGAGATTAATCTGTTTCTGTTTTTTAACACTTTTCACCCATACTGTAGTGGAAGCAAAAGTAATGCTGTATTTAATTAGGCTCAAATTGAAAAAGTGAAATATGACCACTTTTCTTAAGGGAGTTCGGCTTTTACTTACACGCAAAGCAAAATGTGGCAGTAACTTCGGTTATCTAAAGCAAAATCTCCTGATCAGCTGGCCACTGCAGGTACACATCCAGCCCAAGGGAAAAAGAAAGTATGGACCCCTGAAACTATCATGGGAGATTCACATAAATGCTTAAACTTCACTGCGATTTTAAGTTTTAGGGTCACGATTCAATTCTCTCTCTCTTTTTTTCCTTTTACAGTATAGAGCCCTATTTCATTTTTAGATTAGTCTACAATCAATGGTTCTATTCATTAACTTTTGTACAGTAAACCTTATTTTAAAAGACAAAAGTGATGCAGTTTTTATTATTCTTGTGTAATGCATCACATTGAAATAATTTATTTGCAATTAAAACTGCAACAGTCCTGTTTAAATAACAGAAACGATTAGTAACAGAGGTTGGCTTCCATGTAGCGACTTTTTTTAGTTAATGCAGAAATGACTGGAGACACACTAGCTGTGGACAGCTCATAAGGACAGAGCAAATGTGCAGCTAACAGCGGTCCTCTAGTGTACAACACGAATGTGGACCTAACTCGCAGGGAACTAAAAATTTCCTCACCAGTGATTTGAGAGTAGAAGGAGCGGCTTTAGATCCACCCCCACTGCTTCAGCTGTCCCAACCACGGTCAAGCTATAGCTTAGGTAACAGCTACTAGCTAGCGTCAGCTAATGTGCTCTGTAGACATGCACTCTGATCACTGGGGATGTGATACAGGCAGGTAATAATGTTACCAGGGGTTGCTGTGAGTTGTATGAGGAGTGGTGAGAATTACTTCTTAGCAAGAATGCAATGTGTGGTTCCTAGTAATGAGGAAATCTGAGTAAATAGCCATTTGCCTGCTAAGTGTTGCTATGGATTCCGAGTGGGACGCTAGTGTCGCACATCATGTAAACATGGGAGGAGGGGATCATGATCCTCTTTTGGAATTCGATAACGCAAGGTCGTAACGTAAATTTGATCGATTTTAATATATAAAGTCGACATTGTGGCACCCCAATAAGAATCATTGCATATCTGTTAAATTACTATAGTAACAATCTGATGCGACAAATAAAATATATCGTCGTGTTTACGCTCATTTTGTTCACACATACATCTCAGCAAATAATTTGTTATTTCTGATTAATTTGAAGCTCAGTACATTAAGCTTGGCCCACCTCCAATGTAATGCTTATACCGGGACGAGGGGCCCCCCAAACCCAATCCTTTCCCTAAAGATAAGAATCAGAGCAAGAACTTCACAGGTCATCAGCAAAATTAATTTTTCATCGTCGTCGTTTCGTAAAGAACCCCTTTCTGATAGGGCTGTGAATATTTGTGCAGTTACTCATGAGCTAAACCGAACACTGATGTGTCCCCGCTGGCTGTGGTGTCAGATTTTTTCATCAGGAGTAAAAAAAAAAAAAAAAAAAAAACTAAAAAAAACATTCCTGTGATCTGCTGGCGGAGCACCAACCACTACATTTTCGAAGCATCCTTAGTTGTTGTTTAGTAAAGACTTTCTCTGGGGGCTCCTGCCATTTTCACATTCCCACAAAGTAATCTACCTCAGTCAGGTGAGATGTATGGCAACAGTGTGATAAATACATTGCAGACTAACATGTATAAAAACCGTTTAATATTCAGCTGTAGTGAAACCCACAAATGTAAATATTCTTATTACTACCATATGTGTCCGAGTTTGACTGGAGGTTTCTGTGTCTCAGTTATGAAGTCATCTGTCCGTTAGCACTTCATTAATGGACTCAACAACAGAAAGCAGAGAGTGTGACAGACACTCTCCTCTTAACCACCTCCCAAAAACCTGGATTTGAAAGGCAATTAGTTAATTTACCCATCAAAAAACACCAGAAAGCCTCTTGTTGTATTTATTCAGCATACAGTCCGGGTCTGATGTTCCACTCCAATCGTCGTGCGGATGATCATTATTAATTTGGGGCTTTCAGTGAGTTGTTTGGGCTGCTCGTTGTCCAGGGTGGTATGCTTATAAAACATACAACAGCAATGACAGCTAAAAACAACAAGTTGGAGCACATGTTTGGATCAAGTTACATGCATGACACAAATCTATGCAGCAGAAACCGGATATTTATAGTCTGACACTAAATCAGAAAAAAAAAAAATAAAAAAAAAATAAAAGAATCAAAAAACGATCTCTCTGTTAAATCTGAGAACAAAAAGATATTTTAAGATAATTTCAGAGGCTTTCTTCACATTATGAACATTTAAGATGACTATGCCTTAAACAGTAATTTAAGGGAAGCCCAGATGATGGTTTCATGGCTTAGTGAGCTCCTGAAAAGTTAATTTTAATCAAAAATATCTATGTTAGGGCAACGCTTTCTTGTGTGACATCAAATGAAAACAGCCAAGAGATCAGGAAGAGAGTTGAAGTCCTTGGTTCAGGCATGTGGCGGATAGCGTTTCCCATTCACTTGATGTAAATATTTTTCTCTTCTGTAAATACTTTATAGTGAGTTTCAACACATGTTGCATATTTGTTGTTCTTGGTTGCTATTATGACCAAATTTCTCCTCGTGGGACTATTAAAGGATTAGGTACCCCTCTTATTACAGCTGCTTCCACCAGAACAAAGATCAACTCACCTCTTGAGTCTTTGAACACGACTAATGACCTCTAAAGTCAGCAGATCTCAGTCCAACAGTGGCTAACTTTCATTTGTACTGGCTAGAAAAGGTTCAGCTTGTAATACCAAGCAAACCCCCACCCAACAACCTCCGCTCATGCCTCGGCGTTGGACCTCAGTGCTGATTTCAGTGTCCTTAAAGCTCTGAATACGCTCAGTCACTGTTGTAAAGATGGTAGGTTTCATTCTCTGGGCTCCACAGTGAAACAGCTACAGGTAGTACTGTTGCCTCGCAGTGAGATGGTCCTGGGTTCAAATCCCAGCCTAAGGTCTTTCTACGTGGAGTTTGCACGTTCTCGCTGTGCAGGCATGGGTTCTTTCCGGGTACTCTGGGATCTTCACACAGTCCAAAACCATCTCTCTAACTGTACTTAGGTGTCAGCGTGGGCAAGGTTGTTTGTTCTGTAATGGACAGGAGACCTGTCCAGAGAAGACTAACCACTTGTCCAAGCAGAGATGCTCAGAGCCTTGCTTTGACTCCAAACATGCTTTTTGCTATGTGGCAATACGCCCCAATCTTTCCTCTGACCACAACATGTTTCAACAAAGGTTATCTAGCTGTAGATTACAGATTCTGAAGACGAGCCCTCTGTGTTCTTTCTCACCTTCTTAGTCAGCAGAAGCTCAGCATGCTTCGATTTGGGCAGCGAAACTCAGGAGTTAATTTGGTTTGATCCTGCAAGGTTCTTGGATTGTTCCTGAACATCCTAACCAGTTTTTTTTTTTATGCCATGGCATAAGTCTCTCATCTACTAAGCCTGGGGAAACATCTAAATGAATTAGACTACTATTTGGTTGTTGAACATCATAGTTAGAAATGCATCCAAAGAGCTTTCTCAACTTGTGGAAATCAATAAATCTCCTTCTCAGATCTTGATCTTTTAAGTGCTGGCAAAGAAATGTTTTGGCAGTGAAGAAAAACTCCTAGTTCCACTTAATCATGATGACTAATCAGAAGTTAATGTGCCTTGTTAAGTTAAAGACCATTAAGAACCTTGATTTTCCTCTTCTTCTCTGAATCCTTTTTAGTAAGAACCACAGTAAAATTAACACTTATATTTCAGTCATTAGGAACAGTCACCTTTCCGTTCAGCCCATTTCTAACCATGACAGACTAGAGAAACTGCTTCAGCACTGCAGACGAAATCCCAATGTGTCCATCCATCTCCTGTTCCGTTTTGCCATCGCTCTCGTTACCATCGTTATCAACAACAAAAAACGGGTGGTTTGAAGTCATTCAATGTAAATTCAGCAAAACAATCTGAGTTTTTAACAGGTTGTTTTATTAAAAGTATTGTGCAACCTTCCTCCACAGTGCTAAATATCTTGGTCTTCTGACTTCTCTAAACGATGACCCAGAACGTTAACCGACTGAAAGTCGAGTCCAAAGTGTTTTGCAGTTGGTAACACTTCCTGACAATGACATTTCTCCCACTTGTACTGTTCAAGGCGGCCGTACAGCTGGATCCTATTAGAGCATCTGTCAAGGCGGAGACGCACTGAAAGACAGCATCAGCACTGCTGCGACAGTAACATACCGAAGTGGACAAACGCATTCACCATCACGTTCACATGACAAGCAGATTACAGGCTTTTACAGGTCTGTATGTTCCTGAACTGAAGCATGACACATTTGCAATTGCAAAATTTTTTTTATGCTGGTCTGCATGGAGAAGATCAAGTCAAGCTGCCAGATGAAAGAGTTTCACAGAAGAATCAAAGGATCAAGCTCGTGTGCAGGAATACCACCGCTAAAGCAAACTCTATTAAGACATCTGTCTTCAAGAATCTTCATTGATTTCATACAAAAAATATCTAATTGAGTTTACAAAAACACTAAAATAGAAACAGATTGCTGAAAATTTCATCTCGACCCAAATGATTTGGATTCAATTTGGTATAAAGCTTGGAGAACCTTTGAAGGGCTTCAATGCACCTACTCCATCCAACCAGGACACATTGGAAAACATTAGACCAGTTGTTTTTAATGCTGGGTTTATGACCAATTTTCTTTGTTTTAAATGTTTCTCTCCTCCAGACCTCTTGAATCAAATAAGTGCATTACTTCCTCTGCATGCCATTAAGTGTTGCAGAAGCCTGATCATCTCCTGGCGCCTCATTTATAAAGCTTGCTTAATCACAAAACTGGTTCTTAAAACTGCGCAAGTTACGTTATACTCAAACTTTGTGATGTACGGGAAAAAAGGGACGTAAAATACGAGCAACTTTAAGCACTCTAAGGATCTGATATACCAACGGTTTGTGCTCGTTAAAACCGGCGCAAACCGCACAGCGTCACAAAAAACAGGCTGTAGCTCATTTACTTACACGGCGCAGGGCGGACTGCGTCTCTTAAACTCGGAGAAAGACGCCCCAGGCTGTATATACTCTATGGGCGTTTCTGTCAGAAGACGCAAAATATTGGGAGAACAGGCAAATAAGTAGTAATTCCAGGCGCAGTGTGATTTAATAAGCATCAAAATGTTTGCGCTGGCTATGTCAGCGCCTATCTTTACCGCTTCCGAAAGGCATGTCTTAACTTTGTGCTACCACATTAAGTATAAGTTTATTACTAACAAACATATTAAATAACACTTTAATGGCCAGAAACCTGACTGTTATGTAATTATTTACCTGTTTTTTTCCCCCCAACAACTATAACTCACTGCGCTCTCAGCGTGTCTGCACCTGCTGAAGATGCGCTGAACACACAGAGTTGTGCTCCTCATGGATCCAATTAATAAAATGTATTAATCATCTACAATACCACATTGAAAATGGATATATGAAATATATCCATTTTATCCAATATATATTGAAAATGTCATATATATATATATATATATATACATATATATATATATATATATATATATATATATATGACATTTTCAAAAAACATTCATACATTTCCGATATACATTTTCAAGAAAGCATTTTTCCTACTGCAACTTGACATTTAAAAGAGGTCATGAGAAACTTTGGTACATTTCAACATTAGTAGAATATGGACATCTTAGGGACTTTGTTCTGGACATGCTGCAGCTTTAATAAATCTGACTCTGGATAACGTTGCTGGCATGGTGCAGAAAGAAGCGCGTGCACATCACATGCATTAACTTTATTACTGAAAAACGAGAAACATAATTCACAACATTCTAGCCTAATAGTAATCAACTCTCAAACAACCATAGAACAGATACATATGTAATTCTTTTCCTATTCATTTTGCCAAAGACACATCGGGATTCAAAGCACATATTTCTCATCTCCTTAGCCGTGGCGCAGGTCATGGCAGCGGCCGCAAAGTCTTTTTTTGAAATCTGCTTCTTGCCCCAGTTATGAATTGTTCATGCAATCTTAGATAACCTGCAAATGAAGGATAACATACAATTGCTTACGCACCTTTTGAACACAAGGAAACTGGCATTGCAGCCACTGAGATGACAAAATTGTTCATTTAAAAAAGGTATTGTGAAGGATCACCTAAACTATCGGTCCTTCTAATTGTCAATCATCCTGAGAGTCTGCATGTGCATGTTTATCTGTTTGGCTACGCCATTATCCATTCGTCCTGCCTCACAGTTCTCACTGGATTGTTGTGAGACATTGAAGGGAGTCTTTTGCTGTAATGAAACGGATTTGTGTCGAATGTCCAACTAACTTCACTTCGGCAAGTTTGGTATGTTATTTGGCGAAATGCATTACAGCTTACTGCTAGAATAAGTTCTCTATGTCTATATGGTAACTGTCACCGTAACCCCGACAGTAGCGTGTCGACTTCGCTGACCATCACCCAACCGTGGGTGTATTAGCAAAAGAATCAAAAATGATCGGAAAAAGTTGGTTTCTATGAATGAAAAAGAGAAAGATGAGATGTTTAGAAGTCGGTCATCTACTGACGGGTTCTTTGTAAACTGTAAGAAAATCAGGAAAAAGATTTTTTGATGTGGATGATCGTTAGCCAATTAACCAACCTGTCAGCTACACAGCCTGAAGCTAGCTGTAGCAGCGACACAGACTGGGGTTTATCCGCTATGTTATGCAGCATCGTGGGGGACAACCAATGAAAATAGTTGCGCTGTTTTGATCAGTGGTGGAGCTTCTGCTTTTCAGGATTGGGCGACCAGATATCTAGCGTCATCCTGTGGTGAGGTTTGAGCGGTAAAGTGCTAGAAGAAGTTTCTTCAGGCTGGATCACATGTTCATCAAGCACAGGTAGGATAAGATCTGTTGTTTCCCCTGCATCTTATTTGGAGCGCATACAATATAGTTCATTAGTGGTTTCTCTGACTGGAAACATCCAGAAGGCGTGTGTCTGAACATCTCTGATTATTAGATCAGCATCAGCCACTGGTAGTAACAGAAAGCTGGATGTGGAGATGTGATGTTCAGTTTTTAAGTGAAAGGTCTAGTTTTCTGTGGTGACAATGAATTACTTGGATCAGCACACGGTGGTAACTTTGTTGGCATTTTGTGACTTATTTCAGTTTGGTCATTTTCTTAGTGAAAACATAAAGAGACATCACAGCATATCATGGACGAGAACAGTGTGAAATGTAGGGATGCACCGAGCCAAAAATGTGTGCCAGTATTGATAGTTTATATTATTATTGCTGTTATGGTCAATAATACACATTTACAATGCTATAAATATTACATAAATATCTTACAAAGATGGAAATAAACAGCATTTTTTAAATATCAGTTCAGTTTTACTTATCAGACTGTTACTGAGCTCTGAGTCATAGTCAAGTTTCCTTAAACTGATTGCACAATTTTTAACAAGAAAGAAGAAGAAAATATAAGAAAAACAGGCAAAGACACAGAAGGGCAGGACTGGAGAGCTGCGAGGCATAAGAACCGAAAGAACGCTAAGAGACAAGTGAAGAGGAGGGAGAGAGGAAAGAAGAATGAACGGTTATGAGAGAGTTTTTGTGATCAAGTCATGGAAAAATCGGAATTGTAGTCCTGCCCGGGTGGAGGTGAGCTCAACCAGGCCTTTGCCTATTTACACAAGAAAAGGGGTTAAACTATTTTTATAATTTATATCCAGCCCTGGCCCCAGGGACAGCTGTGACTATCACGTAGTTTACCATCATGGGTGTGAATGACTGACTGTAGTTTATGCAGTGTATTTATCATTTAGTCAACCATACAAGCATGTAATAAGACTTATGGGTCACCAATAGGTTGAATATAATTTCTCTGCTTATGCAAATATAAGACTAGTAGTGCAAGACAGTTTGAAAACATGCAACTGACAAATTTTCAGGAACGCTGAAAATACCAAACAGACAAGAGTTGACCCTTTCTGTAGCTGCTTTAAATAGCAGCTGCTTTCTTCATGTTTTTCTTCCTTACCCTCTTCACATCATTTTTTGTACAACGTTAGATCATTTTAAACTTCTGTTTATGCAGGAAGCGCATCAATAATCTGGTTAAAACATATGTCGGATTGCTTAAGTTAAAAAAAATTAAATCTAGATGATTGAATCTGGTCTGCTTCAAATACTGAACCCTTCTATTTTCAGAGACGCATTCCTTGTAATAAGGTTTTACTGCTAATTCAGTTAAAGAGGAGGTTAATCAACGCTAACCGGAGACTAAGAATGCATTGTTTTTCTGAGACCAAGGATCTTTGAAATTCAACTTTGGCTTCAACAAAGGTCAAAACGAGTCGACCCAGTTCTGGTTCCTATAGAATAATTCTGGATTAAATTCAGATAGTTGAAAGTTAGAAAAATTAAATTAAATAATGCTCTCTTTTTAAATGATGCAGATAAGCCTGAACTTAATGAAACTAATCAATTCAGTCAAATTCATTCATTTACTTTTTTGAATTTTGCAAAAGTCTTGTTTCATCCGGTTGTGTTTGCTGTGTAACCATGACACAGCATTCTTGAGTAGAGGAACTCCAGGGTCATGTTGACTTTTAATCTTATAACAGTTGGAGGAAACGTTTCCAGGGAACATCTTGAGGCCGTCTTTAAATGATACATGGCTTCCCTATAGCAGTACCAGGTTCCTCCTACATTTTCTCATAAATATGGAATTCAAACCATGCCAACCCACAATAACAAAGACGGAAAGTAATCCCATTACTTCTTCTGTTGAAAGGGGCTGGAATCAGTCACCCCCTCCCCTCCTTCCTGCTGGTAAAACAAATAAGTAAATAGGGGGGGGGGGGGGGGGGGGGGGGGGGGTGCCCTAAGGGCTTTTGACCAGAAAAGTTTAAAGACCAAAGGACAGGATCTGGTTTCCAGAGAACCAGATTAACTTTTTTAAATCAATGAAAGGGTCAGTCCCAACTAGGAAACAGCAGTGTATTTAGCATTCTGACAAATGAAATCTCTCTGTGTTCCTCAAACCAACCAAAAATAACTAATTTGATCAACTTGAGTAAAAAAAAAAAAGGAGGCATAAATAAGAGACTTTCCTGAATCTGCCACCCTGCTGACAAATAAAACAGTCGTTTTAGACCCCAAGGACTCAGCTGTAGGATTTTAAACCTTAATTAGTTGCTTGAAGACACATTCAAATATTTTGTTGGTTGTATGGAGATCACTGGACGGCCATATCAAGCTTAGGTTTCAATTATCTCAAGGAAATTTCAATCAAACGCAACTGGACTTGGTAATTTGTCTTGGAAGACGTTTCACCTCTTATCCAAGAGGCTTCATCAGTTCATGCTCGCCGCTGACCAGGCTGGGACTGGTCCAACTAACTGGTGTGGAGACTCAGCTATTTAACCTCTTGAACAAGAATCATTATGACATAATGAGTGTTGTTCAAGAGGTTTACCAAATTACCAAGTCCAGTTGCGTTTGATTGAAATTTCCTTGAGATAACCATGACCTGGATGAATGAGAATATTCACAGGCTTAGGTTTCAATTGTCTTTAGGAGATTAGATGATGGGGTGAAGTTGTGTTTCATGAAGCACAGCCCTCCCCCAGCTGCCCGATCTGTGACTCATTAACTTTAAACAGAAATTTGATCCATTTAAAAACCTCAACCCCAAACTTAAATTCATTTAAAATATTAATTTATGTTACAAACAAAACCAAAATTGTGCATATAGTTGTTTTTAGAGATAAAAGAATTGATGGAGTGCATTTGTCTTTGACCACTCAATACTTTGCTAAACTACCCTTCAACGACAACCTTTGCACATTCAGACATTGAAATGTTGCGATTCTCCATTGGATATAGGTTTGGACTTTAACTGAGTCATTTTAACATATAACTGGCTTGACCCACACCATTCTAGGCATTGTAGCTTTGCATCATCTGGAAGTTTGTTTCCAGATAATGCGAGCATAGAACCTGAAAGATGGCTCTTCATGTTTGGTTCCAATCAGTCAGTAAACGTACTGACTGATGAAGTCATTAATGAGAAACGGCTTTACTGACAGAGACATAATGTTTAAAAAAGCTAATTTAAGTAGTTTCATGATTAGTACCTGATCCTACTCACAGGTGAATAACTTAGGATTTGGTTTAATATGAGAGCATTTGGTCTTAAATTTTTGTTTTCTTATGAATTACTTTTAGGTTGGCGAGACAGATTCTAAGAGATTTTGGGAGTAGAATTACTGTCCAGTCCCCTTCTATATCAGATATCTGTGATTACCAGTTGTGGTAGGGGGGACATACATCTATCCCAGGGGCCAAGTCAGAATTAGTTGTGTCCCAATTCTAATTTCTGCCTTCAGTCTGTCAGAGAAGTTTCCAAAAGGAGAATAATTTGGTGTTGACGAGACAGATGAAGCCGAAGAACACTGCAGTGAGCGCTGTACATCCCTGCTTGTTGCTGGTGCAGTCATAGAAGAGATAGGAAGTATTTTTAGTCTGGTTTTCTCAGTGGGCATCTGTTCAGGCTTGTGGCGTCAACTTGGCTTGTTGTGTTGGAGAGAGTGTTTGTTCCCTGACAATCTCTGCATGTGGTACATATATAATTGTTAGCCCTCGGGTGCTTTATCAAGTGTCTAGGGACGTCGAGAGCTTTTTGATTGAGATGGCAGAACAATTTGGATGTCAGGAGTCTTAGTCCAGCTCTGTTCAGATTACAGCCGTTGTTCGTGAAGAGATGTTTTGCACCACTTAATATTTTCCAAATTATTGATTCTACGGTCCGTGCAGGTTTTTTTCCAGTGCATTATGTCTTTCATCTGTCCCTTCAGGCTGAGGTCTGCTGATAAAGTTGTTTGTGTTTAGTCCCTCCAGTTTGTGGAATCAAAAAAAAAATCTGAAAAGTACATCTTCAGAATCTCAGACTTTTTTTGGCCATATCACTAGATTAAGCATGGATAACAAGTTTTTCTGGTTTTGGATGTTGATCTATGATGGAAAAATATCTTCTGAAATTTCTCTCCTGGTAGTTTAGGGACAACTGAAAACACTAGTGTTGTGGCTACAAACATTTTCGATGCCATTTGAAGAACGCCATCGAAATAGTGGGAGTTCTTATTTTCTTCATGTATCTGAATTCCTCCAGAGCACCTTGGCTGGAATCGGGGTCTGCGTTGGTTTACGCCTGGCGACTTTGGATAGTACTGTGGGCACTCGGGAAAACTGCGAATCTGTTTGTCAGCGAGATTTCTGGTACTCTGTGTATTGTTTTGGGTTAAATCGTCTTTTGTTTTCTCTTCTCTGAAAAGGTGTAGAAGTATTTCGCACTTAAAAGCTTGCCAGTGCTGATCAAATTGTGAATGTGTCGTCTTCTAGTAAGGCGCCTTGTATTGGCTGAGGGGAATTCCGGAGCTTAGGAGAAATCAGGAGATGCTGCTGCTCCTTAAACAGCCAGACAGCTCTAGCCCAAGCTTAAGTGTCTCTAAGGCTACGTCCACACTAAGCCGATAAGGTTATACGGGGAGTTAGACGCCTAATATTATCCACTCAACACGAGCATTTATGCCCCGTTTAAGGTCCCATGATTGCACAATCCCATACCAACCTGTGCAAATACTGGGCATGCGCGAAAAGACGCACGAACCACGCGTATAATCTACGTGACGCCAGCGCCTACATAATATATACAAGAAGCTCTACAGCACAGTACATATCTGCTTTTCCCGTTAACCGAAGAGAACAATAGCTGCTCAGAAGAAGAGAGAGTTTTTGGTGTGGACGGGCGACGAGATCCATTTATTACTCTTCGCTGTTGTCTTTGTCTGTACTGTCGTATTGTTATTGACGCAGCATTCATTGACGCCACTTCCTTTCATTATCCGGGGAAGCTGTCCACACTAGCTCGTTTAGCCATTGAATTAAGATTTACACGGCTCTCTTACCCGGGCTAATAGTTATCCGGGCACAGACCTTAAACGACACCGGGTTAGTGTGGATGATAGGGGGGTGTAGACTAAATAATTATACGTTTAAGGCATTACCCGGCTTAGTGTGGACGTGGCCTAAGAGCCTCTAAGAGGTATCCCCTCAAGTTTGACTCTGCCACTTTTCCATGAAGGCTAGATGAGTAGAGCGCCAACTAATAGTTGTGGGATTCTCCCCCAGCAGAGCTTAGGATCCCTGCTTTTCCTTTAGAGTTACTATGGGCCTCTTGGCTGCTTCTCTGATTAAGGCTCTCCAAGTCAGTTTAGGTTGAACTCCATGTCTTGTTAGGTGTGCAGGTGGTCCATCCTCTCTTCATGTTCACATGAGGGATTGAACAGTGGTCTGCGAGATATTCAAAGCTTGGGATGTCATTTTAAAACATCACATTCCTTTAAACTGATATGCTCGGTTCCTTGGCCTGATGCTGTTTGTTCTAATGTTCTCCAACAAGCATCCGAGCTCTTCATAGAGCAGCTGTATTTAAACGGAGATTAAATAAGCTTCTGGCCTCTGTTTATCAATTCCATGATCTCAAGTGGTTGCACTGAATCTTATTTCAAAGTGATGCTAGTTTTATAATGAGGGACAAAATAGGGATATACCCCACAGAAATACAGAGGAGATTTTCAGCTTTTGGTGCTGCTGCCTTTGACTGTGATGTGCTTTAGGCAAATGTTGCAGGGTGGGCTCTCTTGCTCAAAGTCTGTCGCAGCAAACCCATGCCGATTCTGCTACGGAAGCTCTTGGGAGCCAAAACTGGTTTTAAATTCCCCCGCAACAAAAAAATGTGAATTAATAAATGTTTTGCCTACTCATAGGATTTTTTCCATCCAACCACCAGTAGGCTGAAGCCTATATCTATATATATATATATAAAACTATCTCTCTCTCTCTATATATATATATATACATTTTCCGTTTATGGATCTACGTTTTTTCCTCTCCAATCTCCATTGTTTTTTTAGCGTTGCTCGACCAGAACAGCAGGGGGTGCCAACTTTTGATGCCGTCTCTGCCTACTATCAGCCTACTGTCGTTTTAGTTTTTTTTTAGGCTAGTGAATGACTTCTCCCCTCAAGGAGCAATGGACGACAGAAAGTAAGTTTTGATAAAGCTGTAAAGCTTTTTATTAGAAGTGCAGCTCATAGAATATTTCAAATTTAAAAAAACACATGTAAACAAACAGAGCAGCCTTTTTTGTTGTTTTCCTACACCTCTTTGAGTTCAAAATTGCCAAAGAACAGATTAGATAAATTATCCTTTCAATATAAAGTATGTAGTGGCCAAAGGCTGCATTAACTATTGATTATAGCAACTATATCCCAGTTCTGGTGAAACGATCTCTGGCTGTTACTGAATGTTTACTGAAACATGACGATATGTCATGTTTAACAGGTCGGCTACACCTTCCACTTCTCGGTTTATAAATATCATTTATAAGTACATGACAGTAGCATATAATATCTAAACACTTTTACTGGACATCACAGCTTAGTTTGCCTTTGTCCGGATTAATATGTGCTCAGAGTTTGCTCCTGAACCCATCCGTGTGAAAACTGCACGAGACTCAGAACTTTTCTGAAGTGTAAGCACTCACAAACAAAGCAGCAGAGTCATAACTGCACCATGTCCCAGAATGTAAAACATATTCCCAAGCCCTATTAGTGAATTGAGGGGGGACTTTTCCACACAGAGGCTGAGTCATTTTCTGAGATCTGCTGTTGCATATTCTCAGATTGCTGTGTCTAGCAATCTATTTTTTTGCTAAACCCGTACTTTTCTTTGTAGAAGTTCCTGTCTCCGGTTCTAAACGCCTCTTTTTTTTTAGCCATAATCGTTTGAGTTTAGGAGTAAACCAAGGTTTTTCATTGCTATAATGCAGCCTGGCGCGTGGTGGACAACGCTTTCCTCTCAGAAGTGGATAAATGAGGTGACCGTGTCCATGCACTAATCCAAGCAGCCCTCATTGTGTCCAGAGGCTCGGCATTAGCTGAACTACTGTATGTCTGTCAAGGAAACCTAGAAACATTTCACACGCATTGGAGTTTATGAGTCGTGGTCAAACAGAGAATACGCACACAATTGAGTTGGTGTCCCAGCTGTTTCGGGTTTTCTTTCAAATGCAGCGTTTCTCTGATCTTTGTGGACAAGGGTCCATTCCAGGTATTGATCTTTTATTAGTTTCATAGTTTGTTAGTTTAGGCCACTGTTGCCCATTTTCAGCAACATTTTTGCTGGAAAAGAAAACTCAGGAGCAGATCTGCTGTGTTATTACCTTTACAGAGAGATTTATTGAATAAGATCTCTTTGGACATTTATAGAAATGCTTTGATCAGAGATAGCCATTACATAGGCACATAGGCCTTTTGTATTCAGTAAATCTACTAAAAATATTTTATAAACTACTCTCCAAAACCTCCAGTATTTCACTTCAGCCAGGCAATGTGGAAACATTCCCAGCATGTTTCTGCTGACATCTGACTCAAATATATACCACAGGGCTGATGGGTGGGTGGGATTAGCGGATGGTTAAGGTTGACCTTTCACCTTTATGATTTGGCTCAGCACCAGAGGAACGCTTCTCCTTACATCAGTTTTTCAGAACACTCTCACGCGGTCGTCGGGAAAGATGAAAGTAAAATGGCAGGTAACAAAGCAGGGAGCAAAGGTGATAAAGACCATGAAATATTTCCAACTCCATATTTCATGAATAAACCTGCGAGTCAGAAACATGACGTGCAGTCATTGTCCAGGGGTTTTTGCGTCAGAAGTGATGATGAAGGCTATAAACATGACATTTGTTCCGGGCATGATTTAAGTTTAACAGTTCAAGCAAAAGACTCATCATATCAAAAGTTTAAGGCGTTTTTATTGGGACGTCAAAAATCTTAAATCTGAGATTGAGAGAAGTAGAAACTTCCTGTTAGAAGGAATAACAGACGGCAGCTGATGGTTTCTCCGAGCCAAAACTCCAGGAAGCTTAGGGCAGAAAAACAAATCGCACATTTGCACAAATCCACTATGTCTGTCCAAGCATGTACTGAACAAATGCCAAAAACAAACTCACAAAGTTCAGATGGATATGTGAGAGGAAAATGTCTTAAAGACAAAAAAAGTAAAGTTGAAAATATTAACTTTTGCACACACTTTTTAGGATAGAAAATGACGGAAACTTCCAACGCACATCTTTTGTCATGAAGCAAAAGGTGACGGGCCAATAGCTACATGGCTCGCAGTTCAGGAACTACGTAGCTGTTTTATAAGAGAAGGTCCTGCTGCTCAATCAACACGCCCCGTTTACACAAGTTTACATCAGACCAGGTAAATAAATAAATCTCTCAGAGGTCAACGTTTGTTTGGAAAGTAGAGGCAAGGCAATCATGGTAGGGATTTCTCTAGGAGAACAACTGCAGAGTTTGGCAAAACCTTTGCATCTTTTTAGGTTTTGTTGCATTACAGCCACCGACGTGAAAGTGTTTGTAGGGATTTTATTTGGTAGAAAAACAGAGCGGCATGAGAGATACACGGCTCACGAGGGACAACTTTTAGTCATAGACTCCATAAATCTCACTTCTAAGAAAAAGTGACTAAAAGGAAGCAATTCTGAAACAAAGCAGGAAACTCAGACTCCAGCTTGTGATAAGCCATTTAAGCGATGCTGGAATGTGAAAGGAGGATGAAGAGAAACAAATTGGACCTAAAATGAATTATTTTGGTCGGCATGCAACTGCAGCGTGTGGGGATAAATACCATCCTGCTTGTGAAATGTGGTGATGACAGCATCATGCTGTGGGGATGTTTTTCTCCAGCAGGCGAAGGGAAGCTGCTCAGAGTTGATGGATAGATGGATGGAGCTAAATCCAGAACAACAATGGAACACGGCTGCAGAAGACCTGAGACTGAGGTGGAGGGTTCACCTTCCCGCTCATAAAAACTCCACACTGAAAGGGTTAGGGTTTAAATGCACGATAAAAACAAATTACTACAAAAACTAAACTTCGAAACAATAAAGGGAAGAGAATGCTGGCAAAAAAAGTGAGTCAAGACATGAATGAAACAATCAGAGGCAAGAATTTAATGAAGAAAACAAAACATCATGTCCTTTAATTTCATTATGACCGAGATTAGGAATTAAAATTGTGGACTGAAACAAGAATCAGTGATAAATAAATGATTGAACGTAATCTCAACCAGCTGGGAAAACAAGGGAACAACGCTAACATGAAAGTTTAGGCAATCCAAATAACGTGATTGAAACTGAAACCCAAAAAGTCTGAAAATAAAAAACATAAAAATAAAAGCCACGCTCTGCATGTAGCCACAGACCATGAGAAGCAAAACATGGGAATTTTAGCACAACGATCACCACAACTATTCAAATCAAATGACCAACGTGGAGCTTGGGGGTGGGGTGCACCACCCTTTTAAAAGTATACAGTTTTTTTTTCTGAAACATTGGATCCGTGTAAGAAAACAGACTGATCACAGTGGAGCCACAGCAATCAGGGCGTTGCTCTGGGCTGTCATGTTGAGCTATCAGGCTTTCACATAGTGTCTCCGATTTTACACCTGATGGTTGTGCTCTTCACACCTTTGGAGTAGAGGGTCAGAGGGGGGGTTAAGAGGGGGTTGAGGTCGCCACAGTATTTCGTCTCAAATCAACCTCGGACTACGCTGAGGTGGAACTAGTAAGAGAACGATACCAGATGATCCCCCAGTGTTTGTCTAATCTGAAAAATATACTGATCATCAGAATCTTTGACAGATTAGGACTGGTGATAATTCAGTAATATACATCGATCAATATATGTGTGCTGTGATATATATATTAAAGAAAGTTGATAAAACCTTCAATAAAAAAAAAAGATCCTTCCCGTTTCATTATAGCCCATCAGGTAGCCAGTTACTAACAGTCATTACTTCACAAATGCAGACCAGCCATGCTACGTCACCAAGCATTTGCTCCTCTCAAGCCACGAAAGAGAGCAACTGACTTGTACTGGAAAAGAAGCAGAGGAAGTGGTCTTAAAGGTTTCAGTAGACAACAAGCAGGTAAATGTTGCGGCCCGTTTTAAACAGATGCTATGTGGGGCTGCTTTCACAGCATAACACAAAACAAACTATGCTGCTAAAAACACCTGCAGCTTTAAAAATGTCCACATGGTAAATCCACCTCGCCCCCGAAGCGGAAAAAAAGCGTAGAAACAGCTTTCAGAACATAGGTGGGAAGAACCTAAGCCTATAACTTCAATAAGTTACATAACATATTTTTAATCAATAATATAATGGTTAATACCAGTCTTTTAAGTTTGTCAGCATTTATGATATCACTCAGTTCTCCTAAGTTGATTTCATTTTGTTTCTTAAAAACTTCCAGTTATTTGAATTAATTGTTGAATTGAATTAAGTTTTTATTTATCTTTTGTTAAAATCAATTAATTAAAGAGTAGCATAACATAGACAGAGTTACAGTTAAATGCATTTTCTAAAACTTTTGAGTTAGTTTTTGATCAATATTACCTTTCTTTGCATCAACGTGCTCTTTCTCAATATACCGTCCAACCTTGATGCAAATAGCATCCTGTTGAGGAGAAAATTACACCTTTTCTAGTTTTGAAAACACTGTTTGCATTTGGACACAGGGTTCAGCTAAATTGAGACGAAATACACCACAAATATTGCTCAGAGGAGTGCTGCAGGTTTTAGGCAACGCCGCTTTAGTTCCACGCTGCCCGCTACGTGCTTCGAAAACATGCACAGCCCATGATCTCGCAGCACTGATAGCAAGATAGAAAGCCCTCTCTCTCTCTATATATATATATACATATATATTTATATTTGATAGTTGCGTAGTCATCTATTCTGTTCCATATCAAAAGCTGTTCAGTTGCATAACTGAAACCCCAGCGAAGAACCAGAACTCTCTGGACACAAATACAGTAAAATTGGAGTGAATGAGAGTTTGGTTGTGAACTCTCCATACCCTGGGCTGATTTGTCAGAAAACATTCAGGTCTACAGCACTAAAAGATATGCTGGATAAAAGTATCGAAAAAATACTTCAATTTCTATGTATAAACTGTAGATGTGGAAAAGTACTGTGCTGAAAATAATCCCCTAACAATTCTGATTCTAAAAAATGTTTTCAAAGATCAGTTCGTACATTCAAAGACTCGCCTTTTTACAGCAATAGTAGAAAAAAAAAGTCAAGATGGGATTTTTGAGGCTGTTTTTTATATACAGTTTCCACCAGTGAACTTTAACCCCAACCACTGTCGTGTCATTGAATTCAGATACATGCTCTAGGTGAGAAGAAACCTAAACACCATGGCATCAGACTCTAGAGGTACCGTTAGCCTAGCATCCGCTTTGAAAATACCAGTTCTAGGCTGTAGTCCAAGGCCTCACGAGCGGAGGTGAAGTAATTGGGACCTACAACCAATTTCAAGCTGCGACATAACAGATATCTCACGTCCAAGCTGTCCAAAGAGGGCGCAACAGGTGAAACTCAAGCAAACGCCGACCAGCCATTCTAGTACTCTCCAAATAACTGAGCAGATTGTGGGCTTCGTCTGCAAGGTTACGTGCCTGCTACTCTCCTCAGCTGCTTCAGCCGCTTAGGAAAGTAGCAAAACCGGACTAAGTTATGGTGTCTTGGAAACGTCTTTCTTAAGAAGTCTTGCCAAACATGAAGCCTACCAGTCTTTATCGAGTCTAAATCTTCAGAATACCCAGCTCTAATAAGGAGGCAAGTCTGGAGCAAATCAAAGTAGTTTAATAAAAAAAAGCAGCTAAATATTTTGCAGGGTCATCAACATGAGACTAAGCTGAACATTCTTTGGGAAAATCAGCAAATTAAACCGTGATTTAATGTATGAAAATGCTGATCGAGTGAGGTGAAGCTCAACTTTCAGGAAATTCATCTAAAGTTTGAGTGGTGTTTCAGCTGGGAAGTATGGCTGCAGTGCTTAAATAGGTCATGCTTCTCCACCCCTTTTAGCAAAATCCCGTTGTTGTCGCAATGGAAACTATTTGCACTTGTTGGAAAGTTCTGAAACACTGTCGGATGCGTTGCTACTACATGTGCAGCACCTTATTCCCTATTGAGCCGCACATTTTCATACATTCACCGTATGGGTTTTCCCCAAGAGTGTGGGAACTGATATGATTGGTTGATTTTTATTTCCATTTCAAACAATCGTGCTATTTAATAACAACAAATATGTTGGATCCCCATCGTCATCCAACTGAGCTTGGGAATGTTCCGGCTGCTTTAAATTAAAAACACACACACACAGTTGTATTTGAGACCACATGAGGAATCTGTATCGACTTTCATTCATTGAAACTGTTTTCCTTTGTGCCTAACTCTACCCAGTACATTCCTAACCCAAGCCTTAGCTTTAACTCGATCTGGTTACCTTAAAAATGATGGTCAGCTATATTATGACCACGCTTTGTTCCATAGAAGGACCTAAAAAAAAGCCGTTCTAAACAGGTAACAAAGTAAAGAAGAACAATAAGAATATTAGAGAAAATTTGCTTTTTTTTTCCTCTAGCCACTGATCTGACTTCAACATTTTTTTAAAACGGTAACTCTGTTATAAATGCTTCCAACTTGTTTTTGCTACCTTGCCTTTTTTCAACTGTGGGTCTTGTGCAGTTAGCGAAAAAGCAAGTCTTCGCAGACTCAGAGACTGAAAGGGGAGTTCATTAATGACTTAACCCCCTTCAGTGTGGGAACTTTCCAGCACGGTTTGTTATCTGAACACTCTTGAAAGACAACTCATCAATCAGCTCGTCTGTGCTACTTTCAAAGCAACACAAACTATTTTTGTTCAGGTGAAAAACAAAAAAAAACATTCACCTAACCCCTGTTCTCTTAAGGCTTCATCAGTTCATGTAACGGAGCATAATCGTGAATATTCTGTCTATCTTGGCATCTCCAGCAAACAACGAGCAAATTCATGCATGTTTCTGTGTCTGTTTGCAAACCAGTTGCAGGTTGATGATTCAGCTTCTAAAAACTCACAAGACCTATGCTCAATGGTTAAACCAGACAAAGTGAGTGATGTAAGGGCAGGAAAACGGGACCAACCAGCAGGATATCAGGAAGCTGGTGGTTTTATTGCCGGACAGGTGTGACTCACCTGCATATTCTTCTCTGTTTAAGCCATTTATTGTCCAAGAATCAAAAGCTTTAAAACTGGTCAATTGTTGTATTACAAATGAAAAAAACTTGAGGTGCCTTAAAAGAAAAAGAGGAATTTTCCAAATTATGTTTTGCATCATAATGAATTCTCCTGGTTTGGTTACCTTTAAAATAATTTCACCAAAGTCATCTGGAGATCCTTCAAACACTGACAGCTCCATGGGTTTTAGTGTTAATGTCTTCTAGAACGATTTAACTTCCTTGGCTTTTGATCTGAAACCTTCAGAACTCATTTACAAGAGAACATTTCATGCCTTTTAAACTGATTAGTTTGCTTGATCCCACATAATAATGCAATAGAAATTTGTGATAAAATCAGCATGGAAACTGTTTGCAGGTTGTCTTTGGACAAAACAGACCTCATCTTTTACAAAGAGCACATGGTGACATTAGGAAATGCAATGCACCGTGTTCTCACTAAGCTGCTGCTCTCAGAGTGCTTTCCGAGTGTAGCCTGTCATAAGAGAAAACAACGGGGTTTCAATTTCAGTCATATTTTCACCATTTTACGACGTAAATATTTAGTTAACAAGCTCAATATTTCAAAAACGAAATATTTATTTCTGAATATTTAGTTAGCAATCTTAATAATTGGTTAACAAACTATATATTTAGTTGTCAAGCCAAATATTTAGTTTTACAAACTAAATTAAGATTTATTTTACATGCTAAATATTTAGTTACCAATGTTCATATTTCCTCACCAAGCTAAAGATTTGGTTAGCAAACTAAATATCTAGTATCTAAATGCTTAAGCTTTTATCTTTAGCCGGATTGATTACTGCAACAGCGTCCTCACAGGTCTACCTTAAAAGTCACTCAGAGAGCTGCAGCTGATACAGAAGGCTGCAGCTGATACAGAAGGCTGCTTCTGGCGTCATCACTAGAACCAGGAAAGTAGAACACATCATTCCAGTTCTTAAGTCCTTACACTGGCTCCATGTAGCTCAGAGAATAGACTTTAAAATACTCCTACTAGTTAATAAAGCACTAAATGGTTTAGCAACAAAGTATGTTGGAGACCTGATGTCTTATACCAACCCAGCAGACCACTCAGGTCCTCCAACTATAGTTGACTAAACACACCTAGAATTAGAACCAAACATGGAGAAGCAGCTCTCAGTTTCTGTGCCCCACAAATCTGGAACAAACTTCCTGATGACTGCACAGCTATTAAATCGCTAGGCTCTTTTAAATCAAAGATTAAAACTCTACTGTTTAGACCTGCCTTTGAGCAATGTTCTAATATATAGTTTTTTACATAAATTTTCTTTTAATGCTTTTCATAATTACTGTTTTTAATCAAATGCATGCCAATAAATCATGTAAAGCACTTTGAAATGGTTTCTTTTATTGATTCTCAGGTTTTATAATGAATTCCCGTGTTTACTTTGAATACTTTAACTGGGTTTTTTTCACACTCATATGCTTTTGTTGTTTTTATTTTCCATGTTTTTATCATATGTTTGGTTACTTCACAACCGAATCATGTAAAGCACTTTGAATTACCCTGTGGTGAAAGTTAAATTTGCCTTGCCAAAGCTGAATATTTATTTCATAAACTAAATATTTATTTCACAAGCTAGATATTTGTTTAGCAATCTAAATATTTAGTTAACAAGCTCAATATCTCACAAACTATTCCACTAATTAAATATATAGTTAGCAATTTGAATATTTAGTTTATATATTTATTTGGTTAGCAAGCTAAATATTTAGCTACCAGTTAAATATATACCTAAAACAAGCCATATATTTAGCTGATCTGATCAACTTGCTGGGTAAAATATAGCTTCAAATTAAATATTTAGTTCGCTAATTAGATAGGGATAAGCAAATGTTGATATGCCAATATCCCGCAATATTTTATGTCATGATATTGTATTGATATTTAAAAAAAATAGTTACATTGGTTTTGTTTTTAGAATTTGAAAGGAACCAATAATGATGAGAGTAATTTTTGTAATAAAATGAAAACTATGAGTGGTAGTTGTAGGCTGTTTTCAACTTCTTCGTTGCAGTGTTTCAACTGGATCTAGTGATAAAACAGGTTGAAGTGTTTAGAATGCAATGAAAGTTTTTCTACAGATAAAGTTTTAAAAATCACAAATGTAGTTTTACTCATAGCATTGCAATTTGTTGTATTGTATACATAGCGATGCATACGGTATCATCAGGTTCTTGCTAAGAAATATCACCATAATTAAATATATGAACACCGACATTTCAAATGAAAGAATAACATGGTAAGAATAAAGACAAATGAACTCCCATTTTCTTTATCTTATGAAAGACCAAATGACTTAAATTATTGTTCTTATTTTTTTACTTTACAAACATCCTCCATACATGCACACAACAAAGCACCGATATCGCTACCCAAACAGCAAAATACCATGCTAAAATACCATTTAATGTAAGTTTGATTTCCAATATTTAACTGACCACTCTGAGTAACCTAAAGGGGTTGATGTAAAATGCCAAGATCTATCAGTTCTCAGATTATATTACATCTTTTGAGCCACTAAAACTAGGTGTGCAACGGTACAGGTAGCCCACGGTACGGTCCATACCTCGGTACTTGGGCCGCGGTCCACGGTACAGTTCGGTACATGTTTTGTGCAGAAAAAGACTGCACAACAAAAGCACAACAAAAGCAGAATGTCACAGTTAACTTAACCCGCCCACAGTTACAGGCCATGAGAATACAACATAAACGAACTGTATGTCTCTCTGGGATTATGGTTCACACACAGGGCCGCAGTAACAGAATGTTTCCTTTATTTTACCGGTTCGTTAAACGAGAGCGCATCTGACCACACTGACACAGGTGGCTGATAAATATTCTTCGTGTGCCCGCTGCTCAAAGGGCATTTGTGTGTGTGCATCAATGAATGGAGCGCAGCACATCTCCTCTTCGCTTCGCGCTCCGGCGCACCGCAAAGAGGAGATGAACACAGCACAACCCGGCGCCCCTGAATGCTGGAGCCCGTCCGGGCAGAAAGCGCTCAAGTCGGGAGAAATTTGAGCAGCGCCTCACACCAGGGCTGATTTCCGAAAAAAGCGCAACCGACCCGTGTACATTTTTTTTTTGCTCCTCACAGTGCTCCGTGATGCGCGCATTGTGGAGAGGACATTGTGTCTCTATGCCAACCAGCTGCTGGAGCAGGGAACAGCGAGCTGGTTGTTGCACCTGTGTCTGGGAGCACGGCGCAGTTTGGTATCGTCGGGCCGACGGTAACTAATTACCAGCACAGAATCAATGGCAGTACCCAAGTCCCGCGGTACAGGAGGACGGATTGTCCCGTGCAGGGCGTACCGAACGGTCCGGTACTTTACCCTGTCCTGTTGCATCCCTAACTAAAACCAATCTGTTTATTTTCAAGAAGCTATAAACTAAACATAAATTGATTTATTAGGTCATAAGATAAGGACATTTTTGTTGCCCATATATATTTTGACCTTCCAAATACATCCTCTTCCAAAGTAGCCTACTAAAATTTAACTGAAACATATCAGAGAATGTTCTGCCTTACAACTCCCTGGTTAGCAATACCTGCCAGTTGGTCTACATCTCTATGATGCTTGAGGAAGTTTTTACTCAATAAAAGTTTACAGGGACAAAATATGTGTGATGTAATGTGCTTCCAGCCTTTCCCATATTTTGCTCCAATTTAAAACCCTCAGAATAGGCATTGGAAAGTAGCCTAATCTTTTATTTCAGGGTGAGATCCCAGGAAGGAGACAGTTGTCCTCAGGAAAAGTATATATATGGGATTTAGGAGGGTGTTTTTTTGTAGTTTGAAATGTTTTAGCTGCTAGGCATTATTCTAACTCACTATCCCAGAAGAACGTTGTCCAGATTTTAAAAACTATGAGGTAAGGTGCTGACTGACCAGATCTAAACCTGCACAACCCCAAACTATCCGCTGAACGCATACCTAAAGTTGTACGTCAGGACAATCCTGGCTTGTTTGTCTGTTTGAGCAGCGTCAACAATGACACTGCTCAAACGGTGTCATAGTTGTGGCTTCCATGAGCCTGCAATGAAGTATTATGTCAATCAAAAACCTCAGTGTGGCAAAGATTCACGAAATTTAACGTTGGTTCTTAAAATGTTGTCATTGTCAGCAAAATGTTTGCTAACATAAAGATCACCCATGCAAATCCTGCAGAAGTCATCCACGAAGCAAAACATCCATGTTGGTGTGACCAGTTTTTGTGTTGCAGCATATTTAAAGTAAAATCAGATGCAGGGCTTTCAAAACATGCATTTTTGAACTGCAGGTGGTAAACTGAACACAGGCTCACTCGCTCGCTCGCTCAGCTTGGTAAATCCAGCTCACAATTCTCAGCTATTTACATGTTTCAGGGTGCTTTCCTGCTGTCAGCAGATGGAGCTCAGATGGAGATTCAGCTTGAACCAGAGGAAAAAGCGAGGCACGCGTCTCTTACCCAAAAGGCCCCCCAGGAAGCACAGCGACGATTGGAACATGCTGTTTGGCTTTCCGCAGTGCTTTGAAACACAGCACGGCGTGTTGGCACGGATGCCCACACACAACAAGGATGTCTGCAGGTCTTCGGTGTGCAGATGGACACACATAGGCCGCCCTGCCTCAGGTCTTCATGGCACCTGTGAGCCTCTCTCACACAGACTGAGACAGCTCACGGCCCCAAACTCTGCTGCCGACGGTCTGAAAGAGAACGGAGGAAAGAGCCGTGAGGAAACCATGAGCAAAGAAAACTTTGAGCGCGTCCTACGCTGAGTTACTAATAACACATTGTGTGGGTTTCCCTACATGTTTTCATTTAAAACTTGAAATGTGGCCAAAAATTTTTATTTTAAAAATAGATTATAAATAGATTATAGAACACACAAGTGTAAAAAAGAGAATGAAAGAATAACCGAAAAAAGATTTAAAAGTTCATCTAGAGCTGGGCGATATGGCCTCAAATCTATATTGTGATATAATCTAAAGCATGTGCGGTAACGACATGTATTGCGATATATCTTTTTTTAATTTTATTTATGTCAAAAGGACTTATGAACATTATCACTTTCGAGATACATTGCAGCAGAATGACTTTCATTGCTGTCCTTAAAGGACCTGCTGATATCATTTCAGTAATCGTCTTGTTAACTCAGGTGAGAATGTTGACGAGCACAAGGCTGGAGATCATTATGTCAGGCTGATTGGGTTAGAATGGCAGACTTGACATGTTAAAAGGAGGCTGATGCTTAAAATCATTATTCTTCCGTTGTTAAACATGGTGACCTGCAAAGAAACGCATGCAGCCATCATTGCGTTGCATAAAAATGGCTTAACAGGGAAGGATATTATGGCTACTAAGATTTCACCTAAATCAATAATTTATAGGATTATCAAGAACTTCAAGGAAAGAGGTTCAATTCTTGTTAAGAAGGCTTCAGGGCGTCCAAGAAATTCCAGCAAGCGCCAGGATCATCTCCTAAAGAGGATTCAGCTGCGGGATAAGAGTGCCACCAGTGCAGAACTTGCTCAGAAATGGCATCTGCACGCACAGTGATGCGAAGACTTTTGGAAGATGCCTGGTGTCAAGAAGGGCAGCGAAGAAGCCACTTCTCTCCAAAAAAACTTCAGGGACAGATTGATCTTCTGCAGAAAGTATGGTGAAAGGACTGCTGAGGACTGGGGCAAACTCATATTCTCCCATGATGCCTCTTTCTGATTGTTTGGGGCATCTGGAAAAAGGCTTGTCCGGAGAAGAAAAGGTGAGCGCTACCATCAGTCCTATGTCATGTCAACAGAAAAGCATCCTGAGATCATTCATGTGTGGGGTTGCTTCTCATCCAAGGGAGTGGGCTCACTTACAGTTTAGCCCAAAAACACAGCCATGAATAAAGAATGGTACCAAAACACCCTCCAACAGCAACTTCTTCGAACAATCCAGCAACAGTTTGGTGAAGAACAAAGCATTTTCCAGCACAATGGAGCACCGTGCCATAAGGCAAAAGTGATAACTAAGTGGCTCGGGGACCAAAACGTAGAAATGTTGGGTCCATGGCCTGGAAACTCCCCAGATCTTAATCCCATTAAGAACTTGTGGTCAATCCTCCAGAGGCAGGTGGACAAACAAAAACCCATTAATTCTGACAAAGTCCAAGAAGTGATCATGAAAGAATGGTGTTGGGTTGCTATCACTCAGGATTTGGCCCAAAAGTTGATTGAGAGCATGCCCAGTCAAATTGCAGAGGTCCTGAAAAAGAAGGGCCATCACTGCAAGCACTGACTCTTTGCATAAATATCATGTTATCGTCGATAAAAGCCTTTGAAACGTATGAAGTGCTTGTAATTATAATTCAGTACATCACAGAAACAAAGATCTAAAAGCAGTTTAGCAGCAAACTTTGTGAAAACTAATATTTGTGTCATTCTCAAACCTTTTGGCCACAATTGTAGTTCAGAACTGCAACAAAACCAAATGTGCATGAGGGATTAGCAATTATAGAACAGAACAGAACAGAACACTCCTCTTCTGTCCCTCAGTCAGGAAATATAGATGTACCAAAGTATGTAGATTCACACACATGCAGAAACTTAACGGGGGGAATTTACAGCATAACAAAGGAATACTATGCCATTATTAAAAATAGCAAATTCAGATTAAAAGAAATATGCACCCGAGTAAAATAATTTAAAAAAAGAACAAAAGTGTGTGCAAGTAAGTTAATAGGTTAGTAACATTTACGTAGTACCTTTCTAGAAAGAATCATAATGTGCTTTACTGTAAAACCAAACAACAAACACAGAAAACAACCAAAAGAAAAAGCTAACCAAAAGCAATTTAAACCTGGTTGCCAAACTATGTATATCCTTTGATGTGTAAAAGCTTCATCTGATTTCATTTCACTATCCAGTCTGTTTTGTTGGAAGTCTATCAGCATCCCACATCTATGCATGGCAGTTTACACACTTTGTCTGGGAAAGTTTTTCAAATTCATCAGATTATGAGAACAGCTCATGTTTTACCACTTCAGCAAAAGTGAGTACATCATCATGGCAGAGGTTGCCGAGGTAGTGAGAAAGTTCCCCAGCTGGAGTAGCTGGCGGATCTGACAGGATTTACCCTACTGCTCACTAGAACCAGGAAAGTAGAGCAACCACCCTGCCACCAATGTTCTTACACTGGCTCCCTGTAGCTCAGAGAATAGTTTATAAATCATTAAATGACTTAGCTCCAAAGTATATTCAGGATCTTTTGTCACTCTACCAACCCCCCAGACCAGTCAGCTCCTCCAATTCTAGTCTATTAATCATCAGCAGACCAATGCAAACCTGCTTAAACACAGAGTTCCTTTAAATCAAGCTAAAACATATGTTTAAAGCTGTCTTTAATTAATAATAGCTAGAATGTCATATGTTTTAAATGTGTCATATGTTATGTTTCTCTAATGTATGCTACTATGCTTTTAATGTTGCTTTTATGTTTTTTTATCCCCAATGATTTAAATCACCTTGAGCCTTCTTAGTGTGGAAAGTACGCAATATAAAAAGGTAATTGTAAAATTACAGATGGAGTTAAGGTTTTTCCGTCACTGTTTAAAAATTTTTTTTAAAAATGGTTAGTGGTAAATATTTGGTTAACGTAACCTCTGACCTTAGCTAACCAACGCAACTGCAAAAAACACCAATGGTTGCACACGCATCTGTGGTTTGATAATTAATCCCTCTATGAGTATATTATGATCCAGACCATTTAATTCTACATCATCACATTAAGCAGATTATTGTTAAAACACAACATGGACATCCACAGTCGATGTTGAAGGCACAATGTGAGGGTTACGATGGCGGTCCTAACCTTTAAGAAAGATGACAGGTATGTGTGTGTCTCCTATCAAGCCATCACACCTTTCAGACAGGGGTGTTCAAAGTGCGGCCTCGGGGCCGTTTGCGGCCCCTGGACTGATTATGTGTGGCCCCTGACTTGAATACAAGAACGATACAAATCTGGTATCCCACCACAGTTGTCTGATTCAGATAGAGACTTTAGTTTTAATTAGTGCAAAACTATTCCAGACAAATTAAAAGCTTCCTGCAATAGAACTTGTTGGCGACACCACTAATTATTTGTCTTTAAATAAACGTGCTTTTTGCCATCTCCTGCAAGCACCACATTTGTCCATTGATTTTTACTCAAAAGCAGACCTTGCTGCACCCCAAATGTGCTTTAGATGAATTTAAGAAACTCACCTGAATACAGCAAATGTTTTCAAAGAAAGAGTTACCTAAATCCTGATTTTATTGGTTGAATCTTTGTTGTATTTTTTTCTACTTGAAATCTAAACATATGCAACATTTATTCTAATAAAGCAAACCTAAAAAAAAAACTTTAAGTTTCACATATAAAATCATTCAAACGTCTCTTTCCAAAAACAAATCTGACTTCCTTAATTAATTAAAGTATTACATACTTAGTTTATTGTTGAGAAAAACACATTTTTGGCCCTTGACTCTTTTTGGCTTGACTATATTTGCCCACGTAATAAAACGTTTTGACACTCCTGCTCTAGGGTCTGTGGTTTTTATCTTCACAATGGAACGGTGGACCAGAACCTTGCCTCGTGGAACCGATGAAGGGGTCATGGGAGTTTGGCTTTCCACTTCACATGTGTTTTCCGGATCTAGAGAATTCTTCTGACCTTGACCCATTTTATTGGGGGGGGGGGCACAGGAAGACATGGTGGTTTCCAGTGCTTGTACAACCAGAAAAAGAACTGTGTACACGCAAAGTGCCGCTCACTTCCAACTCAGTATGGACTCCAACGGGACCAGGGCTGTACCTTTTTTTAAATAGTTCTGATCCTTTCGAACCTCCCTGCAATCGGGGGGAATGGGGGGGTGGTTTGTTACTGCCCAGTTGGCTACCATTCAGCTCTTCAGAAACGTATGCTTGTTGTGTCGTCACGGAAGCTTTATGCATCTATATACAGATTATGGTTAACACCAGGAAATGAGAAAGAAAAGCCTTGTGTGTTCAAATTACTGCAAATACAAATCTGAGCGGAGGGGCAGTCCACATCCTGAACCGAAAACAGAAGCCGAACGGTGGTTCAGTAGCAAGGAGCGATATACGGCCTGCTCAGATTCACAAATATGTCCAAGAGAGATGATTGAATCGGACAGAGCCTCCCTGTCCAGGAGGACAGCGACCCGATCCAGGAGCTCTCCAGGAAGCCAGTTTCAACACATTCAAACTGAATTAAACTTTGTGAAAACGAAAAGTTCAATTGCTGGAAATGCACTGGAACGGGTAAAAAATATAGACGTAGCACATGTAAAAGCATTCCAGACTTTCCAACACTAGAAGAAATCTAGTTATTTTTGAGAAATCTGTATTTAAATGTAACACTTAAACCCATTCTTGTCTCTCTCTTTGCACCATCAGTTCAAGGCCAAAATACTCCTCCTCAACCAGCTGTAACTCGATCCCATTTTGGTAAATGTGTGTGACTCGGAGGCTCTAAGGCTTTACGAGTCCAAAGAAGACTGTTTTGACAGAGAGAGTCAAAAACAGACTTCCAGGAGAGTAAATGGATGAATATTCTGGCAGGCAGTGGGAAGGGAACCAAGAGGAGATTCACACAGCTAACGATTATCCACGAGTCTAAATTATTTTATTTTTTTAAACCTCCTGGAGCTGTTGAACTACAGTAGGAACTACATTTTTGATATAAAGTTATGCATCATTGAAACCTTCCATCTTAAATCTTTCTGCCCATATGGTTTGATATGTCGTAGCTGTCAGGGTTATGTGCATACACAAACTCTGATTTGTTCGTTAGAGCAACATGACGGGTGCAGCAGCTCACTGAAACGACATTTAGACAAGCTGTTAAAAATAGTCTGGCATCATGCATGAAGTCCGACTCTCCATCCAAGACAACCTTCTACACTGCAGCTTTAATCAATTATGCATAAAGAGAACCTCGGCTTCATAACACAGGGTGGATTATGGTAAACATACTTGTAACCAGCCCAAACCTTTCACGCTGTGTGTAATGAATCAATATGACGCGCATGCAGGGCAACGGCACCGTGCCCAATGCTGCAAGTGCAGCAAGCCCTAAAGCCTCGCTAACCGAAGAAACGACAATAAAATTAAAAGCTAGGAGTAAAAAAGTTATGTCACATATCCAAACCATATCAAAGGCCACCAGCAGCATGAGGCCCAGGACACAGAATAGGCTTCCAACCAAGGCTGCTTTGAAAACTTAAAGATGTCGGTGTCGTTTGATGAAAGCTGAAAAAAAAAAGAAAAACCTTTGTGTAAATACAATATGACATCTGTGCTTTTGATTTCAGCTGTTCTCAACTCTATGACTCTCAGAGAGCCTGTCAGCAGACTGCAGAAACATTTCAGCGTTATTCAAGATCTCTTCATCAGCCTTTAATTAATCCCGTCAGGAGCAAAGTCACATTTCTGTTTCAGATCGCCTAACACATCATAAATATCAGGTGAACATAAGCTGACTAAATACAAAAAGTATTAATAAACTTTTGGGGAGCCGTTTGTAAAGTTACAGAGTCAAAAGTTAACAGCAACAATTTGGGTTATTTAGCTCGTCAAAAGGTTTAGAAACCGGGGTGCGTTTTTTAAAGTCATTCATGTGTTCATGTATAATCACCACAGTTTCAAACTAAATATTTAGTTAAAAAGATCAACATTTAGCTTAAAAATTAAAAGACTCCTCTCCAAGCTAAATATGGAGCTGGTAAGCTGAATAGTTAGTCCACAAACTAAATATGCAACTTCAAACTAAATACTTAAACCTATGATGGACTGGCAACCCGTTTAGGGTGTCGCTCACTTTCTACCCAACTTAAAAGCCTTCAGTTGATCCAAAATGCTGCAGCGAGACTTCTGATATATATTAAAAAGAGAGATCACATTTCTCCTTCTCTCTATTGGCTCCCTGTTAAATCCAGAATAGTTTAAGATCCTCCTCCTTACGTAGAAAGCCTTTAATAATCAAGCTCCATCGTACATCAGAGATCTGATTGTTCCATATGATCCAAACAGAGCACTTCGTTCTCAGAATGCAGAATGTAGTTCCTAGGATTTCTAAAAGTAGATTGGAAGGCAGATCTTTTAATTACCAGGCTCCTCTCCTGTGGAACCAGCTTCCAGTTTTAGTCCATGAGGCAGATACTCTGTCCATTTTCAAGACTAGGCTTAAAACCTTCCTTTCTGATAAAGATTATAGTTAGAATGGCTTAGGTTATCCTGAGCTATTTTTGTAGTTATGCTGCTATAGGCTTAGACTCAGTGCATTTACATGCAGTAAAAGAAAGTAAAATTATTACCTTACCAACTGTAATCAGACTTTTGAAATGCATGTATACACCTTAGCTTGACTTGAATCAAACTGGAGTTTCAGAAGCCCGACTAAGCTACCCAGATAAAGCGATGGGATTCCGATGATGCTCCCAGTGGCCGAACCTCCTCAATGTCCCGTTATCTACTTACTTTCTTTACTATAGAAAGTACTCTTAGATTAGTTCCTAATGTTTTGTGTCTCTTGTCTGTCTTCTCACACCCCCAAACGGTCAGGGCAGATGGCTACTTGTACAGAGCCTGGTTCTGCTGGAGGTTTCTTCCTGTTAAAGATATGTTTTTCCTCTCCACTGTCGCTACATGCTTGTTCAGTATGAGGGATTGCAGTGGTTGGAGTCTGCATCAACTGGGCACAACCTCACGTCAATGACTTGATGCAATATGCTAGGACTCTTTAAATAGAAAACTTTTTAACTTATTGGAATGTTTTTATGATTGAATGGACTTTTCTTGAAAAGTGTCTTGAGACGACATCTGTTGTGAAGTGGTGCTATACACAGAAACTGAATTGAATTGACTTCCAGAGACAGGAACCAGCCCCCCAGCTGGGGCTTAAACAATAGATGGATGGAGGATGGTAAAATGGTGTGTTAATGTTCAAGCTGAAGTAAAAAGGCAAACTGCTGCATTAGGTTTAGTTTCCCATAAGAAGGAATTTTTGGAAAACCTGCTTCTCTAGGACATTTATAAGCACACTGCATTTGAAAAAGAAGACTAAGAAGGTTGTGTTGGAACGGTCACATATCCTTGGAGATCTCCAAACATTTTAGACCAAACACCAGAACCTCCAGATACAAATTTAACCCGTTTAAAATTAAATAGTTCACTTTCACCTCCAAACATCTGAACAGACAGGAAAGAGTTATGATGGAAATCCTTGGTTTCTTTTGGTTTTCACTAAATCTACCACCCACAAGAGTATTCTTCCGCGTCAAATTTAACGATGACTGCACAGGGTGTTTTTAATTAGAAAGGGCTTAAAATGTTCATTTTAAATGATCAGAAAGGGGTAAAACAATGACAACCATCTATAGACCATCTATAAATATCCCTGAACTGCTGCAGACTTTCTAACAACAAAGAGTTTTCTTTCCAAGATTTTATAATCCTTGATAGAGATTTTCCAATCATTGAAAATTCCTCCAAAAATTTTATTTGCGTTTTCAGGACAATGGGCCGGAGCCAAAGTATGAACAGCATTTATTCAATTTAAAAATTAGTTAATAAATAAATTGTTTTATGCAGTTTATAAACAGTTTCTGTGCTAAAAAAAAATGAACAAGGGAAATGTTACCTGATTTTGATGGTCTCAGTTTTTTTAACAGTATGATTACCTTGCTAATTACCAAATCGCTTAAAGCATGGACAGTGCATACGAGGGGACACAGAAAAGCAGCTCTGCAAATTTCTTTCTGAAAAGGCTAGGCAATTTGCCGGAAAAACAGGCGTGTTTGGTTACATTTTTCTCCTGTCATGTTTACCTGTTGGTTCTTCATCTTATGCAAATGTTTTCCTTGCAAGTGTGGGTCCAGCATCTTTCCTCATGAGTACTGGATGTCAGGTGCAGGAGTAGAGGGAATCGAACTCAACTTTCCTGAAAACCACTTCCCACTGAGCAAGTCGCCATAATATTCCACATCTAGATTATTGTACAAGATGTTCTGAGTTAGAGCACCGAACTTGACAACACGGCTCTGAAAATAAGAAGGTTGTATCTCAAACATGTTTTCCTGATTTTTTCTCTTATTGTTACATTAAAACATACTATTGGGATTCTAAATAGTTTCTGAATGACTCATTTCATTGACAAATACAACGATGTGGTTAGGATTAGTTACAGCTCTGTCTGTATTAAAATGGACACTTCCAGCCAGTAAAGAAACCAACATGTGGGAGAAGATTTCCATTAAGACATAACCTTCAAGAGAATCCAGACTACAAAGGCCTTTCAGATGAAATTCTCTGCGGAGAGAAAAGCCGAATCAGATAAAGATGAGCCTTGGAAATGGTGCCATTACCGGTCACTTACTCTACATGGAGAGCATCACGCTGATTGATTTGAACGATCCAGCGAAGCGAGGTATGCAAAAGGAATAATCGGAAGAGTGGATAAATGCGTCCCAGGCAGGAAAGCTCAGAATCAACTTTATTCACAAAGTTTGTGCTCACAAGCAAGAAATTTGACTTCGGTTAGCATAAAATCAAAGCACCAACCCAAAGGTAAGAGTCTAAACCACAGATGCCAAACCCAAATCTGGCCCGCATTACCTGTTTATGTGCCCCTCTAAAATCTAGAGGGTCATATAAATAGAAACTTAATGTTCTTAGATACTGTACCATTTTATCACTCAAATCAGCATTTATTCCAATAATCCTGAATCACATCTTTGTGAAAAGATGTGATTCAGGATTATTTAATTTGAAGAAGTAATTGTCAAACTTACGTGTTGAGACAGGTATTTACATTTTTAGCGGTTTGTTAAAAATAGTTTTATCGATAGTCTCTACCACAACTGGCCCTTTAAGGGTATTCATTACTTTGATGCGGCCCAAAATAGAAATGAGTTTGATACCCCTGTTTAGACTCTAACGTCTGTATCCAGGATGTAAGGGCTTTGCAGAGAGGACCCTAGACATGTAAAAGTCTTGTATGGAGTGAAGGTCACACTTGAAGATCCTCTATGCAGACCTGATTGATTGTCACAGTCTGAAATGACATAAACCACACAATGATGAATGAACCACAGGAGAGGATGACAACTAGACAAGATGATCGGCCGTTCCTGTACAAGGTTCTACCTCTTTAGTTGCAGAAGGAAGTCCAGTCTCTTCTGCACCTTTTCCTGAACAGTTTCTATGTTTGACCAACTCGGGTCCCAAGAAAGGGTGGCTCCTAAGAGCTGGAGGTGATCCTCAGTAGACTCACTGTTGTTGTGGATGATTAGGTTAAACTACTCAAAAGGCAAGAGAGCAAATGTTTGAGACAGCCAGAAATGCTTTGGGAGCCCACAGGAATGTTGCTGAGGGTGGAATGAAGTGAACCAATGAAGCCCCCCACGGGAAATAGGGTAGGTTTTGAAAAGCCAACTGTTAAGAAGCTTAGTCCATTTGACATGTGTGTGAGAACACATGTCCTAACAATTAAAGTAAGATAATAAAGAGAGAAACAATAGGAAGAAGCTGTCTTGTTCAGAACAATGCTCCTATCCTGTATGGGGGAGTTGAGAACCGTAAAGACGTCGATGCTGAAGCAGCTGAGGATGGATGACTTGTAAACCGTCACGAGGCAGGTGGATGTGAAAACTGAGACGCAACAATCCAACTCTTCTGTGGTGGACAAAGCAAAAAACAGGTTGCAGTCACACCTGGTCGTCTATTAGACTTGGTTCGATTGCAATATTGTCGCTTTGTTTATCTTTTTTAGCTGGTGCTGTTTGCATTCATAGTGGTCACGGTCAAATGAATCGAAGCTTTCGAACAACATATTTACCTCCTCACCTATGGTGACGCCGCAACAAAAAGTACGGAGCAAAGAGTTACTTTTTTACAAACAAAATGCACCAGAGTTGATTTCAGTTGAACCAGTTAAACAAGGTTCGACATTCGATTGCTCGTTCATCCCCCCCCCCCCATGAACTTGACTTTTTGGGCAAACAAACTAGATTTCTATTAAAGCGGAGTAAAAAAGGATGTGTTGAGAATGCACCCATAGCAATCTCAAGAAGTAAGTAGGAATGAGGGCGTATTATGGAGCAGTAGTAGTGCAAGCGCACCAAATGTTAAGGCTACAGTCCTTGACTCAGATTTTACTCTTAAAGCATGTCCTGTCTCGCATTCAGAACTGATGTTTGAGTGCCAAGCGAAAACCCAAATGTTTTACTTTCACAAATGAAGTTTGGCAAGGGACCAGGTTAGTGACAGTAGGGCTGGGCGATATAGAGAAAGAGCATATTGATAAAGAGAATAGTAATATTGATCGATAATTATCACAAAATGTGCCACCTGGTCATTTTGTTATTCTTCAATTAACTCATTTTAGCTAAAAATTAAGTTAAGTCATTTTTCACACACTTTTTTTTAAAACATAACCAAGTTTGTAAGACACAGAAACAAATCGAGACCTGAGTAACATCAGTAAATCTAAAGAAAAGTATGTTATTAACGATTATATTATATATATTTTTACCTTATTTTATTAATTTAAATAAAATGCTCATCTTGATGCTTTTTAATCTTTTAAACATTTTATTTTATTATATTAATGGCTAAATCCTTTGGTTTAGTTCGTCAATAAAGTTATTCAAATTCAGCTCAGCGCCTAAAGCTAAAAGCTAACCAGCTACTCACCTATGGCAGAGTGTAGACCAGTCACTGAGAGCTGAAGCCGGCAGGTCTATCCACCCCCAGTTGTGTTTTTAAAGCGTTTTTCACTTCTGAGGACCCGGTGCTGAACCGGGGGACATTTTAGCATACTGCGAGGATCGGTTCAAAGCAGGAAGCAAAATTAACCTGAGCTACGGAAACATTTTTCCGGGACAACTTCTTCCTTGCTCCCATGCTGTGACATCTGACCAAGGTGAAATTTGTTTTACGGGTTCTCTTGGGGTCCATCAACAAATTCTGTTGTAGCTCAAGACATTTGCTTGTTTTTGTGGTTTGAAAGGTGAGAGAGATGGGTGACGTTCTTTTATCGTTTCTCAGTTTTTCTTTAACTTTCATACTCGTTTCATATATTTGGGTTCTTTGCCACCAAATCTTTTTAAATTATTTAAGTTAACATAAAATAAAAATTACATTTGCAGATGTCTTAAATTATCCCAATGTTATCTTCTAATATTAAGGTTTTCAACTTATAATTAGGAAGTAATTCATTCAAATTGTTTTAGATTTTTAAAGTCATTTAATGTCAAAACTAGCATAATCTGATTAATGTTTTATTTTAATTTAGAGAAGTAATGTCTAAAAAAAAAAGTTGTGTAAACTCTAAATTGATCCAATGACCACTAAAAAACATGGCCTCCATTTGTGTAGCACATTTTCTATCAGAAGAATATAATGATATTCTATATTCAGTAACGCACACACTGATGGCGATGAGCAGTTTTTGTAGCCACTGCTGCTTTGGGGCAGAGGGACAAAAGTGAAGCTGCCATTCTATCTGCTCTGTTGAACATCAGCAGATAAAGCAGAAGGAGTACCTTTCCAAAGGACACAGCAACAGACACAGATAGACAAATGAGTTTAACTGGCAACCCACTTGTTATGTGACGAACTCCTACCACCCGAGTCATGGTTGCAACCCATCTTACTCGGTGACTCCTCCTCCTTCTGCAATGAACACAGTCACATGGCCTGACATCATCATGTTATCATGTCGCTTTACTCATAACTTATGATATGAAGATTTAATTTACTTACAATATTTAGTTCCATTAAACATAACTAAAGTGAAAGTTGAATCTGCTCCTAATTTTTAAGCACGCTTGACTTTTTCGATACTTTTGATTTCAATCATACAACTTTTGAGTTCACTGTACTATTCAGGTTTATGTGTGTGTGTATAAAATATTTATTAGAAATTACTGTGGGTTTAATTTAAATACAATGGACAAGGAGATGGACAAGAAAGGAGGGGGGAAAAAAGATAAAGAGGTCGGACAGAAAGTTACGAGAACGAGGGCACTGAATATAGAGGAATCGAAGGAGAATAAAGAAAATACAAGGAAACAACCTTAAAGTTTGCTTCTACACCTGCAGGAGGGCAGAGAGAAGGACAAAAACATAGAACAGGAACTGAGAATCACACAGTCACAATCATTACAAGACGTGTTAGTGGTTCCCCAACTTTTCAGCTTCTGACCCCAGAAATAAGAAACGTAATATGCTCGTTGTGACCCGATTCTTGGCTGAACTTCCAAGGATTTTAACTGAGTCAGTTAAAAGTGGTACAATCATAATCAGCAAAAAGAGCCAACATATTGACTTTTTTCAAATATATTTGACAATATTCATAAAATGCACATGTTTTCCCATTGAACTACTGTTGTAGTGGCAACCTCAGCCCAAGGCATCTGTAAAAACTGGAATCCAAACACCTGCATGTGTGTATGAGCAATGAGCATTCTGGATTTTCAATAGCAGGTGAGAGGAGTCAGATATCCGCCCCGGAGCAGTCTAAGAAGATTGGAGCCCAAAACACGGGAGCTTTACGTGGACCACCCTAGGACCGACCAAAACCACCCAGACAGGAGCCCCCAGGGGAACCACCCAGCAGCGACAATGCAGACACAGCTTCCTTGCGTTCCATTGATTTACTGCAGGTCTTCCTCTTCTCTCTCTGCCCTACTTCTTGTCTAGCTACTGATAGAGACCACTAGTGTCTGATAAAGACCAGTAGTATCAAGGAACTTTACAAGTTGGAACAGGAAAAGCTCGAGAAATGTCAATAGGAAATGGAGAGGATAAGGAAAGTGAAGGTGTCTATAATGCCAGTTATCATCGGAGCTTGAAGTGGAAGTGAAGTGGAAAGAATGCTCACGTACAGAAGCTGTCAGTCCTTGACACAGCTGTCTGGGGTTCGATTCCTGACCCTGAAACCTTTGCTGTATGTCTCTTTCCTTACTTTTTTTTTCTCCCCCTCTCTTAATTTCCCTTCGGATCTAGTGCAAATAAAGGCCACTAGTGCCAGAAAAACCTGTTTAACAAAATGTGTCTCATTGCAACACGCAACATATTCCCCATCTGTAATTATCTAGTTTATTTTTCTTGGCCTCAAGTTTCCTGTACTAAAAGCAGCACCCAGTATCATCCTCTGCAGCTGTACCCTAATGGCCTGTAGGTTTGATGTGCTGTCGACCAAGAAATTATATTCTGCTCACCTTAGTTGTAACCAGAGGTCCCGTTAACCAAATATTTTTGTATTTGACCGTTTTTGGGGCATTTTTTTTAAACTGATGAGTCTTAAGTCTCTCTCATTTTGACAGATTAGGCCTGGTTCACACAGCAGGGTTTAAAAATTGTTCCCGGAGTTTCAGACAGCACACACAGCGGGATAAAAAGATCACTGATAAAACAGTTTAGATCTCATGGTGTGTGGTATGTCAGAGCAATTGCCAGACACCACACACAAACCGATTTTATACAGAAATATTCCCAGCTCAGACAGCAAAATTCACAAAACCATCATGATATAAAACATAACTGAAGTCAGAGAACTGTAATTTCCAGACTATAACGGCACACCTGAATAAAAGCTGCACCAGCTAATTTTACTTTAAAACACAAATGTGTACATATACTACTATACGCGCTACATTTAATGGGCTGCATGCTCCTTTCTTCTCACAACCAGTGTTGGGCATCTTAGATTAGAAAAGTAAATAGTAATAGTTACAAATTACTTTCTCCGAAAAGTAATCGAATTAGTCGGTTACTACACTAAAAGTCATGACCTACTCAGCAAAGTAACTGTGACGTTATGTTCAATAATGCAGTTAGGTTCTATAATAGCTATAACTGAATAGCAAATTAAAAAACATACTGCATTTTAAAATACTTGGTTTTTGAACTTGACTAAATAACATATTGGAAATACAGAATCAAACATCTTCCATTAAAGCACCTAACTAATCCGGGCAAATGTGATAAAAATAAAAGGATATCCATTAAGCTGTGCCAATCTTTATATATGTAATATTGTACAGTACACAGAGTATTTCCAGCTTGTTGTAGTGAGACATTTAAGATTGCTTCGGTATCACCTGATCACATGACCCTGAAGCTTTTGAAGGAAAGCTCTAAATATTACAGCAAAATAAAAATGTGAAATATTCCATACATTCAAATGTAAAATCGTTGTGCCTGGCTCTTTAGATGTAGTAAGACATTTCAAGTTTGATTTAGTATCATCTGGTCACATTAAGTGGAAGCTACTGAAAAAAAAAAAACATCTTACAGTAACATTAATAAGAAATAGTACATTTTACAGTTATTTTTTATTTTTAATAAATCGGTGTGCCATGTTCCTCGGGTGTCGAGCAACAATTTATCAATATTATGGGGTTACTTTGTTAGTAGATCTAACAGGTACTTTCTGGGATGTATGATGACTTATCGAAAACCAAAACCTTTGGCAGCGATGTATTCGCTCTATCAACACAGTTCTCCGTGAAGGGAGTCTCCGCTTTAATGAAATGAATTTCCATCGAATATTCAACTTAAAACCAACCTCACCGTGGTCTTTAAATCCCACGGTGAGACAGCGAGATACCTCAGGTTCTCGGCCCACCCAATCGTCATCAACGGCTCATCACTGACACCTGAGCTCTCTCCCTCCAGCTGAAGTGTAGCTGTCAGAAAGCCCGACACCGCTGCACCTCATTCAACCATATTGTAGAAACGTGCCACTTTACATCCCCTTAAAAGGTAACGCCTTTCTACCTATAGGAAAACTAGTTAGATTACTAAGTTACCTAAAAAAATACCACCAGTTGTATTGCCGTTATACGCTGTTAGTCCCAACGCTAATCACAACCCACAGTATGATTTCGGGCCAAGACATTCTAGCATGTTGAATCTCCCCGATGTGTGATCGGAGTGGTCCCGACAGACCAGAGCGTTCTGAAAGCATTCAGTAATATTGGTTGGGATTATTTTAAGAGCCATCCTGATAATTAGAAAAAAAAAAAAAAAGAAAAAAAAAAGAAAAGAAAACAATCTAACTAAAAATCCTGCCGTTTGAACCAGGCCTTAGCATTCACACCGCTGACTACTTGGTTCAAATGCCAACACGTTTTTTTACTTTATGCAAACAATTCAGGTAACAGAATCACTCTATTAAAAGATATTTTAACAAACAATCCCACAAGAGCATCTGTTCATCATCTCAGACCTGGACACCATACTCAACGTGTGTCGCCAACTAGAAGCTGACAGCGCGTTGAAGAGTATCTGGAGTGTGTCACGCCAAAGAGCCAGGTGTTGTGCTGACCATCTGTGCATGCTGCAGGTCTTCCTACTGGCTCGCTCAGAGTTTTTCTGACCTCTGATCGCTTTAATTAGAGAATTCTCCCCTCATTTCAAAACTTTGGCTTTAGTAGCATTTCTCTCCAGTCTCCCAGTGTGGCAGTGGAGCCCAGATTCAGCTTCCAGAACAACATCTAAACCCACACCAGAAGTCATCCAAAACCTCGTGACAATAACCTCTGCAGCAATCCCACTATTTGAGTATGAATCCGGTACACAACTTCCATGGTAAGAAGGAGGTTAGCGTTCAGGCTACACCAAGTTAAGAATTTGTAATTTAAGTGCAATCGTTAATTTTTTTTTACATCTAGTTCTCTGTTCAGCTTGTTCAGATTCAGTATTTTTAAAAGGAATAAAAAATACAATTGAATATTTTATCATTTTAAAAATTGACAATTAAAACTAGATTCTACAAAACAACAAAAATATCTAGCATGACCTCTGGCGGCAACAAATGATTAGTCGCTGTTGCCTTGCTATAATGTTGAACTTGTGCAAAGGATTCAGCTACAGTTGCCACCGTTTCAGGTGTTGGGAGTAGGTTTTAAAGTGCTGCTGCCTTTGACTGCGATAGGCTTTAGGCAAATTTAAGCTTAATATAAGCTTTACAGCTTTACCAAAACTTACTTTCTGTCGTTCATTGCTCCTTGAGGAAGAAATGCGTTCACAAACCTAAAAAAAAACAGAAGCGGTGCTGTGATAGTAGGCAGAGACGCCATGAAAACTTAGCACCCCTTGCTGTCCTGGTCGAACAAAACAATAGAGAATGGAGTGGAAGAGCGCAGTAGTATAAACAGAAAACGTCTCCGTCAGAACGTCTGCGTCTGAGTGCAAATTTGCGGTCGAAGAAGCATAAACTAGTCTTAAGGCAATCAATGGAATACAGACATCTCTGGGGGCCTGTTTATCTCCGTTGGCTGATGTCAGAAAGCAGTTACTTAAATAAAACTGTTAAACTGTATAAATTAAACAGGTAATACTCGTCTTCATCAACTTTGACCCTCATCACCATAAAAAAAACATTAATTAGACTCCAGCAGACTTAAGCGGGGGATACTGCAAAATCTCTGTACTTTAATAATGGCAACACTGTGCCCCTGTTGTAAATTATAATCGTCTTCCCCTTTATCACGTAAGGTATTCTCAGCCAAGATGCAGGAAAAAACGAGACTGTAAAGATAAAAGCAGAAGTTCAGATTCGGTCCAGGTGGAGTTCTTCTGAGGACTGTTCCTGTGGACTGCACTGGTTTTCTTGTGTGCTAGTTCATCCCATTCCCATTATAGCGATGCTTCTAAACTGTGCGCTCTCTGGATCTTGTCAAGAGGACACCCCGATCACAGTTAAACTCCCACAGCGCCCAGGAATGCCTCTGATCTTCTGATGGGAATCAGGTCTCTAAGAATTCAATCAGCAACATGTGTCACAAATTTAACTAAGGACTTAGCAAGTCTGCCTATTAGTTATGCCATCAGAAGAACAATCTGTCACTGGGGGATAAACTAAGACGTTAATAAGAACATCTTTTAAAATTTGTCTGTTTCTGCTTCAGATTTATTGGAAATATTTTACCAAACATCCACTAATTTGAAGTATGACTCACAACCTGTGATCCCCAGTCTTGCACCCTCCAGCCTTGTGATCATCTCTTGATTTATATTTCAGGCTGCATTTATTTTAGTGCTCTGCAGCTGCACAACGCACCTCAACGATCAGCCAACAAACTATATCTCAGCGAGTTCCCCGCAAGGGGAACATGGCGTCTCTGAAGCAGGAGGCAAACCTGCTGCTGCGAAGATCGGCGCGAGAACTCAACTGAAATGTTTTTTTACAGAGAAGAAATTTGTTCGGTACATAGATTAAATTTAATGGCATGTTATTCACGTCCAAGCAAATGGAACGCAAATAAATGTGAATAAAAAATTCTTTTTTTTTAAAATGGTATAAGGCCTTTACTTTGTCCCTACGGACCCAAAAGCGCTTTACACTACATCCAGTCATTCACCCATTTACACACAGGTGATGTAAGCTACATTGTAGCCACAGCTGCCCTGGAGCTGCTGGACACTGGCGCCACCATGCCCCTTACCGACCACAAGTAGGAAACGGGTAAAGTGTCTTCCCCAAGGACACGACGACCGAGACAGTTGGAGTCCAACTGTATGTATGATTTTGACCCATCAGAAGAAAATCCACTGTACATTTAAAGTTGTGGACCTCAATTGATGCTGCTGCTTGTATAATCTTTCCATCCTTGAAAAAGAACACGTGAGAGCAAAAAGCATGTAACCAAAACAAGATTAAAGCCAACAAAGAGCAGACGGAAAGTTGTGACGGCCCAAAAAAAACGGGCATATCGAATCGGTTATTGCTTCTAAATAAAGCCAGCGATGGGGTTCATTAAATGGGACACAGAAAGACAAACGGTTTTGTAGAAAATCCCTAAAACTAATGCAGAAAATCATCAACAAATTAGTGAGATGAGAGAGTTCGACAAAATTGCTTCCCAGAGAGGATTTCTGTTTTGAAAACAGGGATTCGCTATTCAAAAGAAGAAAGTTAAAGTTTCAATGCGTACTACCATTTTCCAATCGCTCCATTCCTCTGGGTTTTAATGTAGTGTTTTAGAAGTAAGGAGTGTTGTGAAATTTCACCCCCCCACACACATATATACAACTTCACCTTCAATGATTCACTTTCATTAATTTTTTTGAGTAAGGTCCTTCTCCAACATAAAATCATTACAATTGTTGTGATCTCAAGTACACCATCATAAGGGGGCATAATAACCTTGCCACCTTATGAAGGCAAAACTTTTTTGCCATTAGAAAATTTGCTTTATCAATAACACCTTACTCCAAAACAAGGACTGCAAATTACACATTTCTGCAGATGTCAGAGAAAACAAGAAGCTTGAAAACCAGATATTTGCATCATTTTTTTGTTGCTCATCCTGTTTAATGCAGGTAATGCCAGTCATGAACGCACTACTCTGAAGCCCCAAACAGAGCAATCACTTCAAGGAACGAGCAATGTGCCTCTCTTCCCGCACCGATTGCTGAGAGCGGTCATTCAACTGTATGTAAGGATTTTAATATACATTCCCGTTGCATGAACCGCCGTCACGTATTTAGAATACTAATTATGAGTAACTGTATTCCGTTACAGTGACTATTTTTAATGCAGTTACTTTCGTAATACCATTGGAATAGTTGTGTGTTTTCCACTTTCCACCTGAAAGATGAAGATATAAGTTTTGGGAACTGCATGTCTCCGCGTTGTGTAGACTATCCCATAATACACTTAAACAACATTCCTCCGTGACCATAGAGATCCTATGGCTGAAACACTCCCGACCTGCAAGCATCAACACTAACATGAGTTGCCAGGTATGGATTCAGACCCAGAGCTGGGGGGGATGTAGCCACAACCGCAGCCGAATAAACTTACTAGTATTGAAGGAAATGATGCATTCAAAGGCGCTCTCTCGCAGTTAATTTTTTTCAAGTGATGCTAGATTTCATTGGAGCATTCCTGACAAAAGTCCGACTAAAGCCATGGTTGTTAAAACGGTGGGGAAAGATCAAATCTGGCATCACTAGTCATCAAGTCGCGCCCCTTATGCATCTGGTGTCAAATTGTAAAGTATGCAGGCGAACTCCAGTGATTGCTGGAGCAGCTGTAATTCGGCATCTTCGTATTGCCTCCTTAAATATTTTTTGCATAGGTTAGTGATTATCCAGGTGGAAAAATTACAATATTTTGGGTACATTTTGTTGGCAAGTCTCAAAATACGCCACACATCGACAATGTCAACAGCAAACTAGAAACAAAGCATCCGCATGGCCAGCCTTTCAAGGTATGTGAAAGTCACAAAAACAATGTACAAAAAAAAAGAAAATCCTCTACCACTGTTTTTTTTATTTTTTTCATTATTTGACAGGGCCTATATCGTGTTATCTCGCCCGTTGACAGCTGGAGATAGGCACCAGCCCCCCCGCGACCCATTAAGGATTAAGCGGTTAAGAAAATGGATGGATGGATGGATGGATAGATGGATATATCGTGTTAGTTAGGTCATTTCTCACAGTTACAGTGGTTAAATCTGACATGACGTTAGCTTGATTATATGTTGCAATGATAGGTTTCCCGAAAATTATGGCTACAAGGATAAAAGCTTCCCATTTGGACTGCAATGAATATCAGTTATAAGGTCATAATTTTGCACATTTATGACCAGAAAGTCACAAATAGCCTAATTGGATGTGGCTGCTAAACAGCTAAACTTCATTTTCAAATGAATTAATATAAAATCTAATAAAACTTAAAGAGATTACTGCTAAAAACCAGTTTGTTTTGTTGTTTTTGGTCACAGAGGTAGCAGTGTCGTGCCAAAAATAATACTTTTTTTCCCCCAGTCAGTAACTAATGTTTGGTATTAATATGCCCTCTGTTTTCCTGCGGGAGTAGCTACCAGCGCATTTTGTGACCTTTAAGAGACTTAGGGCTGTTTTTAAGGGGAAATATTCCAAGTATTTAGAATACAATACCAGGAGTCAGCAAAGTAACGGAATACATTATAAAATACATTTTAAAGAAGGTATTCAGTATTCTGTAACTAAATACATTTACAAAATATTCTCCCCAACACTGTTCATAACATGTCGTCTCAATGCACTTTACGAATCATTTCATTTTAATCATGCATAAATTCCAATCAGTTTTAATATTTTCTATCTAAGGAAACCCAGCAGATTGCAAATTGCAATAAAAGGCTACTCTATAAACAAGTAAAGAATCAATAAAAGAGCTTTCTTGCTTGTAATAAGCTAAAAACTCAGCCAATGAAATTATAGAATATATACATTTTAAATGTCCATGAACAATTAATTTTTACTTTTTTGAAAATTGTTTTGTGCAGTGCGAGTCATTAACTTGTAGCATTCACTCCCCCTTGATAAACATGTAGCCACAGTGGAGAGGAAAAACTCCCCTTAAACAGCAAGAAAGCTCCTGCAGAATCTGAACCTGGTACCGAGGATTCAAAAAGACAGAGCAGAGACACAGAAAGAACAGGAGAATTCATCGATGAGTGCTTTCTGTGTTAGGCAAAAGTAAAAAGTTGACAACAGTAACTGGAAAGTTCATCCCAGTCGATAACACAGTGATACAGAACACCGACCCTTGAGAACTGCCTTTGGAAACCCCTGCTATAGCAGAATAACTACAGAGATAGCACAGGATAACCCAGCCTGTAAGAATTAGACATGAGAGAGAGGCAAAACCATCTGTCTGGAATACATCCTGTACTAACAACTTTAGCCTAGGTTATACTTATCCATCCACGCAAGTACAGAGACATGAAACAGCATTATTAGTCAACGCAAAGGTTCCCCGTGATCTACGCAAGCACCAGTGGAGTAGAGCTACACCTCTAGTCAAAAGCTTTCCGGTTCAATAAAAACTCACTTTCTGTCAGCCACTGCTCCTTGAGTGGATGTGAGTTTACAAGAAAATAAACTCTTGTTGACCAGAGATGTCAGGCAGACCCGCCAGAAAAGCTCTGCACCCCCTGGTGTCCCGGTGTGGAATTGTTTTGAAAAATTAAAAACCAACAAAGAGGTAGAAGAGAAAAAATATCAACATGTCAACGTCAACATGTGTGTGTGAAAACTTGCTGACAGAAAAGTATAAACTAGGCTTTAGGCTGACGGCTACTACCTTAACCCCACCACCATCCAAAGACTTTTTATGTTTTGCTGGATAAGCTCTAGATGTGGACAAAGGTACTCATAATGCATAGGTGGTGTGCTGTCAAGTGAGTAGCAGCTAGTATGGGGGAAAATTCCTGCCATTTATCAAAAGAATACAATTACAATTTGGGAGAGGATCATTCTGTGTTCTCCTACAAAACCTGTAATGCTTGCGCTCAAAACTTCTGCTCTCTTTCAAATATTTTCTCTTCTCTCTCAAAACCTGTAATGCTTGTGCTCAAAACTTCTGCTCTTTCTCAGATATTCTCTGTTCTCTCTCAAATTCTATGATTGTTGCTCACAAATTTTCTCCACGCTTGCAAACTGTATCTCCACGTAGATCAAAACTGTGCTTATGTACCTCTCTTCTCTGCTTGCGGATTCTGTGTGCTCGCTCGCAGATCGAGAAGTGTCGTTGCCTAGCAACTGTTCCAGCCAATAGAATGAGAGTTCTCCTAATATGGTTGCAGCCTGCTTTAGGGTGCGTTTGTTTTCTGCTGTGTGTTAGCCTGCGCCTACAGGTTACTGTGCTGCCCACTGAATAAACAGTGAAAAAACGGAAAATGTATCTGATACAGCACAGTTCTGCTCTACGTAGAGATACAGTTTGCAAGCATGGAGAAAATCTATGAGCAAGAAACATAGAATTTGAGAGAGAAGAGAAAATATTTGAAAGAGAGCAGAAGTTTTGAGCGCAAGCATTACGGGTTTTGTAGGAGAAGACAGAATGATCCTCTCCCAAATTGTAATTGTATTCTCTTGATAAATGGCAGGAATTTTCCCCCATAAGTGAAGTTGTTACTGAGATTTGTGCGAAGAAATGGAGCCACACAAACTCCCCAACAGGTACCTCACACTTCTGCTGAAACTGTCCTGCTGCTCCAACCTGTTGTCCACCAAACCACTGTGAAAAGTGTTGCTCAAGTCATCAGAAAACCTGTGTTTTCGCCCTGACGCAGCAGACAAGGAATGCACATTCCACACACCTGGCGAGACTGAAAGCATTCTCGCCAGCCTGTGACCCCGTTGTGTACTTTAAGGGCCGAGGAGACAGAAAACCTTTAGCTAGGAGTGTGAGGTTAGGAAGATAGTTCTCCCTTACTTTGCCGCTCTCATTCTAACAGGCTGGGTTATCTTGAGCTATATTTGTAGTAGGGTTGGGCAAAACAGCCGGTATTTTTTATCTGCATTTGTATTTTAGTCTAATGGGTTTAAAACACCTTTTTTTCACGTTACACTTCTAATTTGTATTATCCAATTTAATATTTACGGATATGCAATATTCGTTTATCTTTTTCCATAAATCCGGCAATGAACATGTAATGGGAACATGGAATGGGAATCATTGAAAGGCCACAATAAAGGCCACTGTTGCCCCAAAACCTTTAAAAGAAAAAAACCCCTAACAAAACAGTTGTGGGACGGTTGTAAGCCGCGAAGATTGATGGGTAATGTGTTTGTGTTCATTGTAGAACTTCTCCGCTGTACGTTAGTTTGTATCCCAAATGTAGCCGTCCTCCTTAGTTGTCCTTTGAGTTATGTTGTTGTCAGTGTTTGGTGGTTATCGTCTGTGCACCGTTGTAGAGACGGCGGTGCAAGAGAGTCGGGTGTCTGTCTTATCCCTAATGATCTTCCAGGAAGGAGGACTGAGCATCAAATGTGGAGAAAACCTCTATAAATCTGCAGATTTGAAAAGTGGCAGCTATGCTGGCAGAGAAACAATCGGTTAAGTGAGACCCAGCTTGGAGGAGAAGCTCTACAAGGTCTATGTGAGTATTCCAAGTGCTAGCTAGCGTTAGCCCAGGCGTCATATATGCGACTTCTGATTTGTAAGCATTTATTTGAGAATTTTTAAAATCATAACACCAAATCACTTGACAAACGCAGTCGAACTGCACATCATTAGTTATCGTTTAAACTGAGGTAAAACATGTGTAATTCATGACTTAAATAATAATAATTTGTATCACTCCATTGACTTCCATTCAATTTTTTAGCCAGGGGACTGGCTCTCTGGAGACTTAGGCTCCCCATAAAAGGATAAAGGTGGGGATTTTGGTCTTGCCTCCTCTTGATCTGCTGCTGCTGGTGCAGATGGCTCCTTTGTTGGAGTTTCCTAACCCAGCTCATCTGTACTTGGCCCAATGGGGGAGGGATGGGGTTTATTTGGAATAATTTTACATCTGTAAAGCAACTTGAGTTGCTGAATAAAGTTTAATTTGATAAAACCTTAACCAGAGTGTCAGCCTTTCTCAGAGTTTACATGTCGGTTAGGTAATTGAATTATTGATCGACGTGCATTCCTACGCAGCAACTCGTTTTCACGTTGGCATTCTTCCGGTTGGCGACAGAAAAGCAGGCCCAGTAAAGGCAGGATATGCAAAATGAACGAAGACACGAACGTCAACAACGCTTCAAAGTACATTTTGTATGTACTGTCATTTTTGACTGTGTTGTTATTCCCATGTTCTCCCTCCTTCCATAAACTATTACCTGGCTTGGAATAGCTAGACTAACCTAAGATGTCGTTTACAAGCACAGAAATGTGACTTTTTAACTACATTATCTAGGTGTCTTAGGTTTGGGCCAATTCGGTTTGACTTCATCCAGACAAAGGTGTATAAATGCATGTTTTAATGCACCAATTCACCAACTAACATTTCTGCTGCTGTAATTCACCAATCATTTGTCTTTTTCTCAGTTTATATATGCCAACATTTGGAAATAACAAAGTTACTTTTCTTAAAGCACATTCTGTACATATTTCTGGACATTTTTAATAATTAACATTTTTTAAGTGTCCTCTTCTGTGCACATTAGAACCCCAGAACCTGTTTTTTTTTTGTAGCCATCTCCATAGAGTATATTTTTTTTCTGGACTCTTAAGTTCTGTTCTTGCTTTGCTGCTATTACAAATGAATTTCCTCTCGAGTGACAATAAAGGATCGTTCTATTCTACTTAAAGAGTCCGAATTTGTTCAGCCCATGTAAACCCACTGCTACATCTGGTCTGGTTATCTCCTTGACTGATAATCACAGCAGACGGATATTCTCAATCTCCTATTAACTTTTTGCTCTCTTTAACATAGAAAGTACTCCTATATCAGTTCTGTGTCTCTGCTCAGACGTGGCAGAGGGTCGCTCGTATTGAGCCAGGTTCTGCTGGAGGTCTCTTCCCATTTGAGGGGAATTTTTTTCCCTCTAAACTGTCACTACCTGCTTTCTCATTATGAAGGAGTGCTGTGAAGTCAATGGTACAACGCAGACGTCTGTCTACCATTACAATTTGTTCAGGAGTAATGAACGCTGCAGGTCAATGACTCAACGTAATCGGCAGGATTTCCTTAGATAGAAAACTTAGAAAAAAAATTTAACTGAACTGAATGCACTGTTTAAGTAGGATCAATTGGAATGATTGCATGATTAAATTGTTATTACCTTTTTTTCTAATGTGCCTTGAGCTGACGTGTTGTGTATTGGCGCTAAATACTGATATGGAAAGCATTTAAACAAAAAATCTTCAAATTATGATTATTAAGAAAATGGCAAAAAAGAGTCTCTTGTTATATATTTAAATATTTAAAAGATTACATTTTTAAAGCATGTGGTGGAGCAAAAACTATTATTTAACATAGTAATTTAACCCTCACTTTATTATGGACTTATATAAATAATAATAAAAAAAAACATTTAAAGCATTAAACAATCAGCAGCTGTTTTAGAACTAGAAATGTTCTCTTACCATGATCGGCACAACCTTCTGGTGGCCACACACGCATATTTTTATGTGCCTATAGTCTTTTGCTTATGAGATAGGAGAGGTTAAATCCTGACCTAAGACCTGGCTTTCAAGGGGAGAATTGTGAGGTGAAGTGAAATGGTAGTGAATGAGAGTTTAGGTGTGGGCTCACCTCGCTTAACTCCGGTCAGATTTGACAGAAAACCATAAAGTCTTACAGCAGTGGGAAGCATACTGAGCAAAGTAGAGACAAATTCCTATGCTATGAGGACTAATCTGTACATGTAGATAACACTGTTCTGTGGTTAAAAAAAAACAAACAAACAAAATAATAACTCTTGAACTTTCACCTGTTCACTTAGCTTTCTGTGACCAGTTTAACTATTTCTGCTGCAAAGTCCTGAAACAGGGCTGGCTGCTCTTTATTCTGTTGACAAAAATCACGCTTTGTTCTCCCTTCTAACCTTTGCAAATGCGTCGCCACCACGCGCATGTTTTTGTTTGGGTTTCTTCTGCCCCCCTGTAGCTGTAGCAGTAGCAGCGAAATGAAAACCAAAGCAGCACCGACTCCTAGAGAAGCTGCAGCTGCGTGGACAGTGAACCAAATAACCCGAGACGAGATGAGAAACCACATACAGATGCAGGACAGGTTGAATTCTGCACTCTGGTCTCTGCAGCCAAGGGAGCTTAGCAGAGAACGGCCACAGCCTGAACATTACCAAACCTCATCTTCTAAAACCAGTGTTACCATATATGCATTTATGTATATAAAACCCCAAACCTCAGACTGGTTCTTACTGAGCAAAGAGGAGGCGGCAAACTACTAAGCTCAGGTCAGATTCTCTGCCTCTCTCTTTGGGTTTTATGTTTGCACGTTTTGGTTCACAATGTAATTATAATCAATTCCCAAAACTATCCAACAACAAAAAGCTGGACTGAATCCCTAGAAAGTTCAAACGTACAACCACGTATTTGTTTAAATATGAAGAACTTGGCTAAAAGAATACATTTTTTTACCAGCTGTTATGAAAGTAAGACAAAGGTGAGACAATTTCCCTGTAGTTACAGAACATCGAACATGCAGCAAGCAATAGCAATAAATAGACCATTCATGAATATATGTTTATTTCATCAAGGAGACAAAATGAAGCAGATTTGAAAAGAAAGATGATCCAGCAGAAATTTCAGAGATGCACAATCCTTTAGCCCAGCACATTTTGGAGCTCCAATCCTGTTTTATGTCCATCAAACTGGGATGTTGGGAATTTTTCAGATTCAAATATGAATTGTCTCAGTTGAATTCTGCTGGATCTGAAAGCCACGAATGCTTAAATAACTTTCTGCGTTAAAGATTCTCTGTAGATTATACATTTTTATAATAATCAGACCTTAACCTCCATGGACAGAAGACAAAGGAGAGAGGTGAAGATAAATTAAAATGTAAATCAACTTAGACAATACATTGATGCATAAAGTCAGAAAAAGGCTCAAGCACGATCTTATAACGATGTTCTTGCAGAAACTCAGAAGTTCTGGGTTTTATCCAGCACAACTGTCCATGTTGCTTTCCATACTTTTTCCTCTGACCTCCTGATTTATAACTAAAGTACCTTTGAGGGGCTTTCATATACCCACTCCTCAGTTAAAAGCAGAACGGACCATAAAGACCTGGATGAACTCTTCGCACACCTGCAGCTGCTCTGAGCTGCAACACTTTGTCCGCAAGGTGTTGCAACTGTCATCAGCGGACCTGCGCTCTCGCTCTGACGCATTGCACGAGGAACGCGCGTTTCGCTCACCTGGCGAAAGTGAAAGTGTTGTACCCCACTGCGCACTTTTAGGACCACAGACACAGATCCCCCACCCGGGAGCCTGACGGGCTTACATGGAACCCATTTGAGCCAGAGTTTGTCTGAGCCAAAGTTTTCCCTTAAAACACGAGTCTGGATCCTCACCCAGCGCTGAGAACGTGGGAACTGCCCTTACCTTTTAGAAACCGCCTCCACGCCCAGAAAGTCCTCCCAGAAAACACGGAGCGGGTAAACACGTACGAGGACGCAGCACCTCGACTGTCCCGCTGGGCTCCGGGGATGCGTAAAGCCTCTGCGCTCTCAGCGGCGGCTGGGTTGATCTCCTGTCGTTAGAGCGGATCGATAAGAATCCATTCACAGAGTTGTGCGTAAATATCAGCGATGCAAGGTCGTTTCCCGTTCAGTCCACGCATGGAGCCGATGCGCTCTGGCTGCACTTCCCACTAAGTGCGCAACAGGGAGCCTGCAGCTTCTTCCAATCACTTCACACCTAAATACAGACTGCATTTCAAAATAAAAGCTCGTCTGCACACACCTCCATCCCCAACGTTGAGAGCACAGCCCACTTCCCCTCTTGCAAAGCAAAAGCTCAACGCTCTTCCTTTAAAAAGGTTATTTGTAATTCCTTATTAGGTTAAAATGTTAAACCAATCAACCAATTTCCCTTAAAAACTCGTACTAGCACCCATTATTAGATTGTTTTATAAAGAATTTGTTTAAATTAATTCAATTCTTGATTTATTTCAAACATTTTAACAAGTATAAAGTAATTTTAAAAACAGCCTTGATTCATTTCACACACAGATGATCAAAGAAGGACGGTTTTTTCGCCATGCTTATCTATAACACATTAGTTAGTACTAATTGTACGAGGAAAAAAAATGTTTTTTGAATAAAAGCCAAATATTAGTCTGAACTGCCTTATACACAGAGGCTGTAGAAAATATACACATCCCAAATGAGGTATGTAGTAATGTAAAACGATTGGACATAATTTATTTTCCTTATTTTCCACCATTAATGTGACATCCTGTACAGTTAAAGTAAAAGCCTGTCAAAAAATGGTTCACAAACACATATAAAGGTGCAATAAAGGAAAAAGGCTTACAATATATTTTGATTTGAGTGTAACTTTATCCCACATCCGGAATTTTCGGCATTTACCACTCTTCCCTCAAAGAAGTTCCCCTAATGTCTCACACGTCTTGTCCCCAGCAATCAGGGAACAGTCGAAGTCACCAGAGAATGACAGACATTGGGATGAATACAGATGGGCCAAATTAGCACAATGAAGGCCAGCTGTGCAGGAGTCACGCTGAGGTAACCGAGCTAAAACCGAGGAAACAGAAGAAAATGACTGATAGAGTAAAAAACTGAGGGAACTAAGCAGGGGGATTCATCAACCTGAAAGGAAAAATGTGAAGTCTGCTAACAATCAAAACCATATCTTAAAATGTCAGCTTTAGATGTATATTTTTCAGCAACAAAGTAGTTGTGCTTCACATGATGGATAAAGTAAAGCGTAAATTTCAGTGTCTTAAAAAGGATAATAAATCAAATTTTCCATTTTGATTTGCAAACAAAGGCAGCTCTAAACAGCCTTGATTTAAAGGAACTCCGTGTTTCATGAATTTTCCAGTTCTCAGGAAATTTGTTCCAGATTAGAGAAGTATAAAAACTAAACTCCGATTTTGCATAACTGAATTGAAATGTTTAATGAATGAAGGGGAGTAAGTGGTGAAACTTCTGTGGAGATATGCCGATGAAAGCTTGGGAAGAAGACTAAGTGTGGTTGGAAGAAGACAACCCCCCACGTCACCCCCCGGTAGTGAATACTAGAACCATGACAAGAGAAGGGAAACTGACCAAGGCAGCGCAGAAAAGTTTTTTTTTACGTGAAATTTTTAGTTTTTTGGTCATTTTTATTAATATTTCTTTTGCTGATTTAATTCACCATCATTTGTTGTAACAAGCAGAGAAGAAAATAAAAACCCGTCTTTCATTTTGTTAAATTTTTTTGGTTTGGTAGAAGTATCGGCACTGGTATGGCAAGTACCCAGATCCAAGTATCTGTGTTGTATAGGTTTGAAAAAAAAGTGCATCTCTACCTAAAAGTGATTAATTATAAACTTTTATTTTTGTTCTGATTTTTCTTGTTTTACACTGTAGGCTATGTAGCCAATTTTCAGTGTGTGTTTAGATTTTGTTAGTGTAATATTTAGAAATGTAATTTTGGTAACCTCAGCGAGACAGAATTTGGGGACCCTCTGCAGTCTGGGGCCAGGGTTGGACTGGCCATCTGGCATACTGGGATACCAGTGTGCCATAGAGGGTGACAAGGGAATCAATTGTTGCTCCCGTCCCGTCCCGATCCCAAAAAAATACTTCCGTCAAGTCCCGATCACGTGACAGCCCCCCCAAAAAAAATCTTGTCCCAAAAAATCCCGAGAGAAAGGCTACCGTCCCGACCCGAATCCCGTAGATTAGTAATTTACCTCCTATGGCGCTCGCTCCCCCCGCCCCTTTAAACCATAGCCTAGCACAGTATCAAAAATCATCTATTTAGCTTTATCCGCCATCTTTAACCATATCCTGCATTCTCGTTGTTTGGCCACCTTACCACATCATGAATGGACTCGACTCGTCTGACTACCAAACTATTAATGCTGCGTTCGAGAACCCATCCAAACCAGTGGGACGTGGGACTTCTCCTACCTGAAATGTACTAGCTCCCACTTCTAAGCGTTCGAAGCAATTGAAGTGGAATGTAAGCAGAAAACATGGACGACCGCCGGCGCTAAACAGATAGTCGCTTTGTTTATGAAGAGGCATGCTAACAGATAATAACGACATTCACACCATAATATGAAAAACAAGTTGTGTTAAAATTACAGTGTCTAAAACAATACTACATGCAGAGAAGTACAGTTTATAGCCTATTCGTTTAAGTTTTACCTCTCAGGACGCGAGACTCCGTGGGCGCCGCCATTATCCTCCGACTTAATTTTGGGGGTATGTCGAACTACCCCGAGTTCGCAGGTAGGAGGTTCCACTTCGACAGGCATTCCAGTGCACTTTTCGTATTTGGAGGTAGGATAAGTCCCATGTCCCACTGGTTTGAATGGGCTCTCGAACGCAGCATAAGATACACGCATTTTCAGTCGGATATCATGTGCTTACCAGTTTATCCAGGTGGTGTAGCAACAACGTAGGAGTTCCAGTTTTGGTGCGTGCAGTGTAGTAGACCCAATGGAGTTCAACTAAAGATAGATGTAAAAAAAAAAAGAAAAAGAAAATTCTAATTTCCGCTTTCCCGTCCGATCCCGTGGATTTTTTCCTGTCCCGTCCCGATCACATTACCAACAGTGAAATTGACTCCCGTCCCGCAGGAATCCTGCAGGAATCCCGTGACCCGTGGGAATCCCGAAATATTGTCAACCTCTAGTGTGCCAACGCTCTTTTCTGGGCCTCTCCGGGGCTGTAAATTGACCAGGTAAATGTTGTAAGTAAACATATTGACCGCAGTGGCCCATTGGCTATTTCCTTAAAGGATATTTGGCTGATCCAGAGGCTTAAAGCTCCAGTGCTCCAGGGCTGGTTTCCTAGCAGTTTTAGATATGTTTTTGCTCCACCACTGCTGATTCAAATGGTTCAGCGACCTCATCAGCATGGCAAAGTTCTGGTGAGGTTCTGCTTTGATTCAGGTTAGTCTAACAGCGAAAAGAACTAAAACGTGTAAAATACTGGCCATCTAGGATTGACTTCAGACACCCCTGGGCTAATCCAATAAAATCGTTCAGTGAAACGCAGGACTTTCTATTTTTTTCTTCAAACAAAACTGCACTGATGTTAGTTTCAGGTTGTAAATTTGACAGACATGTATCCCGTTTTGTATAACTTTACCAATTCCTGCCATTGACATAGTGCTGAATCAGCTTTCTGTGTTCCCTGCTGAGCAATGAGGTTTAGACAGGGTAATTAAATTACTAAGAAAAGGATCAAAATATCACCAACCTTCACTTCGTCTGACTCAGTCACATCAAACTAACAGGATAATTAGACAATGCAGATAACTTGTCATGTTTATTATTATTTAAATGGTAAATATGGAATTTGAAAAACTGATTTTACATAATGCGACTTGGTCACAATTATATTTTTGCATTTTACTTTTAGATTTTTGCCTTTTATTCTGTTGTGGAAAGCACTTCCTCTTTAGGCTTCATCTGTCCACACAGTGGAGTTGTTTGTCTGCTCATATAGTACACATGTAGTTTAAGCACATGTAGCTTTGAATTTGTCTTATTCATAAGATCAACACCTATTCCTTTATAGGTCACAGTCTTATATTTAAAATGAATACAATATATAATGACTTTGGAATTCACATCATAATATTGATCTAGTATAGCAGACCTTAAATCTGCTTTCGGTCTCCCTCAGTGCCAATTTTTGAGCTCTTAATTCCACATGAATGTATGCCCCCAACTAAAGTCATAACTGTGTACTTGTATGAAGAGTATATTTCATTAAAAACATTGAAAATATGTCTTTAGCAAGGTTTCTTTGAGATCCAGTTTCACTTCAAGATTTTTTTAAAAGAGATTTTTATAACAATACAGCACAAAAAGATATCCTCTTGTATGCTATGTGCTAAAGGTGGGCCACCATGACAAAAAATGCCAGGGGCTACTTTTTGGTCTCAGTCCAGCCCTGGTAGGGACCCTAGCTTGTGATCCACCGATCTACGCAGCTTATCCTTGGAGGGTCACAATGCACATGGAGAACATGCAGACTCCATGCGGAATGTCTGCTGGCCAGGATTCCAACATGAACCTTCTTGCCCAAAGGGAACAGCGCTACCAGCTGCACATTTCTGAAAAATCCGTAGCCAAAAAATAATAGAAATGTGATACATCTGTCTGCTCCACAATGGCAGAGAGAAATAAGTACTGCAGGATGCTGTGGTAACTGCCTGATTACACAGTGTATCACATCACTTACCCCCTCTAGTGGTTGTTCTAGATGTATTAGCTCCTTGTATATCCAATTATTTATCAGAATTTCTCTTTTAATTTTTTTTCAATTTTTTTAATTTATAGTGGTTCAACAGTTCTTCTCATGTCAATCTATCTAAAAATATTAGGGATTATAAATAGAAATGCCAATGTGTCAGATTAAATTTGCAAAGTAAAAAAAAAGTTATCCTAAATATATCAAGAAAACTTCTTAAGCGAAATAGATTCAAGAGGCAGGCCAATGAGGCAAACAGAGGAACGTAATTCGAACAAAGCAAAGTGGACAGTTTAACTTAGGGAAAATAAAAGCAATACTGCTGAATATGACATAACTGAAAAAAAGAACAGCAAATCTCCCCTTTACAGCAAGAACTGAGAGCTGATGACAGACACTTAACGGCTGTAACCAGGACCAGTTGTGGGAACGGGCCAGGAAGCTGAAATCTGCCTAACATCACATGACACAAAACTATGGAAGCACCCTGATTATAACAAAAATGGGTACACTACATATCAGAGACAGGCCATCAGTCTCTAAAGATTGTTTGATATAAAAGAAACAGGATCATCCAAACTTGTTTTAGCAGAATCAAGTTTATGGAGCTGTATTAAAATGTGGATTAAATACATGTAAATACATGTTTTGAAAGTTTTTAATTACATTTTACAATGACTTTAAGGCGTTACAGTAAAAGCTTCGCCACAACAACATCAGTGGAAGCTATGAGGAAGGCGAGAGCTGTTGCGGAAACTGTCAGCATACAAAAGGTCAAAAGAAATTATATTTGTTTGTGTATTGCAGTAAGAACCTTCTAATTAACAGTTTGACTGTTTTCATCATCGGAGAAGAAATGAAAATGGTTGTGGTGGAGAGTGTTATCTCGTTATCTCTTATTGGAGCGCCAGCTTTTATTTTTAAAGTTTGTGTTTACAGTTTTAAAGGTCTCCGTCAATGAAAATCATTAAAAACTGTTTTTCTGTCAATAAAATCAGTAATTCTGAGTTGTATAAGCATGCTGCATGTGAATATTTTCTCCAAACTCAATTCCCAGCATCAGTTAGAGACACAAAATACACCACAAACTGGCTGAGTATAAAATAAAAAGTCTTTCATTTTGACGTAGTAGTGGGCATTATAAAAGGTATAAGGTAGAAATGATATAAATTTAGCCAAAGGTAGAGATATTGACTACACCGCCATACCTCTTTTACACATTTTAATGATGTCTTCATGCTGTGCTTACATACTTCAGGTATATAAGGAGGATAAATACTGATTTTCAGTGTTTGTCTTTACTTTAGATATTGCAAGTTTAAAATGAGCTGTTTTTCATTTAACGGAAAAGAAGCATGTTGAACTTTGAAGCATTTTGAATTAAAATATTTACAGGTTTCTTGTTGTGTGGTTAAATAAAAAAATAAGTAACCAGGAAAGCACAGAATTTTGAAGATTACTTAAATAAACATCTTGCTTTTATTTGATTTAAAATATCTTCATTTTAGGTGATAATTTTTGTGTTGCATAATTTTGAAAAAAATACTACAACATGGCAGAACACATTCAGTATTTGTGCAGATAACATAAACGCTTGATTTTTTAAAATTTGTTTTACCCACGGAAGAGGAGCTGAAGAAGACATGGGTTGGAATTTATTTTTGGAACACCACCAGGAAAATAGGAAAATCGTTTAGTGATGTGTTCAGTGACTTTGAGCATAGTTACTTCATAGCTACAGACCTTACAGTACTGGCTTTACCTCAAATCTGGATTTAAAACCAGGATCTGTACCAAAAGGTAGAACACCAGCTTCCAGTCTACTCAGTTCACTTTCAATTTACTTTAATTATATAGTGCCAATTCACAACAGATGTCATCTAAAGGCTCTTTACAATAAAAGTAATTTCAATACAATTATACAAACATTCCAATCAGTTAATTTTTCTATGTAAGGAAACCCAGCAGATTGCGTTGAGTCATCTACATAAGGTTGTGCCCGGATCATGCAGACTCCAACCAAAGCAATTCCTCGGCAATCCCTCATACTGAGCAAGCATGTAGAGACAGTGGAGAGGAAAAAACTCCCCTTTAACAGGAAGAAACCTCTAGAAGAACCTGGCTCAGTACAAGCGGTCATCTGTTACAACCATTAGGGGGTCTGAGAAGACATATATCTTTCTCTATATATATAATATATCTAGAAAGTAGTAGAATAGAAAAGTGAAGAAAGTACTACTTACTACTGTAAGTAAAACAAGAATTGTTCATCAAATGTTTCACTTTTTAAGTATTGTGTTAAAACACACCATACTACCTTGGCTAACACGCTGTGACTACTTCCACCCAGCGAGCCTACCCGGTCGTCATTGGGCACCGGGACCGCGATCGAAACAGACTGCAGATTTAACGAGATGACCCGCTGAATTTAAGCATATTATTAAGTGGAGGAAAAGAAAAAATATATATTTATATCAGTAGTAAAGAGGGAAGAGCTCAGCAATGAATCCCTGTCAGACTGACGGGCGTGTGGGACAGAGAAGCTTGCCTGGTCTTGTTCTGGCTCGAGGCTCAGTGTGAGGCAGGTTACGGCCCCGTGTTGTCACGGTCCGGTCTTGTTTGGGAATGCGGCCTAAACTGAGTGGCAAACTCCATGTGAGGCTAAATATTTTTGTTTCACATTACACTTTTCTGATTTTAGGAAACACAGATAGTGTAAGAGTTGTGTCGCAGTTAGACAAGCAGGGGACAGAAACAGAAATAGCACAGGTTAATGTTTCCAAAGCTTTGAGACACTGAAGCACCTCAGGGTGAGACAATACGCCAAGTGCACATCCACAGCTCATGCAGGAGGCTGAGGAAAAACCCAGAACTTGAGTCTAGAGTCCCTGATTCGTTTCAGAGCCAACAACATCTTGATGATTTTCATGACTTTTTCGGAAAATGTTTCCTGTTACTTTTTGTGAAAATCTAACCCAACCTTTCAGAATTACAATGTCAAGCTAACGGTCAAAAATGGCCGTGCTTGTGTGATGGTCTTGGAGTTTTTTTCCTGCTTCAGGACTTGAATGACTTGCTAGAACCGTCGATTCTGCTCTCTAGAATGCTGAACAACAATGTCTGGTCTAAAGCTTAAGCGCACTTTGGTTATGCAGCAGAAAACTTATCCGAAGCCTCTTAGCAACTCAGCCTCTGAATGACTGTTTTTGCAAAAGCTGCTGCTAATACTGTAGTTTTACTGTGAAAACGCTTCATATCCATGGGGTGAACATTTTTATGAGTTTATGTCTGTAATTTGCTAAAAAAAGTATTATAACAATAATTTAACATTTAATTTTCATAAGGGATCAATAACATTTTGTTTTATTGAGATGAATTGAATATATTTACACATCAGCCAAAAGTCATTAAAATAGGACAGATTTACTTTGAAAAGTCAAGTTTCCACCTAAAATGCGGATAAGTAGACTTGACAAAAGAATTAATACTGACTCACCTGTTCCCTGACATCATCTAAAAGCTGGAGCCCTCAGTGCGCATCCACCCCTCACCTCCAGGCTTGGAGCGCCAGACAGATAAACTGCTTCTCATCACTGCTGAGGCTGATTTATCAGATTATTTAAAGTCTGGAGATGTTTTAATGGAGCAGGTTCATATTATTTTGACTTCTTTTTCTCAAGAGTTATAACCCTTTAGGTTTCTAGTAGGTTTATCTCCACTACGCACACTGAATTTGGGCAAAAGTGTTTGGGACGTCCATCTCTGCAGAATGATGAACTTCAGTTTATCTGATAAAATGGAGAAATTCAAGATAAAATATAATTTAAACAACAGAATATAACCAGGTTAGATCGGAATGTATAAGGATACACTGATCATCTGTACAGAGTTTTAGCTTCCCTGGATGTGTAATGTGCTATATAAATAACGTTTATTATTATTATTATTATTATTATTATTATTATTGGATAAAAATCATGATAAACCAAGATAAAATGAGAATAAATGCAGGTAAATAAAAAACATAAAAAAACCCAGAACAACATCCTAATGAAAGGTCTCTGCAAGTCTTCATGCCAATTTTCACCTGTATGCTTGATAAAAATAAAATAAAAATCTGGATAACAAAGGACATAAGGAGGATAAAATCAGGATACTTTTAGGATAAAAACAATGTTTTTTAAAACAAGATGAAGTCCAAATAAAACAATAATAAAAAAGGATATAATTAGGATAAAACAATATAAAAGCCAGGTAAAAAAAGGATAATACCCAATGAGATATTTTTTTTGTGTTTTTTTTTTTGTTGCTTAGAGTATTCATGGTAGCACACAGCTGCATGCTTCAGAGCTGCAGACCTATTGTTACTATACACACTGCTGATAATCAGTTAATTCAGGCATCTGATCAGCAGCACCTGGCTGCTGTTTGCCTTGTTGTTCTTGGCAAAGGAGGCCGTTTTAACTTCCTTCATCTTTAAACAGGGCTGAGCTTTAATCAGTTATTCCCTGCTGCTTTTAGGAGAACTAAATGGCTTACATCATTTGTCACTAAATACACCAGTAAATGGAATCCCACCAGTTCATCTCCCAGGAGCTCAGGGAATGCAGGAATACAGAGCAGACCAAAACACTGGGAGCCAAGTTTCCCCCACAACCACACGATTTTGCTGAGCTCAGATGGGAAAACCCACGAGTGAATGGGGCATTGCCTGCCTCAGTCCTAAAAAGCAATATTTCCACTTTACCATCTCCACCATGCACCAAAGTAAAAAAAAAAAAAAAAAAAAAACATACCATGGGAGAGATGAAGCCAAAACGAGTTGGTGAAAGCATGGAGGCCAATATCTGTCTGGAACACGAAAGAGACAGTTACGGTGAGGCCATTTGTCTTCTCTTGTTCTGACAACACCTCTTCTCCTGAATGGTTCAGAGAGTGATTAAAGGGGAATAAAGAAGGATTACATGTTTGCTTAATGTCCAGATAATAATTCAGCCATCTTTAATTCAGTTTAGGTGCATCAGAACTCAACATTTGGCTCCTCACACTCCTGACAGCTCTGGGTCACAGAGGGTTAAAGGTCAGTTAGCGAGAAATATAACCTTGAAAACCATCCATCCATCCATCCATCCATCCATCTCAGATACCAGCTGAGATTAATGCAGTGTTACCAAAGGAAATCTAAAAGAGGAAGCCATATTTAAAGAACAACTTTCGTGTTGTATGTATATTTTTTATAAAGACTTATAGAGTGGCTCAGAATTAAAAATGGAGAAAAATGTAATGGAAAACCACTTTAAAAACCTAGAAAATAACAAATCAAAGTGACAGTAAGACCACGGAAATGTTCCCTTCCTCAACAACAGCGGTGACTCAGCTCAGACAGAAGTGCTGGGTTGCTACCAGTAAAGGCCCCGTGGTCAAACAAAGATGTGTCGTTTCATCGGGTTCTGACTTCCCTTACTGTGTCAACAGTTATTCAATATCACATCTGAACTTTGGGTGTGCCACTGGGCCACAGCAGATAACGAACACCAGATTCAGATGCTTTTCAGATACTGATAGTAGTGATCGGGGGGGACTTTACACTCAAAATCACACGTCGAAGACAGAGTGGGAATCGCCATATACAGTTGAAAACAGAAGTTTACAAAATGAAAGGACACGTCCACCCTCTTTTGCTCACTGTCTGAAGTTAAAAGTTGATTTAGGTCGGAATTAAATAATTACTGTATTTCAGTATGAGAAAAGATACAATAATCTGGTATGAAAAACATTTTAAATTAATCCAAATGTTGGCTGGACTCAGCCTAAGCTGTTGGGTGAAGACCCAAAATCTAGGGGGAGTTTGAAGTACGGCCGCTACTCGACTCAATCGAAAGCAGTTCGTTGAGGCGGTCGAGTATCTGACCAGGATGCCCCCCTTATTAGGTTCTCTGGGTACTTCCAACTGATTAAAGGCAAAGGAAATGAGTTAACCTCTTAAACCCGCTTGCCCCCATTTTTGGGGGCAGACCTCCTAAAGTAACATTCAACTTTCAACTTTAAATTATTTGTTATTACAGACACCAACAGTTGGTCGAAGGTCAATAAGAGTGAGTAGTTACTATTTATGATGTTTAATAGCTTCTTTACAATGAAAACAAGCTGCTCAGCTATCTATAATGTGTATTTTTTTTCAGGTGGAATAGATATTTTCTTTGTTCTGAATATCCCTATAGACCTTCCTTTTATATGAGAGAACTTTTGAACATTTTAGACCTTCTACCAGCTGTAAAAAGCCTTCCAGTGGGGTGGAGTGTATGTTTGCCAAATTCAGAAAGAAAAAAACAGCCTCAAGAGGTTAAGCAACAAGGCAGTTCAAGGTGCTTTATATGGGAAAAAATAAAATCAACAATCAACGCATATCCAATCAAGGAGATATGGATGACAGAGAGTGAGTTTTGATTGAGCTGGAAAGCTTTTCACTATAAGTATATATCTCATAGAATACTAGTAAAAATGCAAACAAAGGGACTGCTTTTAAAAATCGCCAAAAGACCTTATTAGATAAAACTGGCCTTACAATATAAATCATTTAGTGCCCAAAAGCTGCATTGACCACTGATTACATCTGGTCATATGCATTGACTACTGAGCACCGTTCTGGTAAAATGATCTTGGGCCGATGTTGGGCTGATAGATCACAGAGGGGCGCTCTCCGTTGCCTTCGACAGATAGTTAAATAACTGAGCTCTACACGGGCCGTGCTTGCTTGAATGACAGAGAGCCGTTGCTTATAATAGCGCTGCGTGTCTCCGTACCTACGCAGACGGAGAAGCTTAAACTAGGCTGTAGGTAGACCGGTGAGGACACTCCTTCACTAATCAACCCGACTAAAGATAAACGCATGGATGAGTTTTTCTTGATCCTGTTGGGACATCAGTTCTTTCATTCTCAAAATGCTCCTCAGGTGATAGAAGACTGACCTTGTGATTACCTGTATGTCCTCCGGAGGTACTGATCTGAATCAATAACTACACCAACATTTCAGGCTTGATCAGTGTTTTTAGCTGTATAAACTAAAGCTGTGTGCCAACTATAGATTGTTCCTCTTTAGGTTAAAAAATAATTCCTTCAGTTTTGTTTCTGTTCAGATGGAGAATGTTATACCACCTCCATGCATTTATTTGCTGATTGCATTTGCTTTGGGCTTGAATAACTATAAAGTCACCTGGTGACATTGTAATGTATAGCTGAGTATCATCTGCATAGTTATGTTAGATAAACTTATTGGTTGTTATAAGCTGAGCAAGCAAGAGAATGTTGACATTAAATAGGAGGGGCCCCAGGATGGAGCCTTGGGGCACCCCACATGTGAGTTCAGCCTGTTGTGGTGAACAGTTACCTGTTGACACAAAGAAGGGCACAGGGCACTGAGGGAAATTGCATCCCATTTGTCTTCAGAACGCTTTGGGATCCCGCCCTGGACCTATTGCCCCCACGACCAGAAAAATGTGTTGAGTTTCAGCATGTGTTTTACTCTTCGATTCAGTTTGTTATTCATGTTTATTCTGTTGTTTTCTATTCTTGATCCCTGCTTTTCTCTGTGATGCTGTGAAAATATGTGACTTCAAATTTCAGAGAAACTTCAACTGTGTCACAAGCTGTCTCAACAGAAACAACAACAATCTTCCACAGGTAATTGGAGAAACCTTACATAGCAACTGGGACCAATTTGTGTGTGCAGGTGTAGGTGCCGGGTTGTTTGGACAGAGAAAGCACAACAGTGCAGAACAATAAGAATCAACCCACAGACCAAAAAACCGACTTTGGTCCCAGAACCACACCAGCCTCCCACCACAGCCACTGAGGCCTGAGGACAGCAAACACAGCAGCTTGTCTGTAACTTTCCCCTCCAACCCCCGAGGTCGCTCCAGCTCTCAGACAACTTGTTTGTGTTTGATGTCGCTAAAATGTTTGTGCAGCACTTCCCCCGAAATGGTCTCAGTATGTTAACAAGTCTGTGAAATAAGTCTCTGAGGTTAGGTGCAGCATTGCTAAAACTGTAGAGAAGTTTTCTGCGAAACCTGGAAAAAAGAGAACCACATCCATATGATGGCAGGTAAAATTTCAGAAGCACAAAATTGCAAACATGTTGGTGTAATAATGGATTCAGAGCTTACTTACAAACAGGATTCGGTTTCATCTTTTTAATTTTGAATAAATAAGGAATTATTTAACTACTGAAGTGTCACAAATGCATATGAACACTGCGTACAGTTGAAACCAGATATTTTACTTTTCATACATCAAATCAAAGGTTTCTTTTATTGTTTTAGATTAATAAATATTAACATATTTTTGTCAGAATAAAGAGAGAGACAACTGTTATGCATTTTTAAAAATGACATCAGAGAAAGCTAGAAGTATACATACATATACATACATTCCTTGGTAATTTGTAGAATTGCCCTGAGACTGTTTCCGTTCTGTTATCCAGAATCTTGGCCCATTCCTCTTGATAGAACTGGAGGAACTGGCCATGATTTGGCCTTCTTGCTCATCTTTTCAATGCCTCATATTTTTCATGGGGTTGAGCTGCTGCAGTATCTTGACTTTGTTGTTCTTAAGCCCCTTTGTTACTAACTTGGAGGTCAGCTTGGGTTCATCTGGAAGACCCATTTGCTTCCACTCTTTAACTTCCCGACTGATGTCTTCAGATATGTCCATTAAAAAAAAACATTCTCATGATTCCATCGATTTTTGTGAAGTCTACCCATTCCATTTGCAGCTAAACCACCCCACAACACGATACTGCCACCACCATACTTCAGGTTTGGGATGGTGTTCTGAAGCTTTAAAGTTTCCCTTCTTTTCCCTTCAAATACATCATTTTGGCCAAGCAGTTCAGTAATTCTTTTGTCAGACCAGGGGATATACCCAGGAATTTAAATTTTTGTCACAATGTTGCAAACTGTAGACAGTTTTTTAAAAGGGGGATTTCAAAGTAACCTTTCAGGTCTTGGTGATGCAGGACTGGGTTTACTGGTGAGGGAGACACCTCAGTTTCAGCCAGCATCTTCACAAGGTCTTCTGCTGTCGTCCTTGGGTTAAGTAGCTTATTTCTTACCAAAAACGTTCCGCTCCAGGGATTCAAAATCCATCTCCTTTCTGATGTATGATGGTCGAACATTCTCATGTCTTTGATACTTGGTATTATTGTCTGAACGGATGAATGTGGGACCTTCAGCCATCTGGAAGTTGTACCTAAACATGAGCTAGAGCTGTGGTTCCACAATTCTTTTCCTCATGTCTTGGTTGATTTTCCCATGATGTCATGGGTGTTTGGGGGTGTTCCTTTATATGCATCCACTGGTGGGTCACAACTAACTCAGATGGTCTCAATAAGAAGATTTTTGAGCTCAGAATGGAATCATCTGGATTTTTCTTTTTGTCCAAAGACACAATAAACTTAGTTTATGAATCCCTCTGACTTTGATTAAGGTGATTAAAATAGTTAAGATACATAATTCTCTCCTTCTTTATTCTGATGTTTCACCAATGCAAAAAAAAAATGTTACTATCAACTGATCTAAGACAAAAAAAAGTTTACTCTACTTTGATGTTTGAAAGCAAATATTTATTTATTTTTTTCTGAATTGTATGTAAATATTTTGTTTCAACTATATAACTACCATCTGAACAGTCGGACACAAACAGGGAGAAGGAACAGTACAGTCAATTCAGTTTAATTGAATTCATTTTTATTTATATAGCACTGATTGACAACAGATGTCCTCTCAAGGCACTTTACTAGAAAAGTCAGTTAAATACAGTCATATATTGCAGATTGCATCGCGCCATTGGCTGGAAGTTGGGCCCCGTGATGCAAACTCCAACTACAGCAATCCTCTAAGCAAGGCAAGGCAATTTTATGTGTATAGCAGCTCAGTGTTTGAGTGGTCTGGAGGGTCGGTATAAAGACAGCAGGTCTTCAACATAACTTGGAGTTAGGACATTCAATGATTTATAAACTAGTAGGAGTATTTTTAAAGTCTATTTTCTGAGTAGTGAGTAAGAGCCAGGGTAAGGACTGTAAAACTCGGGTGATGTGCTCTACTTTCCTGCTGCGAGCAGCAGCGTTCTGGATCAGCTGCCGTTTGTATGATTGATGTTTTAGGTAGACCTGCAGTAATCAATCACACTAAAAATAAATGCAATGGATGAGTTTTTCAAGGTCCTGTTGTGACATTAATCCTTTAATGCTAGAAATGTTCTCCAGGTGATTGAGGGCTGACCTTGTTATTGCCTTTTTGTGAGCCTGGAGGTTTAGGTCTGAGTCCATTATTACACCTAGATTTTGCCCCTGACCAGTAGTTTCTTTTGGTTAAAAAATAATTACTTTAGTTTTGTTTCTGTTTAGCTGGAAAAAGTTATGGGACATCCAGGTATTGATTTGTTCAATGCATTCATTTAGGATCTGGATGGGATCAAAGTCATCTGGTGCCATTGTAATATAAATATGAGTATCATCTGCATAGTCATAGTTAAATATTATTGTCTGTTATAATCTGGTTTAGTGGGAGCATGTACATATTGAGCAGAAGGGGTCGCAGGATAGAGCCCTGGGGGAACCCACATATGAGTTATGTTTGTTCTGATGAGAAATTGCCTATTGACAAAGAATTTCCTGTTCTTCAGGTAAGACTCAAACCAGCCAAGTACTGTACCAGAGAGTCCAACCCAGCTCTTCGGTTGTTCCAGTAGTATTTTTTGATCAACAATGTCAAATGCTGCACTGAGATCCAACAGAACCAGCACTGTGGTTCTGCCAAAATCTGTATTTATGCGGATGTTGTTGAAAACTTTGACGAGGTCAGTTTCAGTGCTGTGATGAGCATGGAAACCAGACTGAAAATATCAAAGCAGTTGGTCATTGTTAGGAATTTATTCAGCTGTTGAAACACAGTTTTTTCAATAATTTTGCTGATGAAAAGGAGATTAGAGATTGACCTGTAGTTCAGCATTAATGTGTTGTCCAGGTAGTAGGGGTTAGATAACTGCTGTTTTGAGCGCCTGGGGGAAGACGCCAGACAAGAGGGATGTGTTGACTATTTGAATCGGAGCAGACTTAAAGTGTAACTAAACCTCCACACCACTTTTCTTTTGCTTATAAACTGTATAAATGGGTTTTTACCAATGAGATCTTTCAGTTTAAGGGCATATGTTTCACATGTTCATGTAAACTTATTAAATGCGACATTTTTTGGTCTAAAAATGTCTTAGGGCTGCCGTTCATGGTCATTGTGTGGTACTGCATTTGAATTTTCGAATTGGCTGAGACTGGTACATAAGAGTTCATGTGTATGTCACAGGAATGATTTTACAGAGACGCCCTCCCTCTCTCAGACAAACTCATAGTTGAAATTGCTCATCCTGTGTGCCACGTCTGCACACAGAAGCATACTGAGAGAAACTGAAAAGCTGAAATCAATATATCGCACTTTGGAGGTCCACAACGTCGAAGTGGTTTAAAGCCATAAGTTATAACCTGTATGTTTTAAACACACCATGAATAAGGAAACAAAAGCTGAGGTAGTTCCCTCCGAAGCTACTTAGCATCAATGCTAGCACTAGGCTCTTTGTGCTTGTTTGGTATACATGCAGCCGGCTTTACGTAGGATATTGAGGCAGAAAGAGGAGGAGCTTCGTTGTTTATTGATTTCATCAACAACAAACAACATTTTCTTTGACATGGGGGTGACACTGGTGGTGGTTTTTGTGCTCCTGTACAGAGTCACCTTCTAATTTTCAGAATCTTTTTTAGTAAAAAAGTTGGCAAATTCATTGCAAGCCCAGATGGAGTTCAAGAGCTGTTGTCCCTGGAGGATTAGTTAGTCTTTCAACTCTTGCGAATAAACTCCGAACATTATTAAGGTTTTTGTTGCTGATTTCAGAAGAGAACGATTCCCTTGCTTATTTTAAAGTCAAATTCAGCTTCAGCCTGTCTTTTTAGATCTCAGTAAACTGTAAATCCATCAAAATATGGTTAATAACAACTGGCTAGACTCTTTCCAAAGACCATGTTCCAAAGAAATGTTACATTTTCTTCATGATGCCCACTAGAATTGTTATTATCAACTATGTCTCTTTCAGTTTTACCATATAGTGCTTCGCAGGGATAAAAATGGGACGGAATATAGTTTGTCTGGTTGCCATAATGAGATATTATTGGCAAGTGTGGGGCCCCTGAGCAGATCTGGTATCTTTAGAAGTGTGTGTTATTATCGCTCTTGCCCTGCTAATAGCTCGACTAGGCTGTGTTGGTGTTTACATGCAGAAATTCGGTTTTCTAACTGCTCTATCTGGGTGGTTTAGTCTGATTAAAACAAGGCCAGTTTGGTTCGACTCCAGCCGGACTAAGGGTATAAATGCACTTTAAATGTCTGAATTTAGTCGGACCAAAGCAGTAATTTGATTTTCTCTCACTCCATGTAATCGGCCTGAGTAGAAAGAATGTTTGATAAATAAATAGGAAACAAAGGAAAAACTAAATACCAGAATAATGGTGAATATATTGAAATAATAACCCATCTTGCTTTGTTTTTTGTCTCTATGTTTGATTTAGTCAACAATAAAAACTGGTGTTCAGGATTTCAGTCTAAGCTAGGGCTAAAACATGTGATTTTTATTGTCGGCCAGCTGTAAAGCTTCAAAGTTCGTTCGAGCAAGAACATGCCTGTGGAAAAAACTGACAAAGCTAAAAGTAAGATTTATGTCAGTAACCCCCTGCAGGTAGGAATTAAATACCAGTGCTTGCCACAGCACTGACACGATTCTACAAGGTCTTGTGTCACATTTAATCAGAGTTCAAATCTGTTGCATTAGGAGCACGACCATATGCTGATGTTTATTAGTTGCTGGTGTACAATAATTAACCGTGTCAAGCTAAAGGCTGTAAAAGCCCCTCTGAAGTGGCTCATAAAGCACAGTCGGAGCACAAGATGTTGACAAAATAAAGGTCAAGAAACAAATAAAAGAAATCACAGACCACTATTCATCAAAGGTGTATCCATCCATCTGTGGTCTATAGCTGCTTGTCCTTGCATGACCACCCTGGACAGGTGGTCAGCTCATTACAGAGACACAAAGACAAACATCATACATGCCTACCTAAGAATACTTTAGAGGAATCAGTCAACCTTACACTTATGTTTAGGGATGTTTAGAGAACCGATGCTGGCACAGAGAGAACATGCAAACTGCAGAAAGACCAGGTCAGGATTCAAACTCAGAACCTTTAAAATAACCTGCCCACCAAGCAGCAATGTGCTCTTCATTATTAAAAGGAAAACTCGTAAATCTCCAAAACACTTTTTAAAGTATCCGTACTGTGAGAAATGATGCAACCTTAGGGGCGACAAACTTATTTGGTTTTCAAATGTATCTGGGTCATTCTCTGAATTCGGTGCATATTGAGGTCTATGGTTGTTGAAAAATCCACCAACACTTAAAGGTTGGATATGGAACATGAGCGCGATAGTGACATCTAGTTTATCTAGGTTTTAGTTACAACAATAAAACATAATTCCAGCAGTTGGGTTGCCTGGTTCGCTGTCAAAAGCTAGCGTTACCAAAGGTTGCAAATGAGCTAGCTTACCGATCCAGGAGGAAAGTCGCAGTTTCTGCGTGTGCTTGATGCTGTAGAAATGTTTCATGTGGGTTCATCTAGTGTAGGCTTCACCTAAAACTACTGTAGTTTCTGTTCTTCTGCGGCCACACCTCTCCTGAGATGGATAACATTATATCCGGGTCTCTGAATCAGCTGCTAGACTTGCGGACTTACCCACTCTTTCTAAGTACCAGCCAAGCTGAACTGACCATATAGTTGAATCATAGAGACCGTATCTGTGGGTGCTACAGTAAATGTAAACATAATGCCATCGTCATGCCCGATTTAAATTGACATTTTATTATATTTCAATTCAAATATAAATTGTTAAGGAAATTTTGTACTTTCATTCTGTGCCCGTCTTAAAAACCCGTGGATGTATTTATTTTTTTTTCAATGTAGCTTTTTATGAAAATGTTCCATATACAAACTTTGATTGTTTCGGATTATTCCATCTGATGAAAGGCTATTTTTACCTCTGATAAACCAATTTTATTCACCTGAAGCATGAAACCTCAAAGATTATTGAAAATATTTTAGTTAGCTTGGTAGTTCTAAAGCAGTTTTTTGTTTCAGCTCAAAGAAGCCTTAATTCCACCTTATCAAGGATTTGAAACAGCATATAGCAAGAGGGAAACAAGAAATGTTTGTTTTTTTTAAGACAATTATTAGTTGTTTGTTTTTTTCAAAAACGATCATGAATATAATTTTTGCAAGCAACAGTGTTGAAAGGTTTAGCTTGGTGATGTCAGCCATCCCAAAGCACCTTCCGCTGAATGCTGCGGTTTCAACAATGTTTTTTTTTTTTTTAATAGTGGGTTTTTACATTCAGTCATCCAGAATAAACCACATTTCATTACAGTTAAAACTGCAGCTTTTTTATCTTTTATTTATTTTTTCTATATTCACTATATTTAGCTAGCTAGTTAGTTAGTTTCCTAAAAATGTACTTCTCCTTTTTAAATGATGGTTCTTTTCTATGTTTCGTGTCAAAAGCCACTTGTTTAAGGTAAAGCATATAAATAAGCTTTTTGGTTTCTTAGCAATTGCATTTTTTTTTAGATTTGGTTATACTTTAGGATTCAAAACTAATTTTCTTGACTAAAATCTACAATTTAATTGGAATCTTAGAAATTGTAAAATAAAGCTGCAGATAGGCCCATCATTATCTGGACAGAATAAAACATTTTTTCTCATTGTGGTTCCAAATCTCAGTCCTCAAAGCACACTGCCCTGCATGTTTTAGATGTTTCCCTGCTTTAACACACCTGATTCACATCATTGTATTTCAACAATTGAAATCAGGTGTCCTGAAGTAGAGGAATGTCTAAAACATTTAGCACACCATGGCTTGAGAAGTGGGGTTTAAAAACAAGTCTTTACAAACTGACCCCATCACTTAGAGGGGGGGGGGGGGGGGTAGTTCAGTGCTCTAACAAGAGGTGATAGATTTTTCCCAGGACTTTAAATCGGAGATAAAGCTTCACTGTAGCAGGAATGGTTGGGATGAGGAAGACTTTGTTTTATGACTGCATTAAACTGCTTTGAAACATAAGAGGACCTGTCAAAAATCACACCCTGATTACTGCCAAAGGGAAGGACCCAGCAACATACGAGGTGGTTACACTGATCTCAGGAACTGTCTTTTTTTCAGCAGACAATAAATCTCATTGATGTTTGCGTTTTATAACCTAAAGTTTTTTTCCCTTTTTTCCCCGGGTTTTTTTTCTGCCGCTCTCCAATTATTAAAGATGTTGTAATGTTTAATTTTTTTTTGGGGGGGGGGGGGTGTATTCGGAGAAACTCACTGCACTCAGTGGAATTAGGTTAGTCCCTTTAAAGGAGGCAAATATTTATGCAATTACTTATCAAATGTTATGTTTTTATTCAAATATTTTTAGAAATCAGTTTTCACTTTGGCAAACAGCTTTGTAAGCAGTTTTTTAAGTAGAACAAAAGACATATTGTTGATCATGACTGATTCGTTACAGCAGGAAAACTAGTAAAACATCTAAGGGGGCATTGTTTAGTTTATAGATTCATTATGATTCAATCTTTTAGGTCTCGTAATTTCAGTCATTAGGCTATAATGTTTAATTAATGAAAAGACCATATTTCAAAATAAGATTAAATGGCACATAGAATAAAATATTTGCCTAAGGGTGCACTTATGCAACCAGGTTTTTGCAGCTTTTTAATTTCATCAAATCTGCTCCACCAACTGACACATTTTTCAATTTATTTATTTATTTTTTAGTTTCCACAAACCTGTCAATTTTGAATGGGTCGGAACACTTGTCTGAGTGCTGCATTTAATATGATAATCCCTCATGAGCCAAATGTGTTACCTATAGACCACAACGTGCCAGGATCAACAACAAAGTCTCCTCATCCTTGGTGCTGGAGTCCCGCAGGGTTAAGCACTTACTCATGCCTTGTTCACCCCCCCACGCACAAAACAGATCAACTACCCATTCCATGTCCTTTTTTTCTTTGTTCCCACCTGTCTTGTCATTACATTTCAGACATAGCGTATGGAGAACCTTTGCAGCATAGCAGTATACCAACCTAATTTGAACTGCCTTTCTTTCAGTGGGGTGACTGAAACATTCCCCAGAGATTCTGGTCCATTTTGAAATGATAGCATCTTGCAGTTGCAGCCATTTTTCAGGTTTCTGCATACCTTGGTTGTAATGAGTGGTTATTTGAGCTAATGTTCTCTTTCTAACACCTCTAACTCAGTTTGCCCTTTCTCCTCTGACCTCTGACTTTAACAAAGCATTTTTCTAGCTCACAGGATTTTTTCTTTCTATAGGGCCATTCTCTGTTCACAACAAAGTTACTTATTAGTTTTTTTTAAAAAGCAAGAAAACCACCCAGATGTTTTTAATTTACAGGTCACCATACCAAAAGTTACTTAAGTGTTTTTTCGTGGTTTGAAACTTAGTAAGTCTTCATCACCACGTCTAAATGCAATGAGTGAGTTGAGATTATGTTACAAAGCTACTGAACAGGTCGGTCAGTCGGTCGGTCGGTCTGTCCGTCCTTCCATCCATCTATCCATCCATCCATCCATCCATCCATCCATCCATCCATGGGGCAGTTAGAAGTGGGGTTTTTTTAACATAAGATCGCTCCCCTCAAAGACTTTATTAGTAACTGACCTGATATGTGATGATAAAATTGATCTATTCTGCCTGTCAGAAACCTGGCTGCAGCTGGAGGATTTTGTAATTATAAATGATTCAACTCCTTCCAGTTATTTACATTTTCCCATTCCTAGAAGTACTGGGAAAGGAGGAGGAGTTGCAACTATCTTTCGTTAAGATTTATTAATTCACCCTAGACCAAATTATAGCTACAATTCTTTGAACATCTAACCCTTAGTTCTCCTCATCTAAGATGCAAAACATTAAAACCACATTTGTTTGTGGTTTTGTCTCGTCCACCAGGCGCTTACTCTTAATTCTTAGATCAGATCTGATTTAGTAAACACTGATAAATGAATTATAACAGAGGATTTCAATATTCATGTGGAAACTGAAAATGATAGCTTTACTGCAGCCTTTAATGTTATTTTAGACTCAATTGTCTTTACTTAGAAAGTGAAGGGACCTTTGCACTTGGCTCAGCACACTTTAGATGTTGTACTGACATACGGCACTGAGTGTAAGGAAGTTACAGTCCTCCCACAAAACCTAGTCCTATCTGACCATTTTTTGATAACCTTTGAATTTACTTTACCCGACGTTCCCAAATCTGAAAGAAAATTTAATTAGAGTAGAACTCTGTCAGACAGTCTGTAACGAGTTTTAAACAATCTTTTCCATTCTTGATTCCCTGTGTGTCTCAGAATAACACAGTGGACGGCAGCAATTCCAACACTAACCTTTCAAATATTGATGCAGAGTTGCGTACTTTAAAGCAGAATACTACGAAACTGGAGAGAAAATGTTGCTCTACACACTTAAATGATTCCTATCTAACCTTGAAAAATAGTCTACAACTTTATAAAACATCCTTCGACAAGCAAGAACAGCATATTTTTCCTCATTATTAGAGGTTGTTGGACGCTCCGAAGTGCCCAGTTAAAAAACCATCATCAATAATCACTATATTGAGATCATAACCATCATTAACTTACAGCGCCGGGTTCTCTTAATTTAGATTGATACGGAGTACTTCAGTTCTATAACTTATTTACGTTCCCCTCTACCTATACGACCGTTCAGAGCAATTCAGCTTCTCCCTACTTTCCCCTTTAGATATGCGTAAATACCCAAGGTAATTTGACTACTGGGCTTACCTGTCACTCTGCCTTCGTATAGAATAACGATCCCTATGCTGATTGCTTGAGTTGCAAAGTACTTCGGCCTTTTCACAGCTTATATATATACCTTATTGAACTCCATAGACAGTCTCCTTTTTCGTCTTTTTTTTTTTTTTTTTTTTTTTTAACGTGTCCTGTCTAGCAGTATGCTACTCAGAATTGGTGTCTGAGTACCAAGTACAAGCCCAACAGTTTTACTTTCCCAAGCAGAGTATTACAGCTTCGCTGTAGTACGCCACTTGATGTATATGTATGAAAAATCTTTATTAGTGATTACTGTGGGTTCAATTTCCTGACGTCATGGACATTAAACTGAGACAAGAAGGGAGAAAGGAAGAAGGTGAAGAAAAGAAACCGGACCAACAGAGGCGCGAACCGACGACACAAGACAGGGAGGCAAACAAAGAACACAAGAAAACATCCCAGTCCTCCACCTCTGCCGGACGGCAGAGAAACAGTAATACAAAACAAAAACAACAAACTGTACAGAACCAAACCAATAGTTCGGATCTAGTAGAATAAACTAAGAATTAAAACATTCACTACACACAAGCATTGATTAATGAACATAATACAAATGTTTCTGGTAAGCTCCTGTGAACAACTAACTAATGATGATAACCTCAGCTTAAGATATGTCCGTCCTCACCAATGTCCCCACACCTATGTGTGTGCGAGCATGCAGGTCTGAATAAGGTTTCCCCATGCAAGTGATTGATAGCTGGTGTAAGGAACCGTCAATCCGTCCTACAGGAATCGGCACAGACATGGAGGAGGCAAGAGATGTATGCATCCAGGGTCCCACAGAGTACAGAGTCCACAGGCGGATCAGCGCAGGGTCGATCACCCACCAAGAGAGGAACAGATGGAAGCCCCAGGGGAGCACCCATCAGCCGCAATGCTGGGGCCCGAGAGATCGCAGTGACGAGCCCACGGGCTCCGCCGGTAACCGGCTACGCCAGGGCGGGCCCGGATCAGGAACCGGAGGCCACGGGGACCAGGGGCACCCCGCCCCCCAGCGGGGCCCCAACCAGGGACCAGCCGACAAGGGCCCCCCGCCGCCGCCGCAGGCAAGGAGGATCCGCAGCCAACCGACGGACAACACACGCCGCCGCCACCCCGGACCAATACCCACCGCCAACAACCCGGCCCGCCTCCACACACCCACACGCCAGGGAGCCACAGCAAGAGCCACAGCGGATGTACGACCTCCCCAGGCCGCGCCCAGCCGGCACCTGGACATCCAGATCTTCCAGCTCCAGGGTCCAGATCCCGCCCCACGTAGGGCGCCAAGATCAGGGGCCCAGCCAATGCCGGACAGCCCCACCAGGTGAACAGACCAGCCAGCAGAAGTCCTGGAACCGGCAGGAGGACTGGGCGCCAGGCACGGTCCCCACCGATCCACCGGACGGCACCAACCTATTCTACAACCCCGGCACCCCCATAAGAGGTGCCCCAGTCAATCCAAGGAGGACGTCGGCCCGAAACAGCGGCCGCCCGACACACCGGACCACCCAGGACCCGCCCGACATGCACCAGGACCGAGCCGGGCCGCAACCGGGACCCCCAGCCCCATGCATCGAGAGTCATCATCAACCAGCGGGCAGGAGCAACCATCACCGACGGGGAGTGACGGGGAGGGAAGAAGATGCATCAGGCCAGAGAGCAGCCAAACACCCAACCTGACAGGTAGACATAGACAGACAGAGACACTCATACGTACCCTCCCTCTCATGCGTACACATTCTTACAAATACAGGACATACGAAAAAAGGACGCTATACACTCATTCATACCCCCCATACGTACACTATACTCCATACTCCCAGGCCCAGGGACAGACGCCCCAATAGAGAACCCTGCCCCTGCACCCAGGAGACAGACCCCTTTGCCCACCAGGACGGGGACAAGCAGACCGCCAAGGCCCCCACACCGGCAAGAGCAGCCCACCAGCCCAGGACCCCGACCAGACGGCGTGATGTTCTATCCGGGCTCCGACCCCTGATGGTCCAACGAACAGGGGTGTGGAAAGACCCCCCAGCCTCTCTCCCCCAGCTCAATGTGGTGTTGTTGCGTGTTGTTCTAATGTGCACTTAAAACAGAGGGGGGGGACATGGGAATACTGCCGGGTACCCCCATCTCCCCCCCCGGGCCCTCAGTGTCTAGATGCGTTTAACCAGTGGGTGCCGGCACCACAGGCGAGGCCCCCACAACGGGCCCCTATAGGGGGCCCCCCATGAGGGGTCCCGCCCCCAGCGCCAATGCGCCACACCGCCAGGTCCCTACATGTGCGTTCCATGTAAATGTTGCAAGTGTAAGTGTCTAAGTTGCTCAATAAAATCGGGACCCAGGCCGCCACCGGGTAGCGAAGACGGAAGCTCCATCCCGCACCCCAGTGACGTGCCCACGTCCCAAGGCCTTGTGAATGGTAGAATGAAGGAGCAGGTGGACAGAGGCATGGGGATGGGGAGAAAATAACTGGGGTGACCATTGCCAACCCCAGGGAGCCAGCTCCCCTGCTGACTCCAATAGGCACCCCCGTTCGGCCCGATCCACCAGGGGTGGGAGGCCCCAGCACGTCCAGTCGGGGCCCACGGCAGCGTTTACGTCTTTTTTCCATAAACAGCATAAAAGTTCTGCTTTGTTTAAGCTCACAGGTATCACCATCTTGTAAACAACAGTGATTCCTACTTCTACTATGGTGTAGTGTTATATGCATGCCGTAGAGCCCTACACCGCCCCCTACAGTCGTCAACAATATTGGCTCTAGGCAGGAACAAGCTGCAGAAAGTATAAACGTTGCTCGAAGGCGTCTCGGCCGGTTCTGCACGTCTCGTATCCGCGCGGAATGTTTATGCGGCAAGCATAAACCAAGCTTAAGTCCTCCAGGGTTGCGGGGGGGCTGGTGCCTATCTCCAGTTGTCAGCGGGCGAGAGGCTGGGTACACCCTGGACAGGGCGCCAGTCCATCACAGTCAGACAATATAATGATAGATAATTAACAACCTCCCATAGTCATGCAGTCAGAACACAACACCATGATTGACATTAGGCAAGCTACATGTCCCAGGACACCCTCTGACAGCTGGGAGATCTCGTCAACCTAGACTTATAAAGGATAGAAAAATCCCTCTCACATTCACAATTTAAGAGTCATGCTAACTTCAGTACTAGGTCGTCCGACAGGTGGATTTAATTTTTAAAGTTGCTGTTCCATACTTAATAGCTGCCTAAGTGACAGAAATGATCTACTCACGTTCAGGAGGTGGCGTTCCGCTGTCAATGATGCTTGAGAGACAGGGCTAAGGTGGCACTTCTGTCCACCTATCTCCTAGTCGGACATTATCAATTCTCTTAAGCACTATTACAAAGATAGTCTACTACTATGGGAACTGTTCCTGTCTCCTTGGATCCAGGTTCTCGTGATTGAGAGAAAGCCCCACTCAGGCTGGCCCTTTGAGCTTATCCTTCAATATATAGATCTATAAGGCCCAAATTAAATTACTTCCACTCAAAGGCACAATGTTTGATTATTTAATTTTAAGATAAAAAAGGATTACAAATTACCAGCATCTTAGCAAAAGGAGTCACGCGTCACACGGTCACGACACCAACCTCCTACAGCCTCTCATCCCATCTGCCATCTCCGATCTTCTCAGAGTTTCAGCCGTATATATACATCCGGAGAACAATAGAAGAATGTGTCTTATTTTTTTGACACGTGCACAAAACAGACAGTTTCCACAGAATCAGCACATCAGCATCAATCTTGTGGTTTCTTGTAGAATTTTCACTCTTCTCCGAGTGACAGTTCTTCTTAACCGAAGCAGCTCTGATCCTTTCACCTACTGACTGGGTGCAGGCTGATGTATGGAGACAACAGCTCTTAGTGAGATGCGTTATACATTTATCCTGCCATCCAGAGACGGGTGACCTTTTGAGATGGAACAAGATGGCCTTCCGTTGTACTCACAAATACATTTTTTCTTAGCAAGGTTAAAACCACATTTCATCAGCTTAGTTCAGCATCTGGAAACATTGTAAAACCCTCTTTTCAAGGCATTAAACTTAATCAGTTAACATTCTTTATTATGCAGACACACTTGATTATAAGTGTATATACTTTTGGTTAAACACACTTTATAATGAGAATAACAAACATTAAAAAAAGGCACCTTATAAGTAAAATTTAAGACATAAAGGAACACTTTTCCCTATATGTTTAAGTAGTTTTGGCCCATCTATGCAGAAATGGTCGGCTTAGATTTTTCACATTTAATCCATGGCATTTCAACACGGTGATCAGCCCATTAAATGGCCGTTATTAGCGGTTATCAATCCCATTCAACGTACTGAAACCTACTTTTCCGTTTGGTTTTAAAACCTCTTCAAATTAGGTTTAGGCATTTAAAAGAATGTATATTTGTTCTTCTGTGACCTTAAGGTTAGGACATTAAACTTGTGGGTTGGTTAAAATTGGTTAGATAACTCCAGTTATACTATGCTACTCTGATTAAGTATTTTTGACACGTGCAGACAGCTGGCTGTTATCAGGAATAAGAATGGTAGATAACCTACTAGTAGGTAGAGAGGGCACAGTCTAACGGCATTTAATGGGAGTGATAACCGCTAATTACGGCCATTTAATGGATTGACAACATCCGAATCGGCTGAAATACCTCAGGTTTTATTCCAAGGTTTCTTTTTAGTACAGTTGCCAAACTTACACAGAGTCATAGCTCTGTTGAGCCAACTATTCCCCCTTCTCTCAGTAGTGATGACTTCATGGTATTCTTCATAAGTAACATTATTATATATAAAAATAAAGTCATTGGCATTCTCCCAAACATTATAACATCTCCCTCAGTAAATAACGGAATATCAGAGAGAACTTTAGAATCATGTTTATGTTTTTTTACCATTTTTGATTCAGTTGAACTTTCGGAATTATCACAAATATTAGCTTAATCTAAACCCTCAACTTGTTTGTTACACCAAATCCCAACCAAATTATTTAAGGAAGTGTTCCCTCTGGTTACTGGCCCCATTCTGGACATGAAGAATCTATCTTCAATAAATGGATACGTACCACAGGAATTTAAGGTTGCTGTAATTAAACCTCTACTTAAAGTGCAGGTTGCAAGTTAAACACTTGCTAATATGCATATAAAATGTTGTACAAAAATTACCATTTAAAATGTTTATAGAGGTCACTATGCATAACCGCCAATATGTTAATTTAAATGTTTCATAATCTTGACCTGTGACGTAAGGTGGGGGACTCATGTTGCTGTGCGCGGTGAAGATCCTGTGAAGAGTCAGTGTGTCCATTAGCTTTGGATTGTAATAATTTTTCTTAAAAACTGTAAATTATAGTTTTTTGCCGTACAAGCACCAGTCTGTCGGGACATGGAGCCTATTTCCGGCGGCAGCATTTTTTGTATCTGGCTGCCTGTATTTTACGCTGCTAAACATAACTGCCATCAACTTCAGACCAGAGGATTAAAATACCAGCAATTTGACAGATTCTATACCAAAGCAAATATCATAGACTCTAACCAGCCAGCGTGCTGCAGGACCTCTGCTTCTAACTGCTGCACACGGCTGGGAGACACTGTGATAGAAAAAAAGGTGTCTGATAGGCCTTGGATGAGAGAAAAGAGGATCAGTGGTCTTCTTTACAAAAGTTAATTTTACATGCGCATGGAGAGTCCATAGGGAGCTCTGAGGTTCTTTACAAAGTCACAGGTATATATACACCGATTTAACCACACCCTATTGGATGAGCTTCTGACTGATTCATTACTGAGCTCTGGGAGAACAAAACACATCATACGGTTATGGGAATATAACGGACACTCTGTTCTATGCATTAGAGGATAATCACAATATCAGTCACGGAGCAACATTGGATATATCAGCAGATAAACACAATATCTGTCATGAGGCAACACAGGATGTGTCATATGAGATAACTAGCTTCTTGCAGTACATATATCAAACCAGAACAGCAATATTTTATCTAGACACTGAGTAACAGAATAAAACTTATAAATGCATCAGCATAACTCAGCATAAATAAGCAATGTTCAGTTAACTGATGTTTTATCTCGGTACTGTGTGTAATTAATAAAAAAGCCTATAACTGCAATAATAATTCCTACAACATTCCCTCCTTTTGTCATAATATGACCACTAAAATAAGCAATAAGCTTTTATAAATGATATAAAATCAAAATAACATGTATTTATATTCGTAACACAGTAGCATCAGAGGAGGCACATCAGTCAGGGTTTACGACAATCTCTTCATAAAGCGTTACATTTTGATCAGGAAAATAAATAAATAAAAGGTTTAACAGTCAGTGTCATTATCAGAAACTGGGGAACTTTTTTGCTGAGTGCAGTCTCAATTAAAAGAACAATAAGGGCCCTAATACAAGGTATACAACAACAACTCGCGCAGAATAAGAACAGATAATAACACAGCGACACCTAAAAACAGAAATGCAATTAGAGCCATGTATCTTCCAAACATAGAAACATTCCAAGCTGTGTAGTTTGGAATAGATGAACAGCACTGATCATCAAAAATAGGACAAACACCACCTTTTTAATCTTTTAGCTCTGTGATGATTAGCTTCCTGGTCTGGAGTGTCAAAATCAGTAAGTTACAGTTAGAGGCATAATTAAGTTTACAGGAGTGCATAAACCTGCAGTAAGAGGCATTAACAGAACCTACAAACATCTTCATTTGCGTTAGTAAAACTGGTGAAATTGTTTAGGGCTACATCAGAATTGAAATAGGGTGGAGCAATTGTTTTATCTGTTACAGGGAAGGATTTTCCCAATAGGAGCATTCGTGGGGTGTATTATGGCTGGTTAACAGAGAACTAAGATGAAGTTCAGAAGGAGTTGGCATAACTCTTAACAGTGGACGTGGACCTAAACAGACAGCACAGTTCCCACCCACAGTTTCATCAGTTTGTTTTGCCATAAGCAGCCAGTTATTAGTCTCTCTCGAAAATCCAGTAGTCATATCAAACATTTCATCAGTAGTAAATTCATCAGTAGTTGTGACGCCTATAGATTGAGATTGTAGTCCTGAGTCCTGCCTCAGGAGCAAAAAGGTCGTATATCTTGGTTCCTGACAAAGTGTAATGTCACCAATTTTTTGATCAGTTCCACTTAACCATGCATACAGCATGATGTTCAGGCAGGCATGTCCGGTAATATGTAATCAGGCCTGTTGTCAGCTTTGATGAGGTTAACTTTGAGGATTAAGGATGTTTTTTTAATTGTAATTTGCAGCAGGGGTCGAAGGTGATCCTTCTGGGAGACACATAACATCAGCTCCTTGTTTGTCCCACACAAGGAAGTAGCAGATGGAGGGCTAACATGTCTTTTCTTTCTCAGCAGGGGAGGGCTCGATTGTATGGATGGCAGAGCTGTGACATCAGGAGCAGAGTGGAGATCAGGGTTTCATTCTACTGGACATCTGGCCACAGTAGGATGGGTACTTGAGTGCGCTTGGGTCGGCAGAGAGGGCTGGAACCTTCCTGCAGTGTGAAACGTGGATCCAGGTGGCTCGCTCAGCCACTTTCACCGCTGTTTGGGTAGTCAGCAGGATCTTCTGTCTGGCAAGGAAGGGCAGCTGTAACCTGAGGACAAATGTCTGACAAATGTTTGGTAAAAAAAACAAAAGACAAATTGTAGCCCTAATTTTGAGCCCTAAATAACCTTAATAACTTATGTAGTGACCTTTGAGTCCTTTTTCTTGATTTCCATCTTTTGCTTTCTGAGCAGTGAGTGCCTGTCTCACTGTCTGCTTACCATCATTTCGAATATCCATCCATCTTATCCATTTAGAATATCTTTGCACTTAAATATTTTTTTCTTTCAACATCACTTGCTGTATTCTTTCTAATATAACATAGTTTTCTTTCTATAACACTTGCTTTTTCTTTTCTAGACTGTTTCTAAGTTTTTTCAATTGAGTCTGACTACAGGACCCACCTTCAGGAAATACATGTGTTTCACATTCACAGGGTAGACAATTACAAAGCTTACCATTATAAATTATGTTACATTATGTGTTTTGTTTTTTTACATGATTCATAAAACAAATTTCAGGGCCCCTCAGGAGAAACCACCTTATTCTTCTACATTACTCATGTTTATTCGTTTATAATACCTCTTTAACAAGCCGATCTCGATAGAAATCTCACAGAATTAATTAAATCACTGGTCTTGCTTTAAAAAGCTCACAGTACTACAGTACTGATCTTGCTTATTTTATTTTGAATAATAAAAAAGTTCACAGTATTTCCACTAACTGATCTTGATTATTTTATTTCAAATAATAAAAAAGCTCACAGCAGTAATTCAAGTGACTAAAGAATGAAATTGATTTAGCTCACCGGGCTTGGTCTCTCAGAACAAATTTAGGTTCGATCCCCTGACAGAGTCTCCCAACACTTTAAAGCTAGGCGAGGTTCGGAGATGGGTAGTCAAACACCCAGGTGCGCAGTTACCTCCTGTCAGGTGTCCGACAGACTTACTCGGGGCCGTTTCATCAACGCCAAATTGTGATAGAAAAGAAGGTGTCTGAGAGGCCTTGGAAGAGAGAAAAGAGGATCAGCAGTATTCTTTACAAAAGTTTATTTTACATGCGCATGGAGAGTCCATAGGGAGCTCTGAGGTTCTTTACAAAGTCACAGGTATATATACACTGATTTAGCCACACCCTACTGGATCAGCTTCTGACTGATTCATTACTGAGCTATGGGTGAACAAAACACATCATTATACGGTTATGGGAATATAATGAACACTCTGTTCTATGCATCAGAGGATAATCACAAGATCAGTAACAGAGCAACATTGGATATATAAGCAGATAAACACAAGATAAGTCACAGAGCAACATGGTATGTGTCATATGAGATAACTAGCTTCTTGCAGTACATGTATCAAACCACAACAGCAATATTTATTCCAGACACTGAGTAACAGAATCAGGCTTATAAATGCATCAGCATAACTCAGCATAAATAACCAATGTTCAGTCAACTAATGTTTTATCTAGGTACTATGTGTAATAAATAAAAAAGCCTATAACTGCAATAATAATTCCTACAACAACACGACCAGTCGGCTTGATCAGACGCTCAGCTTTACGCTAACGGGATCTCTGGTTTGTTAATCTTTTTATCTAACATCTGCTAATTACCAGCTTTGTTGAATGATTGCAATCATTTATTACAATCAATGTGGTATGTGGGTTGTAAAAGAAACAGTAAAGCTAACTTGTAGCACCTAGGCTAACAGTTAGCGTCGCCTAGCATTGATTTGATTTCGACTTATGTTTCCGCTGCTCTCCTCCTTGTTTCTCTTTGTTATCTGGGGCATGCAGTAGGCTCATAGCTGTATGGTTGTGGTCCATCATATGTGGAAATGTTGGAAATGTTTTAACATTTAATCTGTGTCAAAGTCAGCATTAAAATCCATCGTTTTCTATTGATTTAGCTGACAGGATTCCCCTACCCCATGTCACTTCCATTTTGGCATTCTCACAAAAACTAATATATAATAATGTATATATTAGTAATTTTTAGTTGTAAATTGTTTCTAGTATATTTCTCTAAATTATGGTTTAAGGGGGGCTCTAACCTGCAATCTGCACTATAAGAAACCGTCACCTCAATAGAGATGACTTAGCTTATTACAGATCTATATCTAACCTTCCTTTCTTATCCAAAATTCTTGGGAAAATAGTTGCTAATTAAGTATGTGAGCATCTAAACAGGAACAACCTGTTTGAAGACTTTCAGTCAGGTTTTAGAGCCCATCATAGCACTGAAACAACACTCGTGAAAGTTACTAATGATATTCTAATGGCCTCAGATAATGGATTTGTGATTGTTCTGGTCTTGTTGGATCTCAGTGCTGCTTTTGACACAGTTGATCATAATATTCTCCTAGAAAGGCTTGAACATACTGTAGGGATCAAGGGAACAGCCCTAAGCTGGTTTAAATCATATATGTCTGACAGATTACAGTTTGTTCATGTGAATAATAAATGTTCTTCACACTCAAGGGTTATTTATGGAGTACCACGGGATTCCGTGCTAGGACCGATTCACTATACTATATATATGCTTCCAATCGGTAAAATAATTCAACAGCATGGTATGAATTTCCACAGTTATCCTGATGATACACAATTATATTTATCCAGAAATCACGATGAATCCAATCAGCTAGGGAAATTACAAGCATGTCTCGAAGACATAAAAACCCGGATGACTCTGAACTTCTGCTTTTAAATTCAGACAAGACAGAAGTTTCTGTTTTGCGACCAGAAGCTTTAAAGGAGACGTATCATGGAAAATCCACTTTTTTAGCCCTTAATTGCATGTAAATGTGTATTTTGGGTGTTTAGGAGTACAGACAACTTACATTTATTCTCTTCTGGTGCTATGTTTATATCTTTACATTCTTTTTTGGTCATATTTTTCAGTCTGTTTAGTTTTCTCTATTCGCTATTACGTTTTCTTGTGTATTACGTCACAGCATTTGTTGTTGAACTGCCAAATAGGGTAATGGACTTCCGGTTAACCAATTTCGTAAAGCCGCCATTTTTTCTCCCCCACAGTGATTTTGTTGTCCAAGGTCAGTCATGTTGAAATTACAAGAAAGCCAGTCAAAATGTTCAGTTATTCGGTGTATTAACCCACACAAATCCCTACATCGACCCCCAGCATCAGAGCCTCTGAGAAATGCCTGGTTAAATTTTATTCTTAGTGGAAATATACTGACATCCGTGGGAAAGTTCTCCTCGTTTGCGCGAACCACTTCGAGGACGAGTGCTTCAGCAACCTCGATCTGTATCAGGAGGGATTTGCCAAAAAGACTTTGTCTGATTGAGGGGTCAGTTCCTTCTCTCCACGGAAACGATGGACAAAGCAAAGTGGTAGGCTTCAAATAACACTTAAATGACAGAAAACTTTATTTTAGACATGAATGTTGTGTGTTGATATGTCGTACAGGCGATTGTTTTGATAGTTGTAGTATTGTACTTTCTGCTTCTGTTAGCGATGTGTGCTAGCTTTTAGCTGAGGATATAACTGTACTGCATGCTTTGAATAAAAATGATTGGGCTTTTTTTGCTGTTTTTTGTCGTGGGGTACACATGATGTACAGGAATTTAGCGACGACATCTTCGTAATAAAAAGTCTATCTGCCGGTAGTAATCGTATCGCTGCTATCAGACTACAAAAATGTCAGAACGGGGTGGAGCGGAACGCTATGTAACCTGGAGGGGCGGGGCATGAAATGTTTCGCTTACAATTAAAGGGACCGCACGAAAATGAGTTGCTCTAAAGATGCTCCTCAGAACTGTATAAGGAGGGTCTGTGGGGCTACAATAACATGGAATTCAGACCAAACCACTGTGGTTCTACTTTACATAGACCTCAAGTGAATGATTTACATGTGAAAAGGGAGGATTTAAAAGCATGATATATCTCCTTTAAGAAGGAAACTACTAAGTCAATCACTTAATCTGGATGGCATTAAATTGGCCTCTGGTAATAATGTAAAGAACCTCTGTGTAATGTTTGACCAAGATATGATTTTTAAATCTCATATTAAACAGGTTTCTAAGATTTCTTTCTTTCACCTCCGGAATATTTCTAAAATAAGAAAGAGCCTGTTCAGGAGTGATGCAGATAAACTAGTCCATGCATCTGTTACTTCAAGACTGGACTACAGTAATTCCTTATTATCAGGAAGTCCACCAAATGCAATTAAAAGCCTTCAGTTGATCCAAAAGGCTGAAGCAAGGGTACTGATGAATATTAAAAAGAGAGATCACATTTTTAGCTTGTCTATATTGGCTCCCTGTTAAATCCAGAATACAGTTTAAGATCCTCCCCTTTACATATAAAGCCCTTAATAATCAAGCTTCATCGTGCATCTGAGATCTGATTGTTCCATATGTTCCTAACAGAGCACTTCGATCTCAGAATGCAGGTTTACTGATAGTACTTTCTAAAAGTAGAATGGGAGGCAGATCTTTTAGTTATCAGGCTCCTCTCCAGTGGAACCAACTCCCAGTTTTAGTCCGAGAGGTAGATACTCTGTCTATTTTAGGACTAGGCTTAAAATCTTCCTTTTTGATAAATCTTATAGTTAGAATGTCTTAGATTATCATGAGATATTTTTGTAGTTATGTTACTATAGGCTTAGACTGTTGGAGGACAGACTGACCACTTTTCTTCACTCTTATACTTTTCTCTTCTACTACTCTACGGATGTATTTCTTGCTGATATTGCGATTGTTAACCATTTTTTCTCTAAGTGTTTTTCTCTCCATAGAAGCTCCACCTGGTATGTTATCCTGCTCAGCTACAACGCCCTGTTGGATGGGAAGCATCAATTCGGATGATGCTCGCAGTGATCGAGCATCTTCCATGTCCTGTTGTCAATTTTTTACTTTCTTTAATATAGAAAGTACTCATACATCAATTCCTTTTTCCTCTTCACTGGCGCTATATGCTTGCTCAGTAGTATGAGGGATAACAGAGTGATTCCTGTGGTTGGAGTCTGTCAACGACTCAAGGCAATCTGCTGGGATTTCTTAAATAGAAAACTTTTTTAACAGATTGGAATGTTTGTATGATCATTCTGAAATGACTTTTCTTTTAAAGTGCCTTGAGATGACATCTGTTGTGAATTGGTGATATATAAATAAACTGAATAAATAAACTGAATTGAATTGAAAAAGTTAATAGAAACTTGGCCCAGGCTGTACAGTCAAAATACATGATGTTTCAAGATAGCAGGACATGCCAATGTCTTGAGCATACATCACTAAAAGCCAACCATCATCCAGCCCCTTTCAACATTTAGTTGAAAAACAAGCTGCAAAAGATCAGCAAAGATTACGGTGTGAAAGGCTGCAGGTTGGGTAGCTTCAGCTCCAGTATCCTGAGTTGCATGGTTTCAGGGTAACCCCAGTGCAAATCCCCCCCCACCCCCCCCACACACACACACACAAACACAGCAGGAAATCAGATAAGAGTGTTTATTAACAATAATAGGTCCTTCCTCCCAGCAGCTGTTAGACTCTCCAGCCATCACTGCCCCCAGCAAGCTCAGTGAATGTTTACATCTCTGCTGTTATTTGCACATCAAATAACTTTTCTGCTGGCGTTATTTGCATTTTCTTTTTTTTATATTCCTGCAAATTCAGTTCTTTTCAGTTTATTTATATAGCACCAATGCACAACATAAATTATGTGTTTTATGGCACAAATTCACATTTTGTAAATATGTTTAAATTATCCTGCTCAGTTTCAGATTCTTCTAATCTGAGTATGCCATTTTTATTTTTTACAAAGGCACCCTACTGTAGTATTGTAATTTTGTCATTAATGTATAGAAATTATTCTTAATTCTGCTTTTTATGTTTTTCTTGTGTGAATCTTAATGCTACAATTACCTGTCACTCTTCTGCCGTCACAGCTGACCTTCCCCTCTCTGGGACAATAAAGGTTATTTCTATTGTGTTTTCCTTCTCTCTTCTCTAGTTTTACCTCTCACTCTCAGGGTGTATTTTCATTGGTTGATTGCAAACTGAAGCTGTAGATTTTCCGACACTGCTTGAAGACTGACAGAGGCCCGTCCACAGACCTGTGAGTCATGCTCACCTGCACCGCTTTTTATCATGACTCTGTTTACACCTAAAGATCTGTCAACAACGGCCAACAAAGTCCACAATGTGAACAGGGCTTATGGGAGAGCACAGACACTAGGAAACTCGCTGAGCAGGAGTGGGCAATGAAGTGATGAATGGGTGTGGACTGATAAACGACGATAAGGAGGGAAACATCCCGCAGAGTGGTGTCTGCTTGTCCACCTGGTGATGTAGAACAAGAAGATCATGTAGACTTTAGGGGATTCAAAGAGACCGCCACATTTTAATTTTAGAAAGAAAGGAGATTGCGCATCAGGTATTTAGATGACCAAATATCTCACATAGTGCCATGGTTCAACAGGTTTCCTGCCTGGGCCTCCTCCTGGTGGGACGTGCCCGGAACACCTAAACAGAGAGGCATCCAGGAGGCATCCTGACCAGATGCCTGAGCCACCTCAACTGGCTCCTCTCATAGTGGAAGAGTAGCGGCTCTACCCTTGGCTCAGCACTCTCTTCACCACAACAGACCGGTATAGTGCCCACATTACTGCAGATGCCTTACCAATCCGTCTATCGATCTCCCGCTCCATTTTTCCCTCATTTGTAAGCAAGACCCCCAAATACCTGAACTCCTCCACTTGAGGAAGGACCCCATCCCCGACCCGAAGGAGGGGCCTTACCCTTGTCCGGCTCAAGATCATGGTCTCGGATTTGGAGGTGCTGATCCTCATCCCAGCCGCTTCAAACTAGGCTGCAAACTGGTCCAGCGAAAGCTGTTGATCACGTTCAGATGAAGCCAACAGGACCACATCATCTGTGAAAAGCAGAGACTCGATCCTGAGGTCACCAAAACGGATTCCCTCAACACCTTGGCTATGTCTAGAAATCCTGTCCATAAATGTTATGAACAGGATAGGTGACAAAGGGCAACCTTGGCGGAGTCCAACTCTGACTTGAAACGAGTCCAACTTACTGCCGGCAATGCGAACCAAACTCTGACAGCGGTCATACAAGGACCTAAAAGCCCTTATCAAAGCACCCGGTACCCCATACTCCCGGAGTACCCCCCACAGGTCTCCCCTGAGGACACGGTCGAACGCCTTCTCCAAAGTCCACAAAACACATCTAGACCGGTTGAGCGAAATCCCACGCACCCTCCAGGACCGTGCTGAGGGCGTAGAGCTGGTCCAGTGTTCCACAGCCAGGAAGAAAACCGGATTGTTCCTCCTGAGGTTCGACTAGCCGTCGGACCCTCCTCTCCAAAACCCTAGAACTTACCAGGGTGGCTCAGAAGTTTGATCCCCCTATAGTTGGAGCACATTCTGTGGTTCACCTCTGCGCATGGCCTGCCGGTACCTATCAGCGTCTTCCGGGGTCCCACAGGCCAGCAAGGCCCGATAGGACTCCCTAACCATTCAGCTTGACCGCATCCCTCACTGCCGGTGTCCACCAGCGGGTTCGAGGGTTGCCACCGCAACAGGCACCGACCACCTTGTGGCCACAACTACGGTCAGCCGCTTCGACAGTGGAGGAACGGTACATGGCCCACTCGGACTCAATGTCCCCTGCCTCCCCCGGGAGGTGTTCGAAGTTTTGCCAGAGGTGAGAGTTGAAACTCCTTCTGACAGGGGACTCTGCCAGACATTCCCAGCAGACCCTCACAACCATGTGGGCCTGCCAGGTCTGACCGATGTCCTCCCTTACCACCGGAACCGACTCACCACCGGGTAGTGATCGGTGGATAGCTCCGCCCCTCTCTTCCCCCGAGGGTGTAAAACATGCGGCCGCAGATCAGATGAAACGACAACCAAGTCGATCATCGAGCTGTGGCCTAGGGTGTCCTGCTGCCAAGTGCACACATGAACACCCTTATGCTTGAACATGGTGTTCGTTATAAACAATCCATGACGAGCACAGAAATCCAACAACAAAACGCAGCTCGGGTTCAGATCGGGGGGTACACTCCGCCCAACCATGCCTCTCCAGGTCTCACTGTCATTGCCCACGCGAATGTTGAAGTCCCCAAGCAGAATAATGGAGTCCCCAGAAGAAGCACTCTCCGGCACCCCCTCCAAGGACTCCAAAAAGGGTTGGTAATCTGATCTACTGTTTGGCGCATAAGCACAAACAGTAGTCAGGACCCGTCCCCCCACTCGTAGGAGGAGGGAGGCTACTCTCTCATTCACCGGGGTAAACCCCAACATAAAGGCGCCGAGATGGGGGCAACAAGTATGCCCACCCCAACTCAGCTCCTCTCAACGGGAGCAACTCCAGAGTGGAAGAGAGTCCAACCCCTCTCGAGGAGATGGGTTCCAGAGCCGTGAGATGAGGCAAGGTTGACGATGCCCAGTCGGAACATCTCAACCTCGCACCCCAGCTCAGGCTCCTTCCCCACCAGAGAGGTGACATTCCATGTCCAAAGAGCCAGCTTCTGCAGTGGAGGATCGGACGCCAACGTCCCTGCATTCGGTCACCGCACATCTTGCACTGCACCCGACCCTTATGGCCCCTCCCACAGGTGGTGAGCTCATGGAAAGGGGAACCCATGTTGCCTCTTCAGGCTAAGCCGCCGGGCCCCATTGGTAAAGGCCTGACTGGGGCCCAGGTGACCCGCGTCTGGGCGAGGGAACACTGAGTCCAATTTTGTTGTTTGTCATAAGGATCTTCAGGCTGCGCTTTGTCTGATCCCTCACCTAGGACCAGTTTGCCATGGGTGACCCTACCAGGGGCATAAAACCTCCGACAACATAGCTCCTAGGATCATTGCAACACTCAAAACCCTCCACCACAATAAGGTGTCAGCCCATGGAGGATGCAGTGCAGTCTTTTAAGATGCGGTGGTTCAATAAGGGTTTTTCCAACTTAGGCAGCTAGCAATGGTAAAGTCTTATCTTTCTGGTAATGTATTTGACCAAGCTTTCCACTTGTCCATCTTTGTCCATCACTTTCTAGCCTTAAAACCTGGTGTAAATATTTTTTGTCCTGATTCATGATTCAACCTTCGTTCAATTCTCTAATCATTTTATTCTGGTAAATTAATACATTACTGTTAGAAATCAGAGAGGGGTTATGAGGTCTGGTGTCTATATAAGGAACTATAAGCTTTAAGTCTAGCCTTAAAAACACCCAGAGTATCTGCCTCACGAACTAAAACTGGGAGTTGGTTCCACAGGAGAGGAGCCTTATAACTAAAAGATCGGCCTCCTATTCTACTTTTTAAAATCCTAGGAACTACCAGTAGACCTGTATTCTGAGAACGAAGTGCTCTGTTAGGAACATATGGAACAATCTGATTTCTGATGTACGATGGAGCTTGATTATTAAGGGCTTTATACGTAAGGAGGAGGATCTTAAACTCTATTCTGGATTTAACAGGGAGCCAATGGAGAGAAGCCAAAACAGGAGAAATGTGATCTCTCTTTTTAATATTCATCAGAACTGTTGCTGCAGCGTTTTGGATCAACTGAGCCTTCAGTTTGATTGCATTTTGTGGACTTCCTGATAATAAGGAATAATAAGGATGTTTCTAATTTTAGCAATATTCCGGAGGTGAAAGAAAGAAATCCTAGAAACCTGTTTAATATGAGATTTAAATGTCATGTCTTGGTCAAAAATTACACCAAGGTTCTTTACATTATTAACAGAGGCCAAATCAATGCCATCCAGATGAAGTGATTGACCTAGCAGTTTCCTTTTTAAAGGTTCTGGTCCAAAGACAACAACCTCTGTCTTGTCTGAATTTAGGAGCAGAAAATTCAGAGTCATCCAAGTTTTTATGTCTTCCAGACATGCTTGTAATCTACCTAACTGATTGGTTTCATCAGGTTTTATGGATAAATATAATTGTGTATCATCAGCATAACTGTGGAAATTCATACCATGTTGTCTAATTGTTTTACCGATTGGAAGCATATATATATAGTAAAGAGAATCAGTCCAAGCACAGAACCCTTTGGTACTCCACAAGTAACCCTTGAGTGGGAAGAAGATTTATCATTTACATGAACAAACTGGAATCTGTTGGACAGATATGATTTAAACCAACCTAGTGCTGTTCCCTCTATCCTTACATGTTCTAGCCTTTCTAAGATAATATTATGATCGACTGTGTCAAAAGCAGCACTGAGATCTAACAAGACCAGAACAGTCACAAATCCATTATCTGAGGCCGTTAGAATATCATTAGTAACTTTTACCAGTGCTCGTTCAGTGCTGTGATGAGCTCTAAAACCTGACTGAAATTCCTCAAACAGGTTTTTGCTGTTTAGATACTCACATACTTGATCAGCAACTATTTTCTCAAGAATTTTGGATAAGAAAGGAAGGTTAGATATAGGTCTGTAGTTAAAAAGCTAAATCATCTTGATCCAGGGAGGATTTCTTAAGTAAAGGCCTAATTACAGCAACCTTCAATTCCTGTGGCACATATCCATTTATTAAAGATAGATTCATCTTGTCTAGGATAGGGCCAGTAACCAGAGGGAACACTTCCTTAAATAATTTGGTTGGTATTCGGTCTAACATACAAGTTGAGGGTTTAGATGAAACTAATATTTGTGATAATTCCGAAACTTCAACAGGATCAAAATGGTACAGACATAAACATGGTTCTACAGTTCTCTCTGATACTGCCTCAGTTACTGAGAGAGAGTTAGTCATGTTTGGGAGAATGCCAATGATTGTATTCTTTATAGAATTTATTTTACTTATAAAGTCATCACTACTGAGAGAAGGGGGAATAGTTGGCTCAACAGAGCTATGACTCTGTGTAAGTTTGGCAACTGTACTAAAAAGAAACCTAGGATTGTTTTTATTTACCATTTTAATGATGAGAAATATGCTGTTCTAACTTTTCGAAGGGCGTTTTTATAAAGTAGTAGATTATTTTTCCAAGTTAGAAAGAAATAATTTAAGTGTGTAGAGCGCAATTTTCTCTCCAGATTCCTAGCATTCTGCTTTAAAGTACGCAACTCTGCACTAAACCAGGGAGCCAATCTCCTATGGCTGATTACCTTCTTTTTTAAGGGGGCTACACTGTCTAGTGCCAAATGCAGAGAGGAAGTAATACTTTGAACCAGACCATCAATTTCTGAAGAGTTAGTGTTGGAATTACTACCATCCACTGTGGTATTCTGAGACACATACAGAAACAAGAATGGAACAGATTCTTTAAAGATTGTTAAAGCATTGTCTGATAAAGTTCTACTGTAATGAAATTTTCTTTCAGAATTTGGAACATTGAGTAAATTAAATTCAAAGGTTATCAAAAAATGGTCAGATAGGACTGGGTTATGTGGGAGGACTATTAGTTCATCACACTCAATGCCGTATGTCAGTACAATGTCTAAAGTGTGCCAACCAGAGTGTGTGGGTCACTTCACTTTCTGAGTAAAGCCAATTGAGTCTAAGATAATATTAAAGGCTGCAGTTAAGCTATCACTTTCAGTGTCCACGTGAATATTAAAATCCCCTGCTATAATTACCTGGTCAGTGTTTAAAACTAAATCAGATAAAAAATCTGAGATCTGGTCCAAGAATTGAGGGTAAGGGCCGGGTGGACGATACAAAACCACAAACAAAAGTGGTTTTAATGTTTTGCTGTTTGGATGAGAAAAAATAAGAATTAGATGTTCAAAAGAGCTGTAGTTAATAATTGGTCTAGGGCAAATTTGCAAATCTGAATGAAAGATGGTTGCAATTCCTCCCCCTCGCCCAGTACTTCTAGGAATGTGAAAATTTTGATAATTGGTAGGAGTTGACTCATTTATAATTACAAAATCCTCCTGCTGCAGCCAGGTTTCTGGTAGGCAAAATAGATCAATTTTATTATCACATATCAAGTCATTTACTAATAAAGTCTTTGAGGAGAGGGATCTTATGTTTAGTAAACCACATCTAATTACTCTATTTTCTTGTTTGGTCCGAGTCGTATTTATTTTAATGAGATTTTCAGTTTGCTTTTGTCAGGTTAACTTTTAGTCTATTTGATTTTGGCCGTGGGCAAGGCACTGTCTCAATGGGGTATTGAGTGGGTAACAGTACAGAAGCTGCAGAGAGGTGGGTTAAACTACGACTCTGCTTCCTGATCTGGACCCTGGTTTGTCAGTGTTTTGAAGGACCAGATTCCTAGAAAGAAGAGCTGCTCCATCCCAAGTGGGATGGATGCCGGATCACACCAGGTTTTCCCAAAAAAGTTTTCCAAATATCAATGTAGCCCACGTTGTTTGCTGGACACCACTCAGACAACCATCAATGAAATGACAGCATCCGGCTAAACATGTCGTCACTGGTCCGATCGGGCAGGGGTCCAGAAAAGATTACACAGTCCGACATCTTTTTAGCAAACTTACACACCGAAGCAAAACTAATTTTAGTGACCTCCGATTGGCGTAAACGGATGTCATTTCCACCAGCGTGAATAACAATTTTACTGTATTTACGCTTATCCTTAGCCAGCAGTTTCAGGTGGGATTTTATGCCGCCTGTTCTGGACCCTGGAAAACATTTGACTATGGTCGATGGTGTCTCTAAAGCCACGTTTCGGACTATGGAACTGCCAATTACCAGAGTCTGTTCCTCAGTGGGTGCGTCACTGAGTGGGGAAAATCTGTTAGAAACGCAGACAGGTTGGTGGTTCCCTTTGGGCAGAGAACTATGCTTTCTACGTACCGTCACCCAGCCGGCCTGAGATCCCAGCTGCGTGGGTTCTGTTGGTTCCGCGCTGGGCCTCGGCTATTTACTGGATTCTCAATAGTGCAGAGCCGGGCCTCTAAACCTGAAACCCTCGCCTCCAAAGCTACGAAAATGCTACATTTATTACACTTACCATTATCACTAAAGGAGGCAGGGGAGTAACTAAACATCTGACACAGTCCGACAGGAGAGAGGAGCCGCAGAGGGGGAATGAGAGATGGAAGCCATAGCTGCTACGAAGCTGCGCTAACGAACTAGCGAGACCCTAGCACACCGAGAAGAACCTCGTGAAACACAAATGGTTCCCAAAACGTAAAGTATACCGACTGGAAATAAGTGTAGTAGTGTGCTTGTGTGTTAAAAATAAGAAAGAAAGACCTCCACACAGAGAAAAACAGATTAATTGAAGAGAATCTGAGCACCAAGCAGCTCAGCGGAGCTCAGCAGTGACAACAGGAAGTGTCGCAATACTCACAATCCGACAAGCAACCACATCTCAGGGGCAGAGTTACAGTCTGGGTGCTTGCGAACAAGTGTACATCGTCTCCATTTGGTCCAAAATGCTGCTGCTCGTCTGCTTACTGGCACAAAGCAGACAGAGCACATTGCACCAGGTTTCAAGTCTATTCACTGGCTTGCTATTTCCTGCAGGATCCAGTTCAAAGTTTTATTGTTTCTTTTTAATGTTCTGAATGGTCTTGCACCGCTGTATCTATCAGAATAACTGCTGATTCACATTTGTACCAGAAGTTTGACATCTAGCACACAGAATCTTTTAGGGATTCCAAGGACAAAGATAAGTCTTGTGGTGATTGGGGTTTTTCTGTGGCAGGTACCAAGCTTAAGAATAGTCTTCCTTGCGACATCAGATATGCAAAAACTATGAACCATTTTAAGATGCTTCTGAAAACACATTTTTACGAGTTGGCTTTTATCCAAGCCTGAACTAAGCATTTGTCTGCTTTAACTGTAATTTTAGTACTGTTTTAATTACGTATTATAATTTCAGCATTGCATATATGTTTGATTTGATTGGGTTTCACTTTAAAAAGCACATGGGCTAGCAGCTGCTGTAGAAAACGTGCTATACAAAACACATTTGACCTTGACCTTAATTGCTGTTTTCACTTTACATGTCAAATTTTCTCTATCACCAACTCATGTAAAGCAGTTTGAATTACCCTGTTGTTGAAAGTATGCTATACAAATAAAATTGCCTTGCCTTGCTTGGAGAGAGTTTTGGCAAACTTATAAAGAGTTTCTGCACAACTGTTTTCTCCCAGTAGGAATTGCCCAGAAATCCTCCAAATGAAGAAGTCCAGATGAACAACCTCATTTTATTCCCTTTTATGTGGAGAAACTGCTCTCCTGCAATAATTGTGCTTCTTATTTATCTCTCAGAAAAACAAAAAAAAAATCAGGAAGAGTTAGAACTTCTGGATTATACACCCATTAAAATAACTCTTTAAAACCAGACTCTTTTACAAAGAACAATGGTAAATTTACTTCAAAAACTAAAACAAAGATGTCCTATTTGTTTTCTTGCTATTTCCATTCAGATATATATCATCTATGAACTGAGAGGGACCCTACATGCTGTATGAACGTCTGTTTCTTATCTACTGAACTTTGAGACTTTGCTTCGAAAACCAAAATATTTCAAAGCACATCCCAAGTGAATATATTTCCAGGCTTGTTCCAGGTATTGTTTCCCAAATAACTGATTGTTGAAGTATTCCACATATTTGAAAGCTTCATCCTTTCTGCTTACTTGGGGGGAAAAAAGAGGGTTAGCCAAACCACAAAGAGTAGTTATTTTCCATCATTCAGATGTTTGAATAAAAACTGATGGACTGTTTTTTGTTTTTAAGGTGTTTCAACTTGTCATCAAACATTCTTTAAGTTTAGTTTTACAATAATTTGGACACTGTCATCATTTGGCCTGTCATTTCACTTGCAGTCATTAGAAAAAGGTCTACCCTCTTGTGATTCTATGGTTTTGTGAATCAGGAGATCATATATATATATATATATATATATATATACACTACCGTTCAAAAGTTTGGGGTCACCCAAACAATTTTGTGTTTTCCATGAAAAGTCACACTTATTCACCACCATACGTTGTGAAATGAATAAAAAATAGAGTCAAGACATTGACAAGGTTAGAAATAATGATTTTTATTTGAAATAAGATTGTTTTTACATCAAACTTTGCTTTCATCAAAGAATCCTCCATTTGCAGCAATTACAGCATTGCAGACCTTTGGCATTCTAGCTGTTAATTTGTTGAGGTAATCTGGAGAAATTGCACCCCACGCTTCTAGAAGCAGCTCCCACAATTTGGATTGGTTGGATGGGCACTTCTTGCGTACCATACGGTCAAGCTGCTCCCACAACAGCTCAACGGGGTTCAAATCTGGTGACTGCGCTGGCCACTCCATTACCGATAGAATACCAGCTGCCTGCTTCTTCTCTAAATAGTTCTTGCACAATTTCGAGGTGTGTTTTGGGTCATTGTCCTGTTGTAGGATGAAATTTGCTCCAATCAAGCGCTGTCCACTGGGTATGGCATGGCGTTGCAAAATGGAGTGATAGCCTTCCTTATTCAGAATCCCTTTTACCCTGTACAAATCTCCCACCTTACCAGCACCAAAGCAACCCCAGACCATCACATTACCTCCACCATGCTTAACAGATGGCGTCAGGCATTCTTCCAGCATCTTTTCAGTTGTTCTGCGTCTCACAAACGTTCTTCTTTGTGATCCAAACACCTCAAACTTGGATTCATCCGTCCACAGCACTTTTTTCCAGTCTTCCTCTGTCCAATGTCTGTGTTCTTTTGCCCATCTTAATCTTTTTCTTTTATTGGCCAGTCTCAGATATGGCTTTTTCTTTGCCACTCTGCCCTGAAGCCCAGAATCCCGCAGCCGCCTCTTCACTGTAGATGTTGACACTGGTGTTTTGCGGGTACTATTTAATGAAGATGCCAGTTGGGGACCTGTGAGGCGTCTGTTTCTCAAACTAGAGACTCTAATGTACTTATCTTCTTGCTCAGTTGTGCAACGCGGCCTCCCACTTCTTTTTCTACTCTGGTTAGAGCCTGTTTGTGCTGTCCTCTGAAGGGAGTAGTACACACCGTTGTAGGAAATCTTCAATTTCTTAGCAATTTCTCGCATGGAATAGCCTTCATTTCTAAGAACAAGAATAGACTGTCGAGTTTCAGATGAAAATTCTCTTTTCCTGGCCATTTTGAGCGTTTAATTGACCCCACAAATGTGATGCTCCAGAAACTCAATCTGCTCAAAGGAAGGTCAGTTTTGTAGCTTCTGTACCGAGCTAAACTGTTTTCAGATGTGTGAACATGATTGCACAAGGGTTTTCTAATCATCAATTAGCCTTCTGAGCCAATGAGCAAACACATTGTACCATTAGAACACTGGAGTGATAGTTGCTGGAAATGGGCCTCTATACACCTATGTAGATATTGCACCAAAAACCAGACATTTGCAGCTAGAATAGTCATTTACCACATTAGCAATGTATAGCGTGTGTTTCTTTAAAGTTAAGACTAGTTTAAAGTTATCTTCATTGAAAAGTATAGTGCTTTTCCTTCAAAAATAAGGACATTTGACCCCAAACTTTTGAACGGTAGTGTATATATATATATATATATATGTGTGTGTGTGTGTGTGTGTGTGTGTGGTCTTGACCCTATTCTACAGCAATATAAATGTAACCTCAAGTGTAAGAAAACGTTTGAGGTTTGCTGAGGAGAGTTACCAGAAACTTGAATATTAAGTCTTAGAAATCCTCGTAAACCATAATACACACTTATTGGGACATATGATAAAGATATACTGTATAAAACCTCAACCCTTAAAATGAAACATTGGGTATGGCATTAGCAGAATATCCCACTGAGAAATATGAATAAAACAAGTTTCAGTTTGAATACCTTAATTAAGGGATGGATGAGTTGATGAACAGAGGGGTGGATGAAAGCACGGATAGATATCTGAGTTGTTATACAAAGTATTGAGTAATGCATTGTGGGATTTAGTGATAAGAGGTTTTACCATATTTTTCCTAACAGCATTCGTGTTGTTTTTGCTCAGTAAGGATCAGAAGATGTTTTTATTGGAAAAGATTATTTCTTTTCCGAAACATTTATCCTAAAACCAAAACTCTTTACTGGGTGTACTGGGATTCTAGGCTGGTGTCGGAGGACTTAAATGTTATTTTTCTGCACTACCACATCTTGAATGGTAACAAATAACGTCTAATGTGTCCCAGCTGAGTCCCATCAAGGATGTCTATCTTCTCTCAGCAGGAAAAAATTAGCAGAAACATTAAAGTGACACAGGGGAACATGGCTGCATCACATGACAACATTTTGTCTTGTCACAAACTCGAGAGCAATGGGTTCAGCTGATTTATTTCAGTTGATAAGGACATTAAAATAAGATCTGGGAGGACTGTCATGACAGGCATGAAACATGTTTTTCATTTAGACTTATGGAGATTAAGTTTCTTATTGTTTGTAGATTTATTCCCTGGTGCATTAAAAAGCATTCATGAATATACATTGTGGTATTTTTTGTAATACAGACACAAAAAATGCATACATTTCAGGAGGGAAATTATGCATGGTAGGAACTTTTACAAGAAAAATCATAAATGTGTAGTGTGTGTTTGTCTTCAGCCATTCTACTTCAATACTGCACAACCATCTTTAACTATAGTATAAACCAAATGTCAATTAGCTTATGTTTCTAATAGCTTTGAACTGCAACCCTGAAATCTTCCAATTGGTTTTCTTGTAGCCTGAAAAACAAACAAAGAAAACTTCCTTTGGTTGCTCATGTACCAGCAGAGCCAAGCTTTGAGGTTTTTTAAAAATGTGCTTTAAAGGTCTCATTCACATTTTTTTTTAATTAATTTGCTGTAGTCTCTAGTTTGAATGAATCCTTTGTTTTATTTATTTTTTTGTGGAAAATTTTTTCTCCTGTTTTTTCGAAGTAGAGATGGGTATTGTTTGGGTTTCATCCGATACCAGTTCTCGAAACGGTGCCGAAAGAATGGAAAACATGTAAACTTCGACCACGAACCTGTTATATTTCTTTATTTTAGTAGGGCTGCCCAACGATGACAAATTTTGATCTAATCACAGGGTAGCTGTGAATTAATCACGAATAATCACCATGCCTAAATATCACTGAAAAACCACATTTTTTAATATAAATAAAGGACAACTCCAGATTTGTTGCTCTTTTTACAAATGACATATAGCAGAAATCAATGGAATTTTTGTTCCAAACTCCACAATGACATTTACAATGTATATGTGGTCTCCTATGAAAAATAAAACAAACACAGCTAAGGTAGAACGAACCAAAATATATGAATACACTTAAAATTTGGACATCATCAGTCTCTGTGAAACATCACATAAAACAAATGTAATAGTAATCAAATGTCAAAATGTACTACTTTCCCGTAAGAAAACCATCAGCAGATAAAACTATCCGGATCATCAATGTAAACATTAGGAGTGCATGCTCTTATTGTGAATGTCTACGTACACAGATACAGTGGGGAGAATAAGTATTTAATACACTGCTTATTTTTTAAGTTTTCCCACTTACAAAGCATGTAGAGGTCTAAAACAAAAATGCAGAAAATCACGGTGGATTATTTTAAAATAATTAATTTCCATTTTCTGCTAATTCAGCAGCTTGTGTCTTGACGAAGACCAGGAGGTGGGAGCACATTACACCAGTCTTAAAATCACTGCATTGGCTCCCCGTATGTTTTAGGATCGGTTTTAAGGTTCTTTTAATGGTTATCAAGTGTCTTAAAAGTTCTGGGCTTTCTTATCTTTCAGAAATGCTTTTACTGGATGAACCCTCGCGGTCTCTGCGCTCCTCTGGCAGCCGTCTCCTTATTATTCTCAAAGTCAGGACACGCGTCTTTCCATTATTATGGCCCTCACCTCTGGAACAGGGCTGCACGGTGGCGCAGTGGTTAGCGCTGTTGCCTTGCAGCAAGAAGGTCGTGGGTTCGTATCCCGGTCCAGGGTCTTTCTGCATGGAGTTTGCATGTTCTCCCCGTGCATGCGTGGGTTCTCTCCGGGTACTCCGGCTTCCTCCCACAGTCCAAAAACATGCATGATAGGTGAATTGATCATTCTAAATTGTCCGTAGGAATGAATGTGAGTGTGAATGGCTGTCTGTCTCTCTGTGTTGGCCCTGCAACAGACTGGCGTCCTGTTCAGGGTGTACCCTGCCTAACGCCGGATAATTGCTGGGATAGGCTCCAGCTGCCCCGTGACCCTGAATTGGATAAGCGGTTAAGAAGATGGATGGATGGACCTCTGGAACAGGCTGCCAGAGGACCTCAGGACCGCAGAGAATGTTCATGTTTTTAAGAGCAGGTTCAATACTCAACTTTTTAGCGTAGCCTTTAACTATTTATTATTTACTAATATCTGTTTTAATCGCTCTGCATATATTATTTAATAGAATTCTTAGTTTAGCTTTTAACTAGCTCTTATTTATTAATTATTTATCTGCTTTGCATTTTTATTTGATCATATCTTATCATTCTTTTACACTTTATAATTTACAATGCTATCAGTCTTAAAATTTCTATCAGTATTTTACTACTTAATCTTATTTTCTACTGTTTGTTTTAAGATTTATTTTAGTCATCCTGCTAGTGTTTCCTCCATGGGAGCCCTCCGCATTGGGGCCGGTGGTCGGCTGTAGCTGTCTGGGAGCACCCCAGGTAGTGCTTGGCACCAGCCCTCCTTCCTCTGGGCGCCCTGGGTTGGTGCCCTGGCTGCTGCTGCTGATCTGCTCCCATGATGGCGTTTCCTGGCTCATCTGTACTCAGCCAGTTGTTGCTTTTATTTTTGCTTTTATGTGTGTGTGTGTGTGCATGGGAGATGGGTTGGGTTGGGATGGGGGGTGAAGCGGGGGTTGTAGTTGTAATGATGTTTTTTATTTTGGGTTGGGAAGGGTGGGGTTTGTGGGGTCATTTTATTCTGTAAAGCACTTTGAGAAGATATGTCTTTTAAAAAGTGCTTTATAAATAAAGTTTGATTTATGATGTTCTGCGGTCTACGGATTGCGGGTCATATGTCCTGAGGGTTCTGCTGGACCTTACAGCGGCCTTTGACACCGTGGACCATTTCATACTTTTGTCCCGATTGAACCAGGTTGTGGGTATTCAGGGAACTGCCCTTGACTGGTTAAGATCCTATCTTAGTGATAGAAGTTTTTGTGTAAGGTTGGGGGACTGTGCATCTGAGGCCTCCCCTCTGCCCTGTGGGGTCCCCCAGGGCTCTATTTTAGGACCTTTGCTTTTTAATCTTTACATCCTTCCTTTGGCAGCTATTTTTAGGCGATATGGCCTTTTTTATCATTTGTATGCCGACGACTGCCAATTTTATGTTTCTTTTAAACCCCAAGAGTCGCTGCAATCAGCCGTGGATTGCCTGAATGAAGCCAAGGACTGGCTCTCTAACAATTTCTTACATTTGAATCTGTCTAAGTTAGAGGCTCTTTTATTTGTTCCCCCCTCGCCCGCTGCATTGAGCCCTGTCCTGCCGCCCTGCTTCTCGAGCTTAGTGAAACCCACTATTACAAACCTTGGTGTGATTCTGGACCGTGAATTAAGGATGGACTCTCACATTAGCCAGGTGGTGAGATCCTGCTTCTTTCAGCTCCGCCGGCTGTCAAAATTGAAGCCCATCCTGACTAAACGTGATTTGCATACTGTAATTCATGCATTTGTGATTTCACGCCTGGATTACGCAAACTCTCTTTTTTATGGGTCGACTACTGCTGCAACTGCACGCTTACAGCTAGTACAAAACGCGGCTGCTCGCCTTTTGACTGGCACTAGACGAAGGGAGCATGTCACCCCCGTTTTGGCCCGGCTCCACTGGCTCCCGGTACGTTTCCGTGTTCGTTTTAAAATTTTACTTTTTGTTTTTAAGTCACTTTACTTGTACGCGCCCCCGTATTTGTCTCAGCTGGTTCAGCCATATCTACCAGGCCGGTAACTTCGGTCAGCAGAGCACCGCTTCCTGCAGGTCCCACGGGTTCGAACGAGGATGCGAGGGGAACGTGCATTCTCGATCTGTGCACCTCGCCTCTGGAACCAACTCCCCATGGCAGTGATGTTTGCCCCCTCACTTTCTGTTTTTAAATCCCGCCTGAAGGGTAATTTTTATTCTCTGGCTTTTAATGTGGCATAGTTTTGCCTTATCTTAATGTGTTTCTCTATTTTATTGCTTGGTTGTGTTTTCTATTGTTGTTTTGATGTACAGCACTTTGGTCGGCCTCGGCTGTGTATAAACGTGCTTTATAAATAAAGTGGTATGGTATGGTATGGTATTTGATTTGATTTTATGGCATGGCATAAGTATTAGAAAACACCAGACAAGCAGAGCTCAATATTTTGAGCAGAAACCTTTGTTTGCAGTTACAGAGATCAGCTGTTTTCTGTAGTTCTTCCCCAGGTTTGCACACACTGCAGCAGGGATTTTGGCCCTCCCCTCCATACAGATCTTCTCCACAGCGTTTAGGTTTCGGACCTGTTGCTGGACAACACGGAATTTATGCTCTTTCCAAAGATTTTCCATTGGATTCAGGTCTGGAGACTGGATAAGCCACTTCAGGACCTTGAGATGCCTCCTACGGAGCCACTCCTTAGTTGTCCTGGCTGTGTGTTTCAGGTCGTTGTCATGAAGTTTGAAGTTTATTTATTTAAAAGGGACAGTGCATGGCACTCGGCCATACCAGAATTAGCTACAAGCTAAATTTCATCTGTAGTCCCTAGCAAAACATACAAATAATCCAACAAGCCATAAAACATCAACAAATAATATTTCAGACAGCCATAAAATGTCACATTGTTAGAGACACAATAAAACACAAGAGCAGCAGTAAAAAGTAGCAGCACTAAGATTTCACACTATTAGAAACAGAATAAAACACAAGAGAAATGCAATGTTGAAATACAACATTACTTTTTTTTTTTTTCTTCCCTTTTGCGATTATGATTGATGGGTACATGATTGATTAGATTTTAGCCATAATTTGATCTTATTTTTGAAACCATAAAAGGTCGTGATGTCTCTGATCTCATTTGGTACTGAATTCCAGTCTTTGGAGGCACTGATGGAGAAGGCTGATCTGCCAAACTCAGTGCGTCTGTGCTGTATGGCACAGTGGCCCATACTGGCCGCCCTGGTTGTTCTCCTGTCTGAGAGTAATGAAATAAATTCCTTTAATGGATGCGCTGACAGATTATTAATTACTCTGTACACCAGACAAACATTGGCAAACAGCACAAAGTTTTCAAAAGTGAAAAGTTTGTGCTTTTGAATGATATTGCAGTAGTGATAGCCTGATGGCTTTTTGTCTAATACTTTGAGAGTTTGTTTATATATCGTATGTAGTGGAGAAAGTATTGTTTTTCCGGTTTGTGACCAACTTGTTATGTATGTATAATTTCGCACCATCTAGTGTTAACTGATTATGAATGTATTTAAAATTTCTTAAATTAAATTTAACAGTATTTAAAACCTGCTTTATGTGTTTCTTAAACAACAACTGTGAATCAAGAGTAACTCCCACATATTTAAAATGGAAGACCCAGCCACGCCCCATCTTCTATGCTCTTACTGAGGGAAGGAGATTGTTGGCCAAGATCTCATGATACACAGCCTCAATATGGTGCAGTCTTCCCATCCTCTTTGCATAAAAGCATCCCCAAAGAAAGATGTTGCCACCTCCATGCTTCACAGTTGGGATGGTGTTCTTGGTGTTCTTCTTCTTTCTCCAAACACGGTGAGTGGAATTTAGACCCAAAAGCTCCACTTTTGTCTCATCACTCAGACCACATGATCTTCTCCCATTCCTCCTATGGATCATCCAGATGGTCATTGGTGAACTTCATTCAAGCCTTGGCATATGCTGGCTTGAGCAGGGGGACCTTGCGTGCACTGCAGGATTTTAATCCATGACGGCGGAGTGTTTTACTGATGGTTAACTTTGAGACTGTGGTCCCAGCTCTATTCAGGTCATTGACCAGTTCCTTCCGTGTAGTTCTGGGCTCATCCCTCACTCTTCTCATGATCATTGATGCCGTATGAGGAGAGATCTGTCATGGTGCTCCAGACCGAGGGAGATTTACCGTCATCTTGAACTTCTTCCATTTTCTAATTATTGCACCAACAGTTGTTGCCTTCTCACCAAGCCGCTTCCCTATAGTCCTGTATCCCATCCCAGCCTTGTACAGCTCTACAATTTTTATACCTGATGTCCTTGCACAGCTCTTTGGTCTTGGCCATTGTTGAGAGGCTGGAGTTTGTTTGAATGTGTGGACAGGTGTCTTTTATACAGGTAAAGAGTTAAAACAGGTGCAGTTAATACATGTGATCAGTGGACAACAGGAGGGCTTCTTAAAGAAGAACTAAAATGTCTGTCGGAGCCTAAATTATCACTGGTTAATAGGCGACCAAATACTTATGTCATGCAATAAAAAAATAAAATAAAATAAAATGGAAAGCATCCACTGTGTTTTTTTGCATTTTTGCTTTAGATTATGCCCCTCACAGTTGAAGATAACCTTTGATAATAATTACAGACCTCTACATGCTTTGTAAGTGGGAAAACTTAAAAAAATCTGCAGTGTATACATTTTGTCCAATCACATGCTCCCACGGACAGAATAAATTACCCCGTTGGGTAATCATAGCTGTTGATCTGCAGGCAGAATCTGCACTTTACTCCATTTGGAGATGGCAATTACATTACTCACTTCAGACAAAAAGGTTAACATGAGGAAACATTTAGCCCATTGTAGCGACCATAAGTAAAGGACTCTCAGAACGAGCCGTTTCCTGACCTGTAAACTACCAGAGGAAAACATGCACACAGCAGCTGCCACCTCACACCTGTCTGTGGTGCATATCGGGCTCTATGGAGCACATCTAATTGGGTGCACTGGGATGGATGGACTGGCAACCTGTGCAAGGTGCACTGCACCTCTTGCTTGATAACTGCTGGAGATATGCACCAGACCCTCCAAGGAGAAGTGGGATAAATAATGGATGGAATTTATTTACCTGGACTCCTTACATGGAGATAAAAAAAGTCTGTGCATCACGTAAAGAGGAAGGTATGAAAACTAATCTGTAAAATTAACAGAGAGCCTTCAGATTTTTCCGTTAGCGTTCTAAAAAACGGTCAAATATGGAGAATATTCCGTTAATGCAACCCCTGATATATATATATGAGATGTGAGAGGTTCAACAATTTAGACAGGAAAGCTCTTAATAGGTTTGTGGGTGGCTCTTAAAACAGCCATCATAGCTGCCAAGGCATGGCTCCCTCCGCCGAGAAGGGAGCCATGAACAGCTTCCTAAACTGGGCAGCCTTTCTAAAGGAGTTGTTGGCCGCAGTACGAATTACATCCAAATCGGCCCAGAAGAAAATACAGAAGCACTTCCGAGGCGTTCATAAGTCCAAGGAGAATATAAACATGCTAAAATGAAGGCGTTTGGGGCAGATTAAACCTTTTTACAAGCAGCATTTAGACTGCCCTGAGCACTCCTGTTCTACGTATACAGCTGATCAACACAGGATGTATAAATACTGCTTCTCAGGGTGAAAAACATCAAATTTGCTAAAAATAAGGTCCAGGTTGAAACAAAACGGAATTTCCCTTTAAGGGGGGTTCCAACCTTCAACCCGCACGTTAAGCCTAGTTTATACTTTTCCATCAGAAAGTTTGCACCCAGACGCAGACGTATTGTCGGAGACGTTTTTCGTTTTTAGTTCTCTGTTCGTTTTTCAGTGTTGCAAAGCAATTCCCAACCAGGAAAGCAGGGGGTGCTGACTTTTTATGGTGGGTCTGCCTAACATTGTCTTTTCTAGATAACATGAATTTATTTTCTTCAGCTTGTAAACTAATTCCCCCTCAAGGAGCAATGGACGACAGAAAGCAAGTTTTGATTAAGCTGTGGAGCTTTTTAGTTTTAGTGCATGCTCATAGAATATTCTAAAAATGCATGGAAACAAACACAGCATACTGTTTTGTTGTTTCTCCACACCTCCTTTTGTTTAAAATCGGCAAAAGACCAAATTAGATAAACTGTCATTTCAATATAATTACATCTGATCCATCTACATTTGATGGCATAAACTACTGAGCACTGTTCTGGTGAAATTCTGTCTGGCTGTTTTTGAGCTGAGTAGTCACTGGTGACGGAGACGGATAGTTAGAAAATCGTGCTTTAATGCGTAGGTGACGGAGAGCCCTTGCATAGATGGATAATGGCGTTGTGTCTATCCGTTTTGACCTAGATGGAAAAGTATAAACTTGGCTTAAGAGTGCATTGTGGATTATCACTCCTAACGGTTGCAGATCTGTCTTTGGTCTTGTCATCTTGGCTGTATTCCAACAGCTGAATTAATACGCTGCTAAAGCACTCCTCCACGCCACAACCAGGAACCAGATATGCTGCGACTACAATGATTGACTCCCACAACCTCCCTAAAAAGATAATATAGTGAGGGAATTAATAAACCCTGTAACAATGGCCCTCTGACCCTTGAGTTTTACCATCTTAGTGCGGGTTTTCATTTTGGGTCTGAAGCTGGCTTTAGATTGTTTTTTGGGTCTACTTTGCTAATTACACCTATTTCACTGTCTGTCCGTCCATCCATGCATAGGCGGCTCATGCGTCTATCGCAGAACAGAAGGGATGCACACAGCACAATCAACCATGCAAAAAGAGCAATTTAAAGAGGCCAACAGTCATGTTTTTACTCAGTCGGAGAAAGCTGGCGTACTCAGAGATAATTTAGAGGCAAAAAGGACATTCTTCCTTCATTAGCTGTGACATGTTTTTATGGACTCCTTTTTATTCCTTTACAAACCTTAGATTTCTGTTTATGGATTTCCTGTGATTATTTCTCTACTTCACTGCTGCTTGCCCGTAAGGCTTTTGTTGTAATTTGTTTCTTTTTTGCACATGACAGACATCCTAATTAATTAAAGCGTCAGCTTCCTTAGTGGTCTTAAAAAAAGATGGTTCACTTTGGACCCCAGGGCTTACTGAGAACCAAAGAAGCCTTTTTTACGATCAGATAATGATTTTAATCATCACATGTGCTCTGAAGTTTATCGATCTGACACACCCCTAAAGACTAAACTTGGGGAAATGTCCTATTACAAGTATTGGGAGCAGAAGAAAGTGCTTTATTTTACTTGTGTAATGTAAAATATGTGCATATTCTATTTATTCTTTCATTCTTGCTCTGCAGCTCAACTAGCTTCCTCTGTCTGTCAAGCATGATATCATTAACAGCACATCAAGTTTTCCTCCTGCCTTCTTTGACCCACACGGAGACGGTGATGACATAAAGACAGCACATTAATGCCTCTTGGTTCTCGGTCCGGCTGCGTAAATGGGGCTATGAAGAGCAAATGGCAACCAGAGTCTGCAATGAAACGGTGCAGGTTTGACTTTCTGCATTCACCCGAAAGTGCCCTTTATCAGCCCGTAACAGCTTTATCCTGTTCTGCATAATGTCAAGCCAGTCCCGGCGGGACAGATCTCGGGGCCATTAGAGAGCAAACACAAGGAGACCGCCATGCATGCTCGGCCCTACACGGACAATTTACTTCCAACAATTATGCTGACAAAAACACGATGGAGGCAAACCCCCAGAGCCACGGCAGGGGAAGCATATCAACACCGAATGTTCCCAGTCAGTCAGCAGGTAGGTCTCAGAGGGAGGCACACTATGTTTGAGGGGGAGTCTTCCAGACCAAAATTTTTTTAAATGAGTATTTATTGATATTGAGACTAGAGGTCTATTATTTAAGACAGAGGTCAACAATGCAGTTTCCTCCAGGGCCAACGCTAATCTGTGCAGACAGTTGAAGCGCCTTCTGTTACATTTATTTCATTCCAGTCCTTGTGTCCAAACCAGGTTTTACCTTCAGCTTTAGGCTCTCAGTTAAAAAAAAATTCTCTTTTTTTTTTTTGGTTCTGACTTTTCCACAGTCAAAAATGGAAATAAAAAGGTTCACAGTGAGTCCATCCTTCCATGAGGAAAACCCACACACCTCTTTACTCTAAACTCCGCTTTCCTGCAACTTTTAGATGAGTTCCTGGTCCAGCCCACCTGAATCTAATTGTTAAATTGTCTCCTCTCCTTGGTATTGCTGATGACCTAACTATTTGATCCCCCAGGATAGAGAACCTATCCTGGAGGTCCTCTTAGACGTCAAATTTCAAATCATTTTGAGTAATTTTTCAAAAACAATGTTGCAATTTCATTTTAAACGTAAATCATAAATAATGTTCTTTTTAAAATCTTTATTTATTTGCAGGGCCGTGCAGAGACCTTGAGAGGGGCAGGTGCTCAGAGTTCAAAAAGGGGCACGTTACATATACCAAGATTTTAAAACCCAGCAACATGACTTACTCCTGACTTGCTCTACCTTCTACACTCTCTGGCTCTTCCTCTTTCTCTCCTTCCACCTCCTCACCTGACCTATCTCGCTGTCCATCTGCAAACAAGGCACAATATTGCTTTCACGTTAATCTGTTATTTTATTAACCGTACTCGACGACACTAAGGTTATTATAGTTAACTAAAACTAAACTAAAAAGTAAAACTAGGTGTGATGAAACATTTTAGGGAAACTGAAATAAAAAATAAAAAATAGAGCTTAGAAAAAAAAACTGTGTGAAATGATATTGTGTCCTTATGAAACTAAAATAAAAGATATACAGAAAATATGTTTAGTTTTACTTTTCAATATGGTCAAATTTGTCAAAAGCATTAGAAGGCAGGGACGTCTACATCAGTGGTTCTCAACCTTTTTTCAGTGATGTACCCCCTCTGAAATATTTTTTCAGCCAAGTACTCCCTGACCAGCGCAAAGCATTTTGGGTTGAAAAAAAAAAAAGACCTACAACAGAGCACTGTGCCATCAGTGTCACCTTTATGAAACTTTGGAACTGATAAACATGCTCAAAATTCATATCTATAACGAAATCCATAACTAAATGTATTGCAAATATTTATCATCACTCAAATGTTGTGATTCAATCTTATTTAGTGAAAATAGTGACCATGTAACCATTTAAAACCATAAGATTAACCATTTTAAAACTCCATAAATGTGCAAAACACCATCTTTAGGATAATGAAATTGAATAGCCCTACTCAATATAAAATTCATTTTATGAGCTTATACTTATTAAATAATTATTTTAAAGGATTTTTGCATGGATGCTACTTTTTAAATATTTCTATTGTCAAATTTCACCTACCCCCATTTGAGAACCACTGGTGTACATGACGGCATTGTGTTTCTATTGTAATACCTGTTCTGAACTTCTTAGATCTTGCCAACGACAAATATCCAGTATTATAATAAAAAAATACTGAAACTAATAATAACTAAACTAAACATTTTTTAAACAATAAAAACTAAACTGAAACAAGAAGTAAGTCACTCTGGAAACTAACTGAAACTCAACAGAATAAATAACAAAAGTTAAAAACGAAATAAAAATTAAAATAATGGAAAAATACAAAACTACAGTAACGCTAGACAACACTAATCTAAAACAATGTTAGAAAAACATTATAGATCTAATCTGAAACGACATAAATAACTGGTACAAGTGCTACCTGGTGAGCTATTTGCTATCCAACTGGTGATGGATCCACTGCCTTCAGCAGCCTCACTCAGCTCCTTTTTCCTCTCTTTCAACCTCCTCTCCTTACGACGCATGTCTGTGTTGCAAACTGAAGAACCAAAAAAAAAAAAAAAAGCTCCGGTGCATGAAAAATTATTTTGTCTGCAATGACAAGAACAGTGCAGTGTCAGTCACAAGCGGTCTACTGCTCTGCTGGCGCACCTCCTCTGATTTCAGTGCGGTTATCATACACACACACCTGCTGCCTGCCTGCAGGTGTGTGTGTGTGATCTATATGATGTGCGTCGACGTTCGCCGCTGCGCAGGGGTGGGCGCCTCAGAACTCCTGACCTGATTTTTACTATCCTTTAATAATGCGCAAACAGGAATATGTATTATTTAAAAAAAATAATAAATAAGAACCCAAGAAAAAAGTGCACTTTCTCTCCAGGAATAAAAAGGGCAGGTGCTCAAGCCCCCTCTGATGTTTAGGTGTGCATGTGCCAGTTTATTTGTATAACTAGTTGAACAAATGCAACTGAAAAGTTTATACTGAGCTCGAACCTCCATGTTGTATAGTTTAATCTAACTTGGCTAATAAGAATAGTCTTCATTTGAAATATAATTTCAAAGATTCACTGCTACAGATTAAAGAGATTTTACACAAGAGTATGGGTGATGTGGTTTCCAAGCTGATCTTTAGATTTTTTCAGAGTCACAGGTATTTTCTTAAAGAGCAACTCACCCCCTACCAGAGTCTTACTCAACCTACATCTCCAGTTTGAAAAATGCAGCAAAAGGAGGAGTTGCCTTCTGTATGAGGCAGACAGCGGGTTAGCATGGCGTCGTACTTTTAATTCTGGCAATCTGACTGGCTGTTCTGCAGCTCTCACAAACGTCCGTACACAAAGACAGTCTCCATTTGTTAAGACAGCATCACAGCCATGAATGAGTGAAAGGACATGGCATGATGGCTTGAGTCTGATCCAAGTCCAAGTCATCACACCTCTGCTCAGAACTACCAGTAAACCTACAGTCTGAGAGCGAAATGCTGTGTTAGGAACATATGGAACGATCATTTAGGGCTTTATACGTAAGGAGGAAGATCTTAAACTCTATTCTGGATTTAATAGGGATCCAGTGGAGAGAAGCCAAAACAGGAGAAATGTGGTCTCTCTTTTTAATACTCATCAGAACTCTTGCTGTAGCATTTTGGATTTACTGAAGGCTTTTAATTGCATTTTGTGGACTTCTGATGATAAGGAATTACATTAGTCCAGCGTTGAAGTAACAAATGCACGGGCCTGTTTCTCTGCATCACTCCTGGACAGGATGTTTCTAATTTTAGCAATATTCTTGAGGTGTAAGAAAGAAATATTAGAAACCCGTTTAATATGGGATTTTAATGTCATTTCCTGGTCAAAAATTACACCGAGGTTCTTTACTTTATTACAGGAGGCCAATTTAATGTCATCAAGATGAATTGAATAACTTTGCAGATTCTTATTTATGGGTTCTGGTCCAAAGAAAACAATTTCTGTCTAGTCTAAATTTAAAAGCCGAACGTTTAGAGTCATCCAGGTTTTTTTTTTTTGTCTTCAATACATGCCTGTAATCTTTTCAATTGAATAGATTAATCAGAATTATGGATATATATAGTGGTGTATCATTGGCATAACTGTGGAAATTTATCCCATGCTGTCTGTCATTTTAGCAATTGGAAGCATATATTTAGTAAGCACAAGAGCAATTAACCTAAGAATACTCAGGAGGAATAACATCACACACAGACTGCTGGTGTGCTTTTACAGTCTCCATCCAAAGCATATCAACATATACTGTATATGCATCTGGTACACCAGCTGTACAGTAGCTCTACAGGGGCATAAACACCATCCAAATGATTGTTGGTTGATTGATGCCCTCTCCCCTCACTGGAAGACTTACAGTGGCTCAAAAAAAGCCTCTAACATCATAAAGGACATATCACATCCTGGCCACTTTCAGTTTGAACTGTTGCCCTCAGGCAGAGAGTACAGAGCAATCACAGCAAGGAAATACAGACTTAAACACAGCTTTTATCCAACTGCAATATCCTGCATAAATACTGCTCAAACATAATAGAAACTGTGCAGTATGTTTTTATTCACCTACGTGTATGTGTTATGACCATGGGTGTGTGGGCTTTGGCCACTGCTTTGACATATTTTAACTTTTTTTTTTAAATAAATGCTGCACTGATCGGAGAGCACTTTTTAAAATTTCGTTGTACCTGTGACGATGACAAATAAGGAGAAATTGAATGGATTTAGGTGTGTTGAAACTGAGACATATTTAAAAGTTGCAGGACTGCTGCTCTCGAGGACTGGATTTTCGGACCACTGTTCTAAACTCTATTGAATAATGTTTCAAATTCGTTGCCAGATTTGAGAAGCATAAATTATTCTTCTAGTTTGACCTTTTCCTTCAGGGGTCACCACAGCGAATTAGTCTGTCTTCATTTAGTCCTGTCCACTGGATCCTCTGCCCCTCACACCAAACTTCATGTCCCCTTTCACCACATCCATTAATCTCACTTTTGGTCTTCCTCTCCTGTTCTGCCTGGTAGCTCCAACTTCAGCATCCTTCTGCTGATAAAATCCTCTTTTCTCCTCTGAATATGTTAAAACCATTTCAATCTGGCCTCCCAAACAACTAACATGAGCTGTCCCTCTGATGTACTCATTCCTGATCCTATCCATTCTCATTACTCGCAAAGAGAATCTCAACATCTTGAGTTCTGCAACCTCCATTTCTGCTTCCTGTCTTTTCCTCATTGCTACCATCTCTAAACTATACAATATCTCATACACTTTTCCTTCAATTCTTGCTGAATCTTTATTACACCAGACAATTTTCTCCACCCATTCCAACCAGCTTGCACACGCTTCTTAACCTCTTTTTTACTTTCTCCATTGCTCTGGACTGTTGACCCTGGTAGTTGAAGAAGTCTTTTATTTATTAAAAGTCAAATATACATATATATATATAATAAATTAAGGCAAGGCATTTTTTTATAGCACACATTTTCAACAGCATACGGTGATAAAGAAACAAACAGCAAAAACAAAGTAAAAACAGCAATTCGGAAAGAAGGGTAAAAAATATAACTTAGAAAAAGTAAAACACAACAAACAAACAAGCGTCATAGTAGTTTACTCAAAGTAGAATTAAATTAAAAAAATTGCAAGAAATGGAAAAAAAAAATGAAAGCTTTCCTCACTCCATCCTTACTAATGTCATCTACTTCCTGATTCACAACAGTCACATCTTCCACTCATAACAGATCATAACATAAGATTTAATTCTTAAAAATTATTTAATTTGACAAAAATATAAAATGATGTGCAAATTCTTCAGACTAAAATAATTTTAAATACCTGACATAATTGTAATATAATAAATAATATATTTGACTAGGATAAAAACTGTCAAATATTTTTTTTCACAGTAAAAATAATTAAAACCAATATTTACAGTAGGTAATGTAAATGTATTGAACCACTCAACCTTCAAACGGCACAAGAGATGGACAGTAACCTTAAAATGAAAAATCTTGTGTACAAACAAGAGGTCTTGTGCGTTTTTGGCTAAAACAATCATCCGGTTCTGTAAAGCTACTCAGTGTGTAGAGTAGCCAGAAGTTTTACTCATGAGAAGTAGCGATACTTCATAAAAATATTACTCAAGTACAAATAAAAAATACGGTCTGGCAAAGCTTACCAGACCCAAGTAAATGCAACGTGTTACTACCCACCTCTGCTAAATTCAGTCTGATAACTTATTTTCTGCCTTATACGTTGTATTTTGATCGCTGTAGTATTGATCCACCAGGAGGAGCTAGAGTCTGTTTCTGATTGGTTTGTTAGAAGGGCGGATGGGTGGATGTTTTACATGGTGGATGAAAACTCCAAGATGTCTTCTGGGCGCCTCAATCAGATGAAATATTCCCACAAATTATGGTCCAACATCTTGAACTTTCCCTGTTACTCTTTGATATGAAAATCTGTTACTCTGTGTTATGAAAATCCATTTGCAGAGTCAGGAACTCAGTCAGGACAGAAGACCCAGCATTGGACAAGATTCCCACTGGTCAACCTCATCGCTGCACGTCTGTTCCCTACAATGCAAAACATAAATGCATAAGTTTAAATAACAAACAGCACTAAGCCTTTTTCTTCCTGAAGGAATCCAAAGTCATTTCAAAAGTACCAGCGCCTCCTCTTGATCTTCATTCCTTTAACCATTTCCAACTAAAACAAACCTACAGAAGCCCCTCACCTCCCCACATTTCTCCTCTTACATCCCAACACAGCTGGATTCAACCATTTAGCTTCACAAAACCAAAACTATCCAGAGGTCGGTCGCTTACCATCGCAATACCATCGGAGAAAGAAATAAAACAAACAGCAGCAGTGAAAATAAATGATCCGAGAGGCCAGAGAGGTTATCAGGAGAGAGTTAAACCAAACACAAACTGGGGCTGATCGCTCATTTCCTGACCAGTTTTCACTAAATGGGCCGAGGGCGGCGGCCTCTGTTTATTCAGACTTAAATTAAATGGATCGATTCATCTCAGGAGAGACATATGAGGAAGCCGAGGCAGACAGAGGTCCTAAATAAATAAGGCACAAAGTGAGACAACATAGAAGCACTTAACGTCCTGCAGCTGCAACCCTGCAGTCTGATAACCAAACGACAGATTTACTTTAGTACGGTTGCAAATCAAACAGAGCACAGACCTATGAGACAAAAGTCTGATTAATGCGCAGCTCAATACTCCCAGCAGGTAAACAGACACAGCACTGATAAGCTTTGATCAGATTCTGAGGATACCCCTGCAAACATTTACTCATTTATGACTTTAAAAAGGTGTTTATGTTCATGTCCAAAGTGTGTTCTACTATCGTTATCCTCAGTATGTTGACACAGATGTAGAAACATTCAACCACTTGCGACCCTTTTGATCAGCTTTTTAATGAGAAAAAGGAAATGTACAGGTAACAGAAAGCTGTTGACTCGGCAAAGGGATGTTCTAGATAAAAACTTTGCATCTGTCTCATTGAGAGAACTGAACTACCAGAGATGACGACACAGGGGAGGCACAAAAAGACGATGTAGAAGACATTTTAAGGGTACACTCTTCATCTGATGCCCACAGAAACAAGTATTTTCACTTCAGACACACAATGACTGGAAAAAAAACACTTCAATCCATCTATTGATCCATCATCTTCCACTTAATCCGAGGTCGGGTCGCGGGGGCAGCAGCCTAAACAGAGACTTAAACTTCCCTCTCACCATGCTGGGCTAGCTCCTCAGGGGGGAATCCCAAGACATTCCCAGGAGGTGCTCAAAGGGAGCCCTTCCTAAGCTTCTGACTGAGCTTCTCACACTATCTCTAAGGGAGACCCTTAAACTGCAGAGGAATCTCATTTCAGCTGCTTGTATCCTCTGTCTTTTAGTCACTGCCCAGAGTTTGTGACAAAAGATGAAGCTATAAGCAATTTCCAAATGTTATGGTACCCGAAGATGCACACTTTTATCTGTTTACGGTGTTTATTGAGGAGATAATTGGATAAAAATTGAGTTGAAATATAATGGGAGTCAATTGGAGATTGATTGAGCGCCTTTTGTCCTCTGACGTAAGAAATAACCTAGAATAGAATCTGTCTGGCACTAGGTAGGTGAAAACATCTCATCATGCTCTAGGGTACTCTAAAGAAGCAGCAGATTAAACACAAACTAATTACCATCCATCAGTCTGGAAAAGGGTTAAAACTTCGTTTGTAAGGCCTTGGGACTACGGAGAATAACAGTAAAGTCAAGTGTATTCATCAAGCGCTTTAACAAGTATAGAAGCTGATAAAAGCGCTGTACAGAAAGGTGATCATAACATACAGCATCATATAACAAATATATAATATAAAACAAAGAAAATTACACACAGAATACACTACAGAATAGATACTACAAATACAAATACAAATAGTAAAAATACTGTTTCAAATAGAATAAAAAGCTTTAAGCAACTGTAGTAAGCAATTCTTGGACTTGTACTTTTTTTGAATCAGTTAAACTTTTGGAATTATCACAAATCTTAGATTCATCTAAACCTTCAACTTGTAAATTAGACCCAATACCAACCAAATTATTTAAGGAAGTGTTCCCTCTGGTTACTGACTCTATTTTAGACATGATGAATACATCCTTAATAAATGGACATGTACCATAGGAATTTAATGTTGCTCTAATTAACCCTTTACTTAAGAAGCCCTCTCTTGATCAAGATGGCTTAGCTAATTACAGACCTTTATCTAACCTTCCTTTCTTATCCAAAAGTTTTGAGAAAATAGTTGCTAATCAAGTATGTGAGCATCTTAACAGCAACAACCTGTTTGAAGATTTTCAGTCAGGTTTTAGAGCTCATCATAGCACTGAAACAGCACTGGTGAAAGTTACTAATGATATTCTAATGGCCTCAGATAATGGACTTGGATTGTTCTGGTTTTGTTGGATCTCAGTGCTGCTTTTGACACAGTCGATCATAATATTCTCTTGGAAAGGCTTGAACATGTTGCAGGGATGAAGGGAACAGCACTAGGTTGGTTTAAATCATATCTGTCCAACAGATTCCAGTTTGTTCATGTAAATGATAAATCTTCTTCAAACTCAAGGGTTACTTGTGGAGTACCACAGGGTTCTGTGCTTGGACCGATTCTCTTTACTATATATATGCTTCCAATTGGTAAAATAATTAGACAACATGGTATGGATTTCCAGTTATGTTGATGATGCACAACTATACTTATCCATAAGATGAATAAGATGAATCCAATCAGCTAGGTAGATTACAAGCATGTCTCGAAGACATAAAAACCTGGATGACTCTGAACATTCTGCTTTTAAATTCAGACAAGACAGAAGTTGTTGTCTTTCGACCAGAATCTTTAAAAAGGAAACGGCAAAGTCATTCATCTGGATGGCATTAATTTGGTCTCTGGTAATGATGTAAAGAACCTCGGTTTAATTTTTGACCAAGACACTGGAATATTGCTAAAATCATAAACATCCTGTCCAGGAGTGATGCTCTCTTTTGTCTCAAAATGTGCTCTGTTATCTTAAGCTATCTCTGTAGTTCTGCGGCTGTAGGTTTAGACTTGGAGGACAGACCTATCACTTTTCTTTTCTCTGATACTTTATTCTTCTACTAGTCTCCATTTGCATTACTTGCTGTTATTTCAAGTGTTAAATTGGTTTTCTCTGTGTTTTTCTCTAAAAAAAAACCCACCAGAGTGGTTTTTGGTTTAATTCACGTCTGAGTAATATATATATTACCCAGTATATATTTTTTATATACTGGGCTAGTAGATTTTGCTTACTGGACACTGCTATGTTGGTTTCGGCTCTGTCTAAAGCCTGGAGATTTAGCTGGTGAAATAAGCTTTATTGTCTCATTTTTTTACAAAAATAAATAAATAAACAAAATGTCTGGGCCCTTAATATAACAGAGATTCATAGTGGTACTTGGTACTTTTCAAATTCATTGTCACAATACCGTTTGAGATAAAGCTCAGGGGTCTCATTTATAAAGCTTGCTTACGCGCAAATGGGGTCTGAAAACTACGTAAGCAACTTTATACGCAAAGTTTGGGATTTATAGAAAAAAATGTGGCGGAAAAATGTGCACAACTTTAAGCACACTAAGGATCTTGCTTAAGCACTTTGACACGGAAGACACCGACAGCGCATCAGGGAAAATACCAAAATTGTGAATTTAAGCCACATTTTCAGACTTGTAGAGCACTGCGCACACAAAAAACACACACACTTCTGCCCCCTCCCATCTATAGGAACTGATAATAACAACAACAATGATAATTTGATTTTAAAATATGTTGCATTTAAGAATTATGTCTTCAGGTAATTCATGGCAATTGCACATATTGGTGCATGTGTTAAGAACAAATATGCCGCAGCGTCCCAGCATAATTCTGCACAATGGATGCTCTCGCACTCATTGAAGATTTTTTTTTATGTCAGACACAGGCTCTAAATATCTAGGAGTGCTTAAACTTATTATGTTCTAGAGTGATGTAGTTTTATTTGTTTCAATTTGCTTTGATTCCGGTCTTACTGTCGCTACAAGAGATAATCATAGTTGAAACTTTATATTCAATATTCTTATTTGTTTTATCTGTTGTGCTGCAGGAGGCAGGATTAAAGAGAAACGAGCCGTTTAACTTTGTGGTCCAACATTAACTACAGGATAAAGCTATAAAATAGCATCTCCCTTTAAGATGACATGTGTTGTGAAATGGTGCTATATAAACTGAATTTAATTTAATGAATCAGAGGCGTGGACTTTTGTCCTGATTCTGCACACTTTAAGAAAAAGTTAATGGGTTGAAAAGCCAATGAATACACCGACACTGTGATTTGTTTTTTTAGCTCATAACAATGAGCACCACAAACAGGGTCAGGGAGAGGATAAGAGCTAGTTCATCTAGTCTTATCCAAAGGAAGCAGGCTATGGTTGACCTTTGCACAAATAGTCATAAATAGAGTAGCAGTAGAGAGACTAGACCACTCCATGCTCCTGCAGCACCCAACCCCCTAGACTTCCACAGGAGATATGGTTATAAACCTCCTCCAGTTCTGCAAAACATTTGTTTGCTTAAACCTTCAAACTCTCCAAAGGTAAAGAATTGGTCTTCTGTTCTACACCCAAGACCAAATCCAGAGCATCCTTTCCAAAACCTTGGAGTAGACTTTCCTGGAGAAGCTAAGAAAAGTTGCTGGAGAACTCTCTCTGCTCCCTCTTTCCCTAGAGGGGAGATTCACTGATGACCCCTGAACTTTGTGCTATAGGCTAGGAAAACGTCACGGTTTAACCTCCTCCTAATGTCTTTTAAATCTCATTAATTTCTTTTGATGTGACAAGGCTTTTGCAGAAAAATCCCAACAAATGTGATGCAGAAATCAAAGAAAAATTCTGAAATAGTCACTGAGTCAATTAGCTTTTTGGAAGCTGAAGGGAAGAAATTGCCCTGCTTTAAATACTTTTTCCTTTTCTTGCGGGCTACCTGATTCGGATCATGATAGAAACAGCTTATTTTTAATGGGTTTTTTTCCTCTTTTTACAGCTTTCATCTATTCCCAGAGTAAAAAGATTAAAAAAAGCTAGAAGAACATGTTTTTCATCATTAATAGATGTAGGCTAAATAAAAACACTCCTAGGTTTCGTTTTAGTACAGTTGCCACGCTTACACAGTCACAGCCAACAATTCCCCCGACTCTAAGTAATGATGACTAGGGGATTCTTCACGAATCAAATTAATTCTGTTTAAAATAAAATAATTGGCATCTTCACAAAAATTATTACTTCTCTCTCAGTAAGTGAGGTAACACCGAAGATAACTGTAGAACCTCATTTGTGTTTGGACTGTTTTGATTCGGTCAAGTTTTGGGAATTATCAAAAATATTAGCTTTGTCCAAACATTCAACTTCCATGTTGGACCCAATCCCAACAAAATTATTTAAGGAAATTTTCCCCTTGGCTACTGACCCCATTTTAGATATGATGAATCTATCCTTACAAAATGGAAGCTTGCTGTATATAAACCTTTACTTAAGAAACCCATCCCTCGATCAAGATGACAAAGCCCCTCCAAGATGCACTGAACTCACAGCTGAATAGTGCAAGTGATTTTTAACAAAACATTGGTGAAATGAAGGAGTTTTGTAGCAGATAATGCCTTATTTAGAGGCTGCACTTTGGTAGCCCCAGTAAACTCTCATTAGATGGATATACTCTGATTGTGAATGGATCATCTCCCGAAGGATTTCAGGTCGCACCAAACTTGTCCGGGTGAGTAAATGAATGTACTGTATGCTACAAATAAGGTCTTGGTTGAAAAAAACTGTACTTCCCCTTAAAATAGATTTCTGCGATTTCTGCCTTTTCACCTCCAGATTATTGCTAAATTTAGAAACATCCTACCCAGCAGTGATGCTGAGAAACTAATCCATGCATTTGTTAATTTAAGGCGTACCGTAAAATTCAAGGAGTAGTGTAATTATTTACTATCAGGATGTCCACAAGATACAGTTAAACACTTTCAGTTAATACAAAATGCTACAGCAAGAGTTCTCATGAATAATAAAGAGAGATCCCATTTTAGCTTCTTTCCATTGGCTCCCTGTTAACTCTAGAATAGAATATAAGATCAGCCTTCATATAAAGCCCTGAATAATCAACTACATCAGAGATCGGATTGTTCCATATGTACCAAACAGAGCCCTTTGCTCTCAGACTGCAGGTTTACTGATAGTTCCCAGTATTTCTAAAAGTAGAATGGGATGCAGATCTTTTAGTTATCAGGCTCCACTTCCGTGGAAACAGCTTCCAGTTTTAGTCCATGATGCAGACACCCTGTCAACTTTTAAGTCCAGACCACTCCATGCTCCTACAGCTCCCAAACCCTTAGACTTCCAAAGGAGATATGGTTATTAACCTCCTCCAGTTCTGCAAAACATTTGTTTGCCCAAATCTTCAAACTCTCCGAGCGTAAAGAATTGGTCTTCTGTTCTACACCCAAGACCAAATCCAGAGCATCCTTTCCAAAACCTTGGAGTAGACTTTCCTTGAGAAGTTAAGAAGTGTGGTGGTCTGGTTGCTGGAGAACTCTCTCTGCTCCCTCTTTCCCCAGAGGGGAGATTCACTGATGACCCCTGAACCTTGTGCTATAGGCTAGGAAAACGTCACGGTTTAACCTCCTCCTAATGTCTGTTAGATCTCATGAATTTATTTTGCCGTGACGAGGATTTGGGAGAAAACAAAACGAAACACAAATGTGATGCAGAAATCAAAGAAAATGTTTGAAAGAAAGTGAAGGCAATAAATTGCCCCGCTTTAAAAGCTTTTATTTGCCTTTTCTTACCTGATACCTGATTCTGAGCATGATATAAACCATTTATTTAATGTGTTTTGACTCTTTTTTCCCCAGTTTTCTTCTCCCAGGGATAAAAAAAAGGATAAAATTGAGACACTATAGCTGACGCAACCAATCTTATTGAGATACTGCTTCTCTCAAACAACTTTCGTGGTCTCTAATTGGATTTCCATGGCTTTCCAATGAAGCATCATACATCTCAGAGGTCCCGGGGAGTCTTTGATTTAATTTGCCTCAATGTTGATGCTACTAAAGAGGCTCAACAATGATCTTACGGAGCAGAAGGACTTCTGTTGATCCATGCATTTAGCTGCTTTTCTGTTTCACTAAAGGTTGGTGCCAGAAGATGAAATTAGGCTAGAAGCAGTACTGGTTCACTTGCATGAACTGAGTCAATCAGTTTATATAATCTGGTAATAGTGGATGTCCTGGAGTTTATTTTGTTGTTGTTGGCTTCTTTTATATAAATGCCGGTGCATAAACTTAGGAAGCTTAAACTTGGACCTCACCAGTTGTGTGAAAGTGAGAGAAACACATTGTTGTCTTTAACATTTCTAAGTATTTGAGATCTGGACCTGGAAGGTTGCTTACAATCAAAACATCACTCTCTCCACAAGATCCAAATAATTAAAAACCAAAAAAGGGTTGGGCAGAGCAGAACACTTTATTTTTGCCCACCTTAGAAACTACATCAAGAAACTCAACAATATGATAAAAAGGTACATTAATTTTAGTCTCTACAACATGCAATTACTAAGCAATGCTTAGTTTGACAAAAATCATTATCTTATTCAAAATAGCAAAATGAACTTAATTTCACATATTAACATACTTAATATGAATTAATCACATCCCTTTCACTGCTTTTTAAAAATTTGACAGAGGATTTATTATCTTTAATTTATCATTAAGGCAGTTCCATAGTTTTACTCCAACAACAGAAACACATCTTTGTTTAACATTAGTTCTTATTATAGCAGGTTCGAACCGAAGCAAACCTCTTAAACTATATTGTCCTCTTTTGAAACTGAAGAAGGATTGGATGTTTGCAGGGAGGCTTTCGGTCACAACACGAAAAATAACTTCCAACCCTTTCAACTTAACTAAATCTACCTTCACTCTTGTCTCTTTCAACCGTTCTGTTGTAGGATTTGCGCCTGTGTTTTGGGTTACTGTTTTTCGTGTTTGCCTACTCTTGTTGTCGTTCACAACACTTTGCAGGGTGCTTTATAATGGCTCCAGGAGGTATGGACATGCATGGAGGCTTTTCATGCAGGTCTCGCAGGGAGAACACCTTGCTGCAGACCCAGAAGTCACAATAACCTATAGCTACAGGTGGAGGTCTGGACTTTGACAAGGCTGTTGCAACACAGCGATTTACTCCTTTTGGTACAGAAAGAAGTTCATGCTCCGCTCAGTCCCTGCAAGCAGTGGATAAGCTGCATCAAAAGCCCAAATCATCATACTGCCATCACCGTGATTAACAGTTTATCTGAGTTGTTTTTGTTGATATGTTTTTTTTTTTTTTTTTGGTTTTCTCCAAACATGGACCCGAGCATTATGGTCAAACCTCCCGACTCTCCGGTCTTATCGGTCCGATAACAAAGTCCTAGAAGTCTTGAGCTTCGTTCAGATGCAGCAAACCTACTTCCAGCTGGCGTGTTCCTCTTGGAAAGAAGAAACTTCAATTCATAACAGATAATGTTGCATGAAATGGATCGAAAGATCTGGTATGATTCGATGAAAGTTGTCAGTCTTGCTGCTCGGCGTTCCAGTGGAAACGTTTTCATCTTTACCTTTAAAATGTTCCCGTCTCTAAGTAAACGACCGTTTTCTGAACCTCTGCAACCAAAAAACCAAAAAATGCTGATGAGGGAGAAAAGTTAAAAATGTCTCATGAGCTTAAACAAAGTGAGCAGGTTGAACTGTGGTGGCAGGTTATCCTAGTTGGACCAGACGCTGCTTCCCAACTGCTACAGCTTCTAAAATGTTTATGGTCCTGATGACCGAATGAGCTGCAATTCTACTTCTCTTTTCTTCTGAAAAACAATAAAACTACCAAACACACAATTACATGACTATAATTAGGCAACAACGTATAAAAGCATCATGCAAACACACACAACCATCTAACTCGGTCAAGCACAGCTTTTTCTGAGCCAGTGCAGTTAGAAACCAATTCTTTAGATAAATCTGAACCTTAAGCAACGTCTGAACCCCAAACCCAAACAGTGCAGGGGTCAGAGACAGTGTGCTTTCATCACAGTGTGGCTGTGTAATTTCATTGCGGCAGATTCAGCAGAGAGCAGGCCCTCTGTGAACTTCGTGAATGCTCAGAGCATCTGGGAAATGACTTGTGTGTGTGCGGGGGGTTGCAGCAGTGTGATGGACAAGCTCCCACCGTCACAGGGATGACCCCTAACGGTGGGACATTGCTGCTCAGTTTATTAGGTTTTTACCAGAAGTGACAGCAAGAATCATCCAGGAGGGCTTTTTTTTTTTTCTCTTCCTGAGCAGAAAAATAAGAAACACGGCATTCAGAACAAGAATCCCCATTGTAAGTAGAACAAAAAAATGACTGAATTTAATAATAATAATATTTAGACATTAAATGCCAAGAATTTATTGTTATTTTATTATTACAGACTTTTGACATCATTGGGAAAGACACTGGAACAATTATTAGCATTGGTTCAATATAAGTTTAATTTCTTTTGTCTTTTAAAACGTATAATGCTGAAGTCATTTTTGAGGTTTTTCATAAAGCCTAAAGGTTTTATTAGTGGAATGCAAAAGCATTAAAGCAATATCTTTACTAATGATGCATTCAATGCATTTCAGTTTGCCTTTCCTCCCAGTGATACCAATGTATGGAAAAACTATAGTATCATTAATGTCAGAATTATTTTTTTTTAGACATTGAGTTTATAATGAAATCAGCCCTTCCAACTCAGCAACTTAAAAGGAGACGTAGTGTGCCTTTTTTAAACAAATTATAATAGTTCTGCATATAATGAATGGATGGATAATATCTCTAAGATCAGTGCAAAATATGTTAATAAACTTTTCTGTACAAAATCCCTCTCACATTTATCGATCTCAGTTCTTGACTATTTCAGTTCCTTTCAATGTGAGCTTGTCTAGTGTTCTGTCAGTTTTATGCAAATTAGCTGTTACAAACCACACCCACCCACTGTGACATTAAGATGCAGGTTTGCCACTGATCCTGCCAAAATTGGAAACATTTAAATGTGGAAATGAATACTAAATAAATTTGTGAATACAACAGGAACTAAGTAAATAAATGTTCAAGTAAATAAACAGATCTATAAATAAAGAAATGTGAAAATCCATATTCTTTATATATATTTTCACATTTATTTAGTTAAGTGTTTTAATTTTATTTTCTCATATATTTATTTACTTGTTTACTTACACATTAATGTACATATTTACAGTTGTATTCCAAAATGTACTTAGATTTGTAGTAATTTTCAATATACATTTATTTCTTTTTACTTTATGGCAGGAACCATATCGAACACATGAGAACAGGATGCAATTGCATTTGGCGGGAGGGGTTATACAGCTGATGGTCGGATTCGGACATGTGAGGGGCAATTTTATGCAAATTACGCTCATTGTTGGATCACAACAAGGCCCTTTATCAAACGGCTTACCAAAGCGCAGGATTTTTGACAGCAAATATTTGCAAAAAATAATATATATATATATGTGCCTGAAATAACAGTGGAGCACGGTGGTGGCAGCATCATGCTGGAGGAATTAAGAAAATTGACAAAGCCATATAATATTATTTCTAAAACAAAAGATCTGTTGTGGTATCATGTCACCTTCAGGGTTGGGATTATTACCTCAAGAGCTTTTTTTTTTATCCTGTTGTTGCCATGGATACTTGACATTTAACTTTAACTGAAGACAAATCAAACTTAACGTGAAGTCAATCCTGTGTGATCTACAATCTGAGAATAAGTTATTCCTGGTTCTTTTCTTTGGGAATGTAAAGCCAACATGGTGTGGTACCGATGAGACCGCCAGCGGAGAAAACTTTATTGTGCCCTGCATATTTTTACAGACACGCCCTCCATGTGGTTTTGTCAATTGTTCTAATTTGAAAAGTTTAGTCTGAGCATGCTGCGCGCTCATGTTTTTTTTTTTTTCCCTTCCCGCAGAGGCAAATCACACCCTGATGTTTACGCAACATCTGCGTGCCGAGAGGCAGCGAGGGTCAGTGTGGACACGCAAAACGGAGCCAGATGGACCTAAAGTTGGTGCATGAGCTGGTGTTACTGTAGCTACTGGTTGGATCAGGGCTCCCAAGTAAACATGTACTTGAGAGAAAACACATTAGTATTAGTTAAGCTACTGAACCCAGACAAGGCATGTTATGGAGTATTTCTATGCAATCAGGATACATTCTCAGTCAGTGCATCTTAGACAATAGGTCATGCTCGTTCAGCATTTCTGGTCCAGACACCGGGACTGGGAGGTACTGAAGAAGATACTCTTTGGTTATCAAATATTAAGCGCCTAATTTATCAAAATTGGAAATAAAAGAGTGCAACATTGTGTGTGCCTCAAAAATATTGTGACAGCGAGTTGTCCTTCATTTGTGGGTGATCTACTAAGATTGGGTTCATAACAGCCGCAAAAAGCTGTATTCAAATGATGACTTTGCGTCTGCTGATGTGTGTGCCAGCCTCTCTGCACCCTGCACTGCGCCATAGCCGGAGAGCGAAGGAATGGGCGCAGTGGAGAGAAGAACGACTCTCAAGTGTATGAATACTTTTAGGCTAGAATGTCTGTAAATGATATTTTTCATTTGTCATTTATAATCTTAATGAATCTGTTTGATGGAAGTGCATTCCAGAGTCTGACTGATTAAAGCTACAGCTTGTCCAGAACAAACAATGCACCACACTTTATCATAGCCTCTATTAAATGTATTAATTTAATGTTAAAACGTCCTGCACAAAATTGCTGTCTACAGAGCCTCTCAGAAATAGAATAAATTATCCAAAAATATTGGAGAACTTACTAGCATTTTTTGTGTTTGTTAAGGTATTAAAATGTAATTTTAGCTTTGGATCTATCTGAATGGTTGAAGTATTTTATTGAAGGTAGGAAGTGGACAAGTTAATTAGATTTAGCTTTTGTATGTAATCTGAAATGCGCAAATTGTGTTTTTAAAATCTCATATGGGCATAACCCTATGTCAATGACTTCATGGAATCTGCTGGGATTCCTTACATGGAAAACTTTTAACCGATTGACATGTTTGTATAATTGTATTTTAATGACTTTTGATGTAAAGTGCCCCGAGATGACATTTGTTGTGAATTGGTGCTATAAAAATAAAAGTGAATTGAATTTGTTAGTGTCATTTTGGCTTTGTACATAATTATTATATTTTATTAATTGTACCCCAGATTAGAAACAATTCTGGTGGAAACTAATGGAGATCCAAACAAATAAATAGAAGGTGTAGACACGTTTAGCAAGCAGTGAATTATGATGTGTCTTTGGAATAATTGGGGGGGGGGGGAACGACACAACTGTCAGTCTTATGCCCATTAGAGTGTCGATTACTGTTAGATTAAAATGTATCTGAAGTATAGTTTGTAGCGTGTCAGTAATAAACATATAAACTTATGTTGAATGTGGTGACGCAAAGTCAAGACATTTCTTTCAGAGGCAGTAAAATTAGGCACTAAAACAGCCGCCGCCAACAGTTTGATGTTTCATGAATCACACTGCGCCTGGAACACCTACCTATTTGGACGTTCTCCTCCCAATATTTTGCGTCTTCTGACAGAAATGGCCACATTGCACGTTCATCAAGGGCAAAACTACTAAATAGAGGCAAGCCAAGTTTATTTGTAGAGCACAATTCATACACAAGGCAATTCAAAGTGCTTCACAGTTGCATAAATTAAGAAAACAGATATACAGAAAAAAACATTAACTTAAAATATAATTAGTAACAATAAAAAGCAAGAGTGCAGATAAAATACTTTCGATTGTCATGTGCACGGGTAAAAAGAACTGGTTTCAGCCTGGATTTAAACATTTTTGGAGTTGAGGCTTGTCTCACATCCTCATGAAGACTTCCATATTTTAGCTGTCTGAAACTGAAATGCAGCCTCAGCGTGTGTATCGTTGACTCTGGGAACCAGCAGGAGACCCCTCCCTGAAGTTCTCAGGGCCCGAAATAGATTGTGTCCATCTTGCTGCTGGTTTAACAGGTGCAATGTTCTCTGCGCCTAGTTAGTAAATCAGCTGAAGCATGTTTTTGCAACGCCCTGTGGTTTGTGCCTTTATTAACAAGAGCAAACCTTTGCTAAATCAGGGCCTGCATTTATTACATTGGAGAGGGCTTGAGTGAGGGCACCGTTTTGCGTGCACTCATTTATTTCACATTGGCCAATATACCGTGATAAATATAAAAAAGGCCTGAAGGACTCCAGTTTCCTCTTTGTTTAATCAAGTGGTTCCCAAGCTTTTTTTAATGGGCCCCCTTTGGTTTAAAAGAAAATGTTCACAAACACCCCCAACCCCACCCTGGCTGCACCTACTAAAGTAGCCATTTTAATTTTTTTTTTTATTACTGAGCATAAATATCCAACATCACTTTCATTGCTTTATTTTTAAATAATCTGTGTGCACAAGTGCTTTCAAAATGTAAAACGCTATAGGAGGAAAAAAATAACTGTAAAGGACTGTTTTACAAAACTGAGCCCCTTAGTCATCACATCGTTTCAGTACCTGCAGTGATATCACTTTATCTGACAGGTGGAGGTGGGTTTATGCCATGCATCCATGAATTCGGTTTCAGAAAAGAATTTGGCTCCAGAAAAATAAATCACTGTATGCAAGTGGTATAAAAAGCTTGTTACACAAAAATTTGTGTGAAAAATCACTGCCCTCTTCCTTCAAAAGAGGGTTCGACAGCACCTTTGAACCTAGCAGGCAACAGAACTCGCTGTAACACAAAACAGCCCTTTGGTTGGAATCAGTTTCCTCTCACAGTACCGGACATTTGGTTACACATAAGTGTGCATCTCAGTTCCAAGACACAGGTGAACCGTTTGTATTTTTAAGAGCATGGTTTAATTTCAGTGTTTATATGCAGTTCTCTGTTCAGCTTGTTTGGACTGAATATTCTCTCAAATGAAAAACAAAATTAGGGGTGATCTCGAATAGTCAAAGATTCGATGCATCGATAGGCGGAGGCTGACCCGACCACCATTCTTAGGGTTACATTTTTGCAGATGAAACAAGCATCATTCGGTTAAGGCATTAAAAGGTTGAATATGGAACATTTTTCTTAAAAGCAATCTCTTTTAAAAAAAAAAGTAATACTACAACGGGGAGTTTAGAGGTGTGCAGAATGAAATTGCAACCTTTCCATTAAACGTTATATTTGACCTAAAGTCATTAAAAAAAGATAACTTTTTCCGACCACCTGTGCTTCGTGCCACACCTAAACCGCTTCAAGGCAGCTCATGAAAATAGACAGCAATCTGAGGCTTTTCTACCTGTTCAATCACAGTGTAATCAACTGTTACATTAGTGTACTATAAATAATATGTCTAAGCATCAATGATGCATGACTAGAGGCGAAAAGGTTTCTTTCGACAACATTATCTATAATAATCGACAGGGAAGCCCAATCATTCCCCTGGGTCACATGCCTCCCAGGCAATAATAGATTTACCAAGATGGCGTCGCGTATGGTTATCTAAAACGCTTGATTCCAGCTGTTGCTGTAAGGGCGGCCCAAGCAGTTATTTGGTTAAAGGGGAAATCACTTTGTTACACCAGGCAGGTATGAATCTTGTTTACTGCCTTAAAAACTGCATTTTTTTTTTGTTCACTTTAATTAATTTAAATTAATTTGATCTGAAATATTTTAGTGTAACACGCAAAACAATAATTTGAATACAATCAATAAGGGCGCAAACCCTTTTTTACTTTATTGTACGCAGATTGTAGTTATTCCCGTTAAGTTTCACCTAGCGCTTCCCCTACTTCTGTACGTCTAAGTTTTCCGTCAGTTCATTCCTGAAACCAAAAGCCTTTTAAGACATATGTGAGTAGTTCTTTGCTGTATGTTTTAAGAGGGGTCAAAAACAGAATTTCTTTTTCAAACCTCATCTAGATATAAAATAAAAAACAGAAACTTTTCCACATCTCAGAAACAAACGTCCATTTCCAGTTCGTTTCGTTATCTGAAGAGGATTCTTAGAGATCTAGGCGTTCCGACCCGCGGGCCGCTCTCGATTAAAAACAGACGCAACCATGTTGGGAATCTGTCGTCAAACACGAGCCAGCTCCTGAAAATCCAGCTCATCTGAGAATGAACGAAGCAGGAAACTAAGTAATGGGGCAATCCAGTTTGTCAGCCAGCGTGTGCGAGGCGTTTGTTGAGGAATTACAGATGGATGAGTAACTTCCAGAATTGTGGAAAAGCCTGCGCCAAACCACACTGTTTACACTGGAACCGCAGCACTCATGGTGCTAAAGCGACCGAAGCTGCCAGCTGGTGGAAACTTTTTCCTAATTGAAACGAAAATCAAAAAACACCGGAGCGGCCGAACAAGGGCTAAAAAACAAACATTCAATGGATTTAATTAGCTTTAATTTGAAAAGTTTCCACAGAGACAGAAAACTGGTTCAGTTTTATAAAAACAGCTTTATTTACAAAAAAACAAAACACTGCCCCTGCCCCACAAACCCAAACATCCACTGATTTTTTTTCATTTTATTTGATTTTTTTAAGGTTGGAATGCCATCTGTGGCTGAGGTTGGGAATTTACCACCCGGAGCAGACCGTCAGTGTTTTTGCCACCCTGACTTGCCCCATCGTCTAATGACCCAGCAGGACCGCAAAGGTCCAAACAAGCAGGTGGAGGAGAGGCTTCCTAACCGCTGGAACTATGACTGCTCTAATCAACAGTAAAATCACAAAAAGCCTCATCCTTCCTGCAGAGATCAGAGTCTGCAGAATCATCAGGAAAGTTATGCTCACGGATTCCTGTCTGGAAATAAGATCATTTCTGTCGAGATCAAGGGAATTCTCTTCCCTCCTGTGTGCATGTATGTCCTGTTTTTCAGTGAGTCCGAGGCGTGAAGACCGGATTTTAACTTCAGTGGATGGGAATGCGTGTTTTAGGGAGAAAATGTGTCGTTTCTCAACAGTTCCTGCGACGCTGAATCCTTAACCTGGAGTCAGGCTGCGCAGCAGGATCGTCCAGCTTCCTGCTGGGAGGTTAGAAAGCGTAACGGGTGCGAATGTCCTCCAGCTTCTTGGAGACTTCAGGCGGTGTTCGGTCCAACTCCTCCGCCACACTTTTCTGCTTGTGTGGGTCCATGCTGTTAAACTGCTCACAGAGGTCTCCATCAATCACATTCTGCAGGAAACAGAGAGGCGATTAAAACGTTTCTGGTTCCAAACTAAAACCAACGTCATAAAACTCCTGAAAGATGTCCAGACGGCTCCAAAATCTGCAGCGCGGGGTCACTGCAGTTCATGTTTTGGCACTAGAACATGATCTGGGGAACAACAAGGAGCACTGCACCCCGTTTCCCCCCAGATGGACATGCACCGATAACTTACTGTACTGGTCAAGCTTAACAGATACCATGAACCAATACTTAAAATGTGGAAACTGCAATAATTTCACATAAAAAGTTTATTTTTAGAAGAAAATTTAGTTTTGCTGTCATCTTTAATTTATCTATTTTTTTTACCGTCATTTGTTTTAACAAGCAGATAAAAAATAAAACGTTTCTTCCAATTTATTGCATTTTTGTGTGTGGTAGAAGTATTGACAGTGGTACTCAGATCGAAGTATTGGCATCGTACCGGTTTGAAAAAAGTGGTATTGTTGCCTAGTGCCTTTTCCTAACAGTACAGTATATTTAATTCAGTACTGTTTAGATTGTTATCGGCAGATTATGAACCTCAGATATGTGCATCGGTATAGGAAAAAAAAAAAACTGGATCGTTGCATGTCTAGCAGAAATATTTCAAGCAAGGAAGCAAGTAAGCAAGCAAGCAAGGAAGGATGGAAGGAAGGAAGGAAGGAGACTATGTAAATAAAAAGAAGACGAAAAATAAAGAAAGAGAGAGTAAAAAAGGGAAGGAGACTAAGCATAGTTGGCTCATAGATGAAGAATATTTACAGGCAAAGCATATTTTTTACCGGCCCAAAACACATTGTGCTATTATATGATATTATGTTGGGGCAAAACAGAGATGAGTAGGAACATAAAAAATATTTGATAAGAAAAACAACTTTTAGGTCATTTCTGATAATTTTTCAGAAATGTTTTTTCACAGTTGCACCATGAGAAGATCTGAGAGGGTCTCTGTGCTTATGTTGGACCTCCGATCAGTTTTACCCTGCTTCATAGTAGGGCTGGGCAGTATGGGTGGGTGGGTATGGCAAAATTTTCATATCACAGTATTTTGTAAAAACCTATCGGTATTACGGTATTTAACGGTATTTTTTTTGCCATACAAGACCGTTCATATCCACATTATCTTATAAGAATGAAGAATATAAAAATGTGCTTTAAATAGCCCATTTTACTGCCATATTGACTACATGTTTTTTTCCAGACAAAGGTGAATAATATGAAAATAATTAAAATGATTATGATTCTAGTGGACATTCTGATGTTCTAAGGCTGAAAGTATAATTGTTTTAAACCTCACGTTGGCGAAAGCAACAAATTGCATCTTCTAATTGCTTTGCATGTAGTACAGAAGAATCCCGCTAGGGTTCAGAGTATAGACTCAGACCAGATTTTGCCAAAGAAGTAAAATAAACATGGCGACTGTACGTGATTATTAGCTGGTCAATATTCAGATAACAGAAAAAGACGGCAGAAGTATCGTAGATGGTATGTAAAACATATTTACCGCTATTAATGATTTCTTTCCTATCGGTTTTGCTGCCATTGACCGCGTTTACCTACAGACGGTCGAATAGCGCTCAACACTCCCCCTACTGGTTACTCTCAATAGCGTTTGTAAAAGGTATGCCGTTTGGTTCTCGTTTGACATTTTAAAGCCGAAAAACTTTTTAAACTATAGATGAGGCTCCTCTTTGGTGGAATTACATCATCAGAATTGTGTGCTTCGCTCCTGCCAGAAGCTGCACTTAGTTAAAAACTTTATTTTCTACACTGTGTTGAAGAGCTTGTAGCAGTGAAATCAGTCCTGGCTGAAACACTTCCCCTCTTCAAACTTTCCGGAAATTGACCGAGGTATTCACGGGTATAGGGGTATATTAAACATTCATATCAGAACGAAAATAAACACCAGTTTCCGGAATGAAGCAGTTTACCGCCCAGTAGGCCCGGGCGGTAACGCAAACTTACTGATACCGAAATGTATGACCGCTACCGACTTCATTTTTCCTGTGTCTGTAAATTTGGTATTAGGAAAAAAAAGAAATGCTGTGTTTTGGTTAAGCGGTGCTCATGCCCCTTTGAGAAATTACTGTACTTGACTATATATAATCATGTGACTTCATCTCATCCAGAAGGGAACAGCGCTGCCAACTTAGCGACTGTGTTCAGATTCCTCTAGTGACTGTTTATCAAAAAAGCGACTTATGACAAATGTAGTGACTTTTTATGGTTTTGTTGAATACTTTGAGACTCTAAAATGGCGCAGGTATCATTACTACTACTTTCACTCAGCAGCAGAGCTCCAGTCGACCCAGAGCGCTCCCAGCCCAGCATGCTGCAGCTACGCCCGCACTGCTCCTGCTCAGTCGGAGCAAATATTAACCCTGTTGACTCCAGAATGTTGATACATCGCTTGAAAGTGTTGCTGGCTGATCTTACCTGTGCTCTGATATAAATGCAAAATATTTTCTGTTTAAAACAAACTAACTAAAATTACAGATTTCACTCACAGCCCCCGTCACTTCCTCCTGCTAGTTTAAACCTAAAGCTAACCGCTACATGGATGAAAGGAAATTATGTATGATGCGGCGTTCATGTTTCACGAGAAGCATCACAGAAATCCTTATGAGCGAGGTTTGACTTACATAACTACTTTGGTACAAACATCCTCACCATCTGGCGGATAGCGCTCCGAATTTTACCCAAACGGAAAATTTGCTTGCATTTGGCGAGTGTTAAATTTGGAATTTGAAACCAAGTAAGAGAAGGACACGAAATGAAAGAGGAAGGCGACTGAATTTAAAAGGAAGTCAGGAAGGAGACTAAATAAGGAATGAAGATTTAGAAGAATGTAGATCTACCTCCAGAAAGTTTTCGGCTATCAGATAAATCCCAAAACAATCATCAAAGTCTGACTATCAGCGCTGAATGGAAATGACTTTCAGTGGGTTTGAATTTAGGCTGCTAATCACTGGTTTTCGCTCCATTGCTTCAGATAAATCACTGATTTACAAACCAGGCCTTCTGTGAGAACAGGATGAAGTCGACCGATCATTAGAAAAATTTCCAGTAGAAACAGTACAAACCTTCACTGGGAAGTAGTACGATCTGAAGCTGAGGTGGTCTCTGCCACAAAGCGGAGGGAACTCGGAGCGCATGTGCATCTCCAAGTGTTGGAAGAAGTCATGATCCTGGAGAAAATATGAAAAAATGTGAAAAAACATTAAACAGAAAATGGATTGAAAGATGTTTCACATGTGGAGCTGAAAATATTATGTGGAGAAAGTGTTAAACAGCTTTTATCTCGTATCAGAAAGTCAACCCCTTATAGTATATAGCTCCATTATACGTACTGAAATACTTAACTTCTTCCAATTTTATTACTCACTTATAATCTAAAAAAAAACAGAATATATAGAGTAATATTGTATAGTATATATTTTAATAATGTGACCTCCACAATCGATGGCATGGACAGTCACTGAAGGTAAAGGCACAAAAGATCAATGCCAGAGAGGATTCAAAGAAAGTTGAGTGGAAGGAAAATGTGTGGTGCCAGCAACAAGAACAACTACAATCTTCAGAATTTAGCAGCCAAAACATCAAGACGTGCTGCGCTCCAATGGATCCAAAACACAGCCTACAAAAGTCTTACCCGGGCTAAAGAGAACCGGAACTGGACAACTGCTCAACGATCTAAAGTCTTCAAGTTTTAATTTCATTTGGAAATCAGGGTCTCAGAGTCTGGAGGAAGAGAGGAAAGGACCAGAATCTACGTTGTTCGAGGTCCAGAGTGATGTTTCCACAGTCAGGAAGGGTTTGGAGTGCCATGTCCTCTGCTGGTTCTGGTCCACTGGGTTGTCTGACGTCCAGTCAGTGGAGCAGTCTACCAGGAAATTTTAGGTAACTTTATGTTTCCCACTGCTAATGACTTTATGGAGATGAAGGCAAAGCTAAAGGTACCATAAGATGGTCAAGTGACCATGGTGGTACTGAGGTTGACTGGCCAGATAACAGCCATGAACTTTGACCCCCTTAGAGAATCTATAGAGTGTTGTCAAGAGGAAGAAGAGAGACACCAGAACCAACTATGAATGTTTGCTGAATATCTTAGAGGAACCACAAGCCACACAACATGGATGCAGTAATTCAGGCAAAAGGAGCCCAGACCAACTAATGACTGCATAGAAATGAGCACGCTTTAGGGGCCTGACATGTCTGTTTAAAATAAAAACGTTTTTTTTTATTAATCCAATGTAATATTCAAACTTTGAGAACAGTAAACTGCCGTTTCTTAAATCAAAAATACTGAAATCTGTGGATTTTGTTCAGTTTAAAATAGCTCAATTTATGTTTAAAGTGAAAAATAAATTCCTTCCAAATCATCAGCAAAAAATATTTAAGGATGGAGTGAATTTATGAGTTATGAAGTAATTCTATGTTCAAATAATCTGTTAACACTACTCTTCAAAGCATCTGTCTGTAACTATGGAACAGACTTGGCAGTGAATTAAAGGAATGCATTAATATTAACCATTTAAAAAAGATTATGCTGTGTATATAGGCTGTGTATGTTCAGGTATACTTAGGTGTGTGTTATAACTGCATATATTTTATGTGTGAGAAAAATAAATGTAAAAAAAAAAAACTGAGGCTAAATTTTAAGTTTTAATTCTTTGTGGGCTGGAATTATCAAGATTACAGGAAATAAGGGAATTAATTATTTCATTCCATGTATAACGGAGCTATATGAGATAAATGCACCTGTGTGTAACAGATGTTTTACCTCGTGAGAAGTAAACGGGACCAGAATGCCGATCCCTCCCGACAGCGTGGTGTACACCAGTGACTCAGAGCCTCCGGGGATCAGAGTGGTCTTCTGGAGCGACAGGATCGTCTCTCCGATGTGGTAGTTCACTACAACTTCGGCCTGGAGGCAAACAGAAAGACACAAGTGTTTGTGTTGCCCAAAAAACAAACATACAAACAAACAAACAAACAAAAACCTGCCTGCAGCTTGACACTAAATGGTACGAGGAAAAATTCGGAAGGATCTGGTTGAATCGGATGAAATAACGATGCCTGCTGAATGTGTCAGATGAAGCCTCAAGAGCCCAAGTTCATTAACAGCTGCATCCACGCCAGGGTCATCCTCCATTGGCAGAAAATTAGTCGGGTTTAATCCGATATGCACAGCACAGATGGCGGTAGATAACCATTAGGGCACAAAGGCAGCATTCAGCGGCGGCAAAACCTCAGGATCGGCCTGGTAGGATGTGACACTGACACCATGAGACCCAGAGGGAGGAGAGCCAAGGCTGAAACCGAGCCTGTGGCGAAGACACGAAAACAGCAGAGACCGCAGAATGCCTCTGATGGGGACCGGGCCTCCCCGTGATGCGTTATGATGCCCTGGAGCCGTGCAGCGAGAGCACATAGACGCTTTTTGATCGCAGCAGTCGGAGCGAAAGGATTCTATGAACATGTGAAACAAACCGCCGCAGAATCCTGCCTGAAAAAACGCCTGCACAGTTCTGCTTCATTTGGGTCAAACACGCGGGGCCTGATAAGGAGAGGAAATGTTCTTCTTTGACGTAAAATCCTCATGCGGTCAAAAAAAGAAAGAAGAAAGGAAAAAATATTTAAAAAATGAAAAATAAACTAAAGTCGGAGGATAAAAAACATGGATCAATATACTTTTATTAATTTCTTTTTAACTCGTCCTTTATAGGGGTGCGGCATTCAGGATTGATGTCTAAGCACCAAATAGAGGCTCAACGGATTTAGTTTCACAAGTGGAGCAGAAATTGACGAAGGTTTATTTCAAATACCTTGAAGATTGAGACGGAAAATAAAGGGGAAATAGAGACGGTAAAGAGAGGTCGGACAACAAGTCAGGAGGGAGAGGGTGAATTCAAGATTTAAGAGCAGATGGGGGGGGGGGCTACATGCTTTTTTCTTTTTTTTAAATTGCAAGTGTTGAAAAACAGTTTTTTTAAACTCGCTTTTATTTTTATCACCCTGTCCCGGAGCTGATCTGAATTCAAGTCCAAATACAAACATGCTGCAAAGAATCTTTGTAAAACAAGATTGTAGGTCCTGGGCAGATTGAAACCACTCAGAGGTATGGAAGTCTAAGTAGTGCATTGGTAAACAAAGAATATGTGAATTTTCCAAAAATTAAGTCTTGATATGAGAACATCACCCAGCCCTAAGTCCATGGTATCAATTATAACACCACCAGAATTCCAACACAAAGCACAAATGCAGTGGGGCACCGCAGTGACGTCTGGTGTAAGTCTGAATAACGGTTGTAAAACACCCTGGAAGACAATGACAGAGGACCTCTGAGCCGCTCCGAACTCTCAGGGGAATCGTGCTAGTGATTCATAAACATTGTTGAAATTAAGGAGTTTTGTGGCAGATAAAGCCTAATTTAGAAGCTACACTTAAGTTGCCCCTAAAACTCCTATTATATGAATATACGTGGATCGCGCATGGATTTATTTCTAAGATGTGTTTTTAGCTACTGATGGTGAAGCAAGTTGCTAGTACTCCCATGGCCGGCTACCGCCTATTTACGACAGAATTTCCAAAAGATCGCTGTTTGGTCTTCGTCCGACCTTTTAAAGCAGAAGAACGTTTAAACTACACACATGGCTCCTCTTTTCGGAGCTTCAGCAGCCAGCCGCTGTTCTTAGCTCAAAACTTTACACACACTGTAGGGTTTCTGTGTAGCTGGGAAATGGGTCCGTGTTGAAACAGTTTCTCACTGTGAATGTTCCAGACATAATCTAGGTTGTTCAGCTGTGGAGCTGTATATGAAAAATTCATATAGTGGAAATAAACACTTTTTTTGGTATGAACTGGTGTATCGCACAGGCGTAAATGTATTTATGATTGGTTAAGTACAGATACTGTTAAGCAAAGTGGAGGAGGGGTGATGACCTGGGCTTGTTTTGCAGACAGAAGTTTTGAGTAGACCGTGATCTCTTCTGTACTGTGCTGAAGCCAGGGCGATGGCCCAAAATAGAGCCGCAAGTCTACAGGGGAAACAGGCAAGGTCCTGAACAGAACAAATTCATGACCTCAACCTGATTGAAACGCTGTGGAGGAATGTTCTGGGAGCTGCAAACGTCAATGAACTGAAGCATCAGCCGGAAGAGTCGGCCAACATCCTACCACAAAGATGTGACACAATGATAAAGTCAGAGAACAACTACTGAGAGGAACTGGGAGTAAATAGATTTTTTTTTAAATTTTATTGCAGTTAATCATTTGACTTTTATCCCTAAAATCAACAGTAAAAGTTTTAATTAGGACGATTTGTCTTCAGCTTCGCACGCTACATTTCGTGGTCCGACAGCGATCCCCTTTCACTTCGTTCTTAAATTAATGAATCAGATAAAAGCGGAAAGCTCCCAATTTAACGCAAGACGATGTTCGGATCAGGTCGAACCGAGACAACCATCCGGACGTCTACATTCATGGTTATAAACAGACCAAATGAATCAACGTGCAGAGGACAAATCCTCTGTGTCACTGAGGTTACTGGAATCAGCTCAGCGTGCCTCAACTGGAGGGACTTTCCCAGTCTGCCTGCTACCCAAACAGCTCCTGACCAGAACCTAAAGTATGTGGGATGAGTGACGCTGTGAGGAGGCATCGAACAATGCAGGAAGCAGAGTAGAGATTCAACCTTAGCGATTCATCCCATGATCAAAAGCAAAAAAAAATAAAAAAATACTCCTTTCTTTTCAGCTCCAACTGTGGAAGCAGACACCACTTTGGTGTATAATTTAGCCTTAGAGTGAGGTGCATGAACAGCAGGACTGCACACTCATATCTGTGGTTGGGATGTGTCCCTGTAAAGGCCCAGGCTGTCATTGTATGGATAAAACGGTTTCAGAAGCACTCGGCGCCGCCCCCGAGGTCTCACAACTCGTGAGTCAGTGGCTTCTGAGATGCTCAGGTTAATGTTCCTCCAGTCCAGTGATGCCAGTTTGTGCTGGTGATTGTTAAACTGGTAGTTTTAGAAGGAGAAGTAGTTAAACTAGAGGTTTAGAACAACTTGGAGGAGGGCAGGGTTTGCTGCTACTATTAGCACTTGGTTGTGTAACCTAAAAATTGAATTTGATCAGTTCTACACCTGCATTGTTTTCAAGCAAAAAAAAAAAATAAAAATAAAAAAAATAGAAAAGCTATATAATGTCAAAAAGTGAAAGAAAGTAATTTAGGGAGAAAAAAAAAAACTTTGATGCTGATCAAAGTTAAATAAATTAAAAAGTCATACGCACATTTCTATTTATTTTTCTCGATCAAAGTACCAAAAACGTACCAAACAATGATTTCTGTGTGCCATTAGACCTCTAATAATAAAATATATCTAGTGTTTGAATTACAGATGGACGACAGGGCTGGGCAATATGGCTTAAAAATGAAATCTGTGATTTTTTTCATACCAAATCTGATTTAATCTGTTTGCTTTACCCATGTTTGCTTAAAATACAATTTGCAAGTGATGAACAATATTGTTAAAAACTTGCTTTTATTTCATCCTGTCCCAGAGCTGACCTGAAGAAAAACAAGCTGTAAAGTATCCTTGTAAAACGAGATTGTAGACCCTGGGCATTTTGACATCACCCTGAGCTATGGAAGTCCAAGTAGTGCATTGGTTAAAAACACACAACTGTATTTTCCAAAAATGTAATCTTCATAAACAGAAAATGACGATAATTTAATAACAATATATAAATTGATAGATGTGCGGTGCGATAGAAACAAAAAGACCGTAATTAAGGAGTTAAATAAATTTGGAAGAAAAAAAAGTATCCCTTCATTTTTTATTATAGCCTATCAGGTAGCTCAATACTACAGTCATTACTTACTCCAAACCAATCACAAAAGGCTCCCTCCTCTCAGAGCTAATGAGTTGCGCTGCTGATGATGTTGCAGCAAGAAAAAGAAGAAAATGTCTCGAAAAAAGGTCTCCGTAGTTCACCAGCAGGTACATGAACAGACACGTCAAAACCGAATGTAACAACAATGAACAAAATGAAACAGAAGAAATACCAGTTCCGGTTAAGTTGTCTTGACAGGACCCCCAGGAATTCGAAATTATCTAGCAAGCCCTGAGCAAAACAGGTCTGAATTAGAGGAAAGGTCCCTTAAATGTTCGCTCCCTTGGAGTAAAATAAGCGACTCCATGCATGTGCACATTTAATCAGTCACATCCAGCTAATAGTTTGACTTCATCAGATGGGTGAAAGAACATAACAGCTGCTCTCCTCGATCCAAACCCCTGACAAAGGTTTAATTATCAGGCCAGAAAAGTGAAAAACCTCTTACGTGAAGCTCAGAGAATTCCTGAATATCATTGCAGCGTTTTGATATCCGACCATCTTCTACATGCTGGGATATAAACAAACCAGACGGCAAAACTCGGAGGAAAGCGGCCCGATCAGCAGAAGACGTTTTACCTTCTGGGATGCTCCGTTCAGGAGCCCTCTATCCCACAGTGCCTTGTTTCCTGTGGGGTCTTCATCCACATCATCGCTGGTGTTGGGAGGAAGACGCACCTGGGAAAACAAACCCCGGAATTAGGATGTGCTTGCCTTCTCATCTCGCTAAACCCCCACAGGTCTCCAGATGGCTCAGAACTCGCATGAGGGATACATTTTCTATTTGGACTGGGGTTGAATTCAGTACAGCACATGTTGGAAATGCTCGTGTTTCTACAGACAGCAGGCCTCGTGTTACAGTGTGGGAATGTATGGAAAAGGCCTAAAATGTTTAAACTTTGTTAGTGCAAATAAATGTTGAAAACCGTGGCAACGGCTTGAAAAACGAGGCGTTTCAACAGCGGGTTCAGAGAACCTGCTGCTTACATCAGGAGATGGAAATGAGACAAGAAGAAACAAAGAAAACACTGACGGACTGTTCCAGCTCAGAGCGATCACCACAGAGGACGAGAAGAAGAACGACATAGTGTTCCTCCTCGCTGGAGGACGCGTCTCGACATCTGGACTTACAATGCTGATGTTGCCAAACTTGTCGGCGGACGCCATGGTGTCGTAGTCGAGCAGACAGGCCGTCGTCACCCAGCGGGGGTACGTGTCGTCGGCGAAGATGATCAGCTGGTTCTCGTTGCGCCGGTACCGCACCCAGAACAGGCTCTCCTGAACGTCCGAGACGATGACGCGCTGGCCGATGGTGTAGATCCCCGTCACCAGGTTGGGGACGTGCTGCGGGAGGAAGCGGCGGCAGTGAGACATCACGACGAATGAAGCAGGAAGTTTATTGTACAGAGGATTCGTACTGGGAATCAATTTATTGTCAACATAAAGCATCATGATTAAATTAAGACGGTGGTTTGTGAAGCTCCAGGGAGCTGGGCAAACACGCTGAGGGAAATGTGCGCCTCAGAAAACATCTGCAAAGGATTTTAGGTCAGCGGAGCATGAAACAGGCGGCAGCTTAAGCTGCTTTAACAACACTGTTAAGAGTGTGCCTAAACAACCCAGGCTACACATTAAAACCACCAACGCTTGAACTTAAAAGATCTCCTTCACTCGTTTTTGATTTTTGATTGAGAGAATACAGTACAGAAATATACTGTCGTTCATATTTGTGACTTAGTCTATCTATTTTCTATTAAAATATCGATCTATTTTCTATTAAAATATATAGACTACACCTACTACTAAACATCTCTCCTCTGATTGGCTAACAAAAATGACACTGTTCTGCTGCCTTCAGACAAATAATTAACTTAATGAGCTGGTGGTGTTAAAAGTCACAATGGTGGAAACATCAGCCACAAGATTTGGTTTGATATCTGGGTCAAAGGTCATTTTAGCGTTTCTGCCTTGTTACCTTGTTCTCACACTTGCGCAGCAGCTTCTTCTTGCCCATGTCGTAGATTCTCAGCAGCTTTCCAACTCCGACCAGGATGCGTCCCTGGAAGGGTGCAATGGCCAACGGCACATCCTCCACCGGAGTCTGGAAACACACAGTTCACACAAACATTTAGTTTTTTGTTTGAAGTCTTTCATTTTGTTTGTTTTTTCTTTCGCTTTTTTGTCACCATCTTTGAGCATCAAACAATTACGCATCCGGCTGAAATGATGCAGCTCTCATCCATCATGTTTACGGATCTGCTCCAGCTCCCACACAGAGTCTGGGAGGAAGAGACGATTGTCCAAGTATTGTCCAGTATTAGGACATCGGAGACCTGCTGGGGTCTGAGCTCACTGCTCCTTTATTAAAATGTGTTAATCCAGCAGACAATCTTATCTGAATGATAGGAGACTGGAGCACCCTCCGTATTCTCCAACAGAGCATGCTCAGAGGAAGCCTATGCGGGACAATTTTAATAAACCCATCCAGTAAGCTAGCCAACTTCAAGCATTCAATAAATAGCTTGTTAGAAGTTTGACATTCCATATAAAATTCGCAGTCAGAAATCGGATATCATAGAAACTTTATGCCCGCTGTGCATCAGAAAGCAGCATGAACCAGAAAGAAAGAGCCGCCAAAACACTCAACTAAATGTGCACAAGAACGCAATGCAGTGAATGATAAATAAACCCATTTGTGTGTTGTGGTTGTGTAGATCTCAGTTTGCATTGTCGGTCGGTCCCCTCTCTCTCTGCTGTTGTGAAGCTGACTGGGATGTTTTCTTTTTTCCCCTTCCTCTCATCTCCAACTCATCCTCTCCATTTTTTCTTACCTCTCTTCATCTTCTCTATTTCCCCCCCATTCCGTTCTGAATTCTACACTGCCAGACACAAAATGCTCAGCTCATGCTTGTTTATAAACTCTTTAGGCGTGACGGCTTTAAAAAAAACCTAAAAAAAAACCCATTCTATTATAAAATCACCAGAAAACTTCAAAAGTTTGTAACAGGAGCAGAATCACACACCTAAGCTGCATATTATGACAACGTCAGGTGAGCATAAATACTTTTTTCCCCTCTGCGTTTTCTTCCAGTTCTGCTGATATTTCCGCGTCTCTGTCACCATTAGCTGTGTTTTGACCAGCCCTGCTACCCCCACCTCGTCTTTTCCTCTCACAGAGGACACAGTAAAGCAAAGCATCAGACCCCGTATGTGCCAACTGTGGTGAAACGGACTCGTTGTCGCTGCAGACAGAAGGGACGGCCTAACGTCTTCATCAGAGGATGAATATTCCTCCTCAGAATCTGAGTCAGCCACTACTTGATGAAGTGCTTCTACAGCGGTGAACAGACCTCTCTACATCCTGAGTTTTATCTCTCTAAAATCCACCACATATTAGTTCCTGGTGCAAAGTAATAAATACATGAGGGATCATCTCTGCAGCTGTGGCTTGTTAAACAATGTTGCTCGTCTGAATTTTGCGAATTCGGCTCTTAAAGGGTTAGTTGGTTTTATTTTCAACCTGAACCTTATTTTTTTTTTTAACCATTTATTATGTTCAAATACCCACCTAGATAAGTTTGGAGCCACTTGGAGTCCCTCAGAAAAAGTTTATATTCAGTCGCGATTAGGGATGGGCATCGTTTAGGTTTTAACCGATACTGGTGCCAAACCGGTACTTTTGAGACGGTGCCGGAGCTTGAAGAAGGGACAACATACAAACTACGTCCACATACCCCCTCATTTTTTTTTTTTTTAGTACGGCTGTCTAACAGTAAAAAAATTGATCAAATTAATCACAGGGTAGCTGTGAATTAATCGCCATTCTTAAATATGACAAACAAAATAGAAAATTTTAGTGTAAATAAAAGGACAAATCTAGATACAGTTGCTCTTTTAAAAAATTACATTTAGGAGTAATCAATTAAGTTTTTGTTTAAACTCCAAAACCACATTCACAATGTGTGCGTGGTCTCATATAAAAATAACAAAAAGAGGTAGAACTGAGCAAAATATATGAATCAACTTAACATTTGGATATCAGCAGTCTGTGTTCAATGTTACATAAATTAAATGTAATATAGACTTAGTAATCAAATGTCATGATTTACTATTTTCCAAAAGTAAAGACTCAGCAGATACTCCAGTTCATCACAACAGGAAATAAATCTTCTAATTGTGAAGATGCACACAGATACTTCTGCTAATAGTTAGCACTAATTTAAGTCAAAACATATTTAACTGAATAATTTCGTATTTTTAACGCAGCGCTGTCTCACAATAAATGTACTGAAGCTATACAGTGAGCCAACAGGCATAAATCAACATAAATATGGAGCATTTAAACTCTGCACTGCACACACCAGAACTGATATCCAAAGCGGACGGATAATTCCCACAGACAACTTGTGAACTTATATCACCACAAAGCCAACATGCCAATAATAATATACTCAAATGTCATATATGATCACAAACAGATGCTGCTGCACAACAACCCGCAGTTTGGCTGGTTAGGAAGGAAAACTGATTTATAAACAGGTTGCTGTTATGTGCATAAATTAATTAGTAATTAAAAAAATCCAGTTAATTCTAGGAATTAATCGACCTGCGTTGGGGCGATAGTTTCGACAGCCCTAATTTTTAGACTTTTTTTTTTTTTTTTTGCACAAAGATAGCCATGTTTACCTCTTCTGGTGATATAGGGAATCGCCCCTGCCTGATGGCACGCCCAGAATCCATAGTGCTTGACATCTAACCGAAATGTGCGCTACTTTTCGGTGTGGTTACTAACTCTTATGTCAGAACCGGTGCGATGATGGCACCGGATGTTGGCACCCATCCCTAGTCGCGATCCGCATATATCCATATAATTGGAGTTGTGGGGGCAGGCAAAGTGCAGCCTCTAAACAAGGAATTATTTGCCCCAAAACTCCTTCATTTAACCAATGTTTTGCTATTAGGCAAGACAAGGCCATTTTATTTATATAGCACACTTTTAACACAAGGCAATTCAAGGTGCTTTACATGATTACAAGAATGTGAAAATGAAAACATAGAATCAATAAAAGACAGCATAAATAATCATTTATAAAAGCAGCAATAAAGACAACATTTAGCATTTGTTAAAAAACATCAATTTAGGATAAAAACATTTAATAATAGTATTGGCAATAATACTAATAATTATTAATTACAATAATATCGATTACTCATAAGCAAGTCTAAATAGGTAATACACTGCTGTGCACAATGCTGCCTTCATTCACTCTATATTTTTGAGTAAATACCAGTCCCAAAGCCCACATTGTTAAGTTTGTAAGTTAGAGTATTATTATTGGTGTTTTCACTATAAGATGAAATATCCTATGCTCCTGAACTCAGCACAGATATCCGACCCCAGATAGAACATGGGTTTCTATCCCCCTATTCTATAGTTTAAAATACGGTTAAGCATATTTGTTGAAGTTTACCCATATTAGAATTGTGTTAATTCTGCTATGGTGATCTGTGGTAATTAACCCCTAACCGCTATGGACGGTCAAATTATTGCACAATCACCGTAAAGCGTAACTAGGAGGTATGTTCAGAAAAATCTCAGCGCCAGCTAATATAACCGATCTCCGATCACTAAAAAATGTGAAAATATCGTCCCGATCTGATCTTGAGATCATGAAATCCCCATTTATGATCCAACTACACTATTGTGCGATTGCAATGACGTCACTGCCGTGCTCCAACCTAGCTGTAGTCCGAGCCGGACTTTCCCTCTGCGCTCTATGGCAGTCAGTCAGAGAGAACTTACTACTGTAGACATCAACATGGTTCACGTTTGTGTGTTTCCAAATTTCACAAACTGAATGACCAACTGGACTAAGTTCAGCTTCCATGAGCTCCCATTCCGCAACCTATGGCAGACACTGCAACACCACTGAATCGGCAGTTACTGGAATCTGTTGGATTAAAAGCCTGTAAAACCCCAAGAAACTAAAATTTTAGCTCCTCCCAGACGTTCTGAACTCACAAGGGAATATCTCTAAATATTCATAACATAACATTAGTTAAATGAAGGAGTTTTAGGGCAGATAATTCCTTATTATACAACTCTCCTACCTAAACTATTGACTTATAATGATTTAATTTATGAGTTGTTTTTACTTTATCTTTTTTACTAATTTATTGGTGTCTCATGTGAATGCAAGGCCACAATTGAATTACCTTCGGGATTATTAAAGTATCAATCAATTCGATGGCACTTCTTCTGCCTTCACCTCTCCCATTACATGGATATACGCTAATCGCTACCTGATATAAACTTCTTCCAAAGGACTCCAAGTGGCTTTAAACATGTCTCAGTGAGCAAAATAACGTAATAAATGCTAAAAAATAAGGTTCAGGCTAAAGAAAAAAATACAAACTTCCCCTATGGTTTGGGGATACTAAAAAATCATTGTTGATGGTGATGCTGTGGGCTGGAAGGCTCTCCAGTAGCATTCAGTTAAGCGATAAATATAAGAGGACTCTGACTGAACACTGTTGCTATCATGACATGCTAACAGTTCAATAGCCAGGCAGCAGTAAAGTCTCCTGAATGACGTAACCCGTTGTTGGCAAGCACTACTAATCCACCTTATGTTTTTTCTGCTCCCATAAATTTTTTGACCAACTGTATGGTCAGAAATCTGGGTAGAGAGACACACAAGTTCTGACTTGTCCTTTTTCTGGCCCTTTTCTAAATTACTTTTTTTTTGGATTGTGGTATTGAATGTTTGAACAATTACTCCCACTGGTTATGGATGACATGCAGCTGGAAAGATTCTTTGAACAGTTGTTCTGATGTGTAACCGTGGCAACAAGATATTGTTTTTACAACTGGGAGCAGCTGATTAACACATCATAAGGTCAAATAATACCTGAACTACGACATCAAATCCCAGAGACAGGGAAAAGGAGACTTTGAGGAATTGAAGTGACTCCTTGCCCATTGTGATGAAGGAAAGAGATGGCTTGAACTTCCTCCGCTCTGATTTGAGGTCCTGCTCTGCAACAATAAAGCTTTCTCACCAACATTTTCCTTTTAGATAAAGCCGATAGAGTGGCTTAGGTTATCCTGACCTATCTCTGTAGTTATGCTACTATAGGCTTACTGTGTGGGAGGACAGACTGACCAAAATCCACCCTGCTACTTCTCCTCTTCTGCTAATCTCCAGTTGCATTATTCGATGCCATTTCAACTGTTAATGTTTTTTCATTCATAGAAGCTAAACCTGTTTTGGCGTTCTGTTTCGGCTGGGATAATGCTCCCAGTAACTGTTTGTCCTCCCTCTACTGTTATCAACTTTTTACTTTCTGTAACATAGAAGCTACTCCTACTCTGACTCTGCTCTGTTTATTTGAAACCCCCAACCGGCCTTTGGAAATCTGGAGGAGTTGCTGGCAGTTTATGACATCGTACACTTAATTGTGATAACCATTCCTGCTTCTCCCAATGTTGATCCTTTGTTATTCTCTGCTGTTGTGGGCGCTTTTTGCCGCTAATCAGTGACAGCATCCACTACAGAAAGGGTCGTAATAAGCAGACGTTGTAGCAAATTCTTTAGAGCCAATTTTGTAAGGAGACACGACGGCTGCAAGGCCTTTCACCTTTTTCCCAACCAGAAATGTCCCGACTCATCTTGTCGAAACAGGCTGATTATTGACTCTTTTGAGATGCTAATCAGCTGCTGCCATTTGTAAAAACAATACCAGAGTTCAGATCATAACTGTCGGTAAGAAGAAAAGGCCAAAAAATCCTTCCGGCTGCACGGCATCCAAAACGAGAGGGAACAAAAGTCCAAACATAAAACTCAGCCCAAGAAAATTTCTGCTTCACCAGAAAGTAGACAAAAATATTTTTATAATGTCAACCTTAAAGAGAAATCTGGTGGGTTAACGGTGGGTCTTATTTTTCCAGTGATGAACATTACATTTTTCTGTTTTACGGGGATAATGGAACAAAATGGATGGCGACTCTAAAAAGTTATTTTAATAGAGAAACTTTGAATATGGAGTAAGCTATATAAAAAAGTCAAAGATTTGCAGCAACAGATTTTCTCACAGTAAACTTTCCAGATGTGCTGCTCAAGCAGGAAACGCCAAAATGACGAAGCCGATGACAGAGAATCTGAGATCGGAATCAAGAACCTGTCCGGGATGGGAAAAGTAAAAAAAATGAAATAAAGTCTAAGGAGTAGAACGATCTGAAGCCTTTGGATCTTTTAACCTCAGGTTTTGCTATGCACCAGCAGACCCAACATTTTATAGGCCACAAATATCCAGCAGAGTCTGTGTGCGTGCTGAGCAGACGAATCAGGGATGCCGCCACATTTCATCCAACTGCTTATTTCAGCGCAGAGTTTTCTGCATAAGGCGTTGAAGCTGGATTTGTGTGACCTACAGACTTCTGATCGGGTGAGGTGGTTGGGAAAGTCCTGGAGCTCTGTGAAAAGAAGGGGCTGACACAGCTCTGAAATGCATGACTCAGCCATTCCCACCGTTATCCCACATCAGGTAACTAACGCCCGAAGCGCTTATTCACACTGATCCCCTCCGCCCCCGCTGAGTTTTTGGGGAAATGCCCAAAGATCAGCCGGGACGCAGTGGGTTTCTCCGTCACCATTAAGATTTAGATGGGAATTATTTTCCCTTTTCCTCATTCCGAAATACAGAGTTAAAAAAATAGATAGAAGTTAAATTATGGAGTTAAGTACATTTTCAGTCATCAAACCCACCTTGTGCACAAACTCCAGCTTCTCCCCTCCAGAGGTGAGCCGATACGTGTAGATGAAGCCACCGCCGACTGACCTGGGGTTGAGAATCATGTCTCTGGCGACTCCCACCAGGACGTACCAATCATCTCCGGTGTTGGGAAAACGGCACACAGCCACACTGGGAAATTCAAAGCAACAAGAAGAAAGCCAGTGAGAGGGATTCTGACAGGTGACGAAAGCGAGACGAGATGCCTTCCATCCGGCTAACCTGAAGGCAGCTTCGTTCTGTTCCAGCTGCACCTGATCCAGAGTGGTACCCTGGATGGGATTGACCAGTCGCACCAGTGAGGCCCACTGTCCTGCTCCGGCTTTAGGTGCACCAAAAATGGCCTCTGGGAGATTCTCGTTCAGGAAGGCTGCGGCCATCTCGGCAGCCAACTCGCGTTCGTCCTCGCCAGCCGCCTCCACCATCTCCTGCAGGGGAGCAAAAGAGGTGTACAGCATTCTTACAATGCGTTCCAGCTCAAAAGTCACACTTCTCCAAGCCTCCAAACATGTTTTTTCAGCTCTCTCTTAACAACCTAAGAGAAAAGGTTACCAGGGGTTTTTATTTATGGTTGTGATACATACATACAAAAGTTGTGATACATAATATTGGAATGATTCAGATCATGAATGTTGAATCTGGACCCACATTCAGCTGTAAAACTTTCTCAGGAAGTCAAAGCTCATATCTCGGCCCGCAGGATATTAGAAAGTCGAGCAAAACAATATTGGTCATTATATGGGGGTGGGGGGGGGATGTCACACAAAGTCCTCCATGTGCTGTACCCTGACTGCCATTAGGTACCGGGATGACATCCTCAGAGCTCTGGGGACACCATATGCTGGTGCGGTTCCTCCTAATGTAAGACAATGCTAGACCTCACGTGGGTTGACTGCGTCAGCAGTTCCTGCAAGACGAAGGCATTGACGCCATGTACTGGCCCGCCTGTTCCCCAGACCTGAAACCAATTGAACATCATGTCCTGCTCCACCAACGCCACGTTGCAACATAGACTGTTGGCAGATGCTCTAGTCCAGGGCTGGTCCAGGTCCACCACCTCATCAGGAACATGCCCAAGTGTTGTAGGAAGGTTAAACAGATACATGGAGACAACACACACCCCACTAAGCCTCAATTTGACTTTGTTTAAGGACATTAAATCAAAGTTGGATCAGCCTGCAGTGTGTTTTTCCAATTTAATTTTGAGTGCAACTCCAAATGAAGACCTCCATGGGTTGATACATTTTATTTCCTTTGATATTTTTTTGTTATTTTGTTGTCAGCACGTTTAACTATGTAAAGAACAAATTATTTAATAATAATATGCAATTCATTAAGATCTGGGATGTGTTCTTTTAGTGTTACCATTATTTCTTGAGCAGTGTAGTATTTACACCCCTGTATTCCCAAAACATGTATAAAGCTTTACTTGTCCATAAGGGATTAAACATTAATTCAGAAAATATAAATTGGTTCCCCAATATTATTTAAACATCTTCAGATTAAGGTGAGGGGGAAGGAAATCCTCCAAACCAGACTTTGTGCAACATATAATAAAGTGACAGAATGTGAGTCAGTGCCAGGTTTTCCCATTGGACGCATAACAACAGCTCAGGGAATAAGCTTTATGACAATCTGCTTTGCTTCTTATTAATGAAAAACACCTGCATGGGTCTATGTTCAGCTAGAGTTCAAATATAAACAGGACGTTTAGAAGTAGTCTTGAAATACTGAATAGTTTGATTTGCAGTACATGGTGAAACTAAGGAAAGCACTGATAGCGCTGGCAATAACTTTAATGTTAGGTCTTGTGTCCAAATATTGAAGCTTGTCTAAGAAGGAACAAAGTTGCAAAAATAATTCCTGTTGGGGAATTTTCCAGGAAAGGCAACTTTATTTGTATAGCACACTTTCAACAAGGCCATTCAATTTTCTTTGGGTGATTAGGGGACAGAAATACTAAAAGCATAAAGTACAACTTTAGAGACACAAAACATATGACACATAAAAACACATGACATTGCCGCTATTATTAAATAACTTTCTCAAAGGCAGCTCTAAATAGATGAGTTTTAGGTTTTGATGTAAAGCAGCACAGTGTTTTAGCAGCTTTGAATTTTTTTGAAGTTTGTTCAAAATAAAGGGAGTGTAGTGAACTGAAAGCTGCTTCTCCATTTTTGGGTTTAATTCTAGGGATGATAGGAGCCTAGAGGTGGAGGACCTAAGTTGCCTGGAGGGTCGGTATAGTGACAACACATCTTGAACATACTTTGGAGCCAAGGTATTCAATGCTTTATAAAGACTTCAGAACTGGGGTAATGTGCTCTACTTTCCTGGGTCTAGTGAGGATGCAAGCAGCAGCGTTCTGGATCAGCTGCAGCTGATCCAGAACGCTGCCAGAACGCTGCAGAACCAGAACGCTGCAGCTGACTTTTTAGGCTGACCTGTGAGGACAATGCTGCAGTAATCAATCCGACTAAATATAAACACACAGATGACTTTTTTTAATCCTAGAAATGTTCTTCAGGTGATAGAAAGCCAACTTTGTTATGGTCTTTATGTGACTCTGGATGTTCAAGTCTGAGTCCATTATTACTAGGGATGCACAGATACCAATACTGGTATCGGGTATCGGCCCCGATACTGCCTACTGTACTAGTATCGGTTAAATTTAACCAATACCATGAACCCATACTCAAAATGGGGGAAATCTGCAACAAATTCACCAAAAAAGATCAATTTTTAACTTGAAATTTTATTTTTGTGGTAATTTTATATTTTACATCTGTTACTTTGTCTCAGTTATGTTTAGTTTGGAAAGTCTGGGATGCAATCCCACAACTGCCAGGTGAAGGTCATGTGCGGTAACCAGTCAGCCAAAGGGATATCCCTGTGGCCAAGCAGCCAGGGCACATGATCTATCGGAGCCATAGTGACAGGACCTCCACACTGTCACAAATAGTATCGCATCGGTATCGGGTATCGACAGATACACAAAATCCAGCCATCGGTATCGGGACTGAAAAAGTCGAATCGGTGCATCCCTAATTATTACACTTAGATTTTGGGCCTGTAGTAGTAGTTTCTACTTGTATGAACTGAAGCTGTATGCTGACTCTTGATATGTTCCTCTTTATGTCCAAAAATAATTACTTTAGTTTTGTTTCTATTCAGTTGTAGTACATTATGGCACATCCATTCATTGATTTGCTCGATGCATTTACCAAGGGCTTGGATGGGTTCAAAGTCAGCTGCTGACATTATAATGTAAAGCTTAGTGTCATGTGCATAGTTATGTTAACTAATCTCATTGATTCTTGGCTAGAGGAATCACGTAGATATTACATAGAAGAGGCCCCAGGATCGAGCCCTGCGGGACCCCCATGTGATTTCTGTCTGTTTTGATGAAAAATAGCCCGTTGACAAGAAAAGGTGATAACCTCCAATTATCTCCTTTTCATCGTACCTCAGCCATCTGTTGCTTCCTCTGAGCTTTGGTCGTCTCGGTGTAGGCGTTGTGGTCGGTCTCGATCAGGACAAGGTTGTTGGTTTCCGGGTGAATTACAAATTTCCTGGGAGTGTACTGAAGAGGAAAAGCAACCTGGTTGAAGACTGCTCCCAGTTTCTCCAAAGCCAAAATCCTGCAGAAGAGAAAAATTACATTTTACATCAATTAGATTTACGTCAGGGGATACATCATCAATTCTTTATTACGGTTTATCATGAAATGGAAACGCTTTCATTCTTTGCACTCAGGTTTTCCCTTTTTTCATAATAAAGTTCAAAAAAGAAAAGAAAAAAGGGTTTTCACTGAGCCTGAACCAGAATCAGTGGTGAATTAATCAACTTCACACTAGGGGTGGGCGGTATGGCAAAATTTTCATATCACAGTATTTTAAAAAACCTATTGGTATTACGGTATTTAACTGTATTTTTTTTCCATACAGGACCGTTCATATTCACATTATCTTATAAGAATAAAGAATATAAAAATGTGCTTTAAATAGCCCATTTTACTGCCATATGTACTAAAATGATTATAATTCTAGTTGGCATTCTTAAAGTTCCAAGGCTGAAAGTATAATTTTTTTAAACCTCATGGCGCAAGCAACAAGTTGCATTTTCTAATTGCTTTGCATGTAGTACTGAAGAATCCCGCTAGGGGACAGAGTATAGACTTAGATCGGATATTGCCAAAGAAGTAGTAAAATAAACATGGCGACCATAGGTGATTATTAGCTGGTCAATATTAAGATAACAGAAAAAGACGACAGAAGTATCGTAGATGGTATGTAAAACATATTTACTGCTTTTAATGATTTCTGTCCTATTGGTTTTGCCGGCGTTGACCTCGTGTACCTACAGACTGTCAAATAGCACTCAACACTCCCCCCTACCGGTTACTCCCAAAAGCGTTTGTAAAAGGTATGCCGTTCAGTTCTCGTTTGACATTTTAAAGCCGATAAACTTTTTAAACTATAGACGAGGCTCCTCTTTTTTTGGAAACACTTCATCACAATTGTGTGCTTCGCTCCTGCCAGCAGCTGTACTTAGTTAAAAACGTTATTTTCTACACTGTGTTGAAGCGCGTGTAGCAGTGAAATCAGTCCCGGCTGAAACACTTCCCCTCATTAAACGTTCCGGAAGTTGTCCGAGCTATTCACCGGTATAGGGGTATGTTAAAAATTCATATAACGAAAATAAACACAGGTTTTTGGAATGAACCGGTAAACCGGCCTACTTCACACATTCTGTATTAATCCCATAAAGACGTAAATACATTTCAAGCGGTCTTCTTTCAAACCAGATGTTTAAGTTATGAAACTATATTTGAATTCAGAGTAAAAACACAAGCTTATGAAATGCTCTACAGTCATGAAAAGATGCAAGTATGCTCTCTACATCTATGCAGAATATACAGTTTGGCCTAAAAAAGTGTCTACCTGATTTAGCTAAGCAAATATATAGGAGCCTTCTATTGGATGTTTTAGGAGAGAGGATCAGAACTGTTCAACTGGAAGGAAAGTTGGGAAGAAATGTGATCAGAAAAATATATCAGCACCCAGCGATCACTTCTATACTCTAAAAATAGGAAAACAGCAGAAATCAGGTCTACGTTTTATAGTGAAAGTAAGAGCATTTCCACACGCTCAATGTGAAGGAATCTCCAAGGACTGGGACTTGGAACAACTGTGTGGACGTAAGAAAAAACGCTTATCAGTGAGCCTAACCAGAGAAAAAAGCTTATAACTCCAAGACAGCACAAAGATTGGACTTTGGGACAGTACGAATCTGGAATCCTCAGACCAGTTGACAGTCTTTCTCCAGTCTTGCTCCAGAGTGATGGCCGCATCGGGGTAAGAAGATAGGGAGATGAAGTGATGAGCCCATCATGTCTAGTGCGTACTGAACCAGTCTGTGATGTTTCTGCAGATGGTCAGCTCCAAGTTCAGCAACATTATGAGGGCCAGCTGACTACCTGACTTTACTGCATGACCATGTTATTCTATTATATGGCTAAAAACATAGCCCTTCTCAAAACACAGATGAAATTAAGTCCAACTATCTTGTTTCCAGCCAAAAGTATTTTTGATATTGTTTTGAGACATATACATGAACCAAGAGCAGAATGTCTTAGATTATTCATCTTATTTAGATCATATATGTGTCTTATTTTGAGAATTCTTACCAAGTACAATTGTTTTATCGCACTGGCAGATTATTCCGCCAAATATAAATTTTAGACTATTCTAGTATCTGTCGGTGCAGTAAGACAATTGCACTTGGTAAGAATTCTCAAAATGAGACATATTCTCTAAATAAGATTGATAATCTACAACCTTCTCTTTCTTAGAATATAGGCCTCAACACATGATCAAAAATACGTTTTGGCTGGAAACAATATTGTTGGACTTTGTTAGATGGACACTTTTTACAGTTTAGGTGTTTAAGCATGTAATAAAACACGTTTGGCTAAACATAAAGGCACAGGGTCTACCGACAACAGTTTCTCTCATTTTCCCCACCCAAACCTTTTGATTCAAACCCTTCAACAGCTTTTAGCAATCACTGTTTATCTTCCAAAAGCATGAGCTCAGCATCCGTTTCCAGAGTGCGTTCTTCCTGCCAGCCTGGCACATCCGATAGCGAACCGAACATCCGTCGGACAAGTTCTGAACTTGATATCTGCAACTAGCTGACGTCTGCTTGGCTGATACAGTACTTATCAGAATCCTACCAACAGAGGACCTTTCTTTTATCTACAAGACCTACTGCCCTACTCACTAAAACAGGGAATAATTAATCAAATCATAATAACATAAGAAATATTACAAAACATCATCGTTGAATGTATTCTAAAAAAGACAAGGCCAAGATTCATCGGGCTCTGAACGTGACCATTAGGCGTTCAGGGACGAGGACACATCCTTTTCACTCATGATTGCCTGAAAGGTGCACAACTAAATATTAGAGCTTAACCTCATTTTTTGGCTGGGCAGTATACAACTGCTCAGTTTTGGTGCATCTTGTTCATATTAAGCGAAGAGCTAAAAATGTCAATAGTAATAATTTTGTAATGATTTTAAAACAATAGTAAACACAGATGAAGAGATGTTTTCTCATGTTTTAAATAAAAATAACGACATGGGGAGGGGGAGGGGAAGCTCTGAATGTTATAAGTCAAATTTCTTATTGCAACTGGCAAAGATCCATAAAAAAAACTGATTGGCTACAAAATTCTACAATCAGATCCACATAGTCTTAAGATTTAGGAATTACTCAATTTACCTGGAAGTTAATATAATATAATATAAAGCATGGAAGGAAACAAAGAGTTTGGACTGTTTGGTAGCAGCTTAATCATTTTCAAAGCAAAGCCTGGAATCATACCTCAGCGTGTTGGTAGAGATGGCCACTATGCCTTCGGGACATTGCTCTGAAGCAAATCCGGAGGCGTACTCGAGTGTTTCATAGGAGAGCGGAGTCAGATGGAAGCGAGACTGATACGAGTAGCTGAGCCACGAGCGGCTGGACATCGCCAGCACCTGTCAGGAAGAGGAAATACAGCCAAGTTTTCTCCCGCAATACTTCACCCAGGAGTTTTAAAAATACTTTTTAAGAAAACAACAACAGGTTGGAGGACTCTGAGTTCCACAAAGAGGCAGAAATACTCAAATGTTTAATTCTTTCTCTTGCTTCGCTGATAAACAAATGTGACCTACGGCCTCCTGTCCTTGCATCCGGACTCTGAACAGCTTGACTGGCCGGGAACCGAGGTACCGGGTTCTGGTATCCGACAGGTCACCAGTTACTGGATCCAAGACCGTCCTCAGCAGCACACCGTTCTAGAGGAAAGAAAACATTTGATCACGTGATCAAATTTGGAGCTCCATAAGCTCAGTGATGCTCTCCAGCAGAAACGCTGAAGATTAAGCACCTCAGAAAAGTTGATTCTAGATTTTTACGGTGTAAAACAGACTTTTGAATTTTTACTCTTTTAGTACCCACAGTTTGATTTCCATATATACAGTTTATGTTTATTTATTTATTTTTTTTACCTATTTCCACCCACTGCTGCAGGACTCGCAGTTCTCCGTCAAATCGTCCCAGAGAACAAAGAGCAGGAAGCGCTCACTCGCGACCCGTATGGCAACATTATTAGGCCCCTTCAGTTTCGGTCCAAGGTTCTGTATGGTTCTGCATTTATGCTGTGTGCATCATTTGCATAGAATATAAATGAGCCTTTAGTCATATAGGTTTAACCCCTAGTCAGTGGAAGCGTTGCCCTGAATATGCGGGAAGCAAAGTTTATTCACTTCCATTTTATTTCAGCTCAAAACTTCCCTTTAAAACTGTCACTGAAACTTGCACAAAATACCCTAGACGGTAACACTGATGTGCAAAGCCCCAAGAAAAGATCCAACTTCAACAGCTGAACAACAGTAACTCTCACCGAGTGACTGTTTTAGGCTGTACTAGACAGAAGAGAATCACCACAGCAACCGCTCATAGTCTCTTGTTCTTGCAGTTTGTCTTTTACATTGATCCATCATGGGCGTCTCAACACAAACAAACACACACAAAAGCCTAGTTTGTACCTCTCCAACAGCAAGCTTGCACCCAGACTTCAGACGTTTTCATTTACAGTCCTCCGCTGATTTTTCTGTGTTGCAAAGCAGTTCCCCACCAGGACAGCAGGGGGTGCTAACTTTTCATGGTGGGTCTGCCTCGCATTTTAGTCTAGGTTCTGCTTAACTGGAGTTTATTTTCTTCAACTTGTGAAATCATTCCCCCCTCAAGGAGCAATGGATGACAGTAACTTCTGATTAAGCTGGAAAACTTTTTACTAGAAGTGCAGCTCATTGAATATTCTACAAACACATGTAAAACACAGCGGTCTGTTTTGTTGTTTTCTACGCCTCCTTGTCCTCAAAATCGCCAAAAGACCAGATTAGACTAATTGTCCTTTCAATATAAAGCATGTAGTGGCCAAATGCTGCATTAACTACCCGTTCTGGTAAAACGATCTCTGACTGTAGTTGAACTAATCAATCACAGGCATTCGCTATCTATTGTCGGTGATAGTTAGAAAATGGGGCTCTACTCCTTCCGTCCTTGCGTTGGTGAAGGAGAACCCTTACATGGACAGATAATGGCACTGCGTCAATCTGTTTCAACGTAAACGGACAAATATAAACAAAGGTCTTATTTAATCTCCAGTTTTAGTTAATATGATTAAAAATAATTACATTTAAATCATTTTTACTAAGAGAACTCCCAAAAATGGTTTAAAACACCAAAGGTTTTATGCTGGATGTTCAAAACAAAGTTAGCAGATACTCTTCAAAATATGAATCTATATAAATAATTGCAGCCTAGATTATTACAATATTAACATCTAAAACTAACGTTCTTGTATGATGGATTTTCCATACAGCCGCTGCTGTGGTGAAGCATTCTGGTTCTAGATGAATGAATGAGAAGGAATACCTGCAGGCCAATGTTGAGGTAGAGGAAGCCGATGGTTCCTTTTTCTCCGATTTCGTCCTGCTTCTCGACGGTTCCCATCTCAACGATGCACAGACTTTCCGGCTGAGCAGGAAGAGCTTGCATACTCAGTGGTTGCAGACAGTCCTGAGGGAGTGAAGGTTTAAAGTTTAGGACAAATGAAACAAAGAACAAAGTAATTGGTTGCAGCAGTCAGGCTTGGTGGATCCAGCAGATGGCTGCAGAATACAACAACATCTGCAAAGTTCATCTAGTCGTTTTTGAATCAAGCCAAAAATGATGTTCTGCATCCAACTGTCAAACTTCTAAAACAGGCCAATTCCAAAAAGCATAAAAAGCCCAACGTGACTGAGAAACACTCTGCTCTATGGTATTGGCTTCTAGTTAAATATGCAGCCAGGCATGAATAAAAGTCCATTGATCCCTAAACTGCTTCTTTTTGGGTTGCAAGGGAAGCTTCGTGAAAATAAACCTTTTCCTTCTTGGAAGGAAGGAACTGAAAACAGAGAAACCCACTCCTGGCCTTAGAAGACAAAGAAACTGTTCGTCCTTCTGCAAATCCAAGGGCAGCCTGATGGAGGAATTTCTGCAGTTATCTTTATGTTTGGATAACATCAACACTCAAACTATTTGACTGAATTATTGGATTATTTATCTTTCCTCTGCAAAACATCCATACCAAGAGGATGATACAACTTAGATCACACCTCAATGAACATACAACAAATCGGCTTTAAAACATCGCAGATCTACAGGATGTTGAGTGATATATGCAGAGCTTCATTTCCTAACCAACTTGTTCATTTCTGTCCTTACCGAGGGGTCCAGGGAGATGATCCGGACCGTGTTGTCCACCAGTCCGACAGCCAGGAAGCGGGAACGCTGCTCACCAGGCGGGACGTTGGCCAGACTCATGCAAACCACATCTGCAGACATCTCCTTCCGCTCCGTGTACTCGTTCAGCTGGCCCGACTGTAGACCAAGCAGAAAAACGCTAGAAACTCTATACAGAGGTGTGAAACCCGCTCATGAGCAGGGTGGGATTGGCAACATTCACTGCTGTTTGGGACACCGAGGTTACTCTGCCATAGGCTTTCATTGAACAAAGACAACAGTCCTCTTTCTGGAAGTTATTCTGTAGATTGCTTAATTCTATAGCAAATACATCAGAATTCACTTGTCTTAAATATTAGAACTGATTAAGGCAGGTGAGATTCATTTATCCTGACACACACCGTTTAAAAACGGTCAGAAATCATTAAACAGAGATTGGGGCTTTACAAATTGAACCAAATTGTTCCATAAACTCTAACAGGGTAGTTTACAAATTAGGGCTGGGCAATATGACTAAAAATATATATTGTGGTGTATTGAGCGGTCTTCCCCAAAAACTGTAAGTGGACGATAACGGTAGTGGCCTAATTTACGTAACGTGCTTGAAAATTTTATTGGTTCTTGCTATTGAATGGCTTCAAACAGCCATCTAATTCAGGGTTTGATGCCCGCTCCTTTCTTCATTTCTAAGAGTCAAGATTAGAATCAGAGAAGTGACCACACAGACCAGATGAGAAAGAAACCAGAGCTGCAGCTGAAATATGTGATTTTAGTGTGCAGTCCTTTATTTAGCATTTCCATTGGAGCACAGATAGGATCAGCCAGCGGCGGCTTCAAGCGATGAATAAACATTCTGGACTCAACGGGATTAATATCTGCTCTGGTTGAGAAGGATCTGGGCTTGCCAAGCAGCCGCATGTTGGTCTAGAAACGCTCTAGTTTGACTGCAGCTACATTGCTGAGTGAAAGCATTAACAATAATACATCCACCAATAATAATACATCCTGGATACTTTGAGCGTCTCAAAGTATCCAGGAACACCATAAAAAGTCACTATATTTGTCGCTAGTCACTTTTTTTTCTTAAAAACAGTCGCTGGAGGAGTCTTAATCGCTAAATATAGCAGCAAAGTTGCCGCGTTGGAAGCGCTGATCCGTTCTGGAAGTCACGTGACTGTACGTAAGCGGTGCTCATTTCTTAAAAGGGCAAGAGCACCACTAAACAAAAACACGTCTTTTCTTTTTTAAACATAGAATTTACCATCAGGGGCAAAATGATGTCGGTGACAGTTATACATTTTGGTATCTGTAAATATTTTGTATACCGCCCAGCCCTATTACGAACAGAAATTTTCAGTTTCCTCACCGGGTCCATCTCGAAGTACACTAGCTCTCCTCCGGTGAGGGCGATGACAACCTGCCGCTGGTTCACGGCGCAGCGGACTATTGTTTTTTTCCCTGGAGTCTTCCATTCGTTCACACGCTTATCTGCTCGAATGTGACGGATCCCATCTGGGTAAACCTGGAAGAGGCAGGAAGCAGAATTTTTTTTAAATAAAAATTGACGAAACACAAAATAAAACTATTAAATGTGGTTTACTGAACATAAGACAAAGACTTTATTAGTAAAGACTTGATCTGTGCTAATCAAACAGATTTCTTTTATCTCACAGAAACCTGGCTGCAGCAGGAGAATTTTGCTAGTATAAATTAGTCAACTCCTTTCAATTATATAAAGTTTCACATTCCTAGAAGTACTGAGTGAGGAGAAGTTGCAAAAAAAAAAGTCATTCAGATTTACCAATTAAACCCAGACAGATTAATAGCAACAGTTCCTTTGAACATCAAATCCCATGTTTTACTCATCCAAGTTGCAAAACATTAAAACCACTTTTATTTCTGGTTTTGTATCGTCCATCAGGCCCTTACTCTTAAACCAGATCTAAGATTGTTTTATCTGATTTAGTGTTACTGACTGATAATGTGATATCAGGAAATTTTAATATTCACGTGGACACCAAAACTGAATTTTTTTTATATTAGACTCAATAGGCTTTATTCAGAAGGCCCAGGGACCAACAGAATCGGGTTAGCACACTTTGGACTTTGTACTAAATTGCAGCATTGAGAGTAAGGAAGAAACAGTCCTCCCACATAACCCAGTCATACCTGACCATTTTTTGAAAACTTTTGAATTTACTTTAAAAAATGTCATTATAGTAGAACTTTAATCAGAGAATGATGTAACAAGTTTTAAGAAATACGTTTTATTCTCGCTTCCCCCTGTTACTGAGAATACCACAGTTGAAGACAAAAATTCCATCTTTAGCCCTTCAGAAAAAGGGGAGAAATGAGGGGAGACCAACTTTGGGTTGTCTGATAATCTTGTTTAGACCCCTGGTCTAAAAATGTGTTTGTCGTCTTCCTCCCTGTTTTTTTCATGTATTGCAGTATGCACAGGAATGCCATAAGGTGAATCGTGACGTAATTTACTGCCGTAAAACGTATTTGGTCAATAACAAAAATTCAACTCAATACTTTGTAATATAACCTTTGTTGGCAATAACAGAGGTCAAACAGTTACTATAGGTCTTTACCAGGTTTGCACACCAAGTAGCTGGTATTTTGGCCAATTCCTCCATGCAGATCTTCTCGAGAGCAGTGATGTTTTGGGGCTGTCGCCGAGCAACACAGACTTTCAACTCCCTCCACAGATTTTCTATGGGGTTGAAGTCTGGAGACTGGCTAGGCCACTCCAGGACTTTCAAATGCTTCTTATGGAGCCACTCCTTCGTTGCCTGGGCGGTGTGTTTGGGATCATTGTCATGTTGGAAGACCCAGCCACGTTTCATCTTCAAAGCTCTCACTGATGGAAGGAGGTTTTGGCTCAAAATCTCACGATACATGGCCCCATTCATTCTTTCCTTAACACAGATCAGTCGTCCTGTCCCCTTAGCAGAAAAACAGCCCCAAAGCATGATGTCTCCACCCCCATGCTTCACAGTAGGTATGGTGTTGTTGGGATGCAACTCAGTATTCTTCTTCCTCCAAACACGACGAGTTGAGTTTATACCAAAAAGTTCTACTTTGGTTTCATCTGACCACATGACATTCTCCCAATCCTCTGCTGTATCATCCATGTGCTCTCTGGCAAACTTCAGACGGGCCTGGACATGCACTGGCTTAAGCAGGGGGACACGTCTGGCACTGCAGGATTTGATTCCCTGTCGTTGTAGTGTGTTACTGATGGTAACCTTTGTTACTTTGGTCCCAGCCCTCTGCAGGTCATTCACCAGGTCCCCCTGTGTGGTTCTGGGATTTTTGCTCACCGTTCTCATGATCATTTTGACCCAACGGGATGAGCTCTTGCGTGGAGCCCCAGATCGAGGGAGATTATCAGTGGTCTTGTATGTCTTCCATTTTCTGATAATTGCTCCCACAGTCATTTTTTTCACACCAAGCTGCTTGCCTATTGTAGATTGACTCTTCCCAGTCAGGTGCAGGTCTACAATTCTTTTCCTGGTGTCCTTCGAAAGCTCTTTGGTCTTGGCCATAGTAGAGTTTGGAGTCTGACTGTTTGAGGCTGTGGACAGGTGTCTTTTTATACAGATAACGAGTTCAAACAGGTGCCATTAATACAGGTAACGAGTGGAGGACAGAAGAGCTTCTTAAAGAAGAAGTTACAGGTCTGTGAGAGCCAGAGATCTTCCTTGTTAGAAGTGACTAAATACTTATTTTCCACCATAATTTACAAATAAATTCTTTAAAAATCCTACGATGTGAATTCCAGTATTTTTTTTCAAATTCTATCTCTCACAGTTGAAGTGTACCTATGATGAAAATTACTGACCTCTATCGTTATTTTAAGTGGGAGAACTTGCACAATCGGTGGCTGACTAAATACTTTTTTGCCCCACTGTATATACACACACTTCCAATTGATAAAATCATTAGACATCATGGTATAAATTAGCCACAATTATGCCGATGATACACAATTTATTCATCCATGAATCCTGATGGATTCAGTTAGTTGAATTACAGACATGTCTAAAAGATATAAAAACCTAGATGAATAGGTTTTCTGCTTTTAAATTCAGACAGGACTTTATTTATCTTCCAGAAGCCATAAAAAATAAACTACTTAGTCAATCACTTCATCTGGATGGCATTAAATTGGCCTCTGGTAATAAAAAAACAACAAAAACTTGGTGACACTTTTGACCAAAACATTCAAATCCCATTTTAAACATGTTTCTGCCCTGAGATGACATCTGCTTTGATTTGGAGCATTATAAATAAATGGAATAAAAACAGAAATGCTTATAGGCGGTTCACAAAATTATCTATTAACACAAACCCTTCCCATAATACAAAGGAAAAGGCCCACCACAGCTGTTTCTGCTCGTCTAAAGACGTTTTATAGAGGGCAAAAGGTTAGAGATCAAGAACTAAATGCATCCAATAATTTGAGTGCGTTTAGTGGACTGCAGGTGTCAAGTCAACACCCACCTGCACCAGGGCGTCTTCGCCCAGCAGAGAGCAGGAGAGAGTAGGCGTGGTTCCCAGAAATCCAGAGTCTGTAACTTCCTCCACGGTCTCTCCGATGGACAGAACCAGGGTAGCGTTGACGAAAGACACGATGATGTAGGCATCGAACTCATCTGAGGAGCAGTAGACCAATAAAACTTGAAGCTACATTGTTCTGTTTCCACTTCGACAGCCTCAGTCCTGCTTCGTTTAAAACACGACTGAGTTTAAACTGTAAATTCTGTTACATTTCATGGCCACTAGAGGTCGGTGTTTGAACTGAGAGAAAGAGGGATGCACATAACTGAGGGGTTGAAGCAACAATAAATAGAAGAAAAAAAACTAAATGTTATATTTCCTGTATTTATTACTACTTCCTTTTGTATTTATATTACTATAAATTACAATAACTATTTTTGTTTTATTCTTGAAGATTAATTACACATATTCTTGAAGATTAATTGCAAATACTAAAAAAATCATAAACCCATGATTTCAGGCATATATTTTTTAGATATTAAGACATTTTCTCAAATTGTAAAATCAATTTACCTGTAAAGAGACTGAATTTTGCGGAGATTTTTAACGAGATGTTTCTGATAAAATTTTTTACAGACACCCCTAAGGATTTAAGTAGTAAATGTACAAGCTGCACAAAGTGTATCAAAAATGTATTAAAAAGTGTAAGTGCTTCATGCAAGAAACAATGAAAATATCTTAGAATATTGAAAATGTATCCCTTTAACCATGGTAATTTCTGAGTTCTCTCCTGCTAGTCTACAACAGAGAATTTTGTAAAAAAAAAAATCTTGAAAAGAAACTTTTTTTTTGCAGAAATGTACTTGCTACTCTGTGTCTATTTTTATATAGACCATATAAAATAGTCTGTCCTACTGGTGTGTGAGTCTCTCAGCTTAAAATCAGATTTCTTTTCTCTGCAGAGGAAATCTCTGGGGTACCTTCTACGTGTCTGCGTACGGTCCACACGGCGTTGGGGTTACCGGGCAGCTCAGACACAGCCATCTCTGAAACCTGAACACAGGAAAAAATTAGTCAGAATTAAAAGGATTTCGGCCTCATTATAGCCACTTAATAAACATGATGCATATAGAAGTCAAATTTTAGCCCTTATTATACTAAAGTGTCATAAAATTTTAAAACAATGAAAAAGCATCAATACAAGCCTTTTATTCAAATTACTAACAATAAAAAAAGTAATATAATTGTTGATAACATTACTTTTTTTGTATTTACTGTTTGAAAAATTACTTAATTTTATTTTTGGTTAAAATTATTTAATTGAAGAATAACAAAATGACCAGGGCGGCACTTAAAGGACAACTAAGCACCAAATCAACTTTTTGTAGCTTCTAAACTGCATAAATACGCATCTTATAGTGCTCTCTACATGTCCTGGTCCCTTTTTTGACATTTGACATTTTAGTGCAAATTAGAAAAAATCTCACTTTTGAACCTAAAACCGTCTGTGTGGCGCCATCTGTACATTTTCGGTTGCACTACATTTGAATTTCATTCCTGTCCTCCCCATTTGCTCTTGTGGCTGTGTGACATGATTTGGTGCTGTGAGACGTCCATCGCTCTGCCGCTTGGGATATAAAAGCAGTCACGGCTAGCACGGCTCACACACGCCCCCTAGCGAGTTGGAATAGCGAGCGAGCGTTTTACATCGATTTTCAGGTCAGCAAGTTATCATTAGCATAGTATTTAGTTTGTAGCGTTTCTAGTGTAGTTACTTTTCTTTTTACTACGGCTCTGTATAAGAGGGGGGAACTCGGCCACACCTCCGTAGCGAGCGCTATGAACTGCTTGCAGCACAAAACCTGAGTGCTCCGTTATGCAGATGGTTACCCCTACTTGCTGACGTTTGCTCATTACCTATGATAAAGGATAACTAACATCAGTGAATGGAAAATAAAATCTGGGCTAAGAGTTCATTTTTAATGGAATAATTGTGATGGAGTGTTTGTTTTTTTTACACATTCCTGAATGATTTTCTCGTCATGCTGCCTGTAAGTCACTCACAGCCCAGACCACGCACAGCCAGTATTCCCCCCCGCGTTTTTCCTGGTCTGCCAGGCAACGCCTTCTTTTAAGCAGTTTTTCACTAGAAAAATGTGGGCGGGGTTATACTCTGATAGGGGGTTGAATTACTCTTTCAACATTTTGTGATCATTACTGTTATTGATCAATATGAATATTCCCTTTTTTAATATGCTCTTTTTCTATATCGTCCAGCCCTACTCTAAACACTGTTGAGTTTGTTAGTAGTTTTCGTTGTAGAGTCCAACAGCTGCAGGGAGGAAGAACCGGCGAAAACGCTCCTTCATGCACCTAGGATGCAGCATCCTGTCCATGAAGAAGCTCTGCAGCTCAGCAACATCTTCTTGCATTTGTTGGGAGACTCTGTCCATCAGTGATGTTATTTTGGCCAGAGTCCTTCTGCCTCCCCCCACCTGCACTGAATCCAGCGGGCGCTCTAGAACATGATGTCCTCGGCCGACACGGTGGCACCGTTTGTTGCTCCTCCTTATCATCTTTCAACATTCCATTTTTTTTTTTACTTTTTTTTTTATCTCAGTTTTTTTTCCATTATCACCCAGTGTCCGTCCCTAAATCCAGTCCTGGGCATTGCTCTCCCTCCACCAACCCCAGGAGGGCCCTACACTGGGCTAATACCTCCTTCATGCTTTGAGGAGTGATGAACCCTTCTTTTCACCTGAGGTGAAGGGTACTTATACTAGGTAATCTTGACCCGCCCTGCTTGACGACCCTGACTAAGATGGTATTGCAGTGACGGAAAATTCTCCATGTCCTGCAACAAACTTCTGCATCAGTTATGTTGCTCTTTCTGTGTCTCTGTTCTGTATTCTCCAAACCAAAGACGGTCTCGGCAGATGACCGCTTGTGCTGAGCCTGGTTCTGCCGGAGGTTTCTTCCTAAAAGGGAGTTTTTCCTTTCCACTGTCGCTTCATGCTTGCTCAGTGTGAGGGATTGCTGAGAATTACACGACACAATCTTCTGTGGTTCTCTAATTCCTAAATTAAACATTGTATTGTAATAACTCTTCTTGTAAAGTGCCTTGAGATGACATCTGTTGTGAAACGGCGCTATAGAAATAAACTGAATTTAATTGAGGGGACGGGGATTCCCCAGCTGGCCGTAGCGCGTGGAAGGATCACGTTGTTCCAGCCAGATCCTCCCTTTGAATTCAGGTCAGCTCTGGGAAGGGTGATTTAAATAAAAGCAGGTTTTTGAATATATTTTTTATCTCTTGCAAATCCAACATGGGTAGGGGAAAAACAAACATGATTACAATCGGAAATCTGATTTGGTAGGGGAACACCAACCAGCAAAGTAAGTTAAGTTGGTTATTTATTCGGAGGCAGCATAACACTCATGTTGCTGTTATGCTGCTACTACTCCAATACATTTCAACCTCCTGAAACAGGAGCGAACCAGCAGTTTTGTCTTTTTCCAACAGAAAAAAAACGCATCAATTCACACTAGAGACCAAAGCAAGTTTATTTAAAAAAAGAAAGGAAATGAGACCTTTAAGTTTCTGTTGGGAAGTTTGGCTCAGCTATGGAGCTTCGTCCTCTTTGCCAAAAATAACATTACTGACACTGGGAGAGCTTTTCTGAGTATTTTGAACATTTTATACACACTTTGTGATTAACTGCTAACAGATCTTCATTTTTTATGTGTTTCTTTCCTACTGTGGACAAGTGGGGAACTCATTACAGAAATGGATCAACAATGGGAGAGAAATGTGCCAAATGGCACCAAGTGTGTTCAGGATTTTGTTTCCGAATAGGATTTAATATAAAATGGCAACACACAGCTGAAATCAGAACAATTGACAGACTCTTCATCTTTGAGTCAGAGAAGAGACATGAAAAGCTCATCATTTTTTCAGCCAGCCAAGTGTGAGGATGTGTAACAGTCATTCATCAGGTAAGAGGTTGGGGGTTTACCTCCAGTCCGTGCCGAAGAACCCTCAGGGTGGACCTTGGGCCTCGTCCGCAGGATACATACAGCTGAGGCGTATCTTCATTGGCCAAATCGGCGATCTAGGAAGAAAAACAGATTACAGACATATTTTCCTCAATCTTACTGAGTCAGCCTTACATTCTGACTTAATGAAACCACTAAATCAGACAGACTGACCTGACAGGACATGATGGGGGACAAGTTCTCCTGCTCGTCCACCAGCACCAGGTTTTTGAGCGGTCGAGGCTGAAAGAAGAAGGTGTCTCCCTCTTCCAGCGGCATTGCTGAGGAGAACTCCGGCTCTTCGTCGTCGTCACCCAAGTGAGCGATTTGGTAGAGATAACTGGGGGAATCAGAGGCAGAGTATCATTGGGTCGGGGAGATCTGACAGAAACGAGGCTAAACAAAGTAAACGGGCACAGAGGCGACCACCTGTACAGCCAGTATGAGACTGGGCTCCATGAGCTGGAAAGTGCCCCAATGAATCTACCCTAAAAAAAACAACAATGTGTTCTTGCTGCATACCAACTTATAAAGAATCTAAAAATGGGATTCTAGAATTGTCTCCTGACCCAAAATAATCCTGTTCTTCGGTTTATCCTTATAAGTTGATCGGTTTTAGTGGCACGTTAATTAAAAACGTTGAAGAAAACCCATCTACCTGGCAATGAATTTAACAATCGATCCAAACAATCCAAACGATGATTCTTATCAGGCTGCTTTAAGGAAGCCGCAGGAATTGGTCTGAAATCATTCACAGCTGTTCGTATAGGTCATGGTGACCGAGCTTTTAAGAGGAAACCTGGATGAGTACTTACTGGTTCCCAAACTCTGAGGCCACAAACAGGAAGCCGGTTTTCAGGACGCACATCGCTGTTGCCACGGGGATTGTGTCAAAGTATTTCAGCCGTATTTCTGTGACCTAAAACACAAAACTCATTCACATGAGATTCTTTCTCTAAACTAGAGTGTAACTCCAGAACATTTCCTGGCAGAAAATGGATCGTAAAGAGGTGAACAAAAATCTCTGATTCACCATTTCTTCATCTGTTTCCAGTGTGACTTTAAAGATGTCTCCCTGCTCGGTCTGAGCCAGGAAAAAGAACATGGACTTTGTCTTGTGGGTGGCTGAGCAGACAAATATCATGCCGCGCTCCGGGTCATCCAGGTCGTTCTGTGGAACGGGCCGAAACAAACAGGAGGAGGATGAAGATGAGGTGGGGATGGGTGAATTACATCACGACCACAGTGCCACATAAAACAGACTACAAACAGCGTATCTCCTCAAAGGCAAAAAGAGTCACAGGACGACATCATGGGATCAACAAGACATTGGCATGAAGGACTTACCCTGCGGCGGGGGATGGGACAGCGGATGTCAGGCTGATCGCCAAAGTTCTTGTAGGTGATGTAGTTTTCAGAGCAGATCAGAACGCCGCTGGGTCCGTCCGAGCCACCAGGAACTAAACCGGGATGAGGGACGAACAACAACAGATTTATTTCCCTTTACGGTTACTCTTCATCTGGTCACCACAATGTGGATTATGGGTGCCCTGAGATCAGAGAGATTTGAATGTTTCTCCACTTCTTAAATCAGAGAAGAGAAATAACAAACTCATCACACCGCCAGTGAATCGGAAAACTGTCTCTCTGCAGAACCCAGCTAACACTCTCATCCATCCATTTTCTTAACCACTTAATCCTTAATGGGTCGCGGGGGGGCTGGTGCCTATCTCCAGCTGTCAACGTGCGAGAGGCAGGGTACACCCTGGACTGGTCGCCAATCCATCACAGGGCCACATAGAGACAGACAGGACAAACAACCATGCACACACCCACACCTATGGTCAATTTGGGGAGAGATCAATTAACCTGACAGTCATGTTTTTGGACTGTGGGAGGAAGCCGGAGTACATGGAGGGAACCCACGCATGCACGGGGAGAACATGCAAACTCCATGCAGAAAGACCCTGGGCCGGGATACGAACCCACAACCTTCTTGCTGCAAGTGCTAACCATTGCTCCACCGTGCAGACATGTATGTCCACTCCGATTAAAACCCAAAACATTGTCAGCATCTAACCATCGGATCCCGTGCAGAGACTACATGCCAGGTACAGTTGTGGCCAAAAGTTTTCATGGCAAAGAAGGACTATGCAATTAATCTGATCACTGTTCGTACCATTCTGGAGTATATGCAAATTGCTATTATAAAATCTTAAGCAGCAACTTTTCAAATTTTTGCTTGTCTTTATATTTTACAGAAACAACTGAAACAAAGCTCTAAAAGCAGTTTAGCAGCAAACTTTGCGAAAACTAATATTTGTGTCATTCTCTAAACTGTTGGCCACAACTGTAAACTTGTTTTGTAACGTCACATTGGCGCAAGCAGCAAATTTCAACTTCTAATTGCTTTGCATGTAGTACTGAAGAATCCCACTAGGGGGCAGAGTACAGACTCACCAGATTTTGCCAAAGTAGTAGTAAAATAAACATGGCGGCCGTATGAGATTATTAGATGGTTAATATTAAGATAGAAAAAAACGGCAGAAGTGTCGTAGATGGTATGTAAAACATATTTATCGCTATTTTAGATTTCTTTCCTATTGGTTTTGCCGCCGTTGACCGCGTTTACCTACAGAAGGTCAAATAGCGCTCAACACTCCCCCCCCTACTGGTTATTAGCAATAGCGCTTGTAAAAGATATGCTGTTTGGTTCTCGTCGTACCTTTTAAAGCAGATAAACTTCTAAACTACTTGGGAAATAAGAGATGTCGTTTCCGTGACTGTGATTGGTCAAGTGAGACTGCATGATACATCATATCAAAGTTGTTTAGCAGACAAGATGGAGTCCCCCCCTCTTTCTGTGCAAACTGATTCGTCGAGAGATTGACTGAAACCGACAAACACCACCACCCCCTAAAAATAAAAAAAACTCTTCAGATCTTTACGATTCACGTGCCTCATCATGGGCTTCTGAAGGTGCCGTTTGATTCTAGAGAAGCTAAGCGTCTGGTCCTTGAGGAGAAAAACTGTTTTGATCCACTATGTAATGATGTTAAAAAGATTTTTCAAGTGTTAACTTTCTACCAGTGTTCATCCACACTTTGAGGTGTGAGTGTAAGTCCGTACCAGTGATAAGGAAGTTTCCATGCTCCTCCAAAGCCTCGCTGTACTTCCGGACCACGTGGTTCAGGCCCAGGTCCAGCTCATAAAACGTTAGCGTCTGTTGTGTGTTTGCAGCGGCTTCTCCTGTCGGGTCGTTGTCGGCTTCCTGGAAATAAAAATGTAAGGAAAAAAATACAACTTACAACTGTGTTTAAATGATCAGAGTTCCTGATGGTTGTAATTCGCTTCCAATGAACTCTTAATGTGAGATTTTTCTGAGATCAGAGACTTTTGAATGTTTCTCCATAGACAGTCAGAGAAGAGACATGACAAACTCATCACGGTTTCGCCAGCAGCAGCGGCACCAAAGTACTCTAACAAGCGGCTGGTTTTCCATCAGCTCACCTCGTAGTCCATTTCCAAGCAGGCAAACATCGGATTCTCGAAGCCGACGTCGACTCCGACCACGTGATAAACGAGAGTGTTTGCTTTATGGGCTTCCAGAGGAGAAGAGATGGTGAGTCTGGCGGCAGCGTCTCTGTTCAGGATATAAACCAGCTTCTGTTTCTCTATCGCTCCTGGAAGACAGAAGAACACAAATAAAGCCATGTGTGATCTCTGCAGCTTCCAATTTATCAACAAGATAGACAGGAAGTCAGTCGCATACAGCTTTGTTTCTAAACTCACCTATCATAACAGCTCTTCCCTTTGGGTCGACGGCCAGGAACTGTCCCGGGACAATGCGACGGCAACCGCTCTTCCCAAACGTTTCCTGGTGGACCTTCTCAAACTGGTTTTTTGATGGGTGGTACTCCAGGATGACGATGCGACCGCTATCGCTTCCCACAACGATGTAATCTACAGAAACAAACCCAAACAGAAACTCCACATCACTGCTTCAATGGACCAGAACTAGGGATGCACCGATACCGGTATCGGCCCCAATACTGCCTAATGTACTGGTATCGGTTAAACTTAACCGATACCATGAACCGACACTCAAAATGGGGAAAATCTGCAACAATTTATCAAAAAGGAGTAATTTTTCACTTGAAATTTTATTTTTGTGGTAATTTTAGATTTTACATCTGTTATTTTGTCTCAGTTATGTTTAGTTTGTAAAGTCTGGTGCCTTTAATCCCTGTGGCCAAGCAGCCAGGGCACATCATCTATCGGAGCCATAGTGACAGGACCTCCACACTGTCACAAATAGTATCGGATCGGTATCGGGTATCGACAGATACACAAAATCCAGGTATCGGGATGAAAAAGTCGGATCGGTGCATCCCTAACCAGAACATCATCTCAGATTAGCAGAGACGGTGAAGGGAGTTCTAGAAGCATGGTCAGGGAAAGAGAAATGTACATTGTGGTGATGTGATTATCCTCTTAAAATAACGGCAGTTGCAATCCAGAACATCTTGCAAACCAGCAAACTGACTGATCATTTACTGTCCCAGTATTCATTAAATACAGTGACCAGTCTCTTCACCAATCAGACAGAAGACCGTTGGTTTGTGAGCTTTCATCTGCTTTCCTTGGAAATCTGAATTCAGTAGTTCATGCAGGTATTCTGGTGTGTGCCATCTAAATTTTAGATAAAGCTTGCTTTGTAGTGTGTGGTATGGATGTGAGAAATCAATAAGTTTTAGGCTATTTTATTATAAAAACTGCATTATTTTAAAATTGCACATTTGTTTTTTTTCTTGCTGATATTAAAATAAAACAGGCCGTTGTCACATAGTAACTATATTAGATCCTATTTGCCTTTATTTTATTATTCAGTATACTTTACTTAGCATCCTTGTTCACAATGTTTTTGTCGTCTTTAGGGCATGTTCACACGTAGCCGGGGGCTTTTTTAAACGAAGATTTTCCTCCGCTACTTAAAAAAAAAAAAAAAAAGATCTCCATCCACACATAACCGGATTAATGCGTTTTTCAGCACATTCATAGATGTGGCAAACCTGTAGGGGGCAGTAGTTCCCCAAATCCTACTCCCGCTACGTGTGGACATATTGAATCTATGTTCTGTCTTTATGTTTTACATTTTTTTGCATATGAGGGAGAGTTTCAAACACTACATACCTTTAGTTCCTCCTGTTAGTCTGAAGGCCATCAGGGACCTGACGATGCCGAACACTTCCATTGTGAGGAGGGTGTGCACCTTTCCTGTGTTGGCATCAGGACGCAACAGTTCCAGGATCTTCCCTCTGGAGACGACAATCTCCTGCATCTTGGTTCCTACAAAACACAAATCAAAATCTGTCATGTGTCTGAAGTAAAAGTGTTTTTAGGATCCCTAAGTATCACAAAATTACTTCAGGTATGCAGAAACGTAGAAAGAGAAAGAGTAGCGTCCAGCAAAGTGTCCTAAGATTGTTTCCAACAAAAATGTTTGAAAGCAACTTACCGAACCAACCACAATGAAACAACTGAACAGGGAGAAGGCGTACGTAGAGGAAGCTCACCTGAGAAGTTTCCATGAATGGCATGGGTGATGCCGGTGGCCCGCTGCAGGGTGATGTTGTAGAGAAACATGGTTCCTCACGGTGTTGTCCTGTCCCCGCTAACGGAGAGCTCGGCCCGGCTCAGAACTGGGGACAAACAGGAGACAAGAAGCATTAAAAGATCATTTTTGTGGTCAGTTAAAACGAGAGCAGGACAATCAGTTACATACCGTCCTCTGTATTTAGTTATATTTGAAACGCTGCAGAGTGGAAACAAATAACTGTTCCAGAATATGTGTTGACATTCAATTTTAAAACTGATTTCATATAAGAGCAGATGGAAATGTACAGCAAAGACATTTTGCAATATTTGGCTGCATTTAAAACACTGTAATGATGAAGTTCAAAAGCATATATTCAGACTCAATTCCAAAGCCTTGTTAGAGCTTCAGCAGCACTAATAAAATAACCAACATACTGAGACATATAAATCTTTGGTTTCCATAAGTGCCAAATGAAGCCAATTAGCATCAAATCTAAATTTACCTAAGAATTAGTTCTTCAAGAACTAACTACTAAAAAGTATTAGAGAAAAAAAGGCAACTCAAGTATGGAGTACCTCACTTTGACGTGTAGGTCTGTGTCTGATGAACCTCTGAGTCTATTGTTCTTCATTCAGTGAACTTACTCAAAGTGGTTAGACTATTCAAAATGTTACTCAACTAAGAGTAACAAATGTTACTGATAATGTAACAGTTGTACTCAAGTAAAAGGTTTAGTGCAATAATCTCTGATTATCATTAAAAACAAAATTTAGACAATATTTGCTTTCTTTGATCCATTATTTAGCAAACTGCTTCTGGACTGAAACCGACTTATTTAAGCTTCTCCTTTAACAAACTTTCAGCTTTTTGTTAATATTTAATGGTCGGTAACTCCTCTAAAATAAAATACATTTAAGCACTTTCTGCTGCTTTCTAACCGAATCCAGTAGCTAAAACCTGCTTCGTGCAGTCATTTTAACTGAAACCCGGCCTGTTTGAGTCTGCTCGACCTCCATTTTTACGTTTTTCATACGAAGCGCCACTTTCTGCCTGACGCCTCCGCTTCACTGAAAAACAGCAACATCCCACCGCCATACTGCGTCTGTTTGGATCCAGACGAACTAAAGATGCGTAAAATAAATATATTTACCGCGGAGGTGAGTTAGATGTTTGTGATTTCAGTGGATATTAATCATCCATTCAAATGTTTCTCAGAAGCTTTCGGGAGTCGGGGTCCGTTCTTCCAACTGTCGCCAACGATAGGTGGCCCTAAACAATGCCTGACTGAAATTACTCTCTGCAGTAACGCAATGTCTCCAGCAGATGTCAAAAAAGATCACGAAATTAAAACATAGTACTAAAAAGAAAAGAAATAAAGGATTAGCTGTTTGAGATTTGGGGCTTGTTTTTTTGTTTGTTTGTTTGGAAAGGTCAGATTAGAAACTGATCGAAACCAGTAAAACAAAATTGATACATTTCTTTAAGAAGAGCAAACACCAATAAAGGAAAAAAATATATTTTTTTGTAATAACATGTTAAAATCTATATAGATTCCTGAACCACAGAGTGATATATTTCAATAAGCTAAATATGTAAAGTTCAATGAACGTAATTTAATGTTAATGATAAAAATCTGTTACCTAGAAAATCTGAATTTTATGAGACTTAATAGTTAATAGTTCAATTAATACAACTATAAATTAGGCCTGAAATCTATATGTAGTGAGGATTCACATAATCCAAGTTCACATAAAAGCAATAACAAGGTCAGCTTTCTACCACCTGAAGAACATTTCTAGGATTAAAGGACTAATGTTGCAATGGGACCTTGGAACACTCAGGTTCTAAAGTCCTAAAATGGCTCCCTGTAGCTCAGAGAATAGACTTCGAAATACTCCTACTAGTTTATAAATCATTGAATGGCTTAGCACCAAAATATGTTTAAGATTTGTTGTCACTATACCAACCCCCCAGACCACCCGGGTCCTCCAACTCTAGTCTACTAAACATCCCTATAATAAGAACCAAACATGTAGAAGCAACTTTCACTTTCTATGCTTCTCAAATTTGGAGCAAACTTCCTGACGACTGCAAAGCTGCTGAAACACTGAGCTGCTTTAAATCAAATCTAAAAACTCTCTTTAGAGCTGACTTTGAGTGAGGAATGAACAAAGGCTGGAATGTCACATGTTTTAAATGTGTCATATGCTTTCTTGTCTATAATGTATTTTATTGTTATTCTCTCCAAATCATGTGAAGCACCCTGTTGTTGAAAGTGTGCTATACAAATAAAGTTGCCTTGCTTGAGTACTTACACTCTGCTCCATGAGCTGCGCTCACAACACCTCGACCCGCTCGTGGTTCTGCAGATTAAAAGTCGGGTCGAACAATTTCAGACCTGGCCACAAGCTCTGAAACGAGCTCCCTTTACAGCATACTCTCACACCATTGCTTCTGCAGCCACCTGAGAGCTTTTATTCCTTTTCTCTTCGTTCAGCAACTTTTATACGTTTTTTTGTGAATGTCTTTTATTGGTTACCTGCTATGTTTGCTACTTCTGCTGTGTTGAGCATCTTGGGAGCCTTTCTGCTGCTGAGGGTGTTATCGAAAGAAAGGATGATTATGATGATAATGATGATGACTAATTGCTTGATGTCTGTGAGGTCAGCAGTCTTCCCTACGATTGTAGGCTCAGGCTGTAAGGTTTCGTGATTGAAAAGCCCTTTTACTGCTGTAACGTGATAATCACAGTTTCAGTGAAGCTGAATTTTGGGGTTAAATGACCTATAAAAGCACAAAACAATCCTAAGCTTCAGAGGTTAGCATGGGGCTAACTCCACAGGTGAAAGGGCGAGAGGCAAACTGGAGAGGTTGTCAGTGCATCACTGGATCCTCAAATGATGAGCATCAAAATAACAGAAATGGACATTTGAAATAAATCTCAGTGTGTGATGAATATATCTAAGTGACTTTGAGTGTGCATATGGAGTAACTGCAACACATTCACTTTTCTAGTGTATAATATATAATAGTAGGGTAAACTGGACAGGTGTCCAGTACAGGGCCCACACCTGCATGGGGAAATATATGCAAAGTCTCCAGGCATGGATTTGAACCCAGAACATTCTTATCACCATGCAGCAGAGCTACCAATCACACCACAGTGCAGCCTCAAAAGTGTGTTTCTATTTTATGAAATAGGTTTAAGATCGAATTTATGGTCCTTAAAGACCGTTTTCTGAAGTTTATGTAATTTATTTCTTTACTGCACAGGACTGTTATTCAAAATGGAAATATATTATCTAGTAATCTTACTCAGAATAAAGACTTTTCTTTGCTTGATTTGACTTTTAGCTGATATATTATTTCTATTTAAACTTATTAGGTTAAATGTGGTTGTCACCCTTAAATGGATTTATAAGTAATTTAACTTGACTGTATTATTTGTATTTTTGTATTTTGTTTTATAGATTTATGTAGTATTTTCCTACATTAATGAATCTCACATTTGTCTGAGCTAAATATATTTAGATTTGTGTGCATGTAGTGATTCATCCTCATCCTTTCCTGAGCCTTTCAAGTCAAAATCACCACATTTTAAACACTTCTGTTCGTGTTTTTATCATTTTCTCCCATCCTTGCCTCTGTTTAACTCCTTAGTTTCCGTTGTTCTTTCTTTATTTCCTCCACTTTTAATCACACTTTCTTTATTTTGTAAGAAAATGTTAAACTAATATTAACTGATTGTGATTTTACACGCACGGACAGCGCGTTTTACTGTGAAAGGGCGTACCCGGAAGTTGGGGGTTATTGCTGTGGAGCTTGACAGCCGTGGCCGCCGGTCATCCACGGTTTCTGCGTGGACTCAGCGACCTCCCTGCTCGTCCGGGTCCTGTCCCACCGGCCTCTGGCCCACCTCTGGTTCCCGGGGTCCTCCGCGGTCCTCCACAGCGCGGATCCGGCCTCACTCTGCAGGGTTAGCAGCCTTTAGCATCCACCGCATCTCCAGCGCTGCTCCTCTGACAGTGGAATCTGGATCCGGTGGCTTCGGACCCGGAGAACAAACAGACGCATTTATATTCAGAAAGCGTGGCTGGCTGCTGGGAAGCAACCTGCAGCTGCAGCCCTCAGAGTGAAGGTTTCCTCCTGCTGCCTCTCAGAGGTAGGTCTTTAAAAACACACGTTTTAATTAAAGAGGGCGCATGTTTGAGCTTCTCTGTGCGTCCTGCTGGTGATGATGATGAGGCAGCATCCCTCTCCTCATGTTGGAGGCCATCCGGCTTTCTCAGATAGAGTTGTACAACCAGATCGTATCTGTGCAGTAGTGCTCCTCTTGTTGTCTCACATGTGCAGTGATGAAGTCTATCTCTCTTCGATATCTCCCGTGCACCGATCGGATGGTGACTTTTGGGCCTCCTCTTTACACCCTCAGTCTTGCTCCATCCTTGCACCCCCACCCTGTCTCCCTTTATGTCACCTCAGCCCCTCATCCATCTCTCTGTGGCTCCATTGATCTGGCCGCCGGCGTTGCTAAGAGACAGGAGGACAGTTTTACTTGCTCAGCATGTGTATGTCTTAGACTGCTCTTCTGTCTGTGTGTGAGAAGATACTTTTTATTGGTGTGTAGCAGAGGGCTCAGGCGGGATTCAATTCTGGGACTCCGGGGTGAGAGTCATGCACGCCAACCAGTCAGCCAAAAAGGATATCCCGCAAGAAGGTTTTTTAGTAAAGTAAACCGAGCTCGATGGTACCTGGGCTTCCTGCTTCAGAAGTATGCAAAACATTTTGATTGAAACATCCGACTTCCACGTGATCAGCAGAAGTCTAAATCAAATCTCCCAGCTGTTGAAGAAAGTGAGGAGAAAACTTCCTTCTCTAGTTTTTGGTGTGATTTATGTTGGGACCTCCCATGAGAAGCTGGACAGCACCACTGCTGGGTTTTTTCTTATGAACCCGTTACTACAGAAATTTATTTATTTATTCATTAAAGAGAATCCTAGTGTGCAAGAAAATATTAAGATCTGACTTAATGTTAATGTTTACAGCCAAATATTTTGATGTTTTTTTCTATCCATCAATTATTATTAAGAAAACAAAACAAAAAAGCGGTTATTTCTATCCACACAGGGCCGGCCTGAGGCATAGGCAGTATAGGCAAATGCTAAGGGCGCCGCATACCCAGGGGGCGCAAGTGACGGAATAAGAACTTTCCACTGTTATTGCACTTGACACTGCAACAAATGTATCACAGTTAGAACTTACAGTTTACAGTCTACAGTTTCACATGGCATTGACTTTAACTGTTAAGTACTGCTATAATACGACCAGTGGGGACTTGAAAGGATCACACATACACTTAGCTCATGGTGTAGAACAAAACATGAGGCGCCACAAAGCAGGATGGGAAACCACCACCACCTCCACCAATCAGACTTCTTTTACCCGCCATTCGGTTTTCGTTTTTATTGCGTCAAAAAACGTTAATATGTCAAAGCGTCCCAAACTATCTGGTGCACAGGGGAGGAAGAACGTGACAAAGGAAAAAGGTATTGTTACAGTAAAGATGATGTTGATGATATTATTTTGATGTTACAGAAAGATGATGATCAATAATGCCATTAGCTATTAGCATACGTGGTTAGCTAATCAATAAATAGTAGGGATGCAGCGGGAGAGGGTAAAGTACCGGACCGTTCGGTACGCCCTGCACGGGACAATCCGTCCTCCTGTACCGAGGGACTTCGGTACCGCCATTGATTTTGTGCTGGTAATTAGTTACTGCCGGCCCGACGTTACCAAACTGCGCCGCTCCCAGACACAGGTGCAACAACCAGCTCGCTGTTCCCCGCTCCAGCAGCTGGTTCGCATAGAGACACGACCTCCTCTCCACACTGCGCACATCACGGAGCAGTGAGGAGCAAATAATGTACACGGGTCGGTTGCGCTTTTTTCGGACATCACCCCTGGTGTGAGGTGCTGCTAAAATTTCTCCCCGACTTGAGCGCTTTCTGCCCGGGCGGGCTCCAGCATTAAGGGGCGCCGGGTTGCGCTGTGTTCATCTCCTCTTTGCGGTATGCCGGAGCGCGAAGCAAAGAGGAGATGTGCTGCGCTCCATTCATTGATGATGATGAACACACAAATGCCCTTTGAGCAGCAAGCACACAAAGAATATTCTCCACCTGTGTCAGTGTGGTCAGATGCGCTCTTTTTTAAAGAACCGGTAAAATACAGAAAACATTCTGTTAATGCGGCCCTGTGTGTGAACCATAATCCCAGAGAGACGTACAGCACGTTTATGTTGTATTGTCATGGCTTTGACACGCCCAAACCTGCAACTATGGGCGGATTAAGTTAACTGTGACATTCTGCTTTTGTTCCCACTTCCCAAAAAATATATATATTTGTTTTGGGATTTAAAAAAGCAGTCTCTTTCTGCACAAAACATGTATCGAACTGTACCTTGGCCCAAGTACCAAGGTTGTCATTTGATGATGTCGTAGATGACTTTGCCTCAAGAAAATCCAGGAAAGTCGAGCTGTAGCAAGTCATGTAAGATTAAGGAGGTGGTGATGTAGTTCCTGAAGTAATTTAAGGCAGGACCAAAAACACCAATAGAGCTCTTTTAAAGATAATCTTTTAATTTTTTTATTCAAATCCTTGTTGTATTTTTGTGCCTACTTAAAGATATCAATAGATAATTTATTTAAGATAGATAGATAAGAGAAGATAGATAAGATAGATGAAATAGATAGATAAGATAAGATAGATAAGATAGATAAGATAGATAGATAGATAGATAGATAGATAAAAGAAGATAGATAAGAAGATAGATAATAAACGATAGATAGACAAGATACTAATGTTTTATTTTGCACAGTGCCGTATTTCTATTGTATTTAAGTTAATGTCACTTGTTTACACTTTTCATTTCGGGAGTATTTAAATGTAATACTTTATGTAAGCTATCTATATTGTATTTAATATGTTGAGTTCATTTTTTTATTTCTTTAATTATTATTATTATAATTAGTATTTTGAATGTGCAATTGTTTTATTTAAATAAAAGAATGTCTAAAACAAAGCTATAAAGTTTCTTGTGAGAATATGTACACTAGCAGTGCAAGTACTGTACTGCAGTGCAAGGGGGCGCCACTTAAAATCTTGCCTAGGGCACCAAATTGTTTAAGGCCGGGCCTGTATCCACAAGTAAATTCTTCTAAAGGTTCAAGGCCTAATGACGGACGGACCAGACAGACGGATCGATTGATGGATGGATTTAAGGATGGATAGATAGATCATCAGGTTCTGGCTCAAATATTTGGCCGTACTCAGTGGTTCTGTTCAGATGATCCATTTCCACAGTGTACTGTTGTCCTCATGTGAACTTCAGCAGCTGTGATGGAGGAACCCTCTAGATGTTCTGATGGCTGAATAACCTCCAGCCGTTTACTGTGTGTTTCTGTGAATAAGATGGGGTCTGTTTCAGCCTGGCAGGACAATGCGTTCTTTGAGGAAGCTTTCAGTTGATCCACTTTCTTTTCTCACATTTTCATCAAACAGTGGACTAGAGCAATCTGTCAGACTTTAGATGTAAATCTGCTCTCTGTGAATTTTAATTCAGCTGTTAAATAATCCAAAATCGGTCCTTTAATCTGATGACAGTCAGAGCGTCGTCCTCAGGGGGACTTTGGATGACTTTGATTCTTCTTCTTTCTTTCAGCCAAAGTAAAACCAGAGACCACTTCTCAGCTTAAACTGACAGTTTTCTCTTTTAACCATCTGATCAGAAAAAAAAGAAAGAAAAAATCTGCCCGCTCTTCATTTATCATTTATCACAGTTAAAGCAAAGAGAACTTGACAGAACTGCATCCACCAGCAACTCAGAGCTGGACCAGAAAGTATAGATAAAATCAGCTGATGCTCCAAACAGCCTTATCAATTATTACTTGGTTTTAAAATGTAATATTAATATGTAATATTTTTTCCACAAATACAGAGATGGTGAACCACAAAACCTAGAATGATTTTCCAATGACATTCAAGATGACATTTTGTTCAATTAACATATTTAAAGGTGTTTATTTTAATGAGTTAATTTTTAATAAAATGTAATTTAATATTATTAGTTGCATTGTTTATTTCATAATCTAATATTCTTTTGTTAAATTTTGTATTCAGTTAATTACTTTATATTTAAATTAATTTAATTATTTAATATATAATATATATGGTATATTTTTAATTTTGACTAAATAGTTTTTTTAATTTCTTAATTTTTTAATATATGACTTTAATTTGTTTAATTACATGAAATGTAAATTAATTACTTGTATTTTTATTTCAGTATAGATACGTATTTATTATTCTGTTATTTTTTTATTAATTTGAATATATTATTATTATTATTAATCCCATGTTGGATTTTTGTAAATAAATAAATGTGTTTTTTTTCAATACAGCGATGTTATTTTGGCATTTTAAAACTCTTTTAATGTACTTTTTAAGTTTATGTTTTTGTGAGCGTTGTGTTAATAGGCCTGTATTTTTTTGTATCCGTTTTAGGTTCACTAGTAAAGCGGAACCTTCTTATTTTGAAAGATGATGACCAGCTATGTTTTATTACTCAGGTAAAAAATTACTTGTTGCTAAGTTTCCTACCTAAGAAATATATAGACTTTACTTTATTTTTGACTCTTTTTTAACATTAAGAAGATGTCCACTTTTTTAAGTCTTAACAACCTCTTAATAGCAATTTAGAGCTTTTTCTTATGTTGATTCAGTGACAAAGTCTTTTATTTTAAAGGGTCTCTGTTTTTTTTACTCTTAAAGTAATGTTTTCATACCAGGTTTGAGCCCAACAGGAATCCCAATCCTGCTTCCGTTCTAAGATTGCTTTAAAAATGGGAGGACTCTTATTTTTTAGAGAATGTTTGGTCTCTACTGTCAAAGTCAGTTTTTAGCCTTCTCTTATAGATAGTTGTGAGAGTAAGAAGCACTTCCATTTCTCAAAAAGTACTTTATCTCCGTAGAAACATACATCCACCACCGTGTTTGACTGTTGGTATTAGACAGGGGCCTTTAAGTCCACATCTTTAGTGCTACTTTCCCTGGGGCTTTTGGATCCTTCCTTACCCCAAACGACCTGAAACAAAAGAATGACTGATGACCAGGCATTTTCAAATCTTAATATTATGCCAAGAAGGTGGTGCAGCTCCAGCCTATTGACTCAGGTGTGCTGGAGCAGGGATGCATCCATAAGCTGCAGTAGAGTTAATGACCCCCGGTTTAAGGTGTTTTTGCTGATATGCTTGGTTTTTATCTAAACATGATTCTGTGTATCATAATCAACCAGCTTTGGTCTCATCTGTCCAAAGAATTGCTCAAGAGGTCTTGTGCTTGTCCTGGATGCAGATTTGCACACCAAAGTCATGCTGCCAGAGTCTCATCAGAGAGAAGTGGCTGTAGATCAGTATTTCTGTCATGAACTTTAACATTTAACTTGTTAACTTCTGCCGGCAGTGCTGCACATGTGGCCAGCTCTCACGGTCAATGTGAAATATTGATAAGGGCACGTTCTAGCTAGGACAACATGCTAAGAGGGATGCCCTGGATGTGTCATGGTGGGGTCTTATTTCTGTGGATTGCGAGATCGTCACGATGAATCGCTCACTAATGTTTAATTCATGCAATGCAGCAGCTGTGGCTCAAGACAAATATAACTTGACCTTGTAGAGTCTGAGATGGAGCTCTTGCATTTCTGTCATTTCTTTGAGCTTCACCCTCCGGGCGTGAGTTTGTTGTGACGTCCGCTCTTGGGAAGTCTGGCAGATGTCTTCCTGTCAATAGTCTTTGTCGCTATAAATTGATGGACTCCAAATTTGATTGAAATACCTTTATGACCTATTCCAGACCTCCTTCTCTGGTAATTGCTGGTATTTTTCCTTCTTGGCATTGCGTTGACAGACCTGTATGTTTCAGAACAGCGTATGGCTGAAACTCCCTCCTCCATAGAGTTAACCCTAGAGTTAACTCTATGGAGGAGGGAGTTTCCATAGAGTTAAGTTTTGTTATCCCTCTTGAATCTTATTAAGGCAGGAAGAATTTAATTCAATTTTGCAGACACGGCTTTCCCGCATTTCATTTAGAAACAAACAATCAACGACTTTGAGGAATCTGTTGTGAGTTTGGCTTGAAATCATTTTAACTTCTAGACTTTTGTTAATCATTTTCTTTTGGGGAATTGAGGCGTTGAATCTTTGGACAATTATTTCCTCTGGTTCTGGAGGCTTTGCAGCTGGAAGGATTTTTGCTCTTACTTTTGTTTTTTGTGATATGTAACCGTGGCAACGAGGCGATGTGTGGTATTGTTTCAGCAACAGAGAGAAGCTGATTAACATCTCAAAAACTCAAACAATACCTGAAGTATGACCCGCAAATCTCAGACGAAGAAAAAGAGGCTTAATGGACGCAGAGCTGAGAGAAGAAGGATCTTCCAAGGATCATATCCCCTACTCCAACGTCTCCTTGCCTGGCTTTCTAGCCATACAGCCAGACAGAGATTTAAATAGGAGCAGCAAAAGCAAACGAGGTGGATTAGCATTGCTTGCTAATAGGGCTGGATGATAACTCGATAGCAATATATATCTATCGATAGACGTGTGGTGCGATAGAAAGAAAAGGGGTTGATAAAAAAGTTTGATAGAAAAAAAGTTTCCCATAATTTTTTTATTATAGCTATCAGGTAGCTAAATACAACAATCATTACTTACTCCAAACGAATCATTAACGCTGACCCACACCCCTCTCTCCTTTCAAACCACAAAAAGGATGAAATGATGTGAGCTGAAATAGAATTTTCTGATAGTCCCTAAGCGAACCATCACCGTAACTTCGCCGCTTTCAGATGGCACAGCAAGGGAGCAGAAGTTGTTCCGGATAAATGTTTCAGTGGCCCAGGTAAAGGTTGCGTCCCGTTTTGAACCAATCCTCAACGCACTAAAATACTTAACATAGCAATAATAAAACTACAATCAGCTGTCTTAAGCAGGACTCCCCTCTCCCGGCTCGCTGCGAATCTGTTGCAGAGACACGCGAAACCTACCTTTGGCTTTTAAAATGTCCCCTGGGTTCTACTCCCAGTCATCAGAAGCGAAAAACGCTTTAAAAACATAACGGGTGGAGAGACCTGCGGCTTCAGCGCTGAATGGCTTTGGCTACAGTGTTCTTGGCTTCCTCTTCACTCTGGTGAGTAGCTGGTTAGCTTTAGCCAACAGCTGAACCAGAGCTGAAATGAATTAGAATTAGCTTTATTGACAAACTAAACCAAAGGTTTCAGCCTTTAATATTATAAAGTGTCATCAAATGTTTAAAAGATGAAAAAGCATCAAGATAAGCCTTTAATTCAAATTACTAACATAATTTAACATTTTTTATAATGGTTAATAACATTACTTTCTATGTATTCACTGATTTTACTCAGGTCTCTTGATTTGTTTCTGTCTTACAAACTTATTTGTGATTAAAAAGAAAAGTTTGAAAAATGTATCAATATTATTCTTAGTCAAAATTAGTTCATTGAAGAATGAAAAAGTGACCGGGGAGGCACTTAAAATATATTTTTTTATATTCTATGATATTTATCGATAACTATCGATATCGATCAATATGACTATTCCTTTATCAATGTGCTCTTTTTCTACATCGTCCAGCTCTACTTGCTAACTGATGGCATCATCCAGGAGACATTATGATGGAATATTGTCTCTGCTGGGCAGATGTCAATCAATCAATCAATCAATCTTTATCATAAAGCACTTTTCATACAAAAAAATGCCACTCAAAGTGCTGTACAGAATTAAGATGACCCCACATTAAACACACTCCCATCCATCCCCCACAGATTTAAAAGTATGATCACACCCAGGGTACCCAGGGGAGGGAAGACCAAGCCCCCCACTTCCACCCAAAAGAGGGCTCCCACGGAGGAAACACTGGAGGAAAGATTAAAATAACAGATTAAAAATGAATATAGATTAAATAGTAAAACACTGATAAAATGTCATCAAGTAAAACATGCAGAACACTTAAACAGATATTAAAGGTTGGATAGGCCTATGGAACATGAGCATGATAGCGACATCTAGCTTCTTTAGGTTATACTCACGACAAAAAAAACATAATTTCAGCTTTTGAGCTGACTCTTTCCCTGCCAATACATCCCTTGACCAGCCTAACCTGTGACCAGTGAGGAACGTATTTTAGAAGAGTTTAACTCACAGATAACATTAGCAAAGTTAGCAAATGAGCTAAGGAGGAATAGGACGATTCCGTGTGTGTTGGATGCTGTGGAAATATTTTATGTGGGTCCATCTAGTGTAGGCTTTACCTAAAATTACTCTAGTTTTCTTTTCTTCGATATTTCCGGGGCTCTGAAGCAGCTGCTGGATCTGCTGACTCCAGTCTTCTTTCCAGTACCAGCGACCTTAGCTGACCATATAGTTGGATCATAGTGACCTTATCTGTCAACTCAAACCTCCAGCCGTTACTGGCTGGTAAATGTAAACATAGCATAATTGTGGTTACCGTTTTAAATGTACATTTTATGATATTTTAATTCAAATATAAATTGTAACGAAATGTACTTTCATTTCGCGCCCCCTTCTTAAAGCCCCGTGGATTTTTTTTCTCCAATGTAGCTATTTCATGAGAATTTTCCATTTGCAACCTTTAATAAATAATAATAAGTTTTAATAATCATATCAGTTTTTAAAAGCTCGGCTAAAAATGTGCTCTTAAAAACATGAACGTTCTCTGCGGCTCTGAGGTCCTCTGGCAGCCTGTTCCAGAGGTAAGGGCCATAATAATTGAAGGACGCCTCGCCATAGGGGTGTGTCCTGACTTTAAGGATGACAAAGAGATGGCTGCCAGAATGGGAAATGGCCTGTATTTGTATAACGGACCCAGAAGTGCTTTCTAGTACATTCAGTGATCCACCCATTCTCGCACACATTCACACATTGATGATGCCACAGCTGCCCTGGGGCACACTGACAGAGGCAAGGCTGCTGGACACTGGCGCCACTGGGCCCTCTGACCGTCAGAGCCGGGGCTTGAACAAGCAACCTTCTGATCACAAGGCAAATGCCCAACTCCTGAGCCACAGTCACCCGCAGAGGAATGAAGAGACCACAAAGTTTAATACAGTAAAAGGTGTTTAGAAAGATAAGGCCCCAGACCATTAAGACACTTAAAACCAATAAAAAAACCTCTAAATCTATCCTAAAACATACAGGGAGCCAATGCAGTGAATTTATGCAGTGTGACGTGATCCCGCCTCCTGGTCTTCATCAGGACATGTGCTGCTGAATTTTGTAGAAGCTGTTAACCTAAAAAAAACCTTTTTGGAAAGAGCAGAAAGCAGACCTTTACAGTAACCAATTTTACTGGTGATAAAAGCATGCATCAGTGTCTCCGTTTTGGCCTGACTGAGAATGGGGCGGACTCTGGCGATGTTTTTTAGATGATAAAAACCTTTTTTGGGTTAGGGTTGTTTTCAATGTGTGGGATAAAAGTCAGCTCAGAGGCAAAAATCACACCCAGGTTCTTTACCTGTAAAGAAGGGTCGATTGACAGCAATTGTAGTTTTGGTAAAAGTTTCTCTCTCTGAGCCTCAGGACCGACGACTAAAACTTCACTTTTGTCGTGGTTAAGTTGGAGAAACTTTTCTGCCATCCAGGATTTGATGTCTAAAATGAAATTAAAAAGTGCACCCATTGGCCGTTTGTCATCAGGATATATGAAGATGTACAACTGTGTATCATCAGCATAACTGTGAAGTTAACTCCATGTCTTCTGATGGCACTGCCAAGAGGGAGCATGTACAGGTTAAAAAGGACTGGGCCTAAAATTGAACCCTGGGGCACACCACATGTAACCTTAAATGAACAGGTATCTAAGCTTACTGTAAAAGTCCTGTCTGTGATATATGATATGAGCTATTTTTGAACAGCACCAGGGATGGCAATCTGTCTGTCGTAACAGTCATGAGACTATGATATAACAACAGCCTTCAGTCAGAGGCCTCTTCTGATTCGTCGCAACATGACTGCTACCAGAGATCCTTCCTGCCCAACTCTTTGCAGATACATAAATGATGTGAGTTAAAACAGCATCATTTAATTTTCTTTGGGCTCAATAAAGGATTTTTGAATTGACCTGTGTCCTGATATGTTAAACACAGCAGTAAGAAGATGTACTTACTTTTTTATACCAAGACCGTAGGAGTATTTAATCAGCTTGATCTTCTCTGCTGGACAACGAGCCATCAGGTGACAAACAGAATAAAGGCCAACAGTTCGCTAATAGGATTCCTACCTTTAAACCGAGCACACACACACAAACAAGCTTTATTATCTGCCTGCTTCATTCTGAGAAGAACTGATTTGAAATGTAAATCCTTTATCCTGAGCCACAGCCAGGTTTAACACCGTCCTTGTACAGCAAATAAACAGTTTATTTTAACAGATTCTTACATTTCGATGCCTCCACGAAAGCACAAACTTGTGTTTAGAAAAATGATTACTAGCTGCCCTCACTGTGTTTTCTCTTCACATATAAGCAAAGGAAAAGCAGAATGCCAGTTCGTTTGTGCAGCAACGGCTTGATCCACGGCTATAAAGGTTGAGAGATGTCAAATCAGCTGCAGATTTTATGTTTGTGCTCCTTCTTGTGGAAGCATAGGGAAACCTGGCCAAGACTACAGAGTAAGTGCTTAATGTGCAGGAAAAAAAAAGAAGAAGTTGTCCAGTGTAGATATGCGTCATGACAGAGTCGTTCAGCAGCAGCAGGTTTTCATGGCTGGAACAAAGCCGAAACACATGAACACATAAACACAATCCTATCATTTTAAACTACTTACATTGTATTTGATCAAATGTATTTCATTTGATGACATCTATTCAAACACAAACGGGCTGCAACCAATCACTTTAAACTGCTTAACACAAACACACAATTATCTTGGTTAAACAGTGAACTAAACACGTCCAGGAAAACCGAAGACGATAAAGCCAGGATGAAATAAGCTTTGACGGAAACTGCAAGATCTTCCTAGAAACCCCTCCCCTTACACTATGAGCTGTTCTTCTTTTTCTTCTCCAGACTTCAAAGAAAGGCTAAGCAGCCATCTTGTTTTTTTAGCTCACTGGTTTACCAGGCAGAGCCAATTTGACCTTATCTGGATGAAGCTGCAGCTTGAGATGAGGATAAGGATGATTCAGTCTCCGTTGGAGTTTTAACATTATTTAGGACCTAAGTAATAAGTATCATAAACTCACCTTCTACTCACAGAACTCCAATATTTGTCCATGCCTTCTCCTTTTTCATGTTGTCCTTGTACAAATGATCAATCGTATCATTTCGATTCTTCATTTAAAGGGAAAAAACACTAAATTAGATCTACTGACTGACTGAATTCAACCATGGTTTCATAACTTTTTTCGTGGTGAAGCAATCGGAAATCTGCACCTGTCCTTCCAGGTATTTTACTTTGCTTGAATGCCTGATTTCTTGTCTGGTCCCAACTAAAATGCTGAGCTTGACGCGTTTTAGAAGCGTAGCAAGTAAAAAATAGAACTTCCGTTCCTTCCAGCCAGGTTTGCGGGAGTAGGTGAACACTTAAAACATGTAGGACCACGATCCTCATGGTATAAAAACAAAGAATGCAACATTCCCAAAATCCTCAGCCTTTCACTACCATAACTAACAGTTGGTATCTGGTGATTTCTTCAAGCATGCTGCTTTGGGTTATGTTCAGACATCTCGACTTTGGTCTCATCTTGCAAAAACAAAAAAAGCAAACATTGTTCCAGAAGTCTTATGCTTTGTTTGGATGCAAAGTTGCAAATATAAGTTTTGGTAATATTTCTAATGTTGTTGTCACTGATTTTAACATTCATCATGTAAATCGAGGTCTGTAGAATCTCAGATGGAGCTCCTGGGTTTTCAATTTTCTGAGCATAATAATCTAAGTAATAATAATCTCCCGGAAGATTGGCAGCTGTTTTAAATGTCTCCATCTTAAGTACGAGCTTTCTCTTTGTCAAGTGGACCCAGAATAGAACAGAATCTTCTTTACAGTGCCACACTGGGGAAGTTCATGCAGCAACAGCAGCAAAGTGACAGGTTCACACAAAGATAACAATATAAAAAACTTGTTTAAAGAAACATTCTTTTACCCTTGTTTTTATTTTGTCATAACTTGCTTACCTCTTACTGCTGCATCCTCTCCTTTGCGTATTTTATGACTATCTGTTTGCATATTACATTCTTTATTTTATGTCTATCTTTTAGAACATTTTCTTTTTATTTAGTTGCTAATTTTATAGTATGTGTGTTATTGAAGATCTTCTTTTATCGTTGGCTTTCTCTCTGTACAGTGCTATGATTGGCTGTTATGTAATGTGTAAATGCTTTATAAATGAAGTGGTATGATATGGAATGGTATGGTATAGTATGAAATGGAAAAACACTGCAAATTACAGCAGGGATGTAAACACTATTGAGTTTGTTGGGATCGGTGGTGGTTATATAGTCTTACAGCTTCTGAGTGGAAGGAGCTGCGATAACGCTCCTTTGTGCACCGAAGATGGTGTGGAATGATTTCCAGTAGTTGGAAACAGACTAAAGCCTCTTTTATACTTCTCCGTCAGCAAGTTTGCACCACGTTTTTATTGTTCTCTGTTAGTGTTGCAAAGCAATTCCCCTGCAGGACAGCAGGAAATGCAGACCTTTTCTGGTAGGTCTGCCGACCATTGCAGTGTGTTCTCAGTTCAACTAGAGTTTATTTAGTTCAGCTTGTAAACGCTCATCCACTCAAGGAGCAATGGCCAATAGAGAGATAGTTTTGATTGAGCATGAAATCTTTTTACTAGACATGGAGATGACTAAATACTACTGATACTAAAATACATGTAAATTAACAGGTGTTAGAAATTGCCAAAAGACTATAGTAGATAAACTGGCCCTGCAATATAAAGCATGTAGTGCCCAAAACCTGCATTGACCGCTAATTACATCAACTATAGACCACCGTTCTGGTGAAATGATCTGAGGCTGACCAATCACAGATGTGCGCTGACCGTGGCATTTAACAGAAAGTAAAAAAATTGGCTATACTCTGTCAGTGCTTGCGTGAGTGACAGAGAGTCCTTGTGTGGATAATGGTGTTACGTGTCTCTGTACTTACCCAGATGGAGAAGTATAAACTAAGCGTTACAATCTTTGCCAGACAGATTCTTGTTGTCTTCCCGACTTGTCATCGTTTCAACACTCACCAGTATACTTCAGAGCAGAAGGCTACTAAATGTCTTTGTTTCATAGAGGTTCTCACAATGATCGTTATCGGTAAATCAGATCTGCAGGAAGCGGATGCGGGCACCCTCAAACCAAAGGAAAAATAAATAACTATGAATAAATAAATGTACCTTATTTTATGAGAAAATGCCTTCTATGTTGAATTTCTCATCCTGTTCCTAATAAAGGATGCACGTATGAGACCAGAGCTGCCTTATAAACTCACTTCATCCATCTGTGTCCCTTTGATAGCCACTCCTGTCCTCTCCCTCCTTCATGCTTTGTAAAAAACTATCAATTATGGTTAATCTTTTATGCATTAAAGGTGCATTAAAGAGCAGACAGAGTAAAAGCACTGTTACATACTATACATAATAATATACATAAAATTCAGTTTCAAGCCCCAGACCAATATTAAATTACCAAAAGGACAAATTTCCAGGAAATCAGATGCTTTGCTTTGCTGAACCAAATCACATAATAATAATGGATGATTTTACTTCTTAGAAACTGAAGTCTATGACTACTGCTGACTATCTTTATTATATCATTAGAAGACTGCAGTTGTGCCCGTTTTCCAAGCTCGACTAATTACCTCATTAAGACATGCTTCACACAAGTTAATCAGGCACCTCGGGAGCAAACAGAGTTTTAATGGATCCTGACAACTCTAACTGGTTTTCTCTTCTCATCTTCCTTGCTGGTTGTTGTTATTAGGCCAATGCAAGATTAAAAAGCCGACTGGCAGAGTCGTTCATAATAAAGCAACACATGGTTTATCACATGTTCAGCTGTTTCAAAAAATAAAGCGTTGATAGCTAGTGATACCAGTAGATGCCTTAAGGAGGGATCACACTATGCGATTACGGCTGTCCTAGACCTTTATTTTCGTCGTGATGAAAAATTGTGAGTGTGCATGTGATTTGCCAGTCTGTGGCCGTGCAGTGTGATGTGCTTCCCAACTGCGTATTTATTGAACCTACGACCAAAACCAGCCCTCAGCTGTCTGCGGGCAGAGGAATTCTGTGACTCGAGTCTGCCGTTGACCAATTAGATTGTGCCCTGTAAGTGACGTGAGCTAGGATAATGCTAAACAAAACTTACTTCAAGCTTGTTTAGAAGAACAGGCATCCCAAACTTAAAGGTTGAATACGGAACATGGGAACCAAAGCGACATCTAGTTGCTGAGGTTGTAGTTGCAATAACAAAAAGCCATCTGGATGCCAGTTCTGTCGTCGGTGTAACACTGTAACCAGGCAGCATCATGTCCAGTGACGAATCTGATAGGGTAAGGACAATTTTGTATTAATAAGTTTAAAATACTAAACGAAAAATAATTATAACAAAATATGAGTCAAAGACAACAATACGTTTTTGTAACTGTCCTCTCTGCATCTTATTTCGCAGCCGAGTGGTATCCTCCACTCCTCTTGGTGATGTCCTCAAAAAAAGTCATAATTTATACTTTAGAATTTACATAAACATCTGACATATTTCACACCGTGTGTATTTGACTGAGGTGGATAGTGGGAGACCTGTGTCAATACAGAAAGCTAGCTAGAAAAGTCTTTATAATCACTCACAGCAGCGGTGAAATCGAGCCTGCTATACTGGGGAGTGCAGGAGGAAACCGCTTCCTTTTCTTTCTCTTACTCGGTGTGTGATGCTCTCATATCTATGAACAATGTCATGTACACAAGTATTGCAAAGCTGTTTTACCTACAGCTAACTTTAGTCGTTAGCAAGCTTTCTTACCTTTCTGCATGAGAAACTGCCATTTCCGCGTACATTTTGATGTCGTTAAAGTTTTTCATTTGTGTCCATCTGTTGTAGGCTTCACCTAAACTTACTCTGGTTTTAGATATTATAATGTCGCTCCTCTTCTAAGAGAGATAATGAAATCTGTGGGGCTCAGACTCAGCAGCTTAACTTATTGAGTGCTCCATTTTCTACAGTACACGCCTCGTTCCAGGCAGTTGTTTACAATAGTATTTGGCAATTCATTCTGCACACCTCAAAACTCCCCGTTGAAGTATTACTTTTAAAAGAAATAGCTTTTAAGAACATTTTTCCAGATTCAACCTTTAACCTTGCGCTGCAAGCTAAATTCTAGCGAGATTCTGAGTTTTCTAAACCCACAAGAATCCATCTTGTACTGCTCCAACTAAAGTGTCCGACTCATGTGCAAAGTGAAACAAACATGGCTGCCCAGGTGGACGTACTTGTCGTATTGTTGCATTTGTTTTAGTAGAACTAGAGACAATTTCTTTGCTGAAAAATTGACAAAGGTAAGGACGTTATGCATTTCTTGATGGGAAGGATGAGTATGTTTTTCTCCTGACTGGATTTGGCAAGAGCTTGATTTACCAGCTTGCAACGATCGTATAAGCTGTTACTATGATTGGCTAAATACACATAGTAGCCAAACACTTGCTGGTTGGCCAATCGCCTCGAAATATTATACCAGATGGCCCTCTGTTTTTTGGATGTTTTCTGTGGGAGCAGTTCCAGATCGATGTGTAGACTTGACACAGGGCGGGGCTACACATAAATCGGGCTTTTTCCAGGTTATCCCAAACTGCCCTCTTTTTCCCAGCAATGAGCGTGTCCACATTATTCTTTTCTCCCTCATCCTTCTTGTTTTCTTTTTGCCATTTGATTCACATTCTAGAAACAAATGTCTTCATATCTCCTGATGACAAACGAAACAACTTTTCCTTGTCGCCATCTTAGCTTTGTCCATATTTCAGCTTTCAGTGACATATGCATTTAAACGGCATCACTGGTGATGTTGCATGCTACAGCTAGACATTGTGCAGTTTGACCAACTGAAATCTGGGGGCTTCAGATACACGGCCTCATATTTGAAACCTGGACCCAAGTCGCGCTTACACCACATGACTCCAGACTCAACTCGGACTCAAGGTCTAGGACCAGAGCCCCCTGAACAACTTGCAAGAGTGCAAGTAGTCGCAGAAAACACAAATCCCTGGTTACTGTGATAACAATGCACATGCTGATTGTGCATATTATTCCCCCTGTGAATGGTAAATTTCACCTGTTATCTAGGGACATCAACACCTTCCCAGTTGTTAAGATAAGCTGGGGTAATTATAAAAGTCTTCAAAATAAGAGCAACTCCTGTGCTACATATTCAAAATGGTGGACTGTGTAGGTTTACAAACAGCTCCCCATAGAAGTCAATGGCGAGCCTAGGAAATATTCAGAAACAAAAAAGGGGTGGGGGGGCAGATTTGGCCAGTAAAAATTTTAGGGAAGTTCAGCCTGTAGTTGCGTTTCCATTACCCATGAAACTGCGCAAATTGAAGTTGGGAAAATAAATTTGCCTAATGGAAACACACCAATTTTGAAAAAAACTGACCTTTTTCGATAAAACGTGTTTGCGCTTGGATGAGGTGGTTTTTCGAGCGTATCGAAATTCATATATTTCGCAAAACTGCAATGGAAACACATTTTTCGCATCACATGAGTCTTATGATCCACAACCAGATGTTACTACGTGCTAAAAAGACGTTGATGTTGATGACAGTGGAAGTAGTAGTAGGAGGAGAAAGATGGCGGGGCATGTTTGGGTACAAGAAGAGACAGTTTTTTTTTTTGCATTTGGTTCGTGATAAAGGCATAACTAATATATTAGATTCAAAGCAGACAATAAACGCAAGCATGCTGAGGATTCTAGGCTAGCTAGCTACTGGCTGCCAGTTTCTGTCTGTTGAAGTAGAGAGAAGATTGTGGGAACAGAGAAGCTGGAGAGGAAATTGGAGTTAAAATGTATGGGATGAATTAGTTAAATTACTTAAAACATTATTATCATTATGAATTATTTAATAATTGGGTTATGCATTTGCACATGTCTTTATTTAAGGAGGGTAGTGGTTATTTCTGGGGGGCTGATGGGGTGCCCAGCAATTTTTCCCTGGCCACCCCATGGGGGCGCCAATGGAAGTAGTAGTTTGCATACTCTTATAGTATATGTTCTAAATCCCACTAAATGACAGTCTGCATTACAATGTTAAGCAGCACAAACAATTTAAACTCTTAACGGAACAAAATAATAACCCTTCTAATAAGAGACATTTAAATAATTTCTAAAATTTTGCAGTGATAGGTGATCAGTAGACCAGTTGCTACATTTTAAAGTTTAAACCCAATAAGGTCCATCCTGTAACGTGCTCATAAGTAAAAATATATCACCTGTTTTACTCATATTGGAGTCATTAGCATTCCTCCAGTGTATCTGAATTCATTTTTAAACGCCCTTGCAGATGGTGCATTAACCATTTAAAGCTTGCATGATTCACAGACCTTTTTCAGGTGTGGTGTAATTTCAGTGAATTCAGTGCTGTTAAACTTTTATTAGCCACAGCTTGGGCTTTATCTGTACCGCAGAACTGCAGAAATGATCACTGATATTTTCATTTCCTGTTTCATCTAAACTTAATGAGTCAGTTTATGGAGTTAAACTGTTTGAAAAAGCATATAAAGTCCAAAGTAAACTGTTTAAAGACCTTCAGGGAGTCTAGAAGACTCTTGATCCAGTCTGGTGAACATAATAAGTCACAATGGCTTATTGTCCATTCTTTCAGGATTATTCTGCGCTGTTCTAATCCTCGCCTGGAACCTGGTGTTCAGGGAGTCATCGGGAATCGTCTTACCTCCAGTGATCTGACTCAAAGCTTGAACTGAAGCAGCGGTTGGCAGACATTTTCAGATAACCTCTGCTGATTTTAGCTGCAGCTCTGGCGCCCCTGTCATTACTGAGATAATTCTGCAGCGCGATCCGAACCACAGGTTATTGTTCTGTCACAGATCTTCATGCGTCCCTGAACAGTACCTTCCCATTAATGCAATGTAAGCTGCTGGCTCTGCTCCTGGAGTTTAGACGAAGCGAGACTCGTTTCTTCCAGCCTCGCTCCCGCTTTAGAAAGCAAGGAGAAGTTCCCAGGGCCGCTGTCTGTCATGTTTTTACCTCATCTATCTGCTGGAGACCATCTCCCTTCTCCATCTCTGCTCTGCCTGAAAGAGCCCTCAGGGGAAGCAGGGAGCCGGAGAAATCCCTCCTGCTCTCTGTTCTGTGAAGTTTTGGACGTTAATGGACTCCCTGAAACTAAAGAGATGCTGTGCAGCACCTCAGGATGTACTCGTTACTTCACTGTGATTGAGTGAGCGTGACCTGAAAACTAGCACGATATCCACCATGTTTTATTATTCAAGTAGAAGTAGGGGAAACTAGTTGCAGATTTTCCTTGAGGGAATTGTTTTTTTTAACAACAAATTTTACATCAGGTTATTTATCCGCACAGCTTGAATTTCACGGAACTAAATTTGGCACAAAAGAAACGAAATTTGTGTACGGTTGATTATTTCTTTCTTATAACAATACATCTTGTAAATAAATAATATCCTGTTGGGAAAGTTTGTTTTGTTCCTCTTTAAATGTTGCCACAATTTAAATTAAAGTGCATTTGTGGATGGATTATGTTTTGTCTCCCTGAAAAAACAAGCACCAGTAATTAAAGTTTTTTCCTTAGAGGGCCAAAATGAAAATCTATCAGAGAGCCGCAGGCCAAATGTAATGAAATACAAATACTAATTGTAAAGTATAATAAAGTATATTATATAGTTATTTAACCTTGCTTTTTGTGTAAATATTTGGGCTGGAAGATTTATAGAAAAAGAGCATATCAGTAACTATCACAAAATGCAGAAAATGTATTTTAAGTGCCTCCCTGGTCATTTTATTATTCTTCAATGAACTAATTTTAATTATATAAGAATTAAGTCATTTTTCAAACATTTTTTATCATAATCATAAGTTTGTGAGACACAGACACAAATCAAGAGAACTGAGTAACATCAGTCAATACAAAGAAAAGTAATGTTATTAACCATTATATTATATATTTTTTAAATTGTCAGTAGTTTAAATTAAAGGCTTATCTTGACGCTTTATAATTTTTTTTTTTACATTTTATGACACTTTATAATCGTAATGACTGAAATCTTTGGTTTAGTTTTTTAAACAAAGCTTATTCAAATTCAGTTCAGTCGCTAAAGCTAACCAGCTACTCACCGATACCAGAGTGTAGACGGAGTCCAGAACATTAGAATCCAGTCCATTCACTGAGAGCAGATGCAGCCTGGTCTATCCACCCCAGTTGTGTTTTTTAACAAGTTTTTCGCTCCTGAGGACCAGCTGGAGAATAGGGGGGACATTTCAAAAGTCGAAATTGGTGTTAGCAGTGTGGGTTAGTTTCCCGTGTCTCTCAGTGATTTTTAGCGAGCTGTGGTTGTGGAGTCCTGTTTAAGTAAATGACATTAATAGCAATAATAGATTGCATTTATATAGCACTTTTTGAGACCCTCAAAGCTCTTTGCAATTCCATTACTTATTCACTCTCATTCCCACACATGGAAGCAAGCTACATTGTTGCCACAGCTGCCGTGTGGTTCCCCATGATCTTGGAGGCATTGTGATCAGTACGGTGCAGCAGCAGCAGTTGACATCGTATAAATGGATATAATAGGACTGCTTGTGGTTTTATAAAGTGTGCAAATGTAAACTTGTGCACAAATATACTGTACCTTCTCATATAGTTGCTTGGATTTCAATTTTGAACCTAATTTGGGTCCACTTATCAGTAATGGAATCAGTGGTTGAATTATTATCATGATGCACATTAAATTGATTGATTTAGGGCATCACCCGGTGGGCAAAATGAAATGACTTGGGGGGCCAACTTTGGCCCGCTGGCCCCGCTTTGGGCACCCCTGTTCTAGAGGGTATACTCTGATTTTTCCCTCCCTGTCTCATACACCTGCCCTCCAGAGAAGTAGCTCCAAAAAGCCACACACAAGAACCAGAATGCTCATCAGTGTGTTAAGTGTGCATTATTCAGCATTTGTATTGTCTAAACATAAACATGTATGAAGTAACCCAAGATGTTATACTTTTTATATCTTAACAACATTATTTGGAAAGGCAAGGCAATTTTTATTTGCATAGCACACTTATTAACACACAATACCGTTCTTATTTACTGTATCTCTGTATCAGTTAAAGTTAAGCAATACCATTAACCAAGACTTAAAATGTGTAACATCTGCAAAAATTTTACTGAAAATGTTTATTTTTCACTTGAAATGTTTGTTTCGTGGTAATTTTATGAATATTTCATCTTTTATCTAATTCACCATCGTGTGTTGTAAGAAGCAAAGAAGAAAATAATAATTGTCTTCCAATTCTTAGCTTTTTTTTGTGGTAGAAGTTATTGCGAAAAGTGGTATTATTGCATCCCTAAACCCCTATTATGCCTGCACTTTTGTCTCTACATCAAAATGTATGTATTTATTTCTGCTTCCACCCAATGTGACTCTCAGTGCCGTAGAACTGACAGTTTTCTGTTAAATCAACCCAGAGTGCAGAGACCTTACACCCAAGCTCTCTTTCACTCCCATTATGTTTCAGCTCTGAATTTTGCTTCCATAATGTGACTTCAAGCATTTCTTTAACTCCTTTATCATATACTATCTATCTATATGTCTATCTATATCTGTATCTATATCTATATACTTCTTTTTATCTCTTTATCATTCTCTTTATTCATAAAAAAACACTACAAAATAAATTCATCCTCACACATTAATGAGAAACATTAACCACATGATGTGATATTTTTTGGGAGGAAGAAAATAGGCTAACTTTGTGAAATATGGATTTTTGAAAAATAAAATTGGAAATTTGGACAAATTAATGGCGTTTCATAAAGTATTCTCAAAGACAGATGCTCTCTTTCACTGCTTCATGCAGATACAGTATTTTAAATGTTTCCCCCTTTTTCTCTTAAACTTCACTGAATTTTCTGAGTCCTTGTTGTTCTTTAGGGTTAAAACTGAAATAAGGTATATCTTCAATTAGTCTGATACTGAGGGTGATGTCAGTTGTTTCTAAATCTAGTTGATGAAATCGCACAAATAGAAAAAATCTGCCTCAATGCTTTGTGTTTTTCTTAAAGGGATATGTTCTGACATTGGAAAAATGGCTTTTGTTGTTATTCAGTTCAGTGAAACAAAAAATACTTTATTGATCCCAGAGGGAAACTAAGTGTTGTAGCTCATAATGGCCAACTCTTCAAGGTGTTGTTGTAGATCGTGATGGCAGGAAGGACTTCTGCGGTCTGTGTTGCAGTGAAATGAACAGAACCAGAACCTTCTTCGTCAGGTTGTTGAGCCTTTTTAAGTCGCTGGCTCTATACCTTCTTGTAGACGGCTTCACTCTTCAGTGTCCAGTCCGTTGTCCAGGTGAACACTGAGGTATTTTTACTTCTCAACCAGCTCCACTTCTTCTCCTATGATGCAAACAATGTTTGAAAGGCTAAATTTCAAATGAAAAAAAAAAAAAGTGATATAATATTTTTTGCTACATGACCGACCCTTAGAATCACCACAGCAACCATTGAATTTTATTTGTCTGACGGTAATTAGGAACCACGTATGAAAATGCTAATCGCTATCGCTAAGGGTCGTGCTCACTTGCAAATAGGATAAAAAAACACGCTTTTGCTTTGTTTCAGAGTGGGCCGAACAGAATTGACTCTGTGGGCCGTATTTTTCCACATTTGTCCAGGACAATACTGCTCAGTTCGAAAGTGAGTTCTGCTGATAACCGCAATCAAGCTCTTCCATCAATAGCTATTGATTTTGCTACCAAATTAAATACGGTCCATTTGTCTGTGTTTATTCAGCGGTTGCATTCATCACTTAGGGCGTCAACGCCCGCCACAGGAGTTTTTATGGCGCCGTTCTTGTTGCAATCTATCCGCTTCGGTCTGTTATATACACCTGCTGTATCTGTGCAGGGTCATGGAGGTGAAGGCGGGGGGCCGGTGCCCATCTCTAGGAGATATAAGAGAGACGGGGGAAGCCCTGGACAGACTCACTCAGATTAATTATAATTTTAGAGGGACCAATAACTTTTTTTATTTTTTATTGTTGGACATAAGCTGGAGTACCTGGACAAACCCATGCATGCATGTGGATAACATGCAAACTGTATGCAGTCGGGATTCAAACCCAGGACCTTCTTGATGCAGGACAATGGTGCTTGTTACATCCTGTATGGAACTCCATTTGTTTGCAAAATGTTGTTGAGTTACCAGATGTTTTAGTGGACATGGCTGTTAAAGAACTCTGTTGCAGAGGGATGGTCATCATCTGACCAGCACTTATATTGAACTCATATTTAACTCCCTGCATCCACATTTGGCCCAGATTTTTCCTCCATCTCCTATAATATTGCGCATTTAAAACCGGTTTTAACACTTTGTAGGGAGCAGAGAATGTTTGATATGTGAAACCTGTAAATTAAAAACGAAAAAAACAAGACTTCTCTATGCAAAAAACTGTTCTCATTGAGACTCAAATGCCTGGGAGGCTTGCAGATTATAAAACTACTTAGCCCCAGCATGGAAAGTTGCAGGGACCCGGCTTGTTTCACAGCACGACCCAAATACAAGTAGCGGAAAAAAACTAGGAGATCCTGCTTGATAATTTCCTCTTCCTGAGTGGAAGATAAAGTTGCCTCCAAGCAGGATCCTTGCAGCGAAGGCTGATGCAGTTCAGGAGGGACAGAGGTTTATATTCCATCTGTCTGTTTGTTCTTGCTTCCAGATGGTCCCCTTTCTTTCCCCCCCCCCGTCTTACTCGGCCTACTCTGACGGACTATCAGAGGATAACGCTTCATTAGCAAGAGTGTCAGTTTGGGAATGAAGGGAGTTTTCAGCACCAAAGGTTTCAGGTGGACCAGCTGTTGTGCAGAATGCATCACATCCCTGCTCTCATCAAGGGTGCGGAAAAACACAGAAGCGGACTTATAGTGTCCTGCACAGTGTTGGGCAAGTTACAATTTTTTAAAATATATATATTATATGTATATATACATACAGTACAGAACAAAAGTTTTGGACACACCTTCTCATTCAGTTTATTTATTTTCATGACTATTAACATTGTAGATTCTCACTGAAGGCATCAAAACTATGAAGGGACACATATAGAATTATGTAGTACTTTTCCAAAAATTGTGAAATAACCTGGCCTCCAAAGTCACCGGACCTGAACCCAATCGAGATGATTTTGGGTGAGCTGAACCGCGGAGTGAATGCAAAAGGGCCAACAAGTATTAAGCATCTCTGGGAACTCCTTCAAGACTGTTGGAAAACCATTTCGGGTGACTACCTCAAAAATTTTATATTTTTCCGTCAAATAATACAGCCTCAAAAATGGAATCACACTACTTTAAGTTACTTTTGGCAAAATATAAATATGTAAGACTATTTTAAAATTTTGTAACTCACCAGTTTAGAATATACACAAGTGTCATACCACAAATATAGTATTTTAAGACTATAAAGTCTGAAGTGCCTTGAATAGGATAGAATAGAATAATCCTTCCTTGTCCCACAAAGGGGAAATTCAGCAGAAATTCAGGTGGGGTGGGGGATGGGGGGGGGTCTTTGCTGGGCTTAAATAAAAGCCCAGTGTCACATAAATAAATTCACCAGACTTCAGCTTTAATTTCCCTCTGGGATCAATAAAGTATTTTTGAATTTGAATTGAACTGACGTTACTGAAGTTGAAGCAAGTAACATAGTGCTGTACATTTTATAAGTAATGTAGTATATTAGTCAGTTACTGAAAAAAAGTCATATATTCCTTTCACTCCTTACTTTTCTAATGCGTTACTCCCAACACTGTTCCAACAGGTTTTACACTTTCAAATCTGACGTGATTTTCATTTTCGTCCTCACTGGCTTCCTGCTTCACATCGCAGTAACTGTTTGAAGGATATCCGGGTTTTTCCATTTGTAAGAATACTGAATTATATTAAGTGTGCTTCGTTCTTACATGTCCTGTCAGGCAGTGTATTACTCAGAATTGTTCTTCGATACTTTTTGTACTATAAGCCTCAGTAATGTGTAGAAAAGGAGAGGTATTTAGCATGCAAAGAAAGGACACATCCAGATTGGTCTGCTGAAGTTAGTACACCAGGGATCCTCAATTCCAGGCCTCAAGGGCCGATGTCCTACCAGTTTTAGAGGTGTCTCTGCTCCAACACAGCTGATTCAAATTCTCTAACTTCCTCCTCAGCATAGCAAAGTTCTTCAGAGGCCTGCTAAGGAGCCATTATTTGATTCTGGTGTGTTGAACCAGGGAAAGAACTAAAACCTGCAGGATACCGGCCCTCGAGGCCTGGAGGTGGGGATCCCTGTAGTACACCCTCATCGCTTGCATATCAGGCTGAATTCCAACGAAGTGTCTACCTTCTCCTCCAGTCTGCGGAAGAATCGTCTCTTCTGCAGCAGCAGCAGCAGCAGCTGGCACAGGGCCTCGGGACAGAGGGCCTCCCTGCCAGTCTTCACTTTAATATTCCTCTCGCAGGACCAAAGCAAAGACCAGCAGGAGAGAGGCTGAAAGGCCCAGCAGGCATAGCAGTGGGGAGGGAGGACAGGAAAACACCACATTAGGTTTACATCTACTGTTGGAACAAAATATTTACATACACTTCAGAAAAAGACTCCAGAATTGTTTTTTCTTTCCTGTCAAACTTCAAATCAGAGTAAACAGTTTTGTTTTAGATCAATAAATACTAATGTATTTTTATACAATAAAGCATCAGATTGTAACAATGGTAGTAGCACAACAATCAAACAATGAATATTAGAAAAATAATTTAACATTTTAGTTAAATTTAATTCACATTTTTAAATATAATGATTTTGTTTGTAACTTAAAACGTACAGTATAAACATTTTTATTCCTTTAAATGTGTTTCATTTAAATATTTTAGCTTTTTTTAAAAAAAGAAAATTCTAATTTAAAAAAATTAGATAGTTACAGAGAAACTTGCCTGTATACTATACAAATTTAAAACAATTTAAAAATGTAAAATAATCTACAGTGAAACAAAACTAAATCAAAATGAGTAACATTACAATTTTCATAGATTTGAACATCTTTAGTCTCTTCAATTTCAGCATTTATTGGGGCCCCAGATGGGCTTTAGGGGGCCCTAAGCACCCCTTTAGCTCGCTTGTGCCTTGGGCCAGCTCTGATACATATACAGTACTTCCTTAGTATTTGGCAGATGTGTGGACTCGAATCAGACTTGAATCATTAATTTTGTGACAGAGACTTGCTGTGCGCAACAGCTGCAGAACTGCCAATCGGATAGCTAGATTTAAAAAACGAAGTTCTTCTCTTTGCTGTTCTTCTTTGAATAAGTAATCCCTACGACAACATAAACTACAAAGTAGTCAACAAAAATGCGTTGCGACATGTAAAACCATACAAGAAGAGAATCACAGAGATGGCTCAACGTCCAACTTTCTTCGACATGTAAAGTTCTAAAATAAATGGAAGGTCGCAGCTTCTTCCTCACAGGCTCTGCCGTTCGAGACATTTGTGGCCTCATCGGAACCAGGAGAAGTCATTCTGATAAAGGGAAAGAATCGCATGAACCACTTAGGCTGCAGTTTTTTAAATATCCAGATGCACATCTTATGAATTTATATCTTTAGATCTTTAATAAATCTAATTGGACTCGGATTTTCTGGTGGAACTGTATGTTTCTAAACAATCTTCAGACTTTTGTTTTGAAGTAATGGATTCATCCTCGCAGAGTAACCTCTCAGCTCTTCGGGGTACAGGACTGGTTTAACGGGATGGAGATGCTATCTTTATTATTTGCCATTATTTGCCAACATCTTCAGAAGGTCTTTAACGGTTTTCCTGTGGTTGATTCACACATTTCACACCAGTAAACTTTCCTCTCTGGGACTCAGTATCCTTCTCCTTCCCGATGTATGATGGACATTCCCATGTTTCTTTACCTGCTTATTAATGTCTAAACCCATAGGCGGAGATCCCGGGGGGGACGGGGGAGGACACGCCCGTCCCCCCCCGTGTGTACCCCCCACAAAAGAAGTTATTGTGAACACATACATGCTATCAGTAAAACTGTCTTGTCCTCTAAAACCACAACTAAAAAGTTAGTCTGCAAATACAAAACAACCCCCTTTATTCCTCAAGTTGGTACGGTCGGTCCACACACGCTGTTTCCAACGGCCGGCTCTCCCCCGCTAACAGCTTCACAGCAGCCCGCAGGCTCACAAGAGGCGGGAATCAAAAGCCAGCAGTTTCTAGCAGTAAGTCATTTAATTATCACACGCTTGTTCTACAAACTTAAATATGTATGTCAAATGTGGTCATATTATGTCGAACATAGACACCGATTACTGGGCGATATCTTTAGATTTTGATAACCGGTCGGAGATCCCTTTATGACAGACCACCACCACAGTAAAAAACAAAAGTTGTCACTTCATGTTCGCTGGTCATTCCAGGGTTATTCCCCTATTATTTTTCCATTCACCAAGGTGACCAAAAGTTCCTTTTCACGGACACGTACGCTTTCACGGTCTGCCCCTGGAATCTGCGGAGCATTTATAGATAGATGAAAATGTCCGCGTTTCATCCTTTTAGCAGATGAATATGGGTAAGAATCAAACCTAACTGGTCCGATGTACAGAATACCACAGCGTTTAACCGCCCTTATCACGTCTTCCCCAGGCTCTGCAGTTGTTTAAAATAGTGCAGGTGTAGCTTAGGGATGAACTGGTTGCAACGAATGTGTGGTGGAGGCACGTTGCTCAAAGCTCTCTGTGTAAAACATAGAGCCGAAGATCCAGTTGGCCACACAGACCCAAAAACACTATGAAAACTGAGAACAGTGAGACATCGATTAAATTCAAAGATAAACTATAGAGGATGTATATGTTTAGTGTATTTGTAAAGTAAACGTTTTTTTTTTATTATTAAAATGAAACAAATATTTCAAGAATATATTTTTAGATTTTGTGTATCTTTCCGTTCAGTAGGACTTAGATAAAGTTATTAAATATTACATAGTTATTCTCTAATAGCCTACAAAAATTTCTATGATTTATTAAAGAGATTTCGGTCATTTTGATACTTGACTTGATTTTTGAAGTAGTTTCATGATATTAGCCTTGAAAGTGTTTCCGTAATAATGTTGGACCTTCTTCATGCTTACATTTTTGGCAATCTACTTTGACTGTAGTGGAAATTAAGACATTTTGTTCAATGTGGTCATAAAGGCATCAATTCATAACATTATTTAACATGCTGAAGGCAAACTGTGCAAAACAAGTTGCAAAGAAGCAGGAGAGAGCATTTTTTTTTCATGTCCCCCTCAAAAATTACTCTCTAAAATGTTACTGTTCATTGTCACCCCCCCCAAATTGAAATGGGATTTCCGCCCCTGTCTAAACCGATTAAATGTCTGAGCTTCAGGCATCCGGAAGTTGCACATAAGGATGAGCCAAAACTGTGGAGGTCCACAATTCTTTTCCTCGTGTCTTGGTTGATTTTTATCTTGTTTTTTCATGCTGTTAAAGAAACAGTCTCTGTGTTTACAGGGTCCCTTTATTTAGATCCACAGCTGGGCCACCAATTAACTTATATGGACTCAATTAACCAATCAGAAGCTTCTTAAGCTCAGAACAAAATCATCTGGAGTTTTCTTGTCGTATAACGATACAATAATGTATGTAAACTTCTGACTTTGATGAAAGTACGGCCCGATATGGGGGTCATGGGTATTATCGGCTATTGGTTAAAAAAAAATGCTGATTTTATTTTTTCTTTTTTTTTGGAAGGGGGACGGCAAATGATGCGTTGTTTGGAATCCACAGTGAGTTATTGAGTTTGATGTGTAGAATAGAATAGAGCAATCCTTTATTGTCCCACAAGGGGAAATTAAGAGATTTCCTGATGTCTCCTACCACATGTTTGCAGATGATATTCAGCTGTACTGCTCTTTTAAGTCTTCTGAGCTCCACAGGCTAAATTCCTTAGTTTATTGCTTGGTGGAGATTAATCAATGGCTAAGTGTGAACACCTTGCAGCTAAACGTGGACAAAACTGAAACCCTGGTTATTGCCCCTGATGGCTCCATTCCTGGGATTAACCAGTATTTGGGTGACTTGGGCCAGTCTGTTAAACCGAGCCTAAGAAACCTGGGTGTTGTGTTCGACAAAGACATGTCATTAGTGCAACACTGCAAACAGTTGACAAGGAATTGCTTCTTTCATCTGAGGAATATTTCTAAACTCAGGAAAATGTAGTCGAAAAATGATTTGGAGCTGGTCATTCACGCATTTGTGTCTTCGCGTTTGGACTATTGTAATGGTTTGTTCTCTTGTCTAAACAAGAAGGAGCTGTCTCGCCTGCAGCTGGTGCAAAACTCCGCAGCAAGAATTCTGACCCACTCTAATAGGAGGTCACACATAACCCCTATTCTCAAAGCTTTTCATTGGCTGCCAGTTTCTTTTAGGATCAATTTTAAAATTCTGGTTTTAACTTTTAGAGCTTTGCATGGTCAGGCCCCACCCTACATCAGCGATCTGATCCAGCCCTACACCCCAGCTCGGGCGCTGAGGTCTGTGGATCAGAATCTGCTGATGGTTCCTCGTACTCGCTTCCGGACCAGAGGAGACCGATCCTTCCAGGCCGTTGCCCCCAGGCGTTGGAACGATCTTCCGCTCTCTCTGCATTCCATGGAGTCTGTTGACTCCTTCAAAAGGCAACTAAAGACCTTTTTATTTGTACAGGCTTTTGCCTAATTGTTTTGGGGCTGTTATGATTGTAAATGTGTTGTCTTGAGCTTTTAACTTGTATGTATCTCTTACTGTGTTTTTATTGTAACTGTGAAGCGCTCTGTGACCATGGTCTGTGAAGGGCGCTGTATAAATAAACTTTACTTACTTACTTAAGTTATAACAGCAGCAAAAGCAAGAAAAGAACAAAATTTAAGAGTCCAGAGAAAAAAATGTTAACAATATGAACATGGTTACAAAAACAGAGTATTGTGTTATTAAAACTAACAGTAAATTTAAAGTGGCATACACAGGTTGTAATAAGCAACAGAGCAGGATACTTAAAGATGTTAAAAAAACTGAAAATATTTTTAAATATGTACAGCATGTGCAGAATAGACCAGGGTCTATTGTCTAAATGTTTGACAGTAAAGAAGATTTGTAAGTTTTTTTTCCACTAAAGTGTATATCAACATCTGGCTTCAACTGTATATAAACTTTTCTGAGCATTTTCCCTCAGAAGGTTACATTTTTAACGTACTTCCCAGCGGAAATACCAATTGTGAAAAATATGATCAAATGTGCCCCTTTAAGCCTGAAAGAATAGAATGTCCAGCTAATGAATAAAAATCTAATTTGTATTGGGATTTTGTGAAAAATCTCTCCACAGACTTTTAGATTTCAGATAAAACAGACACAATAACTGAGTGAGTGGTGGATTCAAAAATGTGTGTAGGCAGAGGAGGAGCAGGAGAAAACATAGATTTTTAAACTGCTTTAGCAGGGCTGCTGCGCTGCTTTGGTCGTATTACTATTATTCTTGTAAACCCCCCTCCCTTTATGTGCACCTTTCTTCTGATCAGTGGACAAATACAACATTATCTTTATGAAAATCCTAAAAACAATAACCGTGACTAAATGCAACTTGAGCTTAGCTGAAGGGTGATGTCTCAGCAGTCGAGTTGATCTGCACTGTTTGATTTGTGTCAACACCAACAAGAGGGAGGGAAAAAAACAAAGCAAAAAACAAACAGAACCAGGCCTAGAAAGAAGATGAGTGGAGTAAATTGTAGTGGCCTGGGGATTTTCAGGCCCTGGAGAGAGGGGGTTATTGATCGCTACATGCAGAACTCATGAGCCAAATGCAATCCAGTAAACAGAGATAAATGGGAATACTTCTGCAAAGTGAACTGCTGCTGCTCAGAACTGCACTTAAAGCTCATTTGGGAATCTGTTCAAATCAGGAGACGCAAAATGTTTCTCAGTATTTAAATTTCTCAAGATTTAAATGGAAAGAAAAATCCGCATTTAACCCTTCCAATATAAAAATAATTCAAAATCCAGCCAAAGCCATCAGCAAAGATTTACACGGCGCTCTGAATATTCTGAATTACTCCAAACTCTTTTAGATCATTAAACACAGAAAGATAAAAAAAAATAGAATCCAACCCCAGAGGTCGTCAGCTCTGGTTTTAATACTCAAACAAAAGCATAAAGCAAAGTTAATTTGCATGTTATGTTTGGGTGCTCAGTGGAAAAGCTGGAAACACTTCTGCTAAAGAGTTGATCACAAGAAAAAAAACATACCTGCTGATAGGTTTTTAAATTAGGGAGGCCAAGACTGACTACTTGAAGCTCAATTATGAAGGGTTTATCCTATTCTTACAGACGTGGACAAAATTCTTGGTACCCTTCATTAAATCAAAGAAAAACTCATAATGGTCACAGAAATAACTTTAATCTGACAAAAGTAATAATAAATAAAAATTATATAAATGTTGACCAATGAAAGTCAGACATTGCTTTTCATCCATGCTTCAACAGAATTATTTAAAAAATAAATGCATGAAACAGGCCTGGACAAAAATGATGGTACCCCTAGAAAAGAATGAAAATAATGTGACCAAAGGGACATGTTAATCCAAGGTATGTCCACTAATCAGCATCCTAGGTGTCTACAATCCTGTAATCACTCAGTGGGCCTATATATAGGACTCCAGGTAGTCACTGTGTTGTTTGGTGACGTGGTGTGTACCACACTCAATATAAACCAGAGGAAGCAAAGGAAAGAGTTGTCTCAGGAGATGAGAAAGAAAATCATAGACAAGCATGTTAACTGTAAAGGCTATAAGACCATCTCCAAGCAGCTAGATGTTTCTGTGACTACAGCTGCACATGTCATTCAGTAATGTACGATCCATGGGACTGTAGCCAACCTCCCTGGACGTGGCTGCAGGAGGAAAATTGATGACAGATCAAAGAGACGGATAATCCAAATGGTAACAAAAGAGCCTAGAAAGACTTCAAAATAGATCCAAGCTGAACTTTATGCTCAAGGAACATCAGTGTCAGATCGGAACATCCTTCGCTGTTTGAGCCAGAGGACAAATCATTAAAAAAAACAGACTGGAGTATGCCAAACTACATGCTGACGAGCCACAAAGCTTCTGGGAGAATGTCCTGTGGACAGATGAGACAAAAATTTAACTTTTTGCCAAGGCACATCAGCTCTATGTTCACAGACGGAAAAATGAAGCATATCTAGAAAAGAACACGGTCCCTACTGTGAAACATGGGGGAGGCTCGGTTATGTTCTGGGGCTGATTTGCTGCATCTGACACAGGGTGTCTTGAATCTGTGCAGGGTACAATGAAATCTCAAGACTATCAGGGGATTCTAGAGAGAAATGTGCTGGCCAGTGTCAGAAAGCATGGTCTCAGTCGCAGGTCACGGGTCTTACAACAGGAAAATGACCCAAAACACACAGCTAAAAACACCCAAGAAGGGCTAAGAGGAAAACACTGGCCTTCTATGAGCCCTGATCTCAATCCTATTGAGCATCTTTGGAAGGAGCTGAAACGTGCTGTCTGGAAAAGGCGCCCTTCAAACCGGAAACAACTAGAACAGTTTGCTCATGAGGAGTGGGCCAAAATACCTGCTGAGAGGTGCAGAAGTCTCATTGACAGTTACAGGAATCATTTGATTGCAGTGATTGCCTCAAAAGGTTGTGCAACCAAATATTAAGTTGTGGGTACCATCATTTTTGTCCAGGCCTGTTTCATGCATTTATTTTTTAAATAATTCCGTTGAAGCATGGATGAAAAGCAATGTCTGACTTTCATTGATCAACATTTATATAATTTTTATTTATTATTACTTTTGTCAGATTAAAGTTATTTCTGTGACCATTATGAGTTTTTCGTTGATTTAATGAAGGGTACCAACAATTTTGTCCACGTCTGTACATAGATTTTTTTTGGTCACTCACAGTTATTAGTTCTTTTTACATGTTATAACCTAGTCTCATTTTGTTATCTTCCATCCTTTCCTTGATTTAGAAATAAATAAAATATATATTTTTTAAAAACCTTCACAAAAATCTGTTGCTTAGTTGGACATTTAGTTGGGATTTTTATTATTATGTTGTATCGTTTTTGCGGAGAAAGGCGAAAGATTTCCTAGTAGACTGGTAGAAGATCGAGGTTGAAAGAGCGAGAAAACCAAGTTCCGTTTAGAGCTGCAAAGCTCATCCATACTTTTCCTGCAAAAACCTAATTAAAAATTAAAAAAGGCTTGCATAAAGTCGGACTTCAGCTGACTGAACTGGCATTTTGGTCATGTGGTATCTGTTCGGACAGCAGATGTGGGTAGTATTTAGCTACATTTACAGTTACATTTCCTTTAGTAGCTTTTTGGAAAAAAAACTTTTAAGAGTAGTTTTGCTATGCTGTACTTTTTACTTTTACTTTAGTAATATTATTATGAAGTGTCGCTACTCTTACTTGAGTAGAATATCTGGATACTCAGAAATAAACCAGGCCCAGACACACCCACAGTTTATTAAAAGAGACCACCTGTTTCAATACAAGCTCTAATGTAATCTTCTGTCTATTGACCTTGTTGTTGCATTTTTTAAGGTCCAGTGAATATATATATATAGTAAACACCTTTGTCACTGGAATTACTTTTCACCTTGTTCTAAGATATATTTATTAATTGGCTACTGTAAATATTGATATTGTATTGAAATAATGGACTTTCTTCTGTTTGAAATTAAATATTATGTAATCATGTTATTTATTTCTATCTTTTTTCTTATTTTAGTCTATAAAACACCAGGATACACCGATACTGATACTGTTTTAATGTACTGGTATCTGTATTGGTTAAAGTTAGCCGATACTATCTGGTGCAACAAACAGAGAAGGAAGTAAAACTTGTCTTCCAATTCATTGCATTTTTTTTAATGTGGTAGAAGTATCGCCATTGGTACTCGGTATTGGCAAGTACTCAGGTCCAAGCATCGGTATCGTATCGGTTTGAAAAAAGTGGTAATCGTTGCATCCGTAAGAAATACCAGAATCTGTAGATAGCTTTTTATTTTTGTCTGTCTGGTGACATGTTTTAAAAATTAATTAGATCAGATGTTACCAAATACTTTTTTACTCTTATTCGGGTAGTGCTACTCTTACTTGAGTACAATTTTTGGCTACTCTACCAACGTTTATGTGACAATGATACAGATATTTATCGTCCAAAACAGCAGTATTAATATCGGATACCGATACCAGCCCAAACGATCCTGTCGGTACGTTAGAATTTCATTATTAATCCAGCAGCGAGTGGAAGAAAAGAAGCTGCTGGCGACCGCATCATGACGTCTGCTTTCAGAAGTCAGAAAACTTCAAATGAACAAGAACCAAACTAATGGTCCTTCTCTTGCTCTCCATTTAATTACTTCTCACATTACTCAGGCCATATTATACACTTGACTTCCACCTCTAATTAAAATCATAATGAGTGAGGGACAAACAGTGGCAAATCTAATGGAGCGTCTCTGCATGAGAAATTAAACATCCCAACTTCTTCCGCTGGTTGTGGATTTGTTCAAGCTCCCGTTTGAAGTGAGGGGGATTACATTTCACATCAATATGAACTACCGTGTATGTCATGTATGTCACATGCGTTCAGCAACAGGCACTTTCTCCGCTTTTGTTGTGACGTATAATGCAGTGGTTTTACGGTGTATTTTAAGGAGATATGCACAGCAGGGATTAACGGTGATAAACACGCTTAACCATGCATATGTATTCCAACAACCGAACGGTAAATATCCCTAAACACACACCACATAGAGTGAAATAACAGCAAGAAAGGAGACATGCTATGCTGTGCTGATATACGCTGCAACAAAAACCAGTTATACAACAGGATTACGACACAAAGATAGTAAATTTAAACTAAACTGCAAGGATTTGTTTTTTTTTCCACTTAACCCGAATCCCTCTGCTTCCATAACTCAACAATGCACAATGCGGACACACAAAAAAACAACCGCTCGTAAAAATGATGACATGGTTTATCAGCAAATGATGCAACATACTAATATCCTCTTGATTTAAGATGTTTATGAAGAATATTTTGCTGTTTCGACAAACCGAAACGGCACTGTAAGATAAAAATCTATTTTAAACTAGGAAATTAAAAAAAGCCTAGAGCTTAACATTCATCTTTCAAGCCTGTTAGGTTTCTAACTTACTTTATTTGTAACTTACTTTACTTTTATTGCTGATTCTCAGTGCAAAGGATTTGATTCAGAGATGGTCAATAAGAAAAGCTGCTGAGAGTCAGAAAATGCAGAGTCATCTGTTTCCACGGTGATGCCGGCCTCATCTGTCCACAGCGCCACACTGAAACAGAAGCATCCCCTGAACTAGCCCTTGTGGAGAAACTGCAACTTGTTCTGAAAAAAGTCTTGGACCATGAGGGGCAGAACCTTCTGGTCGCAACACATGTGACTCTTTATTCATCTTCAGTGTTTTATGTAGGAGATATGGCTGGTTAAAGAGACCCTTCAGTCCCAGTGTGGATGGAAATATGAGGAGCAGGAATGTAATGGGAGGGAATGACAGCTTGGGTGTTCATGGTCTGCACTGTGCTGATTTAACAGACAACTGTGAGTCCGACAGCGGTGGGAGAAACACTGGACGAAAGTAGACATAAATACTTGTTTTTTAGTGTGGAAATTGTTAACGTTTAATTGAAAGTATGGTATAAAATTAGTTTAAATTTAAAAAAAGTATCTGGTCCATTGTAGAAAAAAGACAAATATTTTAGAGTAAAGAAAATTGTTTGACTTACACTAAAAAAAAACTTGTTGGGTGAACATAATGAAATTATGTAAATCATTTCCACCCAACTGATTTGGGTTGATTTAGCAATAATGCTGCGTTCAGACCGCAGGCTTTGTCAGCGTCAGCAACGTCAAGATTACATGTTAAGTCTACGGTGGAGGCCGTTGGAGGAACGTCACGGTCTGTGTGGTGCTTTGTGAGCTTCGGCTCCGTCAACTTTTAAAGCTTTTCCTGCATTTCAAGCTTACAAAGCTCATAACGCTAGCATCGCAGAAGTTCAGCTAGTTGAAGTTTTGAAGGTGCTAACGCTATTGACGCAGCACGGCAACCAATCAGAGCGACTCACTGTAGTGACGTTGCCCGACGTCGACGCTGCCTAGCCAACCACGAACCGCGAGAGAAAGGCCCACCGATGAGCTTTGTGAGCTTCAGCTTAAAAATGTATCCTCTGTGTATATACGTTTCTGATAAATATTTGAGTTTTTTTCTCAAACATTTAAACTACAGAATGTCAGAAAATATCATAGTTTAAATATCATGAATGTGTGCCTTCAATCATGGAAGTTTCTGAGTTTTCTCTCACAAATTTTGGACTTTTCAATTAAATTAAATTTAGTTTATTAATATAGCGCCAATTTTCAACAGATGTCATCTCAAGACACTTTACAAGAAAAGTCATTTGAATACAATTATAAAAACATTACAGTCAGTTAAAAGGTTTTCTACTTAAGGAATCCCAGCAGATTGTGTTGAGTTGTTGACTTCGCAGCAATCCCTCATACTGAGCAAGCATGTAGCACGGGAGAGAGGAAAAACTCCCCTTTAGCAGTAAGAAACCCCCAGCAGAACCAGAACCTGGCTCAGTACAAGCGGTCATCTGCCACGGCCGTCTGCGGGTCTGAGAAGACAGAGAAGAGAAAGAACAAAAGGACCTGAGGTAAGAGTACTTTCTATATTAAAGAAAGTAAAAAGTTGACAACTGGGCATGAAAGACAATTCATCGGGGGCATCATCTGAATCGATGCCCCACATCCAACAGCGCGTTGTAGCTAAGCAGGACACCAGAGCAGGCGTGGCGTCTACGGAGAGAAAAACACAGAGAATAGAGCAGAGAATTTCCAAATTTTTTCTCGAAAATCTGTTACATTAATCGTACATTTTCAAGAGTAGTACCTCGTAATCTTACAACTAATCAAAAAATTTATGACTTTTTTGGCTGAAACTCTCCCTCATTTTTTTTTTTTTTCTATAGTGGTCCTAATATATAAAATTTGTATAATTCGTACAATCCAGAGCGTGACTGATATCACTACTCTAAACCGAACAATCTGTTGTTAAATCTATAACAAACCATGAAACTTACACTGCAATTGTATAAAAACTTGAACTATTTCGTCTGATAAAGACTGAATTTCCATGAGCAGCTTAAATGGTGTTTCTACCAAATAGTCTGTCTGATGTATGGAGCTCCAAACAAGGCTGAGTTCCTTACCGCTTTGGTTTCTGTTGTTTTTATTGTTTTAATGGGTAAAAGAGTGTATCTATTTCTACCAAAAGTTGTTAGTCTGATTTTGATAAAAGTAATAAAAATATAGATAACAATTTTCTCGCTCTTTATTCGGAAGTTTCACAAAGATAAAGAACATGTTGATATTTAATGATCTAAAACCAAAAAAATAGTTTATTCTGGTGTGATGTTTGACAGTTGAGAAAAAAAATAGTGTTGTTTTTCCCCCCTGAAGTGTAGGTAAATATCTGGTTTAAACTTCAGGTTTGCGTTAGTGACAGAAAACCCCAAAGGAGACCTAAAGACAAAAATTTCTGTCCGTACGATGGCTCAGAAAAGAAACTAGCTTCCAATTTCTTCAGCCAATAATTTCTCTCTTTACTCCTTTTAACGGTTATGTCAACCTTCCTCCTATCATGTAAGTTCTGAGTATAACAGGACTGCATGTGTGCACAGCATGCTGTCGTTGAAGGGGCCTGTTCTCTTTCTCAGTGATGGAAAATGCTTCAATCCAGTTTCAGAAACAAGATGACGTCTTAACCTTTGTCGCATAGACAAGCTGACCTTTAAAGATGATCAATTAAAAAACCTTCGGATGAATCTGTATATCTCCCGCAACGAGATGAAGCTCACCATCCGTGTCAAAAGAATATGTTCGCGCTGAATTAAAATACAACCAAAATAACTACAGATGAAGTGAAAGGGCAGCTCAGATGGAAGAGAGCCAATGGGTAATTCATTGCTAAATTTAAGTGTCTTAGTTTTTCTAAAGCTGTCTGCAGAAAGCCTCGCTTCTCAGCTGTATCCATGGAAACTGTCCCTCCACTTCCTTTGAAAAGAGATAATTCTTTCACTCCTGTCTTCTGGTAACTGTGTCATTTGGATTCACTTGAGTTACGAAAAAAAAAAAAAAAAGGTCTGAAGCTGTAGAGCTTGTTAATGAAATCAGAACATCACCACAATTTTTGCATTTTAGCTCATCTGTCTGTTAGATTATTTAGATAAACTGTCGGTCCAAAACCTTCCCTCAGACTGAGGTGATGTGATATAAATGCCAGCTGATACCGAACCACAGAACTCGATAAGGAGAAGATTTTAGATGTTTTTTCCCACATTTTGATTAAAGCGTTTAATTAAATTTATCTGATTTCTTCTTCAATTCTGTGGGATGTCAGCTTAAGAGCCAGTTCCTGACTGATGCTGACCTGTATGTGTCTGCGTATTGCTTGGAGCTTATCTCCATTTTTCCACCCACTTTTTTAAGAATCAACAGGTTCACTGTGGGTTCTCTGACCCTTGAGGTTTCCTGAAGCTGGGTCAGTATCATCGCTGTTTGGAGCCAGTTTGTTATCACTTCAACCCTGTGATACTGGGCACTATCGAGGTGGAAAACCCACAGATAAGCACTAGAATACTCCTTGGATTTTTGGGAGAAGCTTGCCCTCTATGAGGGATTGTTGTGGTTGCAGGTCTGCATCAATGGGGCTCAACTCCATGTCAACGACTTCATGCAATCTGCTGGGAATCCTTACATAGCTAACTTTTAACTGATTGGAATGTTTCAATATTGTATTGTAATGACTTTTGTTGTAAAGTGCCTTGAGATGACATTTGTTTTAAATTGGCGCTATATAAACAAAAGTGAACTGAATTGAAAAAGTTGCGAAGGATATTTTAAGCCGAGTTGTTATCTGTACCTGTTATTTTTAGCAGAATTCAAGGAGGGGAAAAAAACTAAGTTCTCAGGCTTTTTAGTCTCAATGTCCCAAAGTAAGAAAGAATCTTCAGAAAAAGTACCTGTGCAAAAGTCTTCTGCTGTTCTTGTAAGTTTTGCAAAATGTACGTTTTTGTTTCACCTTTGTTGGCCTTCTTGTCCAAAAGTTCTGCACCAGTGGCAGCCTTTTGAAAGACCATGAGGAAATCCTATAGTTCACTGCGCTGGAAAAAGGCTATCCTTAAAACAAGTAAAAAAAAAAAATGATTACAAGATTTTGCCAATAGAACAATTAAAAATTTTCATGAAAAGATGTCTTGAAATTACAGAATTGTTTTAAAAATAAGGAAAAAATGTCCATGAACAAGGGAGTTTTACTTTCTTGAAAATCGTTTTTGCGTGTGGATACCCTTGGATGTCCAAAACCTTCTTCTCTGCAACATTTTTGACACTGCAGAAACTTTTGCTAGGGCATGTAGAGTAATTTCTGCTTTCAAGCTCCTAATTTAATATCTTTGATTAGTGTTCTTTAAGAATGACTCAATCTGAATGCAGTGAAACTGTACTCTGTTTCGTTTCATGATCATTTTTGTTGGTGATTTATTCGGTATATTCATTAGGTAAATTAATTAAATTCTGCCAGAATAAAGGTGTAGCGTAACTTTCCTCAGGAGTCACAAAAACTGTCAGAGAAAGTTGAGCCAGATGGGAATTTGCATGTTTGAGTGGGAGAAGAAAAGGATCACAGTTGGGGTGTTGTCAAAGCCAGGTGACAAGTTCAGAAACAGGCAGCGTGGATTAAAGCCAAAGAAAAATTAATAAACCGATATTGAATCAAATAAGGGACCTAAATGGATGGATGGATTTCAGGATGGATGGATGGATTTCAGGATGGAAGGATGGATTGATTTCAGGATGGATGGATGGATTTAATTGAGGATGGATGGATGGATTGATTTCAGGATGGATGGATCAATGGATGGATGGATGGATGGATGGACAGATGGATGAACAGATTATGTAAGGATGGATGGATTTAAGGATAAATGGATGAATGGATGGATGGATAGATTTTAGGATGAATGGATGAACAGATGGATAGATGGATTGATTTTAGTATGGATAGATGGATTTCTGGGTGGGTGGATTTCTGGATGGATGGATTCAAGGATGGGTTCAAGGATGGATTGAAAATAATGAAATAATATAAGCAGTATAAAAGAAACAAGACCAGAATAAATGAAAAGGAAAAGTTTTCCAGTTTGAACCAGTAAGTGGTAGAAACTGGGATCAGATTATGGTCTTCCCAGACATGTCAGAATGTGTCTGATGTTTATCTTTAGCATCATGAATCTTCACAGCTGGAGTAGATGGGAGGAAGAGGTTGCTTAGAGAGAGGTTGGTGGAGAAGCAGAACCCAGTGGGTTGCTGGGAGAATGAGCAGATTTACAATGCCAGGAGATGGAGAAGAGCAGGCAGCAAAACCAGAAGATGGAAGATATCCCGGCAGGTTAATGACAGATAGGAAACCTGTGTGAAGCTTACCGGCAGCAACAGGCAGAAAATCAAAGATGGTGATTAAATCAGGACAGGAACACACACAGACTCTGTTCTGGGATACCTGTCTGCAGAGATAAAAGGCTGGAGAGGCTGAAATGTTTTTCCATCAAAGGTTAAAGTTCACATGCAAACCTGGAGCCGGTTCTTCCTTTTTCAGTTGGTAAAAATCAAACCATCTAAAAACACAGCACTGTTTTACTCTGAGTTTGCTGTGTTGGTTCTGATAGTTCTTTAAGTTTTCCCCAATGCGGTTCCAGTTTCAGTGCTTCCATTGCCAAGACTCCAACTCTTCGCATCCTAAATGCAGGATAATCCAGTGTGGTTGGTGCTAATGAGACCAAAAAACCATTAAAATGTTGGAAACTCAACGTTTAAATCTTGTGTATGCACTTTAAATTAAAAGAATTTACAATAAAAAACCAAACCGTTTATCAGCTTCTATGTTAAAATAAAATTCAGATGAGCTTTGAAAATTTGTGTCACATAATGGTAATGTAGTTAAGCAAGACAAGTTTATTTTTGGAGATTCTAGCAACAAGAAAACTCAAAAGGATTTAACTGTAGAAGAAACATAAAACATGACATTGAATTAGCATAACAAAAGAAAGTGATGAAAAATCCAAATACGGACTAAATAAATTAACAATATTCTCGAACAAAGGCAGCTCTAAAAGTTATTAGCCATGAATTAAAGGAACTCAGTGTTTCAGCAGTTTTGTGAAAGTTTTTTTCAGATTAGAGGTGCATAGAAACTGGAAGCTGCTTCTCAATGTTTGGTTCTGATTCTGGGGATGCAGAGCAGAGAGAAAGGAAGTGGTCTGGAAGGTTTGATACGACAACGATTGATCTTCAACCTACTTTGGTGCTAAATCGTTGAGTAATTTCTAAACGAATAGGAGTATTTTCAGTTCTATTCTTTGAGCTACAGGGAACCAGGATTTTAGAACCACTACTTTCCTGGTTCTAGTGAGGATTGGAGTACCAGTGTTCTGGATCTGGTGCAGCTGTCTGATTAACTTTTTAGACAAACCTGTAAGGACGCTGTTGCAGTAATCGATCCGACTAGAGATAAGAATGTGGATTTTACTTCTCAATTTTACTGGGACATTTGTTTTTTAATCCTATTATTGTTCTGAATGTAATATAAGGCCACCTTTGTAATCATCTTTTTGTGAGATTTCAGATATGATCATTAGTTTCTGAATGTATTTGTGGCTTGAGTTTGTGTAGTTCTCAGTTCGAATTGCTTTTTTTCTGGGGGGTTTTCGCTCTCTGCCGTCCTGCAGGTTTGGAGGCAGACTAGGATGTTTTTTTGTGTTTTCTTAGTTCGCCTTCCTCTCCTGTATCTATCCTCACCCTCTCCCTGTTAACGTTTTTTTCCTACCTCTCCTTTATCATCTTTCTTTTTTTTCCCCCTTATATTCTTATCTATCTACTTGTCTATAATATCAGGGAGGAAAAAAGGTACACCCACAGCAATTTATAATAAAGATTTCTTAGACATATATATCATGCGGAGTACTATAAGATGTAATGCTCCTCTTATGAAAGTAAATCTGGCAGGCTTTTACTTGGTACTCAGACACCAATTCTAAAAGCCACACTGCCAAACAGGACACGTAAAAAAGGGCGGAGTATCATCTGCATAGCTATGGTAACTAACCTTGTTATTTGTTATAATCTGGGCTAGTGGGCGCATGTAGATATTAAATAAGAGTTCCCCAAGATGGAGCACTGGACGACCCTATTTGTGATGTTTGTCTTTTCCAATGAAAAGTTGCTCAATGACACATAGAAGTCCATGTTCTTTTGGTAAGATTCGACCCAGCCAAGTACTGTACCATCTATCGAACTGGAGATCAATATGGCACATCCCTCCAGTGAGTTGCTGTATGCATTCACTTAGGATTTGGATGGGTTCAAAGTCTTCTAGTTATATGGTAATGTAGAGCTGAGTATCATCTGCAGAGTTACATAGTTATGGTAACTAATCTTATTGGTTGTTTTAGTCTGGGTTAACAGAAGCATGTAGACAGTGAAAAGGAAGGACCCCAGAAGACAGCCCTGAGGCACCCCATGTGTGATTTACGTCTGTTCTGATGAAAAATTGCCTATTGACATGTGGCAAGGTACGCAACGAGGTCCCAGGCGGGATTCGGTCCCATGTCTCCCAGGTGAGAGTCATAGACGCTAACCATTCAGCCAAAATTCATGGAGGTGATGTGTGACTGAGAGTGGACTACTTTGTTTTTCTTCAAGGACTGTGGTACTCCAATTTACCACAAGATGTCAAAATTACATATTGTATCTTTGATTTTGCTTCACCAGTTTAACCTGTACAAAAAACTGGAGCCTCATTTAAATAGAAAGGTGCCTAAAATGCATCTTACTAGGGTCGCATTCCTAGTAAATTAATTCCCAAGGTTTGTTTTTTTAAAGCCGCCTTTGTGAAAAGTCGTCTGCTGCTTTTATTCTCTTACTTTAAACAGAGTAATGTGTCCAATAAAGGTTCCTCTGTGTTGTGCTGGTTGTATTTTGCATTAAATCTAAACAGGCACAGGAGAGCTGCAGGCTCACATTAATTGCCTCTCTTAGCCTAAATGATGAATGGAAGAAGTGCTGAAAAAGCATTTACACACAATCTTTAAACCGACTGCAAAAAAAAGGAGTGTAAGGGTCGGAAAAAAAGTTCATGCAGTAAACTTTAATACCACATTATGACAGCTCTGCCAGCTGTAGAGATTATAATTTATTTCCCTGTGAGGTGTTTGGTTCAAAATATTAAGACAGATCCAGCAATGCGAACCTGCAGATTGTTCTGTCCTCTTGGTTTGCTCTGGAAACACAGAAATGAGACAGAAAGCTGTCTGAACTGGAGGCGGTCTGCCCTCTTTTTCTCAGCATTGATTAGTCGGGTCAAGGTTGGAGACTCTGCGGTTCGTGTTGCTGTAACAACCCAGCTTCAGTTTGCTGGCTGCCATGGCGATACAGCAAAAATAGGGTGATGGAAAATAAAGGTTCTTCGAGTGATGACTGGGTGTGCTTGCAGGTGGACGGTGTAAACGGCAGGCTGTGTAATTAGCTGGCAGATCCTAATGGGGGGCAACATGCAGCAGGGCGTTTCACTGCACTGCTTCATATTTCTAGATTTGATTTATTTTTATGCCTTATTTATTCCTAACATTATATTCACTATTATATAATGAAACCTTTATGCATGATGCGATTAGTCTGCAGATTATCTCATCTCTGTTAATCTGTTTAAGGCATTGTATATAAAATGATGGAAACTATTTCAACAGCAAAGCAATTGAGTTGTCTTCAAATGCATGTGAAACAGTACTAAATGGGTAGATTACAAATAAGGGTGAAACAGCATTTTTTAATACAAAGTTCTAAATTGCTAGAGAATTATATGAATTTGTAAAGTTCAAATTCTGTTGTTTTTGAAACTGTTAGTAGTAATTAGATTTTTTCTCATTATGTTATTAATTAGGCTTTTCTCACAGCTCCAGGCAAAATATGTGTGACATGATATTACTAAAATATTTAAATATGATTTATTTCAAATACAAATCAGTTGTGTTTTAAGTTTAACAGGTATTCCTAAAGAATGATTATTAAAATTCTGGATATATATTTTTTTTCACAGATGTTTTTGGACTATATTCTTTACTTGTGCCATCTTTTACCCCTCACTCCAGTGGAAATATTGTGTAAAATGAGAATTTTTTTTTCTGAAAATGTTTATTTTTTATATAGTTATATTATGCAATGTTTTCAAATGCATATAATTATTTAATCTAGTTAACATAGTAAACTTTGTATTTGAAGTGATGTCACATCACAGGACAAAATGAGGCACTGTATGAACATTTATGGTGAAATTTATTGAATACTTTTGTAATAAAAAAAATTCATTTGCATCTCTATTTGAAGATTAATGAAAATGCAACATATCAGTAAAATCTTGTTATTATAGTGTAAGAATTTAAGATATAAACATAGTGAACAAGACATGATAAATACATTATTTATACATTATTACATCATAAAAACATTTTGGAGGCGTCAAATCAGACCCAGCCATAAAGACCATCCATTTATATTTTTCACTCAAAAGACTGAACACATATCTTGTTTCTAAGGAGAAAGTCATTAAAATCAGGCTAAAATAATTAAAATCATGTTAAAATCATGATTTCAGCTCTTTGAACATGGATTCCAGTGAACAAGAGAAAACTTGACATTCTACCTCGTCTTTCTTTGCTCATGCCTAAAAACTGACAAAAATCACTTTAAAAACACTGATCAGTGACTGTTAACATACACATACAAAAACAAATGAAGACAGATATATATTTATGTTTAATATATGTATATTATGTATAATGAAGACATATATATATTTTGTTTAATGTATGTATAATATAGTTATATTATCTATAATATTTACTATATTTGTTTAATATATAAATAGAGACAGAGATATATTTATGTTTAATATTGCAAACATAACAGACAAGAATCTACCTAGACATCTGACTTAATTATGTCACACCACAGGACTTTTTCACCTTTGCAGCCATTTTGAGTCATTGCCATATTAGACTCACCTTGGGAATTGCAGTAACTGAATATATTCATTGTTTTAACCCTGAATATAATTTTTTTTATTTATATATTTTTCTTTTTTCTCAAACTGGATCAGTCACACCACAGGACTACCAAACATGTACACGTTCATGGTCTGACAGAAATGATGAAATTTGTCAAATAAATAAGAGATTAACACTCAACTTTTAAACCTCCTTAGCACATGCAAACATTTAGGGGACTTCCTGGTGGGGGGCTTGACTAAAGGACCCCTATGGCTGTCCATGTAACTGTCAGTGCAAAAATCTAATACCCTATGTCACACTGCCAGACAGCATTTGTGTTACAAAACTAAATGTACTGTAAATATTATTTCAGTACTTTTTAGCCTTTTTAAAACTTAAGTTAATTAAGAAAATACATATAAGATAATGCCAAGGCATTTAGTTGCTGCTCCAAACATATCTGCTTCATTTTACTAATATTTATAGGGATGCACCGATACCGATACTGCCTAATGTGCTGGTATCAGTATCGGCTAATACCAATACCATAAACCTATACTTAAGATGTGGAAATACAGCAATAGGTTCAAATAAAAAATTAGTTTTTAACTTTTAAATTTAAGTTCTGTGGTCATGTTTCTTAATATTTCATTTTTTATCTAATTCACCATCATTTCTTGTAACAAGCAGAGAAGAAAATAAAACCTGACTCCCAATTCATAGCACTTTTTTTGTGTGGTAGAATAATCGGCATTGGTACTAGGTATCAGTAAGTACTCTGATCCAAGTATCGGTATGGTATCGGTTTTGAGAAAAGTGGTATCGTTGCATCCCTAAATATTTACATTTGATTAGTCATCAATGTCCCAGTCACACCGCAGGACATTTTGCCACTCACCTTGAAATATGAAGAACACCAAATAGATTTTGCATCCCAAACTCATCATATCCAAATAAAATGATGTTCTATGTCCCACTGGCGTGTGTTGTTTAAGTTGAGAAATGCTGTTCAGTAAACATTTAAACTTCATTACAGAAAAAACAGGCATCACGTCATCTGCCCAAATACAAATCTTAAGTACATTTATCAGTTTTTGTAGTTTTGTAAACATTTCAGGGTAAGTTAGAGTTAAGGATCAAGGATTTCTCTCAAGAAATCAAGGATTTTTCTTTTGTGTGTAATTTCTGAAACAGTTTCTCAACTCATTCCAGGGTCCCTATAAGAACAATTAAGAAATATATCTACTGTAAAAATGCAGCATGATCAGAAATCGTGCAGATTATTTAGCAAATTTGCACATAAAAACTGAAAACAATCCCCCAGAATCCTATTGGTTTCAAGTGTAAAGAATAAAACCACACGGCGCTGTTTGGTGCTAAGTTGCACACAGTTCCAAGCCTTAACGGATCACAGAAAGTTGGACTTTGACCGACTGAACTGGTATTTGGATTCATTTTACAGTTTTTAGCACGATTTTCAAGTTTGATTATTTATTTTGTTTTGTTAGGATTTTCCCACTCCAGATTCTGACCCTGTGAAATATTCCACAACTTTTAGATTTTTACCACCTTCATGCCCACAACTTGATCTCCACATTTAGACTTTTATACATTAAAACATAGTTAATTCTGTCTATTTTTGGTATCTTTGAGTATCTCCCGCTCCGACAGCACCTACAGTTTTCTGTAAAATCAGTCCAGAGTGAAGAATGCATGCACCTAAATTCTTATTAAATCCATAATGTTTCAGCTCTGAATATATTTTTGAAGTAAAAAAAAAAAAGGAAATCTCACTTTAACCGGTCATATCTACTGTATTTATATATACATATATATATATATATATATATATATATATATATATATATATAGGTGCTTGCAGGATTAGCAGAGGATGTAGAGGATGCTTTACATGTTTGACATCTGTCTCTGCTCCTTTGCACACATTACACGTATCACTGTCATCTGCAGCAGATTGGAAAATGATTCCACACAGAAGTCAGAAATCAGCCACTGAAACATTATGTGGCTGTCTGAATCTACGGGGCAGTTTCAGCTTAGAGGTCATAGATGTGAACACTAGATGACACCCCGTGCTCTTCCAAATGGACTGTGACGTAGCTGATCGGCGTTAATTATATTTGCCTAGCTAGTACTGTTCGGGTCGTCACATGTACAACATCTAACTGGATTTACCTGGGAGAAAATGGCGAAGTGGCCAGCCTGCAGATGCCTCTTCAGGTTAGTTGTGTTCTTCCCTCGGAACGCAGCTCCACACTCTTTGTATGTTGTTTTGCTTTCATTGTTGTCATAAGCAAAATGAGTCCATACCTACTCCCCGTCCTTTTGGACCTGCCGTTGACATTTTCCTCGGTTTCTTCTCATGCCTTCGTCTTCAGTTGGCTTGGCTTCCCGGGAGCTTGTTTAAAAAAGTTAACCTAACGCCATCTCTGAACAAGGTGGACTCTGATTGGTTCTCTTTTCACCTAGTCCCGCCTGTTCAACTTGTTGAGTGGTCCTTTTGTCTATTTCTTGCATCTTTCCTGTCTTCTGATTGGATATTCGTCATTGTGGGTTTTCATCGCGTCTTTTATTCCTTCGACAAAAATGTCAATCAATTTAGCTATTGTATTCGTCTTTTTCCACGCTTTTATTTGAAATTTTCGTTTCGTTTTCGTCTGCAAACATATTTTCGTGACGAAAAAAAAGACGAAAATATTTCGTCAACAAAATTAACAATGATAGAAACTTAAAGCTGCTTCTTCATGTTTGGTTCTAATTCTGGGCACCATTAGTAGACGTGAACCAGAGGACCTGGGAGGTTGGTACAACCACAGATCTTTAATTTATTTTGGTGCTAAGTTACTGTGTGGTTTATAAACTAAAAAAAAATGTGTTTAAAAGAATATTCCCTGAGCTACATGGACCGAGTGGAAGGACTTGGGTCCTCGGAACTCACGACTTCTGAAGCCAGGGTTAACTCCTCCAACTCACATCCGGCTCATCGTTTTGGTCTTTGGTTGAGTATAACTGCCAGCTGTTGAATGGTTTTTATTTGTGTACAATTTGTAAGAAAACAAGAAATTTGTATCATCTGTATTAGATCTATGGGTGTTTCCATGCCAGATGTGAGCTGATATGAGACCTGAACAGGGTAACGAACGGAGAAAAAACATGGCGGCATGAAATCCAGCTACATATAGCACTGTATCTCCTCTTCATTATGGGATTCCTCAAGGCTCCGTCTTAGAATCCATTCTGTTTGCTTTAGCTTTCTAGGAAAGACGTACAAACCGGATAAAAAAAACACATCTGTATTTATTTATATATTTGCTTTTACTTTTTATTTTTATGTAGATACCTTTCAGTTCAACTTATTGATAGTTTTGGAGTTCCTGACAGAAACCACAGGTAATTGTAATAAAATTAGGTTCAGAAATCAAAAAAAGTTAGATCTACTGAAACCATGTCCATGCCAAAAATATGTTATGCTTTAATCGGTTTGATTTTGGCACCTTATGTCAAGCTCAATTCACTCTCCAGTCACCTTATTGATCCATATCGACATGATAGCTTCACACAGTTGCAGGAGATTTGCTGCCTGCACATCCATGAAGTGAATCTCCCGTGGAGATGATGCTTCATGCGTTGAATCTTAAATCCACTTTCTCCCCCATCCTGATGAACAGTTTGGGTTAACAATCACTCAAACGGGTACCCGATAAATGTTTTCTTTACAAAACCACTCAAATTGTGCGGAAAATGTTTGCTCAGTTGATAGTTTAAGTTTTTATATCTTTAAACTGCATTATTCCTGATTTGAAAACAGGCTTTTCCAAGATTTGGTCCAGTGTGGAATTATGTTCTTTAAGATTTCACCACAAGATTTAAAAGCTTTGCGAAAATCTCCCAGCTGGATTGCTCGGCCTTATTTTTTTCCTCTCCCTTTGGCTTGTAATATTGATGAAATTGAACTTGTGTTTTCCCATCAAGTCTTAGCAGCCTGATGGAATATTCTGTATTTAAACAACAAAACAATTTTTCTAGACTTTATGTTAAAAAATGTGAGAAAAAATCTTAATTATATCTTAATTGTATCAATATTCTGTTGTACCTTTAGCAGGCTCTTTCAGCGGTCTAAACTGGAAGAACAGTTCTGCAACCTGACTGCGTGTCACCGGGAGCTTAAAATATCTCGACAAATTTCCATCTAGAGTCGCAGCAACAAACAGCAGAGCCCAGAAGTGACAGGAACTTGTTGGAAGTTCCCTGCTTCCCTGCTTGGTATTCCACTCGGGCTCCTTCAGTCTGTACGCTGTCAGTCAACATTCCCACTTCAGCATTGTGACATTTTTTAAATGTATTCAGCAGACATCCAAACTAAGAAGAACAGACTGTCTTTCTTTCCTGTTAAACCACCCGTCTCAGAAAGACAAGTTGAACAGCACAGAAAGAACAGAAAAAGGAGGTGAAATGTGAGCACAGAGTAAAAATCTGATAAAAACTAAAAAGATTTGAGCTGTGATGGGTTGATATGAGACCTGAACAGGATAATGAAAGAAGAATAAACATGGCAACATGAATTTCAGCTACATAAAGCACTGTATCTCCTCTTCATTATGGGGTTCCTCAAAGCTCCATCTTAGAATCCATTCTGTTTGCTTTTGCTTCCCAGAAAAGACTTACAAATCGGATCGAAAAACACATCTGTATTTATTTATATATTTGCTTTTACTTTTTATTTTAATGTAAATACATTTCAGTTCAACTTATTGATAGTTTTGAAGTTCCTGACAGAAACTGCAGGTAATTGTAATAAAGTTTGGTTTAGAAATAAAAAAAAATCGTTATAGACCCTGTTGTTGCAGGGTTGTTTCTTTTATTTTACAAACTGCATGAGGATATCAAAGAACACGACACTCGCTTCTGTATTTCCTGCAGAATAGTCCAGCGCAGATTGATCAAGATCGGTTAATATTCTCAAAAAGGTGACAGAATATCCTAAAGTAGAAACCGGCTTCAGCATTGTAACAGTTCATGATTTATGGAACATGCAGATAATTAAACGATCATACTTCTATCACACAAAATTAATACAATGAACTGGAAGACTAATTTTCTTATTTGATTGTTACAACAAATGATGGTGATTTAGATGAAAATAAAATAGTAATAAAACGGACCACAAAACTGAGGTTTCAAGTGAAAAATAAACGTTTTCTGTGAAATTATTGCAGAGTTTCCACATTTTAAGTGTCGGTTAATGGTATAGGTTAACTAACAATTGAAGAGATTACTAAGCGGTTAACTAACTAATACCAATACAAGTAGATTAGAACTGAATCGGCCCCGATACCAGTATCGGTATAGTTGAGTCCCTAGTTTTAAACATTTGGCATCCTGAGGTGAGTAAATCTTCATCTTATCTGCGTTCACCGTGTCTAGCTCTGTTCCTAAAGGGAACACAAAATAATATACTTCATCAGCAGATTGTTTGAGATGTTAGAAATGCAGATGATTCCGTTAAGCTGGAAGGAAAATTTAAATATTTAGTGAGTGATGGAGCTGCATAATCTTCCAAATTACAATTGTTATCACAATATCAGCATATGCAATATTGTAATCATAAAGGACTGCTTGGATGCATTTGACTCCAAGTATCCATTCATGCAAATTCTGCATGCCAACCATATTTTTGTCCTTCTGGGTAGGGTTTCACTGCCCTTGATGCCTACAGTGTAGGTTTATATTTAGTAGACAGGATGCTGCAGCTCACAAAAATTGATGGAGGAATCTAACCTGAGTTCAGAAAATATGGGTAAATTGTCATCAATTGCAGAACCTCCTAATATTCTGAACCCCTAAGCAAACACAGAGCTGAAGGTATCCTTTCTTTGCACAACACTTCTGTTGGCTCAACTTTTTTGTTTTTATGTGCTGAGGAAAGTAAGGATGTAAGCAACATTTTAGCAAACTTTTATTCTCACTTTGTCTTTCTTCGTCTCTACAGGTTTTCTGGAAACTCTCTCCTTCAGCATTCATGGGAACATTCACAGAAACCCACATGGATGTCTGATCATCAAGTTTTGCTGACTTCACAGGAAGCCTTGTGCTTCAGTGATCTAGAGATACAACAACATACTGTTTAGATGAATGCACCAGTAGACCTGTACCTGTAGATATGAGTTAGTCACCCAGACGGACATCAGAAGGGGTCAGCAGCTGGCATAAAGTGGACACTGCTCTCAGATGAGATTTTTAACAGATTAGAGCCAGACAGGAGTCCCCTGAAACTCCAAGAGACCAGATGAACATCAACACCAGCCACAGCTGGAGAAAACAATTAAATTAGTGCATCGAATGAAGCTTAGCATATATAAAACCCCAAACACGCTCGCCCGCTGAGGGCTGAAGGACAGATGCTGCCCCCACCCTGCCTCTCATTATCTTCTCAAATCCTGCCAGAGGGGAGATGAGATTTGGCCCCGACCGACTCGTTGGTTCATTCGCTGCTTCATTCCTGGGCAGAGCATCAGAAACGTCCCACTGAGATGCTTCTGTAGGGAGCATGATCTGCTGTTACCGCTGTGCTTTTCAGTTTTTCCCCCCATGGGGACAGAGATGAAGTGGAAGGAATCTGAACTACTTTAGATCTAGTGTGAAAAGGTTCAAACTAAAATACACTGCAGTAAATCATATACTAGCGCTGTGGTGGAGTGGATGTACAGGGAGTACTGTGTGAAGGAGCAGAGAGGGAGAAAATCAAGCAAGAGGAGGCTGGTTTTGTTGTCCATAAGGAAGGACCTCCTCCCCTCTGCTGCTGCTCCTCCCTCCGTCTTCCCTCTCTCTCTCCTCTGACTTACCAGCTTTCCTCGGCTTCAGCGCTTCAGTGCAGATTGGAGACGGCGATGGAGAGGAGGCTGAGCTGAGCTCAGCATGGAACCGGGACAGACTCTCTGCATCTTGCCGAAGCCACGCGCTGCCGGTGACCCTGCAACGTGGGATGAAGGCTCAAAGTTTTACAGGGGAAGCAAACGACTTTGAAAGCAGTCAGGTTCCGGCTGCGTGTGATTCAGCGTAGACACAGAGAGAAGGGGACTCTCTGAGCCATTGACACAGGTCCGTCCTCCGTCTCTGGCACCCTCCTGCTGCTGCTCTGACAAACAGGGATCCTCCCAGTCAACAGACCTCAGCGGCTGTCGGACCGGGTACAGTGGCAGGCCCAGGAGTGGGGGCATGGCCGTGGGGGGGCCGTATCCCGTCCTCCACACTTCACCGTGACAGAGGCTTCGGCTGGGGGTCATGGAGCTGGGGCCCACCCAGGGGACCCCCGAGACTGTCAGAGCTCCGCCCCTGGATGAGTGGAGGGGTGACAGTGGCGGGGGGAGTTGGCGGAAAGGACAAAGGCGGCAAAGCGAGATGTTCACGCCGACTCTGGCTTCTCCTTGGGACCCTTGCTCTCGTCTTCCTCACCTCACTCTTCTTCTCCGTCTCGCTCCGCGGGGGCGTCGGCTTCGGCTACCTGGAGCCGCCCGGGTGGGAGGAGTCCAGGCGGGTGAAGCTTGTGCCCAGCTACGTGGGCGCACACCGACTGTCACCCCCTGAAACACCCCTGCAGAAAACATGTGCTTGCAGTCGCTGCGTCGGAGACCCCGGAGTCTCTGATTGGTTTGATGACAACTACGACCCGGATATCTCTCCGGTCTGGACCAGAGACAACATCCAGCTGCTGCCGGATGTCTACTACTGGTGGGTGGTAAGTAACAACACATATTACTCAATACGCCCGTCAGAAAATATAAACCTGCTTTTGTAATAATGTATTTTTTTTAGGGCATCAGTGAGCTTTATTTTAAAAGTGTGGCCTACAACCTTACAGCAGGTTTTTACTCTAAAGCCAGTAAAGTTTGAAATACAACAGAACCTTGCTCTTAATTGCTCATCTCCATAAACCACTAGCAGCACATGATGTATGTTTTTAGTAGCAGCAAATGAGAGAAGACCAAAAGAAGTGATGCAAATATGCAGGCACATTCGTGTACTGGATTTCTCTTAGTAAGACTGAAAAGGGATGATTCTGACAGTTTTACTTGTACATGAAAAGAAAATCAAGGCCAGTTTTTATAAGCTACATGTTCATCCAGGAGTGAATGCTGAAAGTCGATAACTTGATGCAATCTGCAGAGTTTCCTTAGAGAGAAAACGTTTAAATTCATTACAATGTTTGTATTGTTGAAATGGAATGGCATTTCTTTTAAAGTGCACTGAGATGACGTTTTGTGACTCTATATAAATAAACTGAATTGAATCATGATAAAAACCTATTTATGCTCTGTTGAAGGCCTTTTTTAGAAATAATGAAAAGCCTTTGTAGGACTAGGTGTGGATCACTAAAAAAGTAGAGGACTTCTCTAAATGTATTATAAAATAAAAAAATAAAAAAATCAGGTCTGGGCCAAAAACCCAACCTTGTGGAAAACGACTATAGTCTTACATTGAGTAAATGTAGAAAGCCGGCAATGCTACTCATTGGCTATATCAACAGGCACCCAGTAACCCTTTCAAAACTGGGATATTAGCAACAACCTGGTCAGGCACGTCCATGTAAACACCGGCAAAATCCCAAATGCGCTTATAATTTGGTTTTCAAAAACACGAATCTTACCCCTGGGGCTCCCCTTTTCTAACCCAAGGAAGGAAACTCGCAAGGAAACTTGGTATTTTGAGTAGAGGAACTTCTTGTATGTGCTTAGAAGAACCCGCATGCAGTATACTGAAGTAACAAGTGAAGGTAAACGTGGCGAGACGCAGCACAGCACCACACTTTCTGAGCGAGGATGAAACCAATTTCTTTCTCAGTGTGGTGAAAACCATGAATATAATGAGCCTGATATCACCTACGGAGGAAACTAGTGAGGATCCACAAGGAGAGCGTCTTCAGCAGGTGGAGACGCGCTGAGTAAGCGGAGAGTTGTGATGCGTCTTTGGGAGAAAAACAGGTAAATATTTACATAAATGTCAGATTAATGGCCTTTAGTGTTGATTACTAATGGGTTATGTTATGCAACACGCAAATTTAAGACCTGCCTTTCAGGAGTGCTGAAAACAGGCGTTAAAAAAAGCCCGGCACAAACATTTTTATGTTTAGTAAATCCCACTGCGCCTGGAACGCCTACTTTTTTGCCTGTTTTCCTCCCAATATTTTGAGTCTTTTTACAGAAACGCCCAGATTGCATATTCATATGCAAGATTAGGGAAACACACTAAATGTCTTGCTACGGCTTAAACAAGCGCAAACCGTTGATAAATCAGGCCCAGTGTCTTTTGTTGATGGCAGAAAATAGCGAGCTAGTGAGATTTACAAGAAAGTGACCGCTTACGTCTGGATATGCCAAAGGATCACAAATTCCATGAATACAGGAATAACTCTCTCAGCTTACGCATTTAAACAGGTTATTCCAAATGTTTCAGAAACCCCAATAGTGACCTTAACCCGACCATAATCCGAATATTGGCTGCATGTAAACATAGCTATTGAGAGGGTTTTTTTACGTCATTGTCAGTTTAGTTCAGGTTTGGTTCAAGTTCTAATCAGAGATGATGAGGCAGTGAATGTGAAGAATTGATGAAGAAAATGCAGAGTTTTCTGGCAATCAGCACATGATGACAGGGGAGCTCTAGGTATAATGGGAAGTATGGCTGAGCTATGGAGCTGCAAACAGGACTCTTATTTTAACCCATTGTATTAAAATCTCATTATTTGTACTGAAAAACCTGAAGTTTGTGAACACTGTACAGCGTTTGCCTGGAAAACCCACAAAACACTAGTACCAACAAAGAAAAATTGATTTTCAGTAGGGATTATCCGATCAGACCAATATTTTCACATTTTTCAGTGATCGGAGTTCCGCTATATTAGCTGAAGAGTCATGCCGAATTTTACTATAGTACCTCCTAGTTACGTTTGACAGTGATTGTGTAATAATTCAAAACGTTGCGTTGCAAACAAGGACTCTTAATTAACAAAAATCAGCGTAGCAGATTAAACACAACTCTAATATGTATAAACTTCAACAAATATGCTTAACCACACTTTAAACTATATAATAAAGGCATAGAAACTCACCTTCATGGCATTTACACGCAACAATAAACCGACATAAACAGAGGAAAGCTTCTCTCAGCACCCGCAGCGGGGAAGAAGAAAAAAAGGCAGACACCAAGCAGCAGCTGTGCTGCATTCAAATAGCGTAGGACATCTATTCTGAGTTCAGGAGAATATGATACTCATACTGAAAACACCAATAATAATACTGCAACTTACAAACTTAGAACAGTGTGGGCTTTCTAACATGTATTTACTCAATATAGAGTAAATGTGATGCCACGAAAGTGGAAGACTAGCACCAGTGTAGAGTTTAATTAGATATAGGCAGCAAAACAGATGTACGGAACAGAAAATGGTCTGTTAAGTGCTTAGGGTTTCAACAAAATAAAGTGGCCAAAACACAACCCTTAAATAACCAACCCTTAAATAAAATGGGGCACAAAACAAAGAACTTAAAGTGCTGTCTTTTTTTAACTCAATTACTAAATGTGTTATCGAAAACAAACTCCTCAAAGATAACAAAAACAAAGAACAGCACGAAATCAAATTTCTAACAACACCTAAGCACAAAAAAATAGAACCAAAAAGCAATGCGATGGTAGCGGGCTCTGGGGGAAAAACAGCACAGAGTCAAGCTGCAAGGGAGGCAGCTTCCTTTTAAAAGGCAGGGAACCAATCAGGAGCTCCAGCCTTCCTGATGAGCCACACCTGGTCCTGATCAGTCTGCAGAGGTAGAAGGCAGGGTTTGAAATCCAGGCGGACTGGAAAACAAATAAAACACAACACGGCCCCTCCGAAAACAGGTGGCCTTAACTAGCCCATCAAATTGCCTGATGACAGTTCTAAGTTATTGCGCTGGCTCAAATGGCAACGGAGACAAAGTGATTTCACAGTTGACTCATCGCAAAGTTTTGCTTCATCTAGACACACAAAAGCAGTAAGTAGTGCACCGGCCTTCTGAAATTAAACGTTGTATCACGTAATGTAAGGTAAAGCCATCATCACACTTCCCATCACTGATCAACTGCTGTGTTCGGCTCGCTGTGACCTCGTTTTTGGCAACGCCTGTATACAGGAGATATTAAATTAAGTACGCTCGACTTATATAAAAAAAACCTCACGATTTTAACTCTTAAACACATTAAAGTATTATTAATTGATTAAATATTTCTCTCTCTCATAAGTGACCATGATATTAGCAGGATAATGACCTCCGAGGTGTCAAGTTTCAGAAATTAATAGACTTCGCGGAAGCAACCGTCCTCCGCTTCGCATCGGACAGTTCATGCCTCCACGTCATCCATTAATTTCTAATAATGCACACCTCGTCGGGCATTATCCCTCATATATATGAGAGAGAGAGAGAAATAGCCTGCCAGACTTTGACTGAGCCCCCTCAGTCCTGGATACAGAGTTACCCCAACTTGTTTACAGTGTGTAGGGCTCATGCTGATTAGCTCAAGTGTGTAGATTCTGGCCCCTTCACAGTAAAACATTACACTTCCCGTTCTTAGGGGGCGGGGCTTAATCTATGTCAGCATTTGACCATCTAGGATCGTCAGGAAACTGATAAAAATCAGCCATAGAAGTTTTTATCCCTCTGTAACTTTCAGAAACTGTTTTAATTATTTGGCCGTTTAGTCAAACATTGAGGCCTGGCCTTCAGCATATAGGAAAGACCAGTTTACAAGCAGATCAGTCGAAATTCTGGGGAGGAGTTTGATCAGATGTGGAGGCTGTAAGCATCAAAAACAGGATCAAAATCACAAATTCGGCCGACTTCCTGTGCATTTGGGACCACACCGTTTTGGGGCTTTTTGGTAGGTCTTGGTTAGGTGTACCAAACGCCATGTCTCTACGATGAACTAAGATTAATGCGGATGGTGTTTTGAAAGATGACATTGTGCCATTGAGCCATTTCTTGTGGGATTTCTTTGGAGATCTTTAAAATACGTAAATTTCACACACACCTGAGTGCCAAATATGGTAAGTTTTCATATATGCTTAGGCCCCCAAAAAGCCAATTAATTTGCAGGGAGAATAAAAAAGAAATGCTAGAGTTACGATAGGCCTAATTATTTAGTTTGCTATCTAAATAGACTTTTAAAAAGAAAAATATTTAGTTACTAGCACTTGACAACCAGATATTTTTCTCCAACCTTAATTCTCATCTAGCACGCTAAATATTTAGGTCAATGTTAAATATTTAGTTTTTAGCTATGGGTTTAAATTGGATGATGTCAAATGACTGACCTGGTAAAAATATAGCTTTGAATAATGAACCCCAATTTTTCTTCTCTTACAAAAGTCTTAATAACTCAAGTTATTCCTGTTCTTTTGGGACTGCATAACTTTACAAACAGCACTCCATTAATTAGCTAGTTTTAAATCATAAAGTTAAACAGGAGTCAATTCTTATTTCAATACAAGCACATAATAATAAAATAATAACACATCTGGGATTAAAACCAGGTGACAGATAACATAAAATAGCAACAGGTAATAATTGTATTGTATACGTAATCATCCATCATGCTGCATAGATACGGCAGGCGCAGGAAATGGCATGTCTGACTCTATCTAAAGATAACTAAATCTTCTTAGCAACTCCTCTTAAGCTCACTGATTAACAGCTTTCCGTATGATTGTTTGTTTGCCATCGGCTCAGCACTGCACATAATCCCACATAAAACTATTACAGACTAAACGTGCAAGAGAGAACATGGAAAACCTGGAAGCCTTTCAAATGCAGTTAGGTGGAGTCTGAACTCTGAACTTTGAACAGCTTGCAGCTTCTGGTGCAAAAGTCATTACATGGAGCTCAACAGATCAAGTCTTGGCTTTACCTCCGCGCACCGTGGTTTGAACGTAGGACTTCTCCGTGGGCCACGGTGTAACCATAAATAAATAGATCAACAATGTTTATTTTATTTTTAAAAGTCGATTAAGATTATTTTTTTATAATTTATAAACTGTGCCTCAAACAGTATAAATCTAACCAGACTTTAAAGTTTGTGAGAGCTAACTCAAGACAATAATGTAAACCAGAGGTAAAAAAATAATGAGAAATAAAATATGAAACCCTTCAAAAACATGTTTGGACAATTTCTAATAATAAGACAATAATGAGAAACTCGAGAAATATGAATAAATAATGAAAAGTGAAAATATTTTTTTGGAATTTTATGTTAAAAGTTATTTTAATAAATGAAATAAATGGAGAGGAATAAATTAGGACACCCCCCAAATGTATTTTTCCTAGTCAAATAACTAAAATGTCACAAGATGTATCAAATCAGGTTCTTATTATATTTATTTCAATGTTATACATCAACCTCTTTGTTCATTTTATTACATATATTCACATTCTTCTTATTTTGCAAAAAAAAAGGTGCTAGTTTTTTCTCTGGCCTTTTTTTCTTTGAGTGCAGTTAAGGTCTTTCATCCATTTAAAGTAAAGTTGGCTAAATTTACCCCTGCAAAATTTTATAATATCATTATGACGGCATCACTGCATGCAACATTCTATAAATATACTGACCAATCCCTCATTGATCCCTCATACTGAGGAAGCATGCAGCGACAGTGGAGACAAAAAACTCCCCTTTAACAGGAAGCAACCTCCATCAGAACCTGCCTCAGTACAAGTGGCCATCTGCCACGACTGATTGGGGGTTTGACAAGACAGAGAAGAGACACAAAAAGAACAGAAATACCTGATAAAAGAGTACTTTCTATGAAAAGTTAAAAGTTGACAAAAGGATATGGAAGATGTTCAGTCACTGGGAGCATTGTCTCAATCGATGCTCCCCATCTAACAGGGTGTTGTAGCTAAACAGGGTACCAGACCAGGTGTAGCTTCTGTGAAGAGAAAAATACTGAGAGAAAACAAGGTTAACAATCAAAATAACAGCAAAAAAAAATCATATGACAAGTAGTAGAAGAGAAAAGTAGAAGAGTCAAGAAAAGTGGTAATTCTGTCATCCAACAGTCTATTCATATAGCACCATAAGTACAGAGATAGCTCAGGATAAATTAAACTATTCTAGCAATAAGTTTTAGCAAAAAAGAAGGTTTTAAGCCTAGTTTTAAAAATTGTGTCTGCCTGGACTAAAGCAATGTACACACAAAGCCGGGTTTAGCCACTGTTTCTCAGTGTAAACACAGGGCACACAAATTATGTTGAAGCATCTTCTGTCGTGGACAGTGATGTTGCGGCACTTAAGCCTCTGGTTTCATCTGTCCACACGTAGACACTGAAAACAGAGAAAATACAGATCTTTACTTTGGCCAGAGTTTTTAGAAAGATTTGTTTTTGGTGCCGAAAATCTTCATTTACAGGCGAAATCGTAGAAAAATATCTCTGTTTTGTGAGATACCTGACTACGTGTGGACAAGGAGTTGGTTCCACAGGAGAGGAGCCTAATAACTAAAAGATTTGCCTCCCATTCTACTTTTAAAAATCCTAGGAACTACCAGTAGACCTGCAGTCTGAGAGTGAAATTCTGTGGTAGGAACATATGGAATAATCAGATCTTTGATGTATGATGGGGCTTGATTATTAAGGGCTTTATACGTAAGGAGGAGGATCTTAAACTCTATTCTGGATTTAACAGGGAGCCAGTGGAGAGAAGGAGAAATGTGATCTCTCTTTTTAATATTGATCAGAACTCTTGCTGCACCATCTTGGATAGACTGAAGGCTTTTAAAGGTATTTTGTGGACTTCTGATGATAAGGAATTACAGTAGTCCAGCCTTGAAATAACAAACGCATGGACTAGTTTCTCTGCATCACTCCTGGACAAGATGTTTCTTATTTTAGCAACAAAAGAAGAAATCCTAGAAACCTGTGTAATATGGGATTTAAATGTCATATTTTGGTCAAAAATTACACAGAGGTTCTTTACATTGTTACGGAGGCCAATTTAATGCCATCCAGATGAAGTGATTGACTTAGCAGTTTCCTTTTTAAAGGTTCTGGTCCAAATACAACAAATTCTGTCTTGTCTGAATTTAAAAGCAGAAAGTTCAGAGTCATTCAGGTTTTTATGTCTTCGAGACATGCTTGTAATCTACCGAGCTGATTGGATTCATCAGGATTTATGGATAAATGTAATTGTGTATCATCAGCATAACTCTGGAAATTCATACCATGTTGTCTAATTATTTTACCAATTGGAAACATATATATAGTAAAGAGAATTGGTCCAAGCACAGAACCCTGTGGATCTCCACAAGTAACCCTTGAGTGTGAAGAAGATTTATCATTGACATGAACAAACTGGAATCTGTTGGACAGATATGATTTAAACCAACCTAGTGATGTTCCCTTGATCCCTACAACATGTTCAAGCCTTTCCAAGAGAATATTATGATCGACCGTGTCAAAAGCAGCACTGAGATCCAACAAGACAAGAACAATCACAAATCCATTATCTGAGGACATTAGAATATCATTAGTAACTTTCACCAGTGCTGTTTCAGTGCTATAATGAGCTCTAAAACCTGACTGAAGTTCTTCAAACAGGTTGTTGCTGTTTAGACGCTCACATACTTGATTAGCAACTGTTTTCTCAAGAATTTTGGATAAGAAAGGAAGTTTAGATATAGGTCTGTAGTTAGCTAAGTCATCTTGATTGCGGGAAGTTTTCTTAAGCAAAGGTTTAATTATAGCACAACCTCATGTCAATGACTCAATGCAATCTGCTGGGATTCCTTACATAGAAACATTTTACCTGATTGGAATGATTGCATAATTGTACTGAAATGACTTTCCTTGTAAAGTGCCTTGAGATGATATCTGTTGTGAATTGGCGCTATATAAATAAACTCAATCGAATTGAACATTCATGTTGCCAAGAAGTTATTTCAGCACCATGCATTCAGGTATGCCTGTTATATACTTGATGCAACTTTTTGTTTCATGTTGAATCAAACACGTTTTACAAAGAGAAAGATGCAGTAAGGCGGTCAAGTCATTAAGAAAATACCAGAAAGTGTATATTTCCTAAAAACAAAACCTTGTAAAGTATGAAGCTAATTATCTGAGTTCCATGTTTGCTATTAACCCATAGCAGGGAAGAAGTAACATGTTATTATTTGTTTATTTATCGCAAGTAATTGTATTGCACATACTTCCCGATAATAACCTGCATCCTCTACCTAAATAACCCTGATATCAGGCATCCATCTAAAGCACTCCGATTTGTCCCAACTACCGATATTAGGTAATATTAGGTAATGATTTGAGACTATTGAAAAAGTCCCAAAATAAAAAACCTTAGAGAGAGTACTTACTTTTTAAGCTGACTCTAGCGTCAGCCTCACATTATATTCAGAAACTGCAACATAAACACCATATCTGCCACCCTTTAAGCACCTCTAAACACAAATTCATATTTGTATGTTTTGCCCATGGCATGGCGTGGCCATGGCAGTCCATGAGGGATGCAACTTCATTAAGACTCCAGCTTAAGGGGAGGGATATATCATAATCATCTCCCCATCTTCACTCATTGCTGAGCCAAGCAATCCCTACTTACGAGAGCTACATGCTCCATCTGTGTTCCTGCCAGCGGATGGATGGAACAAGCAAGAAAAAAATGCCACACAGTGGAATATTGGTAACAGATAGGAAGCATGGGTTCTTCCTCCTAAGCAGTATTTTTGCCAATATTTTTAGCTGTGTTGTGTCCCTAGATCATCTTTTGGTGAGAACAGAAGATTGCAGGCCAGCTAAAACGCAAGGTCAACATAACATAAGGTTAGAAACAAGAAGAGAAAGCCAGTGAGGCTGAACAGATGCAGGGAAAAAAGGGTAACAAGAATCTTTTTTGAATTTTAAGTCATGAATTTGGACGCATGCTGATGTCTCAAAACTTTACACACCTTGGATGACAAGTTAATAGAAGAAGGAAGACACTGCAGGGTGGTAATTTGATTCATTTTCTTATTTTTTTGTATATTTAAACTGGGACAAGACTCTCGACTCTCATCAGTGGATTAAAACTTCACACCACACTTGAATTTGAATCAGGCATTGCAACAGGGTCAAGTCTTATTTTATGCGTCAGCCTTTATTTCTGACGACAGCAGTCCTGACGCTGTGGACTATAAGGCTTTGTTCACACAAACTGAGACCGGTTCCATTCGCTGCCCTTGTTAACCCATGGTGTAGTTCAGACGGGACGGGAAGCGCCGTGGTCCTCCGCGGCCGGCTGGCACTGTGAAGCGATCGTTTCGTTGTCTGCTTGTCCGCATCAATTCTGGCAGGAAAACACATCACAACACAGGGGACAATCCAGTCGATTTTCAAAATAAAATTAATTGTTCAAAATAAATTTACGAAATGGACAAATATCACATTTGTGCATCTAAACAGCACATAACGAGGAAAATAAACAAAAATAAACAGTTTTCCTCCTGTCTACTCTCACAGGGAAGCCGGAAGAGAAAATAGATTTAACAACTGTGAAGGGGAGATAAACAAATATGTGTATTTCAATGGTATATCTACACTACTACTGTCTACTACCACATACACCCGCTCTCTGTGTGTGTGTTTCTCAACAGATAAATGAAAGAAGTGCACAAACTTCCTGCTAACAGAGACTTGGCAGAATCATCTTATGAGGTTATTTGCTTACCTGTGATGAAAAGAATGGCTCTGAATAAACAACAGCTGAACAGAAGCGCTTGTCTACCATCACGGAGAAAAATTCGTCTGGTGGAAACAGGTGTATCGTAAGCGAAAATTATCATAAATAACGCGTACATTCCGTGTTATTTAACTGCACCTCCGACACGCGAAGTTATAACCAATACGCCACCACACGTCCTTTACGGGATACGCTGTTATTTACTTCACTGCGTGTTGTAGTTCTGTAATTTAGGGGTTAAAATAACAAGTAATATAGGCATTATTTATGATACTTTTGGTTTGCAAAACAGGGGGCAGTAGATAGTGCGTGATTTTCACGAGAGCGCAGCTTCACGGCGCAGTCTCAAGCCCTTTCTCAGCCCCGCGTTTACATCGGTGTGCCAGTCAACGTCTCGTTTTGCCGCATTTTTCAAACCCGAATTGTAGCTAGTGGAATACTCTGGAAGGGGAGTGAGTAGCTCTTTAAATAGAAGGTTAGCTGGTGGGCTAAAATTAGCTTAATAAAACAAGAGCTTTAAGTTTCAACAAAGGATATTGGTAAACTTAGAATATGGTCAACCACGTGTCATGAATATTGAAATCTTTGTAATATATAATTTAATTTAACCTTTACTTAACCAGATAAAATCCCATTGAGATAAAGAACATTTCTTGTTACATGAACATAGCAAATGCATTAAAATCTCGACAACTACTGAATCTGGAAAGCTGCAATATTGTGGGTGGCTTTTGGATATTTCCTGACAAAGATTGAGCCGTGTCAGCGCTGTGGTAATGGAAGTGGTGGACAGGCGTAGGGCGGGAAACTTCAGGTACAGTTTCAGTACAAACCAAACATACAGCCTATGCTTTTAGAATAATTTCAGCTTCACTTATGATGATTAGGATACAATGCAACTCTTCAAGTCTAAATTATTTAAAGGGATAGTTTCTGCGTGTGTGTTCCTCTCACTTGTGGTATGATACTATGGTTTACACAATAGTGAAATTTGTAACTAGTCTGGTACCAGTCAGTTTAAAAATAGGATTAGTCTAGGGGTGAAACGATACTGTTTTTTTAAAACTGATACGATACCGATATTTGGTTCTAAGTACTTACCGATACCGAGTTCCAATGCCGATATTACTACTGTATAAAAAAATGTAATAAATCGGCGGACAATGAATCAAATTATATATACATATATATATATATATATATATATATATATATATATATTTATATATATATATATATATATATATATATATATATGAATGACCACCACACAAAAATTCAAATGAAAATAAACATTTACATTTAAAATTATTGCAGAGTTGACGCATTTTAAGTATGAGTTAATGGTTTCGGTGCATCCCTAAATTAGTCTCAACTTTAGTCAGATGATGGTGTAGCCTATTTTATTTAATCTACTTATACACTTTTAAATGTATAGACTGCGTATTTACCAGTATGGTAGTCGATGAAATTTGAGTACAAGTTATTCCAGAACAAAACTAATCATTTTGTACAGGAAAAGCTGCACTTGGAAGCACGTGTAGTCTTTATTTTTTTATTTTATGATGTTAAATCAGTAGGCGCCCAGCCTAACTCACTCTTGCTGTTTTGCGTTAATTGGGTGGTGGCGGCCTCGGATGGTATCAAATTCCCAGGCTAAATCATCGTTCCAATTCACGGCCCGTGGGTTTTAAACACATCATAACAGGAGTTTGTGGGCTTCACGGCTGATGCTTCACAAAGCATTTAATTTTCTTCAAAGTAACTTTGCAGGTATTACAAAAGTTGGAAATCTGAATAATTTACCTGCATAGAGAAAAAAGCAGGATTTAACAGAAATAAGACAAAATGCTTTATCACCTTTGCAGAGACCTTTACTTCCACACAGACTCCAAAGACCACTGTTCAACTTTAACTCAGGCACTTTTTAGCTCTATTCGTTTGACCTGCAATAAATCAAACACGTTTACCAAATTATTTGTTTGTGCTGATTACCACCTTGAGCGCTGTGTTATTAGAAAAAGGCATTGATCCCAGCTGCAGCGTTTGCATGAGAATTTATGTGCCCTCATCTGCTGAAAAGTGACAGTCAGCAGATCGCCACCGCTGAAATCAATAAATCAATTTTAACTTAACTGAAGTTAATGGATGGCTGGGAGGGAGAACTGGTTAGAGGCCTAAAATGATAAATGAACTGGCTCCTGTTTCTGCTGCAATCTTAACAGAAAGCAGAGGACGTGGAGGCAAATATCTGAAGTTTTAAATGTTTTCCTGTTAATTAATGAAACCGTTTTTAATGCCCTGAGTCAAAATCCATCTGAACAAGATTAATGTGCGAATAATCTCAAAAGCCTGAGAGTCAAATATTCTCTCTGGATCACTTCACTTGGTCTTGATCCCGAGTTATATCCACCATTCTTGAAAACATAAAAAAAATCATTGGGTCTAAATGAAGTCTATATTACCTAACAACTCATTATGTTTTACACAGAATTATTATTTGAAAAGTAATTTAATTAAATTGGGGGTTTTGTAAAAATGCCTATGAGAGAATGTCTCCAAGAAGAATTTTCTTTCAAATAAAGATTACACTCATTTAGGGTAAAATGTAAGGATGTAAGAATATACTGATCTGTCACAATATTTTATATCACAACATTGTATTTATTATTCATTGTATTATTAAAAGCAATGTATAGATTTTATTTTTTAGAATTTGAACGGAACAAGTAATGACTAATTTTCATAGTAATTTTTTTCTTCTTTATTTTCATTTATTTATATTAAAATCAACAACCAAAGCTAAATGACGAAGTCCAGAATTAAAAGGGAACAGAAAGAAGAAAATCTTATGTTATCTGCCCCTTTTAACCAAAGTACATGTTATGCAAATAAAATAACAGAATAATGATGAACTAACTTAAAACAATGAGATTACTGGACTAGTTTGCTAACACCCATTTTTAGTTATATAAAAAAAGAAAATATGTACATATATATATATATATATATATATATATATATATATATATATATATATATATATATATATAAAAAGGCCAAAAAAATATTTACAATAAATTTTTTTCTCTTTTTTTCCAATCTTTCTCCTTTTTTTCCCGAGAAACTGAAACTTTGACTGTTAGTTGGTCGCTGTTTTCACCTCCTTCATTCTAGTGGATCAACTAGATCTAGTAATAAAACTGAATGTGTTGCTTATAATACAGGGTGGAGTGTTTAGAATGCTAAGACGTTTTTTTCTGCAGCTAGATTCCGTTTAAAATATCATAATATATAGCCTTACTCTTGTTTTGTGATACATGTCATATCACAAGAGGGAGTTGAAAGTCAAAACATCACAGCTCTAAAGAAAAGGAAGCATGGAGGAATGGGCCAAAATACCAGCTATAATGTGTTCAAACCTGGTGAAGACCTACAGGAAACATTTGCCAACCAAAGTTAAATTACAAAGTATTTTGGTGAACTTTTGTTTTTGACCAAATACTTGTTTTCTGCATCATTATACAAATAAATATGGATGTTTTTTTTATATTCTGTCTCTTACAGTTGAAGTGTACCTAGGATAAAAACTGAAGACAATTCTCATCATTTTAAATGGGACAACTTTTTGTCCCACTGTATCATGAGGTTAAATGATAATTAGGTTTGGGTTGAGAAATTGAGCACTGAAACCCTTTTTCACAGCACCACATCGTGAAGATAAAGAACATAAGTTCAGAGGCACGGGAAAGAAAGCAAGAGTGAGTAAAATAAAGATCACTCGTTGCTTACGAGCTGCATGGCGCACTTGTGTCCCAGAGAGACGAAGAACAAAGGGAGGAGGAGAAGCAATGAAGGTGAGGCGAGGGAAAAAAAGGAACAGGAATTAGAAGTGAGTGCTTGGAGACCCATCGGAGAAGATTAAAACCTTAGTGAAAGAGATCCATGTTGGGAGAATTGAGGCCAGCGGTGGGTGCAATGAAAGTAGGGACAAGAGTGTGAAATGAAATGAAGATCGCTGTGTGGGAGAAAAGAAGGCGACCGTCGAGAATAGGAGGACGTGCAAAGGAAGTAAATCCTATGCATTCTGAGGTTCATAAGGTGCCTCAACATTATAAGAAAAAATATGTGCCTCTCGCCAGGTTGTCTTCTAAAATCGGCACACAACACGTTGTGTCTTTAACAGGGATATGAAACGCTGAGGGAGTGACAAACTAAGTACACCCCATTATCCAGCTGATTGTGTTACCACTTTGAAGTCTCGGTGGTTTTCTCTCGGATTTTATGAGTTTTCCCTCGTCAATGTGGAAGAACATGGCCTGCTCACGTTCAATTTTGTGCTTCAGTTTACTTTACTGTCTGAACGGCTCTCTGAAAGCACTTTGACTGAATTATAACAGCTCCTTTATTTTAAAGACCTTTTTCAGTTATTCTGTTGTAGATTTCCTGACATGTTTGGGATCGTCGTTTTTGAGTCAAGGACATAGAACTGCTTCTTGAACCCTTTCCATCTCCAATCTGAATGGCTTCTTCACTCCTGAAGATGTATTAGAATAGATAAGAAAATTACTTATTTTCAGAACAATTACTGTACACTAATGGGTGCATTAGGAACACTCATGGGGCTGTTAGAGCACACGAGTCGATGGTTCTACCCTCCATCCGGTTCAGTGTTCGGATGGTTGTCATCGTCAGTCCAAACATGTCCCATAACAACGTGTCAGCTGTCGCCGAGTGTTTTGAAAATAATCTGGGGAGACCAGTCAATGTTCCAGGTTGTTAATTTGAATATAAATTACCGCTTTTCACAATTAATAGGTATTCCATTTACAATGTATTAGTACGTGGGGTTAAATGGTAGGCTATATGTATTTGAATTCGGATTTTTTTTTTTTGTATGGCCCTGTCGTTTTGGTACGCATGTGTGCCGAAGAAAAAAAACTGTTTTCCAACTGAAAACATGCAGAATGTTTATTTGCTGAACTTTAGCAGCTTTATAAATGCACACCAGTCTATCACTAAACTCTGCTAATTGGGAACATTAATGGTTTCTCAAGTAGCTATAACAAAAAAAAAAGGAAGAACCAGAATTTTTTCAGCGAACGGATCATTCAATATTAACAAGGTTCACAACACGCTTTAAACTGAACGAAATGACTCGCCTAAAACAATATCAAGTTGAATGGAAACATTAGTGATACTGGAGAAAAACCAGCTGACGTCAAAGTATATTTCTAAACATTAACACGGACTGTTTTCAAGTTTTTATATTGTTTTCTACTCTGACTATATCTGCTTTTACTATTTTATTTATATCATATGCACATTTTTGTCCATGCTTTTTGAGTAAAATGTACTGAAAACGTTCCAGCCTGACTTTAAAGCTCCAAATACATACAGAACCTTGATTTATGTGTACTATTACACTCCTAAATAGTAGTTTAACTATTATAATTACTTTAACAAATTCATGTAATTATAGTCTTAATCTCTCTTGTTTTTGCCTATCAACTAAGTATACAAGAAGACTATTACACAACAGCTACGGTAAATGTATTAATTATTGATGGTTATATGTGTCCCTTAATAAAAACACCAAATAGTTTGCCTTTATATTCAGAAGCTGGATAAAATAAATTACTAAAAATTAGAAGAAAAAAAAATTCTACATGATATATAGTTGCTTAGGTAGTGTTTAAATATAAAACAATGCAAAAAGTAATTAATTAAATATTGTTAAACTACAATATTCAAGTCTTTATTTTATTATGTTGTCCCATTTTGTTTAGTAATGTCAGTCATTTGTTCAGCATTTTGACTTGCTAGTTATGATTGGTGGATTTTAATGCCAACAAATACAGTATTTCCACAGAACACTGCATTAAAAAGACCTGTCTGTGATTGGCTGGTGGTGGGGTTCATTTGCATTTAACTGAAGTCGTGTGGAGAGATAGTGTTGAGCGAGCAGAGACAGAACCATGTGCGAAACACCTAGCTGAGCGTCCATAGAGCAGGGGTTATCGTTTGTTCGCATAGATATGTGCTCTCCGATCAGTCTCACTGCACGCTCTACTTGGTGGCACAAATATTACACCGTACAGGTCCACAGTTTGAAAAAGCATTTTTTGTACTGTACTAATATAAGGAATGAGGCCTGTAGAGTTTGCCTGTTTTTTTTTGGCTATTTCTATAACCATTTAACTTCCAAATAAGTTCCTTTAGGTCTGATGCCTTGATTCCTTAAGGTCAAAGTTCTCTGGTTGAAGCTGCAGAGTTCAGGTATCAGGGTTTTATTGGCAGTAGAGTCGGCGTTACTCCGGTACGCTGTGGTGAAGAAAGAGATGAGACACAATTAAACAATTAAATAGAGAAAGTGAGAGAATTTGCTGAGCTCAATATTTCCCGCACTGGATTTTTAAAATAAAGCCCACAGATCCCTTTTTCAATAAAAGAGTCTTGCATCTCATTAGGTTACGCCAGGGGTGTCCACAGTGCGGACCATTTATGGCCCTTGGACTAATTTTGAATGGCCCTTGACTCCCATTTGAGATTGGTACTTTCTGCAATTGGCACCACAACACAAATGATTCATTAAGATGGAGTCTTTCTTTTATACGGGCATCATTTTGCTGACAAATTAAAGGGTTTAGAAAATGATCCATGGCGCAAAACTAATTATTCATCTTTTAATAATCATATATTTTTTTGTTTTCTATTTAATTTCACTCTGTAAACAACTAATGCAAAAGTAAATGTACAGACAATGAAACATACCGTAGCTAAAAAATAACACATTTTCAAAGAAAGTAACCCAAACCATGTTCTTCTGCTGGAACCCCCACCACCACCAAAATAGATTCTTTAGCCTCTCTGAAATATTTTCAAACTATTTGAAAATGATTTGTTTGAAAAAGGTAAACCTTCAAAGCCCCGTGCTTTGAATCTACAATCCTATATACAAGAATTCCTACTTTGTGTTTCATGAAACTATTTCCTGTTTAATTTATTGTTAAGTAGGTAAAAAAAAAAAAAATTTCACACACAAAAAAACATTGTATTTTTATGGCCCTTGGGCACTTTCGACTTGATGATTTTGGCCCTTGCAGCAAAAGGTTTGGGTATGTCTGGGTTACACAAATAGAAAATTGTTGGTTTCAAATTCATTGCATGAATGTAATTGAAAATCTAGTCTTACATTTTCATCTTAGCTTAGTTTCACATTACCTTAGTTATGTGTAAAAAGATTACTGAAGAATATGTCTCCGATTTAGCTTGGTAGAAACACTATAACCAAAGCCTTTAAATGTTTCTGCAGATGTTGCAGCCCCAGTTTAAACCCCACAGTATCCAGCAGGTGCTGCTCAGGCTCTTCCAGGTATTTTATCCTTTATGTAAACAGATATGTTCCTGTGAACGTCTGGAAGGTGGATCTGATCACCATCGTCTGCCACAGGTGATTCCCGGACGGTCGCCGTACGGCTCGTGGGATCCACGGCGCTGCCTGCGCTGTGCTGTTGTGGGAAACTCCGGAAACCTGCGTGGGGCCGGATATGGGGTGGCCATCGACGGACACGACTACATCATGAGGTGAGACAGATGAGGGAAACAGAAAGGAGTCTAACTCTCTGTATCAACCAGAGGTCGCGTTAGAAATGTTTTTTATTTTTCGTCTGCAAGTGTAAAAAAAAAGTGGTTTTAATCAATTTTTAATCGTCAATTTTTAAATCCTGTGGCGGAAGCATCCGGTTATCTCCAGCAATCCTCAGATGAGTTAATACCTGTTCAATAGTATTTATTTGGGATTACTGCATGGATTATTGTCAGGTTTTATTATGATTTTATTATGATTCTTTATGATTTTTGCCTCAGATAGATAACTTATCATGGGAGCTTACAGGTAGTTCTGGAGGCTGAATCTCCGCTGCCACACTGGAAACGGGAATTAAACATCACTTCAGCCAAAGTATTATTTATTATTATTATTATTATTATTATTATTAGGAAATATTTCTCCCATTGAAGTGACCAGAAGTCGAAAAAGACCCTCTGAACAAATTGTTTCCTAACTTGTAAACTATTAGATGAAAGCCAGCGTTTGGAAATCAGCGTCTAACCAGCTGCGGCCGCCACATTCTTTTACCAAAGCTGCATAAACTTTTCAACGTGCAGTCAGCTCCTGGTCGACGAGATGCATTTAACACATTGTTTAGGATTATTTTCTTTAATTTAAATTATTTACCGGGACTGCACATGTAAAGTTGAAAATATCCTCTTGCAGCAAGTGGTCAGAGGTGTAAGTAACAATCTGTAAAAATGACAGACTGCCAGGCCCGGTGTGGGTAATCGGGAGCACCAGGACATTTCCCGGTGGGCTGGTATGATATTTGGGCTGCAAGGGCAGGTGCTATGGCAAGCAGAGTTGTACTGCTGTTCCAAATGTGGAACTAGGCAAAACTGAGTTGCTGGTAACTGTATTTCTGAATTAGTTTGGAAAAAAAAAAATCGAATTTGTAGTGGAAAACGTTTAACATGTTCCATGTAATTTGTCTTGGACAACAATGGATAATTTTAACAGAAACGGCTTACCATACCGAGCCGCACCGGCTGTCTGCTTCTTCTTTTTTTTTCTTAGCGCAGCGCACCTTGATGTTACTGCTAAGAGCAGGTGTTTGAAAGATGAAATAGCAAGGGTGGCACGGCGAGAGCTACGATTACAAAAAGGAAAGCTCAAACAGATGCCCATTTCTGCGCACATGCAAAAAATATGCGCTCTAAAACTGAATCGTTGTTTGTGACAGCTAACGAGGACATCGAGACGGGTCGAACTTTTCCTGCAAACCACCATTCGAGTTCATTTATCAAGTGAAGGAATTGTATGACACTTTGGCAACTAACATAACATGTCATTCTAATAATAATATGATGCGACGCCAGACAACTGGGAAACTTGAAGCTCCTAAGGGTTAGAAGGAAAATCCATCATAACGCAAAGTCCAGATTGACAAGGGATCTCTTATTGAGTGAATATGATTAATTAGTTGTAATATAGTGAAGAGCATGGTGGAGAGCTTCTATGAAAAGTGTCCTGCGAGGCCAGCTGATTCAGCACTACACTAATAAAACTGGCATGAACTAAATAAAGACTTTGTAAAAGTGGGAGATTTGTGCTGAAAATTATGACCATTTTTAAATGTGACTTAGTGTCTGAAGCAGAGTCAGGAGTCAGTAGTGATGAGGGGATTTCTCTTGTTAGTATAGAATCAAAATGTGTGTTAACAAGCAGGCATTAGTTCCAATAAAACCACTGTCTATGCCCAAATGACAGTGTGACCTGTTATATATATATATTTTAAGTGAGATAATAAGTACACAAAAGTCCAGATTTGAAAGAGAAAAGTAAAATAAATTAGGCCTGCATGTTTTGCCATTGAGCATATAATTGTTTAAGTCAAATGTATTTTACAGATGCAGGTGCATCAGATGAGTTTAGGGAAACTGGAGGAAGTCTTGTCTGGGACTGATTACAGAGGTAGCAGCTCAAATATATAGATTCTGATATTGGGAATGGATGTGTTGTAAATATTAATGTAGATGTGAATCCTTGCTGAAATAAATCTACTTAGTGAAGCAATTAATCCTTATTTATACTGAATTTGACATTTTAAAAAAAATTCTCAAAATTACAAGGCTTTACAGAACAGTGTGTTGTTGCAGCTTTAACATGCAAGGTTATAGTTATATGATTTTAATTAGGGCTGCAACGATACCCCTTTTAAAAAAACCAATACGATACCGATATTTGGATCTGAATATGTGCCGATACTGAGTATTCAAATGCCGATACTTCTAACACACAAAAAAATTCATTAAATCGGAAGATAGGTTTCATATTATTCACTGCTTGTTACAACAACTGATGATGAATTAGATTTTTTTTTTTATAGAATAGAATGAAAAAGAGCAGAAAATAACATTTTAAGTGAACATAAGCACCTTGTGTGAAAGTATTCCAGAGTTTCCACATATTTAAGTATCGGTTCATGGAGGTATCGGTTAAACTTAACAAATATGAGTGCATAAGAACGGTATAACTGCATCACAAATTTCAATAAAAATAGGTTGTGCTATAAAGTGGGCCGGTCTGAGGCATAAAACTCCGGGGCTGCATATGAGCCCTACTCCGGACCTGCAGACTGCCTTCGGATTTTTTCGGCTCCGTTCTACAAAACTGGCCCAATAAGCAAAAATATTCATTTAATGCTACCCCCTGGTATCGCCATCAATAATATTCCATGTGCTTTCAGAAAATATCTGCAGACAGCAGATGTATGCATCTGATGTTGAATTTAATCTCACTGCCTTGCTCTCAGCTTTCTGATTGGTTCACAGAGCGTTGTGTCCTGAAAGCATCCATTCAGATGTGCATACTGAGGCACAGAAGGCTTTCTGTTGCACCACGCATTGATTGTTCTGAGGAACCAGACACTTGGGGCTCTGATTCACGATGTTTCCTGCTGTTTGCAATGAATCGTCTATCCATCTCTTGTCCATCCTTTCATCATTCAGCAAAAACACACCAATATACCCAAACTCTTTTCTTTGTAGAGACTAACCACTGACCTGATGGAGTTGTCCAACTATTTCCAGCTTCCTCCAGTCTTTGATTGTGCTTGCAGTGTTTATAGATGTTATCTAAAGGCTCTCATCTTTGGTTCTGTTGGTGCCGACCGGAGCATTTCATGGCCGACCAATAAAAAGTGGGGATGAGAGTCTAAACATGCAAAATAGGCAATTCAATTTTATTTGTAGAGCACACTTTCAACAATGAGGTAATTCAAGGTGCTTTACATGATTCAGTGGTAAAGAAACCGTACATATGATAGATGCATGGAAAGTAAAAATAGACGTGAAGAAAAAAAGAGCATAAAAACATTAGAGAAAGTAAACAGCAATTAAGCATCACAATCATTTACTCAAAGGCAGCTCTAAACAGATAAGCTTAAAGTTTAAAGCAGCGCAGTGTCTCAGCAGCTTTGCAGTCTAATTACTTCATACATAATTACTTCAGTTTTGTTTCTGTTCAGCTGGAGAAAGTTCTGTTAAGACATCCAGCTTTTGTGCGTGGGTAACCCTGTGAAACTCCTTAAAAAGCTTGTCCAACATAAAGTGGGGTCAAACTCATCAGCTGAGTCTAAGAGCATTTAGACATGAAGGCGTCATTTCAATTTTCTCTTGGGTTAAACACAAGCAGAAGCAGCTGGTTCTGTGTGTTATTAGGAGCAATTACTACTAGATTCTCTCTGGATCTGTGTGGGCAGCTTGCATCTCTGCCGTCATGGTCGGGGTTTGATGCTCGTTTGTTTTCAGAGCTTCGAGCTCGGCCACAGAGGCCCCGCACACCGCCAACCACGCGCCTGAGTTCACTTTAGTTCTCTGCACAATCATCTCTCTTGTTCTTTGCTTATCTGCGAGTGCGCTCGATGCAGGCTTTATATTGCTAACTTCAGCTTCCCACGTTTGGACAAAAATACTCCTCCTGCAGACAGTGACTCATATTCAAGGATTTATAGGCGCCGTCTTATGTCGGCAGACAGAGCAGAGCGTTTCCGCTGCAGACAAAAGTCCTGCTAGGGAAAATATTCCAGTTTCCGTGGATTTGCTGTTGGAAAGCAATGCTTGAAATAGTAGAAACTCAGTCAGGACACGGTATGGAGGAGATTTTGATGTTCTTTTTGCTAGATTTGTTAAATGTTCTGATGTATAAACAATAAGGCCCAGCGTTGCTGTTCGATGCGTTTCTTTCAATTCCTCTTAAACTCTCCTCTTCCTTCTTCTCCAAAAGGATTTATTAAAACATGTGTGGCTCTATCAACAATAGTTTGATGTTTTTACAATTTGAAAAATGATAAATTCCCTATGGGCTGTCCTGTTATATTGGTTAAAATACGCTTGAAAGTCCAGCCCTGTTTAGTGTTCCGCCATACTCTTCAGCAGAAACACCAGTCGGAGCTTAAACAACTCATAGAAAGTCGGATCTTACCTGACTTAACTGGCATTTCGATACCGTTTACAGTTCTGATGCAATAACAGTTCAATTTCGATCAATTATTTCAAATTGTCCTGGGAATTTTTCGCCACAGAATTCGATAATATACCACACAGTCTAGATTCTGACCCTATCACTCTAACTCCACATCTGCAGTTCATTCATCCAAACGTAGTTATTTCGGTCTACTTTTGCCCCATTTTTCTCCCACTGCTGTTGCACTTACAGTTTTCTGTCAAATCAGCCCGGAGAGCTCAAACCCAGGCACTCATTTACTCCCAACATATTTCCGATTTGTTTTCTCCCCAAGTTGGAGCTGAAGGTTCTCTTTAAATTCTCATGTCTCCTACATAAAATACTCTAAACACATAAAAATACACATACGTTGGAATGGTTTTAAATACAACTTAAATCTTCACACACTGACTGTTTTCTTTGCCTGGGTGGTTCTGAGGACACTCTGCTAACCAGAAAAGGAGGGAAACGTAATATGATCTGGTGACTCAGCATTCTTTTGATTCTTTGGGTTTTCAAATTAACTTCCATTTTCTACTTTTTTTTAACATTTACTAAGCATATAGTAAAGATGGCCGGTGGAGGTCAGAACGGAGAATAGGGAAGAAAGCGGAAAAAAGGACTTTGAACCGAATGTAGCCCAGTTGGTGCAAAATGGACACAAATATATTTATCTGATTTACCTAATCTTGTAAATGTTACAAGTGTTGTTTCTGTTTGTTTTTGAGTTCTTTTTATTGTTGGGGCAGCATAACAGCAAGTCTTGTGCTGGAGATTTTGCTAGGACAATATTCTTTGCCATATTAATTTCTCTCTCTCTCATTTGTTCTTCCATCACTCTGTGACAAGTATTATTTTGGGCAACGTCATTGGAGTGCAGAGGTTATGTCACACAGACCAGCAGGGACAGATCGCTGCAGTTTAACTAGTGATGCCAAAAGAGCGCATGCAGACCGATTTCCTACCGCTGAAGCGATCAGAAAAGCCATCGTTCAGAGAGTCTTGCCGAATTCTGATCCCTGATTCTAAAACTTTTGGGTGAGGTGGCGCTCGTATTTCCAGTCTACATATGATGGCAACAGAAACAGATTCATTACGCACAAGCAGGAGCGCAGTTCAGCTCCATGTTATTCTACTTTATTTTATTTATTGCATGGTTAGAATTTTTTTTTTCTGCACGAAGTCCCGCTCCAATTTCCTAATGTTGTGAACCTCTGAACCTTTATGGCAATAAAACATTTCTGAATCTGATGCAAGTAAATTGCTGATATTCAATACTAGGGATGCACTGATCCCGATACTGGTATCGGGTGTTGGGGTCGATACCATTCTAATGTACTAGTAGTTAGTTAACCGATACCATGAACTGATACTTAAAATGTGAAAACTCTGCAATAATTAAACTTTTTTTAAACTTGAAAATCCAGTTTTGTTGTCATTTTTATTAAAATTCTATTTTTGATCTAATTCACCATTTGTTTTAACAAGCAGAGAAGAAAATAAAATCAGTCTTCCAATTCATTGCATTTTTTTTGTGTGGTAGAAGTATCGGTATTGGTACTCGTTATCGGCAAGCACTTTAGATGAAAGTATCGTATGATGGTTTTTAAAAAGTAGCATCTTTGCGTCCCTTTTTAATACATGTTGCCTTTTGATTTGCTCGACGTGTGACGGGATGATAACGATTTTCTGTTTAGTTTGTTCGGATTGAATTTTAAGCAAAAATAATGGGAAATTAAATACTGTTGAATATGTAATTATTAGTATTTAAAATTTAATGGGTAAAAATAGATTGTGACCTTTAGCGCGATTTCTGGTCCGGCATGAGCTTCTGCTGTAGTTATTAAAAGACTTAATTTTTTTACAATACTTTTTGATGTCAGACGTCAGAGGAGACTAGCACGTTCAGCGTGATTATGATAAAACAGACAAGCAGCAGTCGCTCATATCAGTGGCGTAGCAAACCAAAAGTGCAGGGACGGATGTGTTTTTTTGTTAACAATAAAACCGATGAATACAATGACTGGTGGCCAGTAACAGCTGGGGTTGAACTCTCTGCTCCTTTCAACCATTCCACCTTCATCCTTTTCCTCTCTTACCTCTCCCTCACTCTGTTCCTCTTGTCTGCCTTTTTCCTCCCTCTTCATCTCTGTCTTCCTCACTCCTGGCCACATTGTCACATAAACTCTAATTAGAACATTTGAAATAAAATAGCGAATTTCATATTAAAACAGCAGGCATGTGTGCACCTGGGATGGAAATAAGCACCACCCTGAATACAAACACACACAGACATGATCTCTCTTCCTTCATAGACCTCTCAACTTCACTTACAGGATTCTTCTTGAAAAAGTGTGTCAATATTTTCCTGCCTCTTTCTTTTTCTGAATCTTAATGATTCTGCGTCACAAAAAGACAGAGGTAAACTTGACAGTGACATGGGTCTGACAGGACTGTGACTTCTAAATATTGCTCACTTGCACCTTGAAAAGGGGAGATTTCAAGAAAAAAAAAAAAAAACTTTATCTCTGGTTGCATAAATAATGTAAAAATTACAGTTTTGAAAAATGTAAATAATATAACCTTTTTTCACTGTTTGCATTCCTGTTGAAGAACTGTGACATAATTTCTCACTTTTTTCTCCTCAACATGGAGGTACAACTAAACAACAGATTAGTATTCAGACAGTATTTGGCTAATCAATAAACAATCCTCAAAATATCAAATAAACCCATAAATAGACTGCTTATCAATGACAATTTCTCCCTCCTTGTCAGTTCTCTTCCTACTTCACTGTTACTTTATTGCACGTTGATCATGATATATTACTGGAACGTCTAGAGAGCTGGGTCGGACTCTCTGGTACGGCACTTGACTGGTTCAAATCTTACCTCATGAACAGAAATATCTTGGTGTCGATTAGCCGATTCTCATCACAAAACACAGAAATCACATGCAGGGTCCCCCAGGGTTCCATCCTAGTGCCCCTCTTATTTAGCATTTACATGCTCCCATTTAGCCAGATTATAGCAACAACAGTGCAAATGTGTCCAGCTATGAGTTTAGACAATTCAAGTTCCTTAAACTCCAAACAAAAGTTAGATCTGTGGATTTTCTCTGACACCTCCTTGGAATGTAACCCCCCCCCCCTGCTTTGAGGACCAGTAAAAACACTGAAACCCTGACAATGCTTTTGTACTAGCTTTAGTTAATTTCCCACTTCTAGATTTTTAGCTTTGATTACATATTTCCACTGCAGTAAAATATGCCTGCCTCTATTTTTACATTGTGCGTGACAAGCATTTTTATTGTTCTGTGGTGCCAGGTGCAGAAAGATGTCTTCAGTGATGAATTCCTTTAAAACACTGGCGGATGTAGCTGCACATATCAGACCGCCAAGACTTATCGCTGAAACATTTGCTTTTTTTGTATATTCTATAGAAACTTGCAGAACAAGTCAAGCTTTGGTTTGCTTTCCATTTTCTTGGGATTTATCCATGTTTCTGCTACTCAATGTCCTGTTGAGCACCACAGTACACATATTTTCACATGGTTTACTTTTATACAGATTGTACGACGGTGTATTAGGGCCATTGTAGTCAAAAGAAAAATATTTTGTAATAAGTTTCTACCTAATAAACTGTACATTTGCTAAAGAAAACTCAGATATTTACAGGGTTAGGCTTTAAGGCATACATTTTCAATATTTAAACTAAGATGTTTTCTGATATTGTAAAGTCAGACATCCGGATATTTTCAAAAGTGTATCCTAAGTTGTTCATGGGACTCCTTTCCTGGCTCAGCATGACTTTTCCCATAACTATTACAGCATAATAAGAGCTGATGTGATGTGGCTTATTCCTGATAAATCTGTTTCCTTTTGGTCATTCATAAGCCATGTAGAAGCATCTTACATTTAAAAATTAATTAGTTATTGTTATAAATGACTTTTCCCCCCAAAATAATAAAATAATAAAACTGTGGAAGTAATTAGTTACTCAGCAAAGTAACTTTGACATTATTTCTATGTTTTACAATGCAGATACGTTCTATAATATATATAACGTCAAATGTTTTTGTAACTGAATGACTAATAAAAAAAACATTCAGTATTTTAGAACATCCGGTATTTGACTCAATAAGATTGTAGCTGATTGCAGAGAAATAAGAATACAACAACTAAATACTAGAACTACATAATCACTTTTTATTAAAGTGAAAAACTAAGACAGAAAAATCTGGGCAAAAAGAAACAAAGCAAAATCTGTCCATTAAGTTGTGCACATATCTGTATCTGTAATATTGCACAGTTAACAGAACACTATCAAGTTGGTAGTGTCGAGTAAAAATTTAACAATATTTTAGGGTTAGTCTGTTGTTAGATATCCTGTTGATTTTTTTTCTGGGATGTATGGAGATTTTTCGAAAACCAAACCCTCATCAAAACCACCAGCTTCAGCTTACGGCAGCGATGTATTTCCGCTCTATCGGCACAGTTCTCCGTGAGACGTTTGAGGGAGTCTCCACTTTAATGAAACTTATGTCCGTCACATATACAAGTTAAAACTAATTTCACTATGGTCTTTACAGCATGCAGTGGGACAGCGAAAGCACTCAGGGTATCTGCTCACCCAGCCGTCATCATCATTTTTGCAGTGGCGTCATCACAGACACGTGCTCTCTCCTTGCAGCTGAAGTGTGGCTGTCAGAAAGCCTGACGCCGCTTCGCTTCATCCAGCCCTATTGGAACGCGCCGTTTTACATCTCCAGTCATGGTAATGGCGGAGCAACGATAGAAAAAGTTATTTATTAGATTACTCCGGTACGTAAAAAATAACGCTAACACCGTTATACTTAAACTTCGTTACACCCGACACTACTCATAAGTGGTCTGCCTGTGGCGGCAATGAAGCACAATCGGTCGTTTTTCGCGATGTTTACTTGCATTTTAAATACTGCTGCCGGACGGGGCTCAAGTCACACTCCACACATCACCGTCATCACGCTCTGTTATGATCATAATTCATAAGTCCACAGTTGTGAGAATATTGAGGTAATATTACAATCAAGCAAATGGCTGTTAACACCAAAATCACCTGTTCAAATGCCGCAATATTCCCGCATCGCCTTGCTGTCATCGTTCCAGTCCTATTACTCCATCGTAATTTTATATACTACGAGTTAGTTTTTATTGATTTTTCTTCTCTTTTTATGTAGACTGTCCCTTTCCTGATGAAACATTGCAAATATGTCTCCTCTGTTAACCTTGTGAGTGTTTACAAGAATACAAAAAGAGGCACCATGTCAGGTCATTCACCAGAAACTTGATCAGTTTCAACAAAATGAGTTCCTAAAACCAAAGATGGATATGAATCCTGGAATAGCCATGCAGCCTGGAAATCTGTCCTGATGTTTCCCTTTTTCCTCTCTCTGCTGCAGGATCAATCTGGCCCCCACTGTGGGCTACGAGGCCGACGCCGGCAGCCGCACCACACACCACTTTATGTACCCAGAGAGCGCCAAGAACCTGGCGGCCAACGTCAGCTTTGTCCTGGTTCCCTTCAAAACACTAGACCTGGTTTGGATCACCAGCGCTCTGTCCACCGGCCAGATCCGATTGTAAGAGTCCCAGCTCAGCCTAACCTCGGATTAACTTGTAAAACAACAGGAATTTAGTTCGTACGGCCTCCATTAGTCGTGGGCGTGCATTAAATACAGAGACGTGTTCTGTTTGCACTTAGAGGCTGCGAGGAGGCAGAAGAGATTAGAGATCTGTCAGTCATCCAGCAATCAAATAAAGTGTATCTGTGTGTTCTCTCTGCAGCACCTACGCTCCAGTGAAGCAGTTCCTCCGTGTGGATAAAGACAAGGTTTGTCTCACTACTCCAATTCAGTTTGGCCATTCCGACAAAGTGACCCTGCTCCGGTTGTAAACCCTCCCTTTCCCCATTGTTGATGAGGGATTACAAACCCTTCCTTTGTTGTCACTAATCTCCAGCTCGCAGTTTAATCTGTAAAATAAATAAACAAACTCCTCTTTGCGTGGCGGGCCTGAGGCATCTTCGCCCGGCATGATTCACAGGATCTTTGAGAGTGACCTAGAAGTAAAGAATTTGAGGATTTACCGCTGCGCTGTGCAGCTCTGAGCAGTCTAATGCTCCCTTTGTTGAGATCATCCATCTCCGGGAGGCAGCAGATCATTTTCTAATTACGTTTTATTCCATTCGGGGAGCTTTTAAATTCCACAAAGATCAAAACTGTTGACAAACGACAAAATTTGTAGATGGATTTTTTTAACAGATTTCCTGCAGATTTGATTTAAACTGTTCAAATCAAATCAAACTTTATTTATGAAGCACTTTTCATACAGAAAATGCATCGCAAAGTGCTTTACAGATTAAAATGACCCCACATTAACCACATTCCTATCCCTTCCCGCAGACTAAAAACATGATCCCAGTTCTACGCCCTCCTCACCCCCCCAGCCCAACTCTCATGCACATACACAGTGAAAAGTCATAAAGAACGTTAGGCCAAGTACAGATGGGCCAGGCTAAGGAAACACCATCAAGGGAGTTATCTGCATTAGCAGCAGCAGATCAATAGCAGCAGCTGAGGCACTGACCCAGGGCAGCGAGAGGAGGGAAGGCTGGTACCCCACAGCTGATCAACGCTCCGGATGCAGACGGCTCTCACAGAGGAAGCAATGGACGGAAGATTAAAATAAGAAGTTAAAATATAAAAATAAACAGTAGATAAATATGATAAGATTAACTAGCAAAACATTGATAAAATACAAATAAAATATAATCAAGTAAAACATGCAAAGCAATTTAAACTAAACTGTACTAAATAACACTCTGTTAATAGCTCGACTTAAAAGCTGAGTCTTGAACCTGCTCTTGAGGACATGAACGTTCTCTGAGGCCCTGAGGTCCTCCGGCAGCCTGTTCCAGAGGTGAGGGCCATAGTAAGGGAAAGACGCCTCACCATGAGTGGGTGTCCTCACTTTAGGGATGACAAGGAGACAGTTACCAGAGGACTCCGGAACTTTCTTACCAAAAAACAAACATCAACGAAAAGCAACATATAAGACAAACATAAAATTCTGAAAACTGTGAACAAAGGTACAGCAGGCCCAGTGACAATGTATTTACAAACTGTTGTTTGTGTGAAAATTTGAGAAAATCTCATAAAATTAAAGGTTTACTGTGTGTTTTTGACCTAAAAATGGTTTTTATTTTTAAATAATCAGATATTTATTGTTTTATTACTTGTTTCAAATATAAAAAAAAATCCAATAATGAACTGACAGAAAACTCTCATAAAAACAGCAGTTTTAATTTAATCTAACTAAATGTACTAATTATACATACAATATGTAGTTTGTAAATTTTGATTAATTCTACTTGTTTCTGACCAAGAAGTACATAAAGAACAAAATACTGATGAAAACTCAATGAGTTTAGCTTAGTTCGGTTACCTACAGTTACAAGTTTACTTATTTTATTTATATTAGCTGATCTTAGTTCAGCTCTGCTTTAGCTAGGTAAAAGCTTAGTTGTTTAGGTTACGAGTAGGCAAAGCTCACATTAGCTTGGGGTAGGTCCTTTTTTTTACTTATCTTAGTGTATTTTATCTTAGTTTGCAATATTGTCATTTAGTTGGCCTTTGTTTGATTAATTTTTTTTCTAGTTTTACCTCAGGTTATTTAATTTTTTAACTTTATTTAACTCAGTTTAAGCTTTTTTGAGTCAGTCCAGCTTTGTTTAGCTTACCTAAAATGAACTTAGTCTATCATGTCTTTAGCGTTTTAGATGGTATTAAAATTATTAATCGAATCTAATTATACTTTTGTATTGAACTAAATGTATAGAATGTGTCCAAATTCAGGGCCTGCATTTATTCCAGGCCCATTACACTGAAGCAATACAACAAGGGCTGTTTTAATTTGAAGGCTCTTCCAAATGTGTCCTTGTTTTCCCTTGATTTGCAGGACAGGACTGGAGTATTCTTAGCAGCACACTATGTCTTAAGATTCAGAGGTTTTAGTTCTTCTAACAAAGCAGGAGACAGAGAGAGAGCAGAAAATATTTAAAAATGAGTAGGCCTGTGTTGAAATCTTGATGTACAAAAATAAAAAACTTAAAGTGGTTACGTTGATAGGCTTTTGTCATTTACATAGACATGTTTTTAGTTGATTTTGATACAAAAAATAATTTAAAGGGCCGATATCATGCAAAATCAAGTTTTTTGAGTTTTTAATCATCTGGTAATGCAATTTTCTTATAAAACCCCCCCACCAGAGTGGTGTTTGGCTTAATTCACGCATGTCTGAGTAATACTTCTTAATCCTGCTCTCTGAGCAGCTGCCCCTCCCTCTACTGGAAAACGACTGATTGTTCAAACTGGTCAACCTGAGACGTCACGTGAAAACAAGGGAGTGCTAGAGGTGTCTGTACTGCCCCTGCAGGCAGTGCGGCTTACCTCTGCTAGAGATCCAAACACACCCTCCTCCTTCTCAATGCTCATAGCTGCTTCAGTTTTTGGGAGGTTAAAACACTTATTTTTTTGTGAGAATTTTACATTCTCTGTGAAGGGAGGAGGTGGGATTATAGAGAAGCGTGCCGTTTTACTTCTTGGTTCAACATTAACTACAGGATACAAGTTAAATGTTAGGACAAATTGATACTGTATGACACCAACGGTAACATTTTCTCATATATATGTCTATCTCAGAAATTGAAAGCTGTAAAATAGCATGATATTGTCCCTTTAAATCATTTAAAATGATTTTTTTTTTTAAATCAAGATTTTGAGTTCAACTTCCATTAGTTAATGTTTATTGCCGTAGCAGTTGTGAGGCCACCTAATTCCAGTCTTCGTGGCCGAACGGTTAAAGGATGCAGCCACTGAAGTTGGACACATCCTAGTTAATCTGGTATACTGAGCATCCAAGCCATCCTTTCATAATCACTGATGAACAGTCAACATTGGACAGCCTGAAGGCTTAATACTTAAGACCACTTTAAATAATCACAGGATCACAGGAAGAAAAACAGAAATAAATGACGACTGGATAAGGACTTACCATGTACGTATTTCTGCATTTTCTCTTTGTAAACATTTCAGGTTCAGGTCTTCAACCCAGCATTCTTCAAGTACATCCATGACCACTGGACTAGACATCATGGGAGATACCCTTCCACCGGCATGTTGGTCCTTTTTTTTGCTCTTCACGTCTGCGATGAGGTCAGTTCTTTCCCTTCTTATCCTTACTGAAAACCACCTTCTAATCGTGGTCAACCAGTATCACCATGTTCCAGTCTGATCCTAATGTTCCCTTCCAGGTGAACGTGTTTGGCTTTGGCGCTGACAGCCGAGGAAACTGGCACCACTATTGGGAGCAGAACCGATACTCCGGAGAATTCAGGAAGACTGGCGTCCACGATGCGGACTACGAAGCTCAGATCATCCAGCAGCTGGCAAAGGCTGGAAAAATCACAGTATTCCCTGGGAAATGACTGGAAATTGTTTGTTTTTTCTGTCAGTTTAATGGCTATAAAGCTGATCAGAAAATGGAGACCAGTTTGGATTCAAGTTGGAATAAAACTTTACCTGAAAGATATTACCGTTTTACCTAGGGGGTTCGTCAAGTGAGGTGAACTAGGATCAAGAAAACGTTTTTCCCGTTTTCCTTCCATTCAGATTCTGAGGTAAAATGCTTCATCTTCATTGGTCTTAAGAAATTAAGAAAAGAAGAAATTATGGCTGAACAGAAAGATCAATGAGAAAAACTGGATCAGCTTCTTTAAGAGAGATGTAGAAATCATCTCTGGTGGTGGACCCATTTAAGTAGTCCCCAAAAGTTTGTCTGCCTAGGATCATTTAGCCCTAGCTTACCGATGCAAACAATGCAACGTCGTTCTCGCCCCATCTCAGAGACCTTTGTGTGACTTCCAGCCATACGGGAATATTTTTCTGACAAAGAGCTGTCCTTTAGAATCAAGATCCTGTTTTTGATTTGCCTTAAATTCTCTTTGAGGGAAAGCATCTTCCACAGAGCTACTGTTGTAAGCTCTTTGTGAATCAGTAGAAAGCTCGTTAAGCAGACGATATGTGAAAAGTGTGGCTTTATCAGATACGTCTCCTGTTACGAAAACCCCTTGGCTCATGTGTTAGTAGTGGATCCACAGAAACAGATTTAGGTTTTCGGCCTTTCGACTGCTCTGAGACGAGCTTCAGGTTCTGGAGACTTTGTTCAAACGTCGTTGACGTCTTCATCCGAGGAGGCCGACATGCCTGCGTTCGGATCCGCTGCATCTGAGCTTCATTTGGGAGATGAGCAGCTTCGCTCAAAAGTTGCATCAGATCAGATTAAAGGAACAAAACAAAACCCCTCGCCTTCATTAACCTCTCAACCCAGCCCTGGCTCGGCCATGTAGGACTTCAGCTCAGTCTGGAGGAGATGAGAGCCAGATCACGCCTTAGCCTTCACCTCTGACAGCGACTTTTGCTGAGTGTGTGCCACTTTGCTTTCAGTTTGATTCTGTTAAATCTTCATCGAAACTGGATTTTCTTTCTTTCTTTTCTGCTATCGCCATTCTGTATGTTACCTGTCATTATGTAGAAAACAAGGGAATCAATAAAACAAGTGCTGCATAAAGGTGTTTAGATAACAAGAGACCTACAGAGAAAAAAATCAATTTTAGAGTAGGAAAAATGAGAGGATTTGGTTTTAGAAAGGGGCTGAAATTAACCTCGAATACAAGTTTACCTTAATTAGTTTCAAATCATAAAATAATTGTTATCAAAGAGGACATAAGTAAGTACAAGAAGCAGGTTTAAAATAATGCTTTGATTTAATAATGAAGAGACGTCTAAACCAACCTGGTTGTATGTCAGAAACAGCTGTCAAGCGTTTGTAGCAGCTGGTAATCAGGAGACATTTTTGACCTCTTAGGATTTTGAGCCTTTTGCTGTAGTGATACTAAAATATGTTTTTAGTAAGTGTGCAATAGGCCTTTGTGCTGCTTTGGTCAGCGGTTTTTTCGGCTTTAGAGCTTTCCCACAGATGCCGATTTTGCCTGGTTTCTTTCTCAGCGTTGAAACTGGCCTTAACTGAGGCCTTGTCCATAAGTAGCCGGGTATCACATGGCTACTTATGAGACAAAAACTATTGTCTCCAAAACCTCAGATCTAAAGCGAAGGTTTGTGAATGTAAATGTTTGTTTGTGGACATAAATAGCCGAGGTCACTGGGCGCGACAAAAATGTTCAGACGGCATATTGTCGACCCGTGTTTACACCCAAAAACAATATGTGTTGACACCAAGCAGCTCGGTGCTTGCTTTTTTTTAACAAGCTCGATTACTGCTCTGTGTAGAAGTTAGAAAGTAGAAAGGGAACTACTGCCACCTACAGCTTTGGCATGCCTATGAATATACATAACAATGCAGTTCTCTGTTTAGGTGTGGATGGAATGCTTTTCTAAAAACAAGGTTGTGAGGATTTTTGTTTTTTTTTATAACCCGGCTACGTGTGTACAATGCCTCAGGCAAATGAAGCCTGCAGTGCTATATATGTTCCGGCTTCTTTTGAAGTAATTTAGGTAGGTCAGTCAGTCCTGGGAAGGTTCACCACAGCTAGTGTAGATCACTAAAGTCCAAACCCCTTAGATGTGGCTTTGCAACCCTTCCAGGATAAATCAGTCATTGTTTTTGTTGCTTTCCAGATCTTTTAGCCTACTTCATGTTGCCAGAAAGGTTCTATTTTCATTTAAATCTTGGCAGTAAAAGAGGTTGAATACAACCCTTTTTTCTCTTTATTATAAAGTATTATCTTTGGAAAACTGTTGTTTGTATTGACTTATTGTATCTTTGTCTGATGAGAGGAGAAGAAACGTGAAAGGGGAAATAGTTTTTTTTTTCACCACTAAAGTTTCAGAATAAAATTAAGAGGAAATATTACAGTTTAGAAAAGTGTAGCTTAACTTCCCAAAATCGGCCCAAAACATCCAGTCTTGTCCAGAAACGAGATTTGCAGACTCCAAATGTGTATCATTGTTAAAGAAGCACTGAAGGGACATTGAAAATGTTGTTTCTGTGACTGTATTCTGGGGAATCCAATTTCCTGATATCATGTTTTTGCTCTCTGTTTTAGCATTGTGCAGGTACTTTAAGGTAAACTCGTGCACACAGATAGATGAAGGCTGCCGTATTGTTATTAGTATTGAGTTGTATTTCGCCGTAACTCAACGTTCTGCCGGTGGTTTTCCTCCTCACCAGGGTTTCCTAGAAGCTTCATTGCTGAGCTGGGCTCATTTTAACACGGCTGAGTCTTGTCATATTGTTTGTGTTTTCTGTGTTCGTCAAAAGCTTTTGTGCCTTGTCCGGCTGCTGGACGACTCTGGCCTGCAGCTTCCTCATCAGCGACGCACACCTGCTACCTTTCTGTTATTGTTAGTCTCACACACATGCACACGTCTAGCTGAGAGCTGTGCCTTCTGAGCTGAACAACTACGCATGAACCCACCAAGACAACACTCTGCCTTCCACTTTCTGCTCCGCACACTCTTTGTTGTTTTTACTAATGGAAATGATGTGAACTCATAATGCAGTGAATTCATACCCCACTCTGTACAAAATTTCCTGATTCAGTCTTCATTTCCTTTCTTTTTTAATCCAGGCTGCCAGACTGTCTTTTGTTCTTTTAAAGTACTTTAGTCGTATTGCGTGGCAGCTGGTCACAGAGAAACCGTTGTTCCAGCATCTTTTGGTAAATGTATCTAAAATCCCCAAATTAAGACAATTGGAGAGACGGTAGCTCTAACAAGGTGACTTCAAAATACTTTGAAACTGTATGAACTAGACTGAAAATAGCTAAAAGAAATATGAGTCTTACAAAGTATGAAAAATTAACAAAAGTTCCCAAAAATTCAAGTTACATTGCTCTTATTTTACTAGTTTACAAATAATAAATTGTTTTATGTCCTTTTGAAATACCTTTCTATGACTAAAAAGCAAAAAATGATCCAAATTATTGAGCATTCCTCTTATTTTATCTTAATTTTACTTCACCCACCTATGCTTATATTAACTAAACTGGATACATCCAAGTTTACTTTATCTGTTCTTTCCTTACCTTAGGGTAGCTTAGCTTTCCTTAGACCACCTATGCATATGCTGCATTCCATTTGTAGATGGCACTCAGAAACTCCGACTTCCTAGTCAGAATCAAGCGGAATGCCTCCCTGAAGTTGGACTTTCAACTCATAAGATCAGAAAATGTTTTCAAATGGCAACTTTGAGATCCAATATTGCAGCTCCTTGCATCAACAGCAGTAAGCTGTGGTGCAAATATATTTATTTTGCAAGACAAGTGAGTTTGAGTGCTACATGTGACACCTGTAACGTCTTTGACTGTAGGTAAAGTGGAACATTTGCTTTGATAGCATAGCTTTGGTTAGTTTCTTTTCAATTAACTATGCTTTTATTGACTAGGAAGAGCCAGCCTAAGTTTTCCCTACAGCATGTTAGCTGATCTTAGATTAGAGCAGCCTACCTCTCCTTTGCTAGCTAGGTTTGTTTTAGCCCATCTATGCCTAAAGCTTGTTTAGTCCAACAATGCTAACATTGGCTAAGCAGAGAAAAGTTAAACTTAGCTTAGTTCTTCATTCAGTTTCTTAAATGTTCCAACCTCAAAGAAAATTCTAGAAAGACCAAAGCTGATTTTTAAAGATTGAAAGCAAGCAATCAAAGGAAGGAAATTAAAGGCTAAATCAGGAATTTTGAACTGGACTCTATGGGCTTATTTATCATGAAGGAGATGCACTATAGTAAGACACTGAGAATGAGATCTTATTTCTGCACATCAGTAGGGAGATTAGATTCAAATGGAATCGTTCTGAACTCAGTATTTGCCCTCCTTCAACTTCATAATGACAGTGTTAATCATTTAAGAGTTAAACGTGACCTTCATGCAGAGATTGTGAATAGAAGCTGTTCTCAGCGCTTCTGCTGCCTGCGGCACAAAGGAAAAATCTTCAGAGGGTACAGACTGGTGTTTTTTTATCAATCGGAGCCAAGAACATAGTGATCAGATGTGGGGGAGGAGAGCAGGAGGGTCCCTTCAGTCCAAATGAGGTTTCTCCCTCCCACCGAAAGTACATGACACAGATCTGATTATACGACGCAGACAACCTAAAGTAGGTCTTCCCTCCTGCTGTTGACCCACATTTTCATCCTGCAAAAGGAGAGTCTTCCAGCTCAAAAGAATCATGCAGATGACGAAAAGGCCTTGCCACTTTATGCAGTTTGGGCTGACTTTATTTAAAATTAAAACAGGTCAGATTTTTGTTTTTGTTTGTTAAAGGAAAATCCTCTTTGTCCTCACTGTCAGGGAAACTTGGTGCTCTATACCGGGCTATTTTTACTCTACGTCTGGCACATTACGTTCCGAAGGGTATGTCACATCACCTCGTACTCGGCAAATTTCCATTTTAATGAGCAAGAGAAAAGAACGAACCCATTAACATTATTAATACTAATTTTAGGAGTGATTGAACAGAGCAAAGTGAGGAAGGTGAGGAGCATTATAGGAAGCACTGTACCGTGAGGGCAAAGATGAGATTTATTTTTTTAATTTTAGCCAAAGCTGCATCCTCTAAAAAGTTAAAGGTCAAAATGATTTCTTTTCTCTAAGAACTTAAGACAGGATGTTTAAACAGTTCAGTAAGTCTCACAGCTGCACTAAATGTGATGGTCTTTACTGTTGGAGGATAAATCTGAAGAGATACAGGGAAGGTTACTGATCATCTTCCCCACCCTCCCCACCCAATTTTAACATCTACAATCATGCATTAACCACTGTAGGACATGCGACTCTTTGTGTTTTCAATTGTTGTACAAATAAAACCATCATGAAACTCAACTGAAGCCTCCGGATGTTTCATCACAGCAACACTCAGAATAGTCAGTCATTTACAATCATTTCAAATGATGAAATATTGAAGTTCACCATGAATTTAAGACATATATGTGTATCTGGGAAGGTGTTGAGTCTGAAACTAGGAAAAACAAAGAATGAAGGACAAAGAAGTAGAGACCCAAGGAAGAAGGATGCAAGAAGGAAGTAGGACAGAGAAAGAACAATGGGAAAGACAGGATGAATTAAACAGTAACGGAAGGAAACAAGGAAGGAAATAAGACACAAAAAGGACTGATAGGGCACAAGGAAGGAAAGAATGAATACAACAAAGAAGGTTGCCTGGTGGAAAGGACACAAGCTAGGAAAGAAAGACTCAAACAGGGAAGGAAAGAGACATGAAAGGGAAAAAATGTATTAAACAAGGAAGTTCCTGAAGGAGGGAGTAGGACAAGATAGGACAGAAAGGACAAAGGAAGAGAAATAGGAAAAGAGAAAGGAAAGGACACAAAGGAAAGAATTGAACAAGAAACCTTACAAACAAACCTTAAACAAGGAAGTAGGACACAAATGACAAAAAGAGAAATAAGATAAAACATAAAAAGACAGGGAACAAAGAAGGAAAAAAGGAAGACAAGAAATGAGAAAATACTTAAGGAAGAAAGGTTAATAGGGAAATAGGACAGAAATACAAGACAAAAATAACTGGGAAGGAAGGGCACATCGGAGGAAGGAAAGTAAGAGACGAAAGGATAGAAACGAGAAAAAGCAATCAAGGAAAAAGTTAAAAACAAGGTAGAAAATAAAAGGAAGGATGGGATCAAAAGGGAAGGAGAATAGGAAGGGAAAAGAAATATAAAGGAACAGAGTAAAGGAAACAAGGACACAAAGAAAATAGAAGGTAGTGAAGGTTTTTAATCCCAGCCAGATAAAAAGTATTTCTGACCAATATTCCATTAAAAAAGGCTAATTTTAGTCCATCATGAAATGTTTGAGCCATAAGTTTTAAGCTCAAATGAGAAATCAACCATGAAACATTTTATTTAAAAAAAAAAACTTTCTTTTAGGAAGGCACCTAAAATGTAGGTCCAATTTGGACAGTGTAATGGACATGGATGGAACCATCAAACTAAAGCGCTCGTGGTGGACCAGAAGTCCATCTGCTTTTTCAGAAACGCTCCCTTAATTTTTTTTATTACTACTTTGGCTGTAAAAAAAATGGCAAACTAAGTTAAACAATTAAACTCATTTTTAAACTTGTGAATCAGTTTGATTTTTAGAATTTTTTATAAGAATCGATTCAGAAGCAATTTTTCCCAACATGGCCTTAGTTCCAACGCTCACCAATGCTAATCTCACCAAGGAAAGGAACACAAGCGGTTAAAACAAGCTTCCTTGGAGGGTTGCATATGGCTGTTTCCTGGCGATGCGTGCAGGAGCGCCATCATCTGGATGTTTGTGGTAGATCCGCTGTTGCTTCATGTCAGGATTCTTGCTTTTTAAGGTACGTCCCAACAACCTGGATGGTCTACATAATCTTTCCACCCTGGGAACACTTTGGGATCCAAGACCTAACAGAAAGCAACCTTTAACTTCTACTGCCTCACGGAACAAACACAATGTTTGATGACTTAAAAAGGACACATCATGTCTATGGACTGTACTAGAGCTCGGTGATAAATCAACATTAAATATATAAATAACTTTCTGTTTATGATTACATTTTTTAGAAGAAGAAATTTCCCCTAAAAGCACAACTTTGACTTCCACCCATGAGCTACCATCTTGTTTTGCAAGTGTACTTTAAAACTTGCTTTAGTTAGACTTGGAAATCAGGTCAGCCCCGGAACAGGACGATTCTAATAAAAGTTCTTGTAAATATTTTGGTTCACTTGCAAATTCAAACCTAAAAATATGATTTGGTATTTTGAAATGTTTTGAAGGATTCATTTATAAACCATATCGCTGAGCCTTCTTCTGTACCAAACATGTTAATGAAATGTTACAATTAATTTATTTTCAGATTGCTTATTCATTTATACATGTTAATATGCAATCTGAAAATGAATACAATTTTTTTTTGAAGTATATAAACATCTATTTGTTATAACAAAAAGCTCTTGAATTTCCCTTTAAACAGACATTTAAATATAACTCACTATCAGTTTTACCTTGTTTTCATAATTCAACATATCTTTAATGAGACAGCTGAACTTGCGTACCTTTGATAAGCTCTGATAGATCTGGAGGCAGAGTGTTCTCCACATCCAGTTTGTTCCGCTGCTCGATTTATTATTAATTTGCATCTTCATTAGGCATAACGCATCCCAGTTCGATTTCCTTTTACCAGGGCACAGCGAATGCTGCCAAATGCCCGATACCCATCATATGGGAATTTAAATATATAATGTATCCATGTACCGATACGGAATGAGCTGGTTTGACAGCGCTGTCACTTTTATGCTAATTAGCATTTGCAGACCACGCCCAGCCATCTTGTTACTAGGCTGCAGGTTTGACACACATGACAATGGCGCTAATTTGGAATTGGAGGGCGGGGTTTGACAGGTGAGGGGTGGTTCCACTTATTGTGACGTCACAAATATGGTGCAGTCCCACCACTCGCTTTGTCAGCGTCAACTAGTTAGACGCCTTTGCATTTCAAGGCTGAAGCTTGCAAAAGTGTGTGTGCGCGGGCCTTTCTCTGGCAGGATGTTTTAAAATCACGCTTTGCTGACGCGCTGCGTCAAGAGTTCAGCTAGCTGAACCTTTGCGTTGCTGGCTTTTCCCGCCTGAAACGCAGGAAGAATTTCAAAAATGGACACGACCAACGCGCACAAAGTGCCGTAGAGTCTGACGTCCTCTTAATAGCCTCAACCATGGACTTTACATATAATCTTGCTGTCATTAATGCCTGCGTTTGGGGCGGTGTGAACACAACAAAAGGCACCTTTTCAAATGGTTTGGAGAACAACGATTTTGGTAATAAAATTTTGCTTAAAAAAATATCAAAGATTGATTGATAAATTGATGTTTCTTATTTTATTTGGAGTTTATTGAGGTAGTAAAGATCTAAATGGCAACACAAAAGGTTGGAAAAAGGAAAATTAGCATGTGTCCATCTTAAATTGTTAGATTTCTTATTCCTTTGAGTGAAAATGTGTCACAATCCCCAGATAAGCACTGTAACTGTGGAATATTTGACGTTCGTTTGACAACCAGGATTTCTTGTGATTTCTGCGTCTTACATCTGCATCAGGAGACGCAGATGCCTCATCAACTGCTCTCCATCTCATTCAAGTTCAAACCGCCGCTGAGGTGATTTATTTTTCCCCGTGATCCATATCGGACGGTTCCAGGCCGACCTTTAACTGAGACCAGATTAATGAATCTCTGAATATCAGAAAAACTGCAGGGCTGTGGCACATGGACAGAAACAGTAGATGTGTGGCATTCACCAGTAAGATTTATTCCATCGTTATTCCTGTAACACGAAGCAGCTACGATGATTAGACACTAAATGTCAGTGGGGTGTTTACAGACAGGTTACTGATTATTTTACACAGATATCAATCATTTTACACCGAAATCATTAAAAGATGATGGTTGTGTGCTATGTTACAGCACTAAGAACTCCGCTAAACCCTCCAGAAAACTTCAAACCAGTAGATGACATAAAGTATAAACAGGCAACTTGTTTGTCAGACCAACAGGACGATGGTGGAAGTGTCTCAAATGGGTACAAAGGAGGAAAAACTATTAGGCAGGACGGGCAGATCAACAAGAGCTGGCTTTGAGCTCAGAGAAAACTTAAGAGGAAAGAGGAGTTTAGTCATTTTTGCCAGAGCTGCACCGAGCTAGGAGGAGGGTAAAGCCAGCTTTTCTTTTCCCTCATCACTTAAACATGCAATTAAGTAGCAGACACACATCGCCCTCCAATTAAAAGTGCATGAGAAGATCTTTTATATTCAAGCTACTTCCAGACTCGATAAATACCAGTGGCTTTTTTTTTTCAGAGGTCATCTCCTTGTTAGTTTTCTTTCTGACCTACAGGGGGAGAGAGAAAGACGAACACAAAGATGGAATCTTTCGACCCCTCTCAGTTCTCGCCCAATTTGAGCCGCGCAAACTCGTTAGACATTTGTAGCGCCTCCTGCAGGCACTGCGTGTTTTTGCCCGTGGCCTGTGCCGACATGTCTTTGCCGCCGCCTTTTCCGTCCAGCAGGGGGCACAACTCCTGAACCCATTCGCTGGCCTTCAGACCACGGTCCGCCACGTCCTGCAGAAGGGAAGAGAGAGAGAGAGCCTCAGTGCAAGAAACCTTCAAAAAAGTCCTTATTTCTTTCTCATCAGATTTCCTGTAATCTCCCTACGTAGCCGGGATTTAACTATTCTACAAGCAGCTCTAAGAAATGTCATGTATTGATAGGACTTTACCAGATATTTTGTTAAGTTTTTAGTTGAGTATTTATACTATATTTAAACCTTCCTGTCAATTTTTTGGCATCAAAATGCAGACAAAAAGCTAACAAAGTTGGGGCTAAAACGTATTTTCTAGCACTGGGTCGTTGACATGCAAAATTAGCATGATTAACAAAACAAGTCCAGATAAACTAAAGTAAGCAAATATAAATTAGGCTAACGTGAGACTGTTTTAGCCAAGTTAGGCTGTTGAACTAAGATAAACAGATCTAAAGCCAACCAAGCTAAATGCAATAAAGATAAGATAAACTAAGCTGAGGTAAAGTAAGTGAAGTAAGGAAATGCTAAGGTTAGCTAGGCTAAGCTAAAATAAGCTAGGGTACTCTAGCCACAATAACATAAATCTAGGCGTCTTAAAATAATCTAACAAACTAAATAACTTAATCATGGCTTGACTAAAATAAAGTAGATGAAGCTAAAACAAAATATGGTCAAATCCAAGGATAAAAGTATATATATAATAAACTATTACATTGAAAAGAAATGCACTAAAAATGCCATGCTAAGATAAACAAAGTTAACTTTGACAAAGTAAGACATGTTTAAGTAGGCTAAGTTAATCAAGGATGAACTAAGATAAACTAAGATGAGGTTAGCAAAACTAAGCTACACCATGTTGAGCTACATTAAACAAAGCTAAGCAAAATCAGGCTAGAATTAAACTAAAAACGCTTAATTAGGCTGGGACTAACAAAGCTAACATTATATTACGCTTGGACAATATATATGGAAAAATAAAATAGTATAAACTAACCTTCTTGAGCTAAGGTGGATTTAGCCAGGCTATGCTAAACTAAGACAGGATTCATTAAGCACAGCTTGGATACAAATAGGTGGAATAAATAAAAAAAGATATATATTATTGGTTTAAGCTTGAAACTTTTCAACCCAAGGCAGGGTTAGCAAGGCTAGGCAAACCTAACTTAAGATAAGATAGCCTAAGATAAACTATGAAAGGTAAGATAAATTTAGGTGGGCAAAGTTAAGCTAAGATTAAAAAAAAGGGGTACGGCTGTTAAACAATTAAAAATTTTGATCTAATTGATTTGTGCAGCTGTGAATGTAACACAATTAATCACCTCAGCTAAATATGACTGAAAAAGTAAAAACTTCGTTGTAAATAAAATACAAAACCAGATGGCCTTTTTTAAGGAAATACTGGAGAGATGCAGGGAACTTTTGTTTTTAACTCCACTCCAAAGAGAAAAAAAAGAATAAAAATATCTAGTTTGAATTTCTTCTTCTAAGGTAGGAGAAAGGAAGTGTTGAGTCACATGAAAGAAAAAATTTGAGTAAAGGAGGAGGATTTTTCATGGCGCTACATTGTGTCATATACCTTTGGAACTTGGCATAGGCAGGTGATCTTGCCAGCATCAGGGTCAACGGTGAAAAGCATGGCAGCAGTTTGCGGGGACTGACTCTTCAGGAGCTTCAGTGACTCATTTAGAGCCTGAGGAAGAAGGAAAACTTTTGCACATTTGTCTGCACAAAAAACTATTTTTGTCTAAACTACCTTAAAAAAAAGACACCATTTCAGGATGCTACCTTTGCTGAGGCTCCCGTTTCCATCTCCATAATGAGCAGCGGCTGGTTTGGATTGTTTTCGATCACCTCCTTCGTCTTCTCCAATACTCTCTTCTGGATGTCGGCTTTGTAGCTGCGGTCCAAGTCGTCCATGGTCTTCTTCAGAGCCTTCAGGGATTCCCTCATCTCATCCTTCTGCCACTGGGAGATCACGGCTGTGCCTATAGACTGCAGAGGACAGGGACATTCAAAGACTCTTTCCGGAGTATTCTGCAGTCTACATTCCCGTTTTAAAAAACGAGGTAGAAGGAGGCAGTGCCTGGTGTACCGTGATACGCGCGAGGCGGGGTGGGGTAGGGCTGGGGTGCTGCAATACTATTCTAACTTCAAATCACAATGGAGATGCAGACGATACAGGGCTTTTTTTTAATAAACTCTTTATACTTTATAGCACAGCTTTATAGCAAGCTATTTTAACATTTAATCAGCAACCACTCCAACCTAAAATTCCTATATTAGAAAGTAATTGTATAATTTGTTTTAGTACAAATACATTCTTTCATCTCACAATTCAATTCAATTGACGGGTTGATACTTCGATTGAAAAACGATTCTCGATTAAAATCAACTTTTTCTTCTTAATGGGGGGGTTGCACAGTTATCAAGCTACACAACAGCTAGCATATTTGCAGCATTATCTGTAACTATAACTGTATCTGTGATTGGTAAATTCCATTTATCTGCTACAGAGTGGAACATTACATTCACATTAGTGGTTATGTGGTTTTCATGCATCAACTCAATCTGCCACGCTTCTGTGATATAGTGAGCTGGTAATGTAAGAAATCTGTACGTTAAGCTTTTCAGTTTTTAGCACTGGTGCTACAGAGTTTGCTGGTTTTGTAGCATAGACAAAAAAGTTGTAGCATCAACACAAAATGTCTCTTACAATCTCTACATTTATTATTTTGCCTGAAGTATACAGTTTAGAGAATGGTACAGGTGCAAAATGTACAAGATATCAAATTGCAATTGGAACATCTAAGACCTTTTAAACAACATTTCTACTTCTGAAAAATAAATACTGGGATATTTTTAGAAGACAAAATTATTAGAAAGACTATAGCTTTTGTTTGTTTTTTAGTATTTAGTAGAAAATAAGTCGGGCATATTTAGTATACACCAAATGTTGCTTATCAACTGCCTTTAAAGAGAAATGTGTTGCTTATGTTATTATTTCCAGAGTTTTTGTCAGGAATTTTAAAAGTACTATGCTATTAAACTCTTCTTAGAAAAAAAAGATCGCTCTCATGTATTTCCAGATTTCTAAGAAGTAAAAAAGTAGCAAAGGGAAATTATCAGCAAGGACAAGTCCTTTCAGGTGGCCCAAACATTTGCTTTCAGCGATGACGGGGCAGGCTGTATTCCACTTTTCTCCTCCATGCTGAATCATCAGCTACAGCTAGTTAGCGCAAGCAGCTTATAGCTAGTTAGCTAACACGCTGGTAGCACATTAGACCCACCCTTTGCTGGAACGACATGCTATGGAGGCCGTTACCTGACAAACACCACGCACAGTGAATAATTAGGCTGTAAATGTTTAGGAAACCTATTTTAAAGAATCGAAACTTTAACATTTTTGATCGATCCAGAATCTTGTTAAATAGGAATCAAGATTCGGACGTGAATCAATTTTTTCCGGCACCCCTAGTATTTTTAATTGCAGAAATTTAATTTGGAATGGCTTTTTTTGGTAAAACATTAATTTTTTCATTTAAATGTACTAACATTACAAAAATAACGACCAGACTTAGACAAAACTACAGTTTATCAATAAAAAAAAGTTAATTTGGGGGTAAGTTACACTTTAAATGGAAGCACACTGAAACTCCTGCTTGAAGCATCGTCTACCTCAGTCATGTCAGCAATCTCTTTCTGTACATCCTTGTTAGGGGTTGTCTGTTGCTTCACCTTGTCCCCAAGAGCAGACAGAGACTGACGCAGAGTGTCAGCTTTCCGGTGGGCCTGGAAGTAGGAGTCAAACAAGGAGAAAGAACAAGAAAATCGGATGAGAGAAATGGGAAGCTGTGAGGAGGAGTGATGAAAGCAGGAAGATCAAAGACAATCAAACAAGAAAAAAACAATATAATGCCTTTAGGGTCTGTGAAGACAATGAAAAAGACTTTTCACTTCAACTCCAACATCATTAAAGTTTCATCCGTAAAACTTAAAACAGACCTTTTCCAACTTTTGGAACTCAATTCTACATTTTAATTCCTATGGAAAATTTAAGTGAATTCAATCAGAAACCGAAATAAGCAGATAAACTCTGTTATCCAGAAAATGAGTGAATTAAGTTGCCTGTGCATTAACTTTTATTTTTGGTTGCATGTGCTCTGACCTTCTGGGCCTCAGCTCCCGTCACGGCGACAATGCGGCGGATGCCCTTAGCGATGGCCTCCTCTGAAACAATGACGAACGGCGCAGCATGACGCGAGTTCTGCAGATGGCTGTGGAAAGCAGACACGGCAGCGCGTTACTAACAGTGCTGAAGATCAAATAAGACAGCATAGAAGAGGAGGAAGAGGATGAGGCTGTGGATTCGCAACCACACTAGGAGGTTTTTCAGGAACTCAGGACATCAGGCAGAAACTGAAATGGTGGATTGAAAAATAGAAACACTAAGAAGTTGTGAGGGGGAACCAATTCAGCAGCTGTCTCATAATCCCAACAAGCATCAACTTTCCACACTTAAAGCAAGTTAAAAAATTGGAGCTTACTTTTAGAATAACCTGCAATATAAAAAGAAAACAGTATCTTGAGCTTTATTTTGAAAATACTAGATTGTAGGGGTTTTGTATCGAAATCGATCCAAATTACGTTACGACCTTGCAGATCGAAATCCATAAAAGGATCGCGATCACCTCCTGCCATGTTTACATACTGTGCGTACCACTCGGAACTCTATCTCACAACAACACCTGCTAACATTTTAACTGCCTGTATCACATCCCCCGTGATCCGAACGCACGTCTACAGAGCACATTAGCTGACGCTAGCAAGTAGCTAATAGCTAAGCTACAATTTGACCACGGCTGGGATAGATGAAGCAGCCAGACCGGAGCTAAAAGCTAAATTTTGAGTTCCCAGAGAGTTAAGTTCACTATTGCATTGTAAACAAGAGGACCACTGTTAGCTGCATTTTGCTCGGTGTTATGAGCTCTCTGGAGCATTGTGTCTCCACTCGTTTTTATGCAGTAACCATAAAGGGTCACTAGATGGCAGCCACTCCCTGTTACTAATCATTTCTGTTACTTAAACAAGACTGATACACTTTAAGTTTTAATAAATTATTTCAACTTGACAATTAAAGCCTAATGTGACACATTACACAAGAATATTAAAAAATGCATCCCTTTTGTCTTTTCAAATAATGTACTGCACAAAATCTAATGAGTAAAACCAATGTTCTTAATAGTCTAAAAATTACATAGGCCTCTGTACTGTAAAAAAAATCAGCATCCCTACTAAACTGCCTTTTAAGTTGTTATAACTGGGAATGCCGAATTCTGCAGAGCTTCAATTAACTCTCCACGATTAAGTTTAGGTTCAGTATAGGCAAGAATTGATCCCCTGAAACAAAGAAGGTTAAAATAGCCACCGACTACCAGTCATATTTTGAATTTTACTCCAAAAATTACTGATATCATTAAAGGCTCCATTCAAATTCTAAACAACACATAGTTTTTGAATATTGATAAAATATTGTGATGGAAAATAACGCAATATATTAGCATAGCAATATTTTCTAACATCTCTAGGGGCTAACCTAGTTAACAATGAAGGAGGGGGGGAGCTGCTGAGTCACTGGTTGCCATAATGACTCCCGCTTGCCTGCTGGATTTGGCTGTGGGCTCCAGCATCACGCAGCTCCTTTAAGGGGCCTGTATCATGCAAAATCAAGTTGTTGGAGTTTTCAACCATTCTGTAATGTATTTTTCTCATTTAAAAAAAAACACAGAGTGGTTTATGGCTCAATTCACGCATGTCTGAGTAATCCTCCTAAATTCTGCGCTCTGAGCAGCTGCCCCTCCCTCTCCTAGAAAACGGCTGAGTGTTCAACTAGTGACATCACTAGTTAAAAGTTGAGTGCTAGAGGTGTCTGCGTAGGCAGGCAGAGCGGCTTACCTCTGCTAGAGTACCAAACACACCCTTCTCACAGTTCATGGCTGCTTCAGTTTTTGGCAGTTTAAAACCCTTTTTTTGTTGGAATTTTACGTTCCCTGTGAAAATGCCCATTTGGCTGCATGGATTACAGGACTGTATTCTATATTCCTAAAGAACAGCCGCTGGATCAAAGACGTCTGATGGACAGAGAAGTGGCTACATGCTAATACTACTGTGTGTTAGCCATTTATCAAGCTGCTTGCGTAGTCTTATAACACCATTGTGTGATTAATTAATTGATCTGTAGCATCACAGAATGTTCAGTAAACGGGTGCAAACCTCACCCACAGCTTTTTTATATACTGGGCTGGAAAGATTTGCTTAATGGACTCAGCTAGGTGTTTTCGGCTCTGTCTAAAGCCTGGAGATTTAGCAACTGAAATAGGCTTTATTGACTCAATTTAATAAAAAATAAAATAAACCAAACATCTGAGCCCTTAATATAACAGAGTTTCATTGTGTGCTTTTCAAATTCACTCTCAGAATACTGTTTGAGATGATGCTCAGGACCATTTCTCACAGTCCGAGCTGCTGCATCTCTGCACTAGAGGAGCGGCGTGCTACATTAACTACAGGATACAAGTTAAATTTTAGAACAAATTAACACTGTATAACACCAGTGGTAACATTTTAGCATATATATGTCTATCCCAGAAGGTGAAAGCTGTTAAATAACATGATATAGTCCCTTTAATAAAAGGCAAACGTAGACTCACATTTAGCAGAGTCATGGGTTGCTATGGCGATTCCCTCTCACCTACCCATCTGATAAAAGTAGTTATGAAAAAAAAAGAAAAAAAGATTGCCACAGCAACCTGTGACTCTGCATTTCTACTGGTCACAGGTTGCCGAGGTGGTTTCGTCCGGTCCGATAAAAAACAGAAGGATTCTTCATAAAAAGTTTCCTCTTTATGAGAAAATTATACAGCAACAGACTGTCTTCAGTCAGAGGGTTCTTCAACTGCGCCCTAACACAGACCGCTACAGGAGATCCTTCCTGCCGTCAGCGTTTACAACAACTCCTTGAGGAAACTTAAATAGTTTGAGTTACGGCAAGACACACTTTCTCTCAGGGATGAAAAAGAAAAAAAAGCTTTCTTTAACGGAAACGTAGTGTTGTGGGCTCTAGAAAATTAGGGAATCACCACTGAAACCTGTGACTCAAATTGTTTTTTTGAGTCTCTGGTCCTTACACTTATGCAGCATGTTGTCTTCAGCTCCTTCTTAACCCAAACTTATTTTATGTGCCGACGTCTGTACTTTGGTACTCGGGTGCTGTTCAGAATTTTCCCTGCTTTCCTCAATTCAATTCACATCATTTATATAGCGCCAATTCACAACAAATGTAATCTCAAGGCACTTTTCAACAAAAGTCATTTTAATACAGTTATACAAACATTCCTATCAGTTAAAGTTTTTTTCTATGTAAGGAAAGTAAGCATGTACTCAATGCTGGGAATATTGACGTTTTCCCAGATTGTATAGCTGCAGCTTGGTGTTTAAATGTATGAGTCAGAGGGCAAAGAGTGGGCTGCAGCTGGATTTCAACCTAATCATCATTTAATGGAACAGTGCTGGCACCTCCTGGTAAAAAGTGGAACCTCAAGCTCTGCTATTAGCCAGTCTGCTGATTTCCAGAAAAATAAGTCTCTGATTAAAAAGTAAATGGAAAAAACGGCAGCGTTCGCTGGTTTAAACCTCCACAGATCACGGTCGGGTGTTTTTGAATAGGTCATCCTAATTCTGTACTCACGTTCCACCGCAGAACTCGATGGAGGTGAGGGAACCAGCTGGACTGTTGGGGTCGTCAAGCAGCTCCTGGACCGGGATGCCGATAGAGACTACTCGGACCGGGTCGGGGTACGTCTCGTCAAAGACAGCACGTAGACCCTGGATAGCCTTGGCCTCTGCCAGGGGAGCCTCCATGGCGTACACGGGCTGGAGCAGAGTCAAAAGATGATGTTTAAATGGGAAAAACCTCTTTTTAAACAGGTCTATAAAAAAAAACAAATGTTAATGAGGTTCTCTGCACAAAGTCAATCCATCTCACCAGCTCATGTCTTGACAATTTCAGTCCCTTTTAGCTGTTTAGAGCTCTATATTTTTGCGTATTATCGCTACTCTTACATAAAGCAAAATTTCGCAATGAAAAACAAAACCTGTCTCAAAACGTACACACACCTACAGTTTATTAAGAGACCGCCTGTTTCGACAAAAGCTTTGGTTTTCTAACGTCATTTTCTATCTGTTGAGCTTGTTACATTTTAAGGTCAAGAGAATATACGCTGAACACTATAAACTATCACTGGAAATACTATTTACTTTGGTCTAAGATAGATAGATAACTACTGTAAGTATTTTTATTATACAGTACCAAAAGAAAAAAAGACTTAGAAAAGTGTTTTCTTCTGCTTAAAAAGTGATTATTTTGCATGTATATTGTTTATTTCTATCAGTGTTTTTTCTTTTAGTTCTTTAAAATACCACAATTTCCCTATAATTTTATACTTTTTTTTATACCTTTTTTTAAAGATTTTATAACAGACGTAAATCAGTACTTGAGTAGCCTTTAAAAAAAATACTTTTTTACTTGTACTCAAGTAATTTATTTGGACAGCTACCTTGTAACTGTAGTAAGTTGAAGTAGCGCTACACTTGCTTGAGTACAATTTTTTGGGTACTCTACCCACCACTGGGTGAGACTTTCCCCAACATGACAATACCATGTTTATTGGAAATGGTGGGTGGAGTTTAACACGTTAGGAGGCGGAATTTGATACAAAAGGGGTGAGGTTTGACCAATGGCCGCTGGCTGCTCTGCTTTGTGACCGCATACCATGGAGGCCGCCATTGCTCCTCCCTTGCTGTAGTACCTCCATTTGGCCGCTAGGCCCCCATTGAAAAGCATTGGACCTTAGACACGTTAAAAACAACTTTAATGCCTGGTGCCCCATTGTTTTAAACTTTCTATGGCTAGATATTCTTCCTGAGACAACGCTGGGCTCATAAAAAACCTGGGCACCAGGCTGGTTTTCGTAAGATAATTTTTTGAAATCTTGCATAATTAAAGAGCATCAGAGCTAACGACGCGGGAGCAGAATGGGCGTGATTACGACTGAACTACATGCCCATACACGCCCCGCGAAGGCAGAGTCTAGAGTAAAGATCCCGCCCCTATCCCCTTTTTAGGAACATGCTTCATCAGAGCTGGGGAGGAGGAGTCTGTGAATCCGCCATGAATTCCCCCATGAAAGTGTGTCATTCTGGTAAACAGGGAGGAGTGAGGAGGCGCTGTCTATTCTTTTTTACAGTCTATGGTTTTTACATCCGAGGGCTAGTTATATGCTAGTTTTGCTTATTGTGATGCCACCATAAGGCACCTTCAGACAGCAAAAATTTGCGAAAAGATCAAAGGGTGTTTTTTATTCAAGTTTGAAGCGTTTTTAGAAGCAGCACTGACTCAAACTGAAAACACAAAATATTGAAATTTAGATACCATGTCCCCTTTAAATCGGATGACAAAAAAGCCAAAATCCAAGTTGAAAAAAGTTGGATCTGGTCTTCCTTTTTGTTTTTCGTATCTGTGATCCAGAGTTGATTAAACTGTTTTAAACTGGACCTGATTAAGAGTTCTCCAGAATTTCTAAAGGTCTCTCAGACTTTACGTTTTAAGCCTAAACCACTGAACTCTGATCTGCGAATCATTAAGATTAAGAATCGTTAACAGTATCCTGTACTTGCTCTGGGGATGGACTTTTTTCTCCATCATCTTCCCCATGAATCTCAAAATCCAATCACTTCACCAACCTTTGAATCTTTAATCATGGCACAGGCGATCTCCTCTGTCCGGCGGATCTCTCCTGTGCTGAGAGCTCCTTTAGCTGTAAAGTCAAAGCGCAGGCGATCTGGAGCAACCAGGGAGCCCCTCTGATCCGCCTCACCCAAAACGCAGCGCAGGGCGAAGTTCAAAATGTGTGTTGCCGTGTGGTTGCTCATGATCGGCCGCCTGCGAGCCTGGAAACAAGTTTGTGTGTGATTTTCGGCTGCAGAAGCACCGAAGTTGGAAAACAAGAGGAAAACATCAGGTTAACGATCCGGTTCTCCTACCTCGTCTATATGCAGGGTGACTTGGTCTCCGACTTTTAGGGTTCCGTATACGGTTCCGATGTGGAGAACGTAACCTCCTCGAACCTGCGTGTTCTTCACTGTGAACTCCATCCGCTGTAGACATCAAGACAGAAAGATAGAGCAGATACAAAAAACCCCAACTATTTACAACATTAGTGGTGCTTTTTTAAGCGAACATATTCAACCATATTTCATTTGTAGACGATCCGATCAGTGGGTCAGAGATCAGAATCTGACGATGTTCTCTCAGTCAGATCTGATCTCCAACCTGCAGGCAACCAAAACTTGATTTTAAAAAATCATCAACCTGCAACATTTTTGAGCAGTTTTTTAAAAATCTGATTAAGTTTAGGGACGTATGACTTTTGGTGACATTTTAATTTCTTTATTTTCGAGTCACAACTCCTGAATCCGTGTATGACTTGTTCTTGGGTTTTTCCATTTCAAAATACCCACCCAAAAGAAAAAATAAATAAACTGCCTAGTCGTTTTGGTTTTTCCGTTTTTGAAAGCCAAAAGTAAAAACGGAATATTAACAAATACAAAAATCACAGTGATGGATTTTTACATTAGCTTTTTTTAACCTATAATGCAAAATCCGGGATTTGTTTTACTTTGTTGTAACACCGGTATTACAGGTTTTTAGATCTATTTCTATTCTGATCTATTTCTCGGTAAAATGACGATAGGTAATCATGTTAAAGTTGTTATTTTATTAATCTTCAAGTAATGAAATTAAGTGAATCCATGTTGATTTATATTCCACAGAACAGGACGTGTCCCTGTGTGTTCAGTACGTCTATGTGCAGCGCCACCACAGGCGAGGAGGTAAATATGTCCCTCAAAAAGTTTCGTTTGCTTGACGAAGACCTGTTTAAAAGCAAACCTCCAAATGCTGAAATTTTGGGCCCCAATCGAACTGAATCTACTGGACTATCAGGTATGAAAACGACCTCATTTCAAAAACACTTTATTGATCTCATAGGGAAATTAAATAAAATTGTTGTAACTCAGATCATCCAAGCATCTTATAACGAGTCATCATGAATGGTGATGCTGTGGGCAGCAGGGATCTCCAGTAGCAGTCAGTCTTGCACAGAGTCCAATAGGCCTCTAACTGAAGACTGTTATTGTATGATTGTCTCATAACCGACTTGATTACATAACAGCTTGATTACCAGCCAGCAACATGTCCTAGACGACATAATCACTTGTTTGCAAGCACTGCGAATCCACCTACTTTGCTTTTGCCTCTCCTCTTTAAATCTCTGTCTGGCCCTGTTGTTAGAAAAATGTTGGGAGTCGAGGATTTGATCCTTGCCCCTTATGATGGATGAAAGAGATGGGTTCAACTTCCTCCTTCTCTCTCTGCTCTTTGGTCCGGCTCTGCATGACACCACTCTTTCCACTCCTCTTGGATTTGGGGGTCATAGTTCAGGTATTAACTGAGCTTTTGAGATGCTAACAAGCTGCCCCCGGTTGTGAAAACAACACCTTGTTGCCGCGGCTGCTTATCACAACCGTCTGAAAGTAAAAAAGTAAAAACAACAAACCTGTGGCATATTTTCTCATCTCGTTAAAGGAAACTCAGACCACCAAGAAAAAGAAAGCAAAAAGATGAATGGGGCATGTTTAACAGGTCAGATTCTAGCCCCTCTGTAGCCTCCCTGCAGCTTGAAGTGTCTTTGTGGCACCTACGTCCTCAGAGCTGTCGTCCTCTCGCAGCATGAAGCCCTCGTCAAACGTCTGCCCGCCCTGTTCGGCGTAGAAGGACGTCTGGTCGAGCAGCACTCCGCACTCCTGACCCGTGGTCACCTCCTCACAGAAGGCGCGGTCTCTCCGCAGAGCCAGAACCGTGGCGGAGGCCAGCTGAAACTCTAAAAAAAAAAAAAAAAAACTTATGTAGACAACGCAGTTAGCGCCTCTGAATGCAGCAAGAGCTGATCTGTGCAGAGGGGGGAAGTCACCAACCGTAGTTTCCGCTTTCGTCTGAGGTGTATCTGTATTTGGGAGCGTCGTCTGTGGCTGGAACCTGCTTGTTTCTCAGCTCCTCGATGGCGTAGATGTCCAGCATGATGTGGTCCTGGCCTCCAGCTCCTTTACCTTGAGACTTCAACTACAGACATGACAGGTTACAGATTTAACCCCAAACTTCCAAAATAATCCAGCAGATAATGATTCAAGAATAAATACTTTTGAGTAGGGCTGTAACTGTACACAAAAATCACCACTCTGTTCGCTGGGTATAGATTCGAATGTCAAGAATTGATTTGATTCCAATCTGTCCTGATTCGATATTGATATGGGTCAGTGCTATTTAAAACGTTTTATTTAAGATACCTTAATTACATGCCTGTTTATCGGAGGAAACTGTATTAATCCCTTCAGCCCTATGCCTTAAAATGGTCGTCTTTCTTTCCTAGTTGAACTGTAAAAAAAGGGCAAGCAATGTTAACAATGTCCAAATTTTTGGACTTGTGAATCAATTTGATTCTTAGAATTTTGATAGGAATCAATTCAGAATTTTTTTTTTCAACACAACACTATTTTTACCAGTAATATCTGGAAATATCCATCAAAAATATTGTTGAAAATGCATAAAATAATGCCCAATTATAGAAAACTATTGGCTGTTTTAAAACATATAACCGTAAAAATCAGGTCTATATTTTACTTCACCTGAAGAAACTTTCTCCAACCCTAACCTAGAGTAGACCTGGAGTAAAACTAGAGTAAACACCTGCATCGCATTCTGTTAATGGAAGTAACTTAAGCCAGGGCTTTCCACAAGTGCCGGCTGCCGGCTATATAGCAGACCACTCAATGAAGTCCAGCCGGCTACTAATTTATGACCAGGATGTGATTCCGCGCCATGCTGTGCACGACGTTAGCACGCCCATCGTATTTTCCCTTTCATACTTCAGCATGAGTCCCGCTGTGACACGGCTCTATTCTCCGCCACAATGCTATGTGAACTGGGGTAGCTTTCAAACTCCGCTGCTCCGCTCGGTCCTTTAATATACTTTTGGCCGGTCACTTCCGCCCGCTTAAGTTGTACCCAGTGTTATCATGGGGCTCTTGACTCCGGTCTAGCTAAATGGACGATGCAAAAAAGGCTAAGTCCACGGCGGCGTTGTTGTTAAACCGGGCTGTCGGAGCCGTCATAGACGAGAAGCAGAGCGTCATTTTGGTCATTCAGTCCTCCCTTCAAGCGTTCAATTAGTGAAAACAAACGGATTCGTAAGAGTATGTTTGTTTGTTTGTGTAGCCACCACTGCACTGTGAACGTGTCATGAACTGAAAATAAGAGATTTACAACCACAGAAAGCGGATGCGATCAGCCCATTAAATGGCTGTTATTAGCGGTTATCACTCCCATTAAATGCCGTCAGACTGTGCCTTCTCGACTTAGTGTAACGTACTTTTCCGTTTGGTGTTTAAAACCTTTTCAAATTAGGTTTAGGCATTTAAAACAAAGTATATTTGTCCTTCTGTGACCTTAAGGTTAGGAAATCAAACTTGTGGGTTGGTTAAAATTGGTTAGATAACTCCAGTTACGAAATGCTACTCTGACGAAGAATTTTTGACACGTGAAGACAGTTGGCTGTTATCAACGATACTAATGGTAGATTACCTTGTAGTAGGTAGAGAGGGCACAGTCTAACGGCATTTAATGGGAGTGATAACCGCTAAAAACGGCCAGTTGATGGATTGACAACATCCGAATCGGCCGAGAAAGCCTGTTGATTCCATACTATGTCAGATTGTATTGCCTATTTTTTATTTTTAGCTGTGCAAATCAGTTTTTATTGCTAAATTATATGTTGTCTAATGATAATAATAATTTAGTGATAATAGTAGTAGTAAAGTAATATTATAATTGAGCAAATGTCTGAGAAAATAATATAGCCTGGTTATTATTCAATTCAATTCAAAGATACTTTATTGATCCGGTCACTGAAGTGCTTGCAGACGCCAGAGCAGCGCTCCCAGTCACATAATAGTAGTAGTTGTAATAATAATAATAATAATTATAAAAAGTATTAGTAATCTTCTCCTGTTATGATTTCTTCCTGCCCAGAGGTGTGAGAAAGATGCCACCAAAAAGAAAATCCAATCAGCAGACTCTGGAAGGCTTCTTAAAAAAGAAAAGTGGTCAGTTTAAGTGCTTCAGAGTAATATTAAGATTCTGTACTCATCCTAAAAGGGACATTCATTGTTCAAATCAAAAAATTGTCAGATTTTTTTTATTTTAATGGTGGCATTTTAATGTACACCTACAAGTGTTATATTGTTGCTGCTACAATATTTTGAGTTGGGCATGGACTCTGATCCTGAATGGGAAGATAGTGACACAGTGAAGTTGATTAAAGAGCAGAATGGAGATATGAAACCATTAAGTTTATCATTTATGTAGGAAACGTCTTTTACTTAAGAGTATTTTTATTTTATCTGAATAAATATTCTGTTGTTTACGACAAAGTTAATAAATGCACACGAATATTGTGCTGTTACTTACATTTACATTATATGGTCAGTCCCTGCTGAAATCCCTTTCGAGTTGTTAAAATTCGAGAGTCTAGTCTCCCTGCTGTATTTGAATGCAGCATGGGAAGCTTGTGGGCAAAAACCTTCTCATCAACGAGGATTCCTCGCACTTAAAGTTATATCCAAGATGAGGAGTTTGTTCTGATTGGATGCTACTGGTATCCATGGTTTCTCCAGCATCACTGATGTTTCCATTCAGCTTGACATTGTTTTAGTTGAGTCATTCAGTTCAGTGCAGAGTGTTACGTTTTTGACTGTAGCTGTATCAGAAATTATTAATTTTCCCAAACAACACAGTTTAGTGACAGCTGGGAGTCCTTTCTGGTTTGTTTTGGTGTCACTTTTTAAAAGTTGCACTGTGGAAACGTTCACATAGTAAACTGTTGTATTCGTTCTGCAGTACTGAAAAATCTGAACACAACTGTTAGAGCCATACGGAAGAGAGCTTGTAACGTTATATAAAATATATAATAAAATAACATTGACTCCAAATGCTTTGCCTCAACTGCCCGTTAGAGCATACAAATCTTACTGGAAGCATAGCGGGGTTGCGTATGCCGTTTAGATATTTGGTGCTGCAGTTTTAAAGACACAGAGCGGGAAAGTGGAGGGGGGACGAACGGATCTGGGTTCTAACCTACATAGCAGCTCTGCAGAACGTTGACAACAGCTAAAACCAACCCAGCGGCTTCCTCCTCACCTGTGCAGCTTTTTTCTCCTCCTCGAAGGCGGCCAGGTCCACCCCCATGCCCTTCTCCTCCGCGATGAGCGAGGTCAGGTCCAGAGGGAAACCGTAGGTGTCGTATAGCAGCCATGCTGTATCTCCTGGGGAGGCATCAGAAAACCAATTATGTTTACTGTACAGTAAATGATTCAACCAACCCCCAACTATTATGCTGCATTATTATAATTCATGTTACACCCTCTGAATATGCAAAATATTGCTTATTGTGAAAGTGCTGACTGAAAAACCCAGTTTTAGTGTTGCGATCAGCTCCATCCAGATGAAAAACCTACTGTTCAAAAATATTGAGATTCTTAGTTTCAGGACTTATTTCCTTAATTTAAGATCACTTTCTAAGTGTGTTTGGGGTAAAGATCAAGCTTGGATGTTTTTCTCAAACCGTTCACCAAATTCTCACATCCAAAAACAAAAACTCACCCGGGATCGTCTTGCAATCTCCCAAACTCATGATCTTCCTGTCCAGGATGCGGCGCCCTCTGCTGAGTGTTTTGAGGAACTGTGCTTCCTCCTCATTGATGATGTCCTTCACCATCTCTGGGTCTTTCCTCAACTCCGGGAAGGCATCGCCCTGCAGGAGCAAAGAAGGAAGGAGAGAGGAAGCAGCAAGGTTAAAGGAAAACAACTTTGCAGGAAGGCTTGAATAAGGTCTGCTTTCCATTTAAAAACATTATTTCATATAATTTTATTATTTAAATATTTCGTACTGACCACTATTTGACGTACGAGTTTTAAATAAGAAACTGCATTTTTAAATTTTTTATCTATATATTAACTTGTATTGAATTATTTTTGATCATCTGTCACATTTATTTGGACTTTTTGGAGATGGAAATGTCCTTTATTGTCCCACAGTAGGGAACCAGTTCTAATTCCCAATCGTATTTGTCAACCTGCAAAGCAGCCCTTACTGGCAGGTAGATGTAAACATAACGTCATCGTCGTGTCCGTCCAAATTTACATTTTACTAAATGTTAATTCAAATACAATCTTTTAAGGAAATGTTGTACTTTCATTCTACACCCATCTAAAGGCCCTGTAGATGTATTTTTTTGTTATATAGCCTTTTATGAGAATGTTCCATATTCACTCTTTAACTGATTTATTTACCTGGAATGTATGCATGAAGTTAAAAGTATATGCACATTTGCAACAAATGGTCAGTGTGAACACTAATCTGTAAAAATGATGAGACAGCCTTCAGATTTTTCCATCAACATTCTAATAAAACGCTCAAATACGGAAAAGCATCAGTTAATGCAACCCCATTCTCAATATTACGTTTATTTAAGTTGAGGTGCTATTTGTTTTTTATTAGACTTTTTTTTTTTTTTTTTTACGTGTCCTGTCTAGCAGTATGCTACTCAGAATTGGTGTCTGAGTACCAAGTACAAGCCCAACAGTTTTACTTTCCCAAGCAGAGTATTACAGCTTCGCTGTAGTACGCCACTTGATGTATATGTATGAAAAATCTTTATTAGTGATTACTGTGGGTTCAATTTCCTGACGTCATGGACATTAAACCGAGACAAGAAGGGAGAAAGGAAGAAGGTGAAGAAAAGAAACCGGACCAACAGAGGGGCGAACCGACGACACAAGACAGGGAGGCAAATAAAGAACACAAGAAAATATCCCAGTCCTCCACCTCTGCCGGACGGCAGAGAAACAGTAATACAAAACAAAAACAACAAACAGTACAGCACCAAACCAATAGTTCGGATCTGGTAGAATAAACAAAGAATTACACATTCACTACACACAAGCATTGATTAATGAACATAATACAAATGTTTCTGGTAAGCTCCTGTGAACAACTAACTAATGATGATAACCTCAGCTTAAGATATGTCCGTCCTCACCTATGTCCCCACACCTATGTGTGTGCGAGCATGCAGGTCTGAATAAGGTTTCCCCACGCAAGTGATTGATAGCTGGTGTAAGGAACCGTCAATCCGTCCTACAGGAATCGGCACAGACATGGAGGAGGCAAGAGATGTATGCATCCAGGGTCCCACAGAGTACAGAGTCCACAGGCGGATCAGCGCAGGGTCGATCACCCACCAAGAGAGGAACAGATGGAAGTCCCAGGGGAGCACCCACCAGCCGCGATGCTGGGGCCCGAGAGATCGCAGTGACGAGCCCACGGGCTCCGCCGGTAACCGGCTACGCCAGGGCGGGCCCGGACCAGGAACCGGAGGCCACGGGGACCAGGGGCACCCCGCCCCCCAGCGGGGCCCCAACCAGGGACCAGCCGACAAGGGCCCCCCGCCGCCGCCGCAGGCAAGGAGGACCCGCAGCCAACCGACGGACAACACACGCCGCCGCCACCCCGGACCAGTACCCACCGCCAACAACCCGGCCCGCCTCCACACATCCACACGCCAGGGAGCCACAGCAAGAGCCACAGCGGATGTACGCCCTCCCCAGGCCGCGCCCAGCCGGCACCTGGACATCCAGATCTTCCAGCTCCAGGGTCCAGATCCCGCCCCACGTGGGGCGCCAAGATCAGGGGCCCAGCCAATGCCGGACAGCCCCACCAGGTGAACAGACCAGCCAGCTGAAGTCCTGGAACCGGCAGGAGGACTGGGCGCCAGGCACGGTCCCCACCGATCCACCGGACGGCACCAACCTATTCTACAACCCCGGCACCCCCATAAGAGGTGCCCCAGTCAATCCAAGGAGGACATCGGCCCGAAACAGCGGCCGCCCGACACACCGGACCACCCAGGACCCGCCCGACATGCACCAGGACCGAGCCGGGCCGCAACCGGGACCCCCAGCCCCATGCATCGAGAGTCATCATCAACCAGCGGGCAGGAGCAACCATCACCGACGGGGAGTGACGGGGAGGGAAGAAGATGCATCAGGCCAGAGAGCAGCCAAACACCCAACCTGACAGGTAGACATAGACAGACAGAGACACTCATACGTACCCTCCCTCTCATGTGTACACATTCTTACAAATACAGGACATACGAAAAAAGGACGCTATACCCTCATTCATACCCCCCATACGTACACTATACTCCATACTCCCAGGCCCAGGGACAGACGCCCCAGTAGAGAACCCTGCCCCTGCACCCAGGAGACAGACCCCTTTGCCCACCAGGACGGGGACAAGTAGACCGCCAAGGCCCCCACACCGGCAAGAGCAGCCCACCAGCCCAGGACCCCGACCAGACGGCGTGATGTTCTATCCGGGCTCCGACCCCTGATGGTCCAACGAACAGGGGTGTGGAAAGACCCCCCAGCCTCTCTCCCCCAGCTCAATGTGGTGTTGTTGCGTGTTGTTCTAATGTGCACTTAAAACAGAGGGGGGGGACATGGGAATACTGCCGGGTACCCCCATCTCCCCCCCCGGGCCCTCAGTGTCTAGATGCGTTTAACCAGTGGGTGCCGGCACCACAGGCGAGGCCCCCTCAACGGGGGGGCCTCGCCTGTGGCGCCACACCGCCAGGTCCCTACATGTGCGTTCCCTGTAAATGTTGCAAGTGTAGTGTCTAAATTGCTCAATAAAATCGGGACCCAGGCCGCCACCGGGTAGCGAAGACGGAAGCTCCATCCCGCACCCCAGTGACGTGCCCACGTCCCAAGGCCTTGTGAATGGTAGAATGAAGGAGCAGGTGGACAGAGGCATGGGGATGGGGAGAAAATAACTGGGGTGACCATTGCCAACCCCAGGGAGCCAGCTCCCCTGCTGACTCCAATAGGCACCCCCGTTCGGCCCGATCCACCAGGGGTGGGAGGCCCCAGCACGTCCAGTCGGGGCCCACGGCAGCGGTACCGCCGAGCCCCATGGGGGCCCCGGCAATCCACCAGCCCCCATGCCAGGGGCATACCTAAATCCTCCCCAACATTCACACTGCTAACAAAACACATGTCACTAGACACCCAGGTTGAGTTTAGCCCCCCCTCACCCTCAACGCCCTCCCCCCTCCCGTCCCAAGCGCACCCCGTTAAAAAGAGCGCCTGTGCTAGATGGAAAAAAGCCTCCCCGCCAATAAGAGACGCCCCAGGCACCGCCAGCGTCCGAGGACCCCCGGGCCTTTTTTATATTTACTGTCAAAATATAAATCCATCCATCCATTTTCTAAACCGCTTATCCTCAAGGGGTCGCGGGGGATCTCCAGCCGTCAACGGGCGAAACGCAAGGTACACCCTGAACAGGTCGCCAGTCCATTGCAGACTATAAATCCAAAATTAAATAATTTATGTTATTAGTTGAATGTTCAAGCTACCTCACAGAAGTGCTATGTTTGTTAACAAGAGTAATAAGGTGAATTTAAATAAAAGGAACATCCTGGATTTGCTTCTTCGCTATTCTTTATTCTTTTTTTATTTATTACATATAAAAGTGTCGGATTGGGACTCAAAATTCTCAAAATTTAAGGCAAAAACACCTGATCGTCACATCCCTAACTAAGGGTCAGCATAGGGGTGTGCGATTTGACGATTTAAGACCATGAAGCGTCTACACGTGTGACGATCTATCATTTTTTGGAGATCGTTGTATCCCGATTCACAGTTCTGCTGCTGTATTTCTGCCTCTGTGTGCGAAGAAAATCCTCCGTTCTCTCCCTGCTCTAAGCAAATTACTCCCCGCCCCCCTTTTTGCATGTGCGCAACCTGTAAACAAGCATGGCATTCCCACGTCTGAGAGTGTAAATGAAGTTTTCGTTCCGAAGTCAAAGTCCTCATCCGTTGAATGGAACTGGTTTGGTTTTTTACCAGACCACAAAGAGCAACAAACATAATTTTCAACGTTTGCAAGGAGAGCATCAAGGCAAGTGATCACAACACCTTAAACTTATTTATTCACTTGAAGAGAAGGTATCCCAAACAATACAATGAGGCGTCTGGCAGCTAAAGCTATAAAGTCGACTGTAGCAGCAGTGGCTAGTGCTTCTTAGTTCAGCAAGCGCTAGAAAAAATAATCATAAAACTTACTCCCTAAGACACAGACGGCAAACTATCCGTGCAGTTGCCCTGCTGCCTTTTTTTCCCCAAACACCGCCATTCCATGCATGTATGCTGAATGCGCAGAGAGTTGCAGGGAATATTAGCAATATGTTTGGATGGATGGAAGAATAATGAGAACTGCTTACACTACACTCTACCTTCATTATATTATGTACAGCAGCACTTTGTATACCGTTGTGTTTTTACACTACATTGTTATCACTTACGTTTTTATTAAGCAGCTTTATGTGTGCCTGTTTATAATATCAGCATTCTGCAAAAAACATTTGAACCATTTAAAGCTGCATTTAACCCGTTGTATGAGGATTATTAATCACATCATAGATTGCACAATACATCTTGCACTATATTTCCAGCTGCATGTTAGTCTTTTATTTTAAAAGATTAGATTTTATTATATTTTCTGAATATTATATTTTTAAACTAAAGTAAGTTCATGTTTGATTTCCGTTTTAGTAGACAAGTCAAGATTAAAATTTTAAATTTAAATAAGTTTATGATTTAGATGTATTTTTCATTCAGGTTATTTGAAAAATATTTATATATATTGTATATACTATTGAGGATTTTTAATGTGATTAAATGTTTTATGCTTGCTGAAAAGTAGCCAAGGCTTGCAGATGGGCCTGCAGATGTAATAGAGTTGTTTTTCAGAGATGTGCAGTACCAGCACCTACCAAATATGGAGTGTTTTAATTAGAGATGAAGCTGCAGGACCAGGCTCTGCCAGGTACCCCTTATCTCGCAAGATGCACTGAAATGTGTGTGTGGGGAAATAAATCAGCAAATGTATTGGTGTGTATGTGCTGTGAGCCATCATGTGGATTGAATAAAGCAATCCTGTCTGCAGAAGAGAGGCAGAACGCCTGGGACACAGGTCTTCTCCACTCTCTGCAGAAGGTGAAACTGAACTGAGACTCAACCTGACTTTTTTCTCCACTGAAGATGTTATACTCTAAGTACTCCTGAACTGGGGGTGGTATTATTGACCACGACAATACATACAGTGTATTTATAGTTTCATTCAGACCTTTCTGTGCATTTCTATGATCTTTGGTGTGGGAAAGACATATCAGTATTTTAGCCCTGTGTTGGTTATCCCTAATTTGAATGAATTTATTTATTTAATGTTTCTCTTCTTTAATGTGTAATTTAAGATTTTTTTTGGTAATTATTTAAAAAAATCGTGATAAAATCAAAATCGTGATAATATAATTGAAAAATCTTGATATTCTATTTTTTGCCATATCGCCCAACCCTAGGTCAGCAGACACAGAAGATGGCTTATAGATGCATTAGCAGGACTGCTGGAGATCCATAGGGTCTCGTTGTGGGTTTGCCAGAGACCGGCTAGTTGTTACCCTGTGCATCAGTCTGGCGTATTTGATAGAAGAAAAAAATGAAAGAAAAACATGGATATAAACAAGAAACACATGAGATGAAAGTCTCACCAGAGAATCGACCACCACGTCCACCAGAGAGGCAAAGAACCCTCGCTGAGCGCCAAGCTTCTCGTGGGAATACCGAACCGCGCGACGCAGGATCCTCCTCAACACGTAGCTGCACGGAAACCCAAGAGAAGGCAGGTTTAATTAAATGCGATGCAGTGACATCCGTCGACAACCCCCCCACAACCCCAGAGAGTTTCCTCCGGGAAGGCTGGATCCTGTAAACACACACTTTGTCCCGCTCACCCTCTGCCGGTGTTGTCGGGCCGTCCGCCGTCAGACAGAGAGATGGTGATGGTGCGGGCGTGATCGGCGAGGACGCGATACGCCATGTCGATGCCATCAACATCGTCAGCACCCACTTTGCCGGTGTAAGGTCGAGCTCCTGTACCCTGAGAGAGAAATAATTTCAGCTTTATTCTGAAGGACAACACCGTGCAACTTTACAGATTCGGCTGCTGTATTCCTTCCTGATTTTCCTTCATGTGATCCAGGTTTTCTAGAACAATTTACATGTATTTCAAGTTCCAAAATTCCTCACACCTTCTGAAGTTCCTCCACAGTTTTATTCGTGATGTCACCGTTTGGAATACTTTTAATTCTTTAAGATGAAAAAACATTGCTAATCCCCTACTCTAACATCTTTCTCACCGCACCAAACGGACAGATTATAGTGTAGCTTTTGTTGATCAATTCTGTGTGGAGTTACAGTCGAGGTCTCTTTGGAAAGAAGATACTACCGTCACAGAGTAATGTGATCTTAAATACACTGAACTAATTTTTGTTCCGATTGTTTCGACATCACGCATGTGCAGAACCGATCAAACAGCAGGACCAATCGGGGTCCAAACGTTGGACCACTTCATACCGCCTGTTTAGACATCTAAAGATAAAAAAAGAGAATAAATAAAGTCTTTGTAAATGGAAAAGTTGCAACAAATTGAAGTGATGACGACAAATTTACTACAAAGTGAGATTTTGTTTAATTACTACATTTGATGACCTTAAAATTAGCTCACTGAAATCAGTATCTTTTACTACCTCATGAAAACTCTGCACCGGCGCCGTTTAGTCAAATTTAATTGATGTGCATTTCACTCACCCAGAAATGTTGGGTGTTCTGGGGAGAAAAGACCAAATCCAAGATCCCGACTCGGGTTTAGGTTAAATCGGGTGCGGTTCAATTGCATATGCAAATGACAACCGGCCGAGAATGTTATTTTGTATGGTTTTAAAACCTCGCTAAACCTCAACAACCTGGAAACCAGTCTATGCTTAGACATGAATATTGGAAATGTCTCGTTTCATTTCCAATGAAAGGTCCTGCCTTTTTTGCCTCTGACTGGCTAGCCAGACTGATTTATTACCAATCCTAATGTTCAAGGACTAGTACCTAACCCTAATGTGACCCATTTAGGACTAAAACCAAATACACTTTTGAAAACTTGCTGTCTGGACAGAGCTGAGACTTTTAACGGCTTCGATTATGTTCAATATAATCTCTCTGATAAGGACTTTTTGGCGAGCAATAATCCAGGTAGTTTCTGTACCTTCTGAATGGCCTCAAAGTACGGGACGAAGAGGTCAGTGTCATAGTTGGACATCTTGTTTTGGAGGACGGACACCAGGCGTTCCAGACCCATCCCAGTGTCGATGCTCTTCTTAGGCAGAGGTTTCAGCTCAGTCTCCGACTCTCTGTGTGTTAAATTCAGTTTTAGTTTTAAACACACAAGCCCTTCTGCTCTGTATCTGGCCTGTGACCCACCTGTTGAACTGGATGAACACCAGGTTCCAGATCTCCAGAACGTTGGGGTCGTCCATGTTCACCAGGTGAGACGCGTCCCTCCCTCCGATCCGGTCGTAGTGGATCTCGCTGCAGGGACCACAGGGACCGGTGTCTCCCATCTCCCAGAAGTTATCCTTCATGCTTCCTGGCAGGATGCGAGCCTCGTCCACTCTGGGTCAAAGAAGAACAGCAAAAACGGTTTAATTTAAGCAACAAAGTCCTCTGGATAAGTCTGCAGCAGAATTTGTTGATGCTCCCTGATGGAATGTCTATTGAATATCAAACATAAAGCTAACTTCATCTCGGTTAGATGTGACAGCAAGGAGCAAGTTGTCCCGGAAAAATGTTTCGGTAGCTCAGGTTAATGTTGCATCTCGTGTTAAATAGATCATCAAACGCACTGCAACACTATTAGCTGCCTGGGTCTGTCTATAATATATGATTGGTTTGGAGCAGGTAGTGAATGTTGTATTAAGCTAAGAGATGGGTTACAATGTATAAATGAGGGGAAACTTTTTTTTTTTAAATCAGTCACTTTTTTTCTATCGCACCACACTTCTATCGATTGATAGATATTGCTAACGATTTATCGTCCGAACCCATTCGGAAGAATAAAACTAAATAAAACTAATAAAATTCAAGAAAGGAAATGTACATCTACAGCTGTATGTCAAAGGAAAGGAAACAAAGAGAGAAAGATATTCAGATACCAATTAAATATCTGATTTCAGCTTAAAAATATAGACAGAATTTTTGGTCCATATTATCCAGCCCTATTTTAAAGGCATTAAGGTACAGATGAGCAATGCTCCTGATTATATGTATGTTAAAGTAATTAGCCGTAGCACTACTTTGGAGTAATGAAGTTCACACTGGTTTATTGAAATTATATTTATTCTAATTTATTTAAATGCTATTGAATTTAATTTATGTTGCGGTTGCAGTATTGTTGCAGTTCGAAGTGGAATAGTATATTAAACACCTGCACAGCTCGGCCGCTTACTCCACTGAGTGCAGAATGCCGATAAATCGTGCCTGCTGGAAGCCGCCGCTGAATGATCCTACCCACGTTTAGATGTAAATGTAAAAATGTCTTAGTATAAAATAAAAACAGCACACTAAATAAATCAGTTTCCACTCCGCTCAGTCACCTACCACATCCACACTGTGTTTGCGACTCTCTGTGACGTTAAGTATTCATCATGAATACTCAAGTCTAAACTGGACTCTTAGAAATACAGAAAGGAGTGAGAATCAAACCCTTAATTAAATTGCTGGTTGAAGCAGTTTATTGGAGATGTTATACTGGCTTAATGCCTGCCATGTATTGTAAGGCTGATTTTTATACCAAAATTAGTGATATAAAAAGACACGTGACAACTGAAAAACATATTAAAAAAGTAAAACATTATGAACTGCTATTGTGAAAATTGATTTGAGGCCATATCGCCCAGCCATAGCTTTGGGTGAGAGAAAATGATTTATCAAGAGTATTTACTTAAATCAATCTCCATACTTTTAATAATGCCTAGGATCTCTATGTGTAAAGCACGGTGGTGGTAGCTGATGATTTGGGACGGTTTTTCTGAGTCAACCATGAACTCCTCTGTATTCCAAAGTATTCAAATGTGAATCAAGCTGACAGCTAAAGCCTGGTCCAGACTGGGCCACCAATAGAACAACGGCCTAGTCAAAGCCCCGCCCCAGGGTGGGACCTTCAGAGTGCTGCACAGAAACACATTTCTAAACAAAAACCCTCCAAGATAAAAAGGTGTGAAAGCTTTTATCACATTTAGCGCGTCAGAAAAAGGGCTGGGTACGGATTCAAATTTCAAGAATCGATTCGATTCCGATTCTCAAGAGTCAAAATTGATTATTACGGTCCGATTCAATCTGATCCGATTGAGTTTGATATGATTCAGTGTTATTAAAAAGTATTTTTGAACATTTATATTAATTATATGGCTCTAATTCAATGATTTAACACGTAACAGTTCTCCAGGGGAAACTGTCTAAACACTTTCAGACAAGACCTAAAATGACCGCCTGGACTTTTTCTCCCTATTTTAGCTATAAAAACGGCAAACTATTCTAAAAAATTACATCCATTTTTGAATTTGCGAATCAATTCTATTTGATTTCTATAAGAATCAATTCAGAATCGATTTTTCTATTATTTAAACACAGCACTAGTCAGAAAAAGGGTCAAGTCAGACTCACCCAAGGTCCATCCAGATCTGTTTGCACTCCAGGTCGGGCTCCAGGCCGGCATCCTCGTTCCCTCCGAAGTAGGTGACGTACAGCCGAATGATGGGAATACCAAATTCCTGAGTCAGCAGTTCCAAAGCCATCTTGCAGGCAAGTTGCTGAAGAAGAAAGGGGGAGATAATAGAGTCTCTCTCTGGTAGGACTGTGGACAAAAACACACGGGACAGTCCGTACCTTGAAGTAGTCCCCGAAGGACCAGGAGCCGAGCATCTCGAAGAAAGTGTGGTGGTAAACGTCTTTCCCGACGTCGTCCAGGTCATTGTGTTTCCCTCCGGCGCGGATGCATTTCTGAGTGTTTGCCGCACGCCGCAGTTTCGCCATGGGGTGAGACGGGTCGATGGTGTTTAGGAAGATCGGCTTGAACTGAGAGAAAGAACAAACAGAAACATCTCAAACCCGTTCAGCGTCGAGCATAGCAGCCGAGGAGCCGGCTGGAGCGCAAAGAAGTCCTGACCACTTCTCGGCTTTCACCTGGTTCATGCCGGCGTTGGCGAAGAGCAGCGTGGGGTCGTCCAGAGGGATGGTGGAAGAGGAGTGGACGTACTGGTGCTCATAGCGGACAAAAAAGTCAATAAACTTCTGTCGAATTTGAGCGGCGGTCAGAGACGAGTCCATCCTGAATCAGCTCTCTGGGGAACAAAACATTTTTGAAAACGCAGTCAAATTAAAATTAAACCTTATCTTGAACCATTTTTAATAGAGCAATAAAAGGATTGGCACCAGAAAGCACATACTCTAAAATTTTTCCCAAAACAATGATAATATGTCTGAGAGCAAGGAAGGAAGGAAGGAAGGAATCGTTCAGGTCATTAAGTTTCTGTCTTTTGACATTTATTGGAACGGCTTGGAAACTTTTTAAATTCTTTTGAATGTCGTTCATTTTGAAGGTTGTTCATCGTGACATTTAGCCCCGTCTTGTTCACTTTGACGTCGACCAACAGCAACTCAAAAATCCTGACAGACAGCTGAGTTTTAACAATGCAATTTAGCTGCACCCTTCATTCAGCAGCGTACAAACCACACCTTTAAAACGACCCACGGCAAATCCACTTATTTTTGACACAGTAGAGCCACTACGTTAAAGCTCTGAAAAGGTCTGGAGCATTTTATAAAAGGTTTGCACTAAATGCATCAGAAACTTGCTGTATGAAAATAAGAAGGTGCAGAGATTAATTTTTCAGGGACAAATCGGTAGAAAACCAGGAAACTTCACAGCAGGTCTCATCTACCCTTCAGGGCCCAAACAAAGCGGATGGAAAACAGCCTGCTGTCCCCACCCTGACTACAGGACCTCATGTTTATGATGGGATGGAAATATCAAGCCAGCTGGGGTTTAATGCAGGATGCAACTTTACTGAGCACATTGAGGATACAGCAAAGAGGATCAGCAGGGCAACAAAGGGGAAATATGCATTTAATGCAACTAAAGATGGACTAATACTAGAGTATCCTTCCAACACGGGGAGGATCTGTTTTAGCGTACCTGCACATGTATCATGTAAACGGCTTTTATTTATGTATATGTAAAACAAGAATCTATCATAAATGTGCAGCTTATACATGCAATAATGGTTCATACAGACTGTTAAGTTTAAGAAACAACAGAAATTGTAAAAAATAAACTAATTTCCTTCCAAAATGTTCAAAAACGTAAATATCCAACAGAATTTTTGTTTTGTAGTTACAGACATGTGTGTGCCCTCGCTTAGGTTCCCCAGGAGGTATTTTTGTTTTAATAAAGAACCAGCTTAGGACAAAAAACTGCAAAATCAACCGAGATATCTTGGAGTTTGAGTTGGGAATTTCTCAGAGCATAAACAGACAGACACTCCCAGCTGCTCACTCCTAGTGTTTTGTGGAACGTAGCTCCAAATTATTTGCAGAAAAAATCTACTTTTCTAAGATTTTGTTTCCTAAAATATTCTAATGAAAATGCAGCTTGGGAAGCGGAAATATTGGGAAGCTACTCAGCTTCACATGCTGTTGGCTGGCGTTTGCTCAACAGCCAATCCAGGACCACCATTTTTTTTTCTTGGTACCAACTGGCTGAACCTCAAACACCAGAGATAAAGATTACTGTAGATATTAGCTTCTGATGTATCGCTAAGAGGTTTCCCACTGCGCGTATTAATGCATTTTAAGGCTTATTTGGTGCTTGAACTATTAAAATAGGCAGTTATAAGCCTTTCTAGCTATTAGTGAACAGTTGTGGTCAAATACCAGAGAAACACTTTAATGTTTTACATATAAACATAATAAGCGCGCATTTCAGCATTTTTTTCCTTCATTGAATAATTGCTAGGGATATGTGTAGGCGAGATATGTATCACAATACAGTGGGGAAAATACGATACTGTAAATAAAACTACTATACATTCATGTATATATATAACTACAAATTTGTTAGATACTCAAAATTGAATTTAGCTTTAGAAAAATGATCACAGCATTCTGAAGACTCCAAGCTGTTTGATCACTCAACACATCCAGTTTTATTAATAGATCGTACTTCTAATTTTAATACAAAATTACTGTCATCGTTAAGTGTCCTATTTGATTTGTATAAAATGTATACATTGCCTTCGATATTGATACAATGTTGTAATATGAAATCACTTATATATATCACTTATATATATATATATATATATATATATAAATTCATATTCTTACATCCCTAATAACTGCATAGAAATTCCACAACAGACTGACCAAAAAGGTACAAATAACATATGTCTTGCTTGGAGAATAAACATTTTTAAATCGTTAACCAAAAAAAGCATTATCCGAGAGAAACTAAATGTATCCTTCCTCTATTTTCTTTATTTTAAAACAACAAAAAACGAAATAAAACGATGGTTCCTTAAAAATAAAAACTAATTTAGTCGATACTTATGATGAAAATAATCATGTTTTGAGGCCCTAAAGTGGCTTATGTCGGTGCACTGCGGGGTAAAATGGCTCTTTGGATTTTAAACGTTCCAGAAAATCAGGCAATAATATAAAAAGAAAAATATTTATGTTAAATGGGGAAGACATAACGACAGATTTTACAAAAAAAAATGTCTAAATGTGCGTGATATTTTTTTAAACTGAACTGATTTCCACCGGTGTTGCACATTTTAACCCACATTTATCGAGCTTTATATATGTATTAAAAGGGAATTAGTCCCGCTTGATTCCAATGCGGTGTCTCAGACTAGAATACATTTAGATCATGTAATTAATGCTTAAGGTAAAGAAAAAAAAAGAGGGACTGGGGTTGGTGTCAATAGGTGGTGGATCGAAATAATCTGCTTTTTATAGCTTTTTTCTGATATTTTTAAGTGAGTAAACTGTTTTAATTCTCCGACCAGTACCAGAAACTAACAGTAAACACGCTAAACTGTACTTTTATGATAACATGAGTTGAAAAAGTCAACAGTAAATTGGTGGAACTGTTTAATTACTCACACTAACCCGACCAGAAACAAGCTGCCATGACGTTAGCAAGCTACCATATTAGTTAGCCTGGCAGGCTAACTCTATTTCCCAACCTAAATTCAACAATTCAGAGGGCAGATATCCCAGACAACAGGCTCAGACAAGCTGCTTATTACCGTGTAGTTACGCCTGCATCTCAAAATGCACATGATAATACTCACAGAAGTCGCTGTTGCCACAGAATGAATCGGTTTTTGCTCCCAGAATCACCGCCTCAATCCACGCTGCTCTGTCAAAAGGGGAAGCGTAAAACCAACGAACACGCCCATGAAGGCCGCCTATTGGTCGGAGCGTATTCTGCGTCAGAGATACTCGATTGTAATTGGTCAATTTTGCTGTCAATTACAGCCCAGCCCGCCACAGCAGTAGTACAAACTTCAGCGGCCCGGCTGATGCAATGGAGGAGGAGACGCAGGTGTCAACGTATGCATCTCCTTAATCAAACTTATTTAGTTAGTCAGAGCTTGTTTTTTTTTTTTTTTAAAGTTAGAATTTAATCATTTATAAATTCGGTTTCAGTTATTACTTTTTATTTACTTATTTATTCAATATGATGTATGAGCCTAATTATCTTAAAATGTAGCCTAATCATTTCATATTTTCAAAAATGTATTTTCTTAATTTTAATTACCCACTTATTTTTTGCGTAATTATTATTTTTTGCTACTGTGTTTTTTAACAGCATAATACAATCTAAAGGCTACAGTTGAAGAGAAGTAGGAAAGAAGGTAAAATACATAAGATCTAAAGCAGATAGTCTCACATTATCACAGCGGCTGTCAAAAAGAAAATATTTCTACTGTTTTGTCCTGGTTATTGATAAATAAGAGTAGGAATACCTCAACATGTTCAAGTGATAGTAAAACATATTTTCAAGTAAAAGTAAAACGTTTCCATCCATAAAAAATATTCAAGTAAGATTAAAAAAGCATTTGGTTAAAAAAATAATGCTGCTCAAGAACTGGGTAGAATAGAATACAATAGAATAATTCTTAATGTCCAAAAAAGGGAAATTCAGCTGTAACACCAGCAAAGTACAAGTAATAGCCTATTATAACATTAAGGGCAAAATTACAAAACCAAAGTTCTGTGCAGCTATTAAAAATAAGGTATGCAACTTCATAGGTATGAAAGGGCAAATCTGAGTAGGATAATTTAAAAACAGAAAACATTTAGGCTACAGAATGTGTACGTTTAGCTGTGTATTAAAATAAAATGTATTAATTACAAGAAGTTAAATGAATGTATGAACTGTGAATACATATCTGCAGATACCCGGCAAAAAAAAACAACGAAATATTAAATGGGTAACAAAACCATCTGTAAATTCTGGTGTTTTGCAGATAAGAAGAGTCTCACTAGCTAAACGAACTGTAGGTGTGTGGCTTTGGTAGCTTTTGATAAACGACCTGTACTTGTATAGCGCTTTATCTAGTCCAGAGGACCCCAAAGTGCTTCACACTACATCATTCTCCAATTTACGCACGTTTGGTGCATTTTTGGTCAAAACGTATTTGTTCGTGAATATTCTGTGAATCAAACCGCAGAGGGAGAGTTTCTAGACATTTTACACAACTCAGAGTAGCAATAGTTCATAATAATATTGCTCAAGTAAAAGTAAAAAGTACAGCGTCATAAAAGTACTCCTAACAGTATTTTTTGCAACAAGTGTCTCACGTAAATGTAACTATTTACTTTAACTTTCCACTTCTGACCAATTCACATCAGTAAATAAAACATATTTCAACTGGGTTGAAAAGAATAACAGTGAAAAAAAGGACAAAAAAAGTTCAAACAGGCGGAACCTTTTTCAGCTAACTGGAGTTTACTGGGGAGTGTTTTCTGGGGCGGTTCATTTCAGCCCGTCATGCCGACCGACACGAAGCGAGTTCGCGGACCTGAGGTGTCTCAGAGCCCGTCCTTGTTCTGGCCCCGACCCGCGGAGAGTCTCCCCTCTCACGGACCAAGAGCGGACGGTCGCCAGCGGGACCAAGTCGACGTCCGGCCGGTGTTTGTCCGCTGCGGCCTGGTGAGTCAGGCCAAAGGTTCCGCTTACATCGAGGCTGGAAACACCAAGGTGCTGTGTTGCGTTTACGGACCGCGGGAGACGGAGCGAAAAGATGAGACTGACATGAAGTGTGGAAGGTGAGGACATTTCAAAAATCCTGTTTATTGTGTGAAACGAGTTGAAAATGAAGCAGAGGCGGATCGGCATGAATATTATTTCTTAATGAGTTTGGAATAAGAAAAGTAGCATTTTCAAGTATTTGTAAATACACTTTGCACTGTGTTGCTGTACAGTGGTTTTTTGTGTTTGGGACAGCTTGTTAAAACTTCTCAAACCAGTGGCGCCCCTAGAAAATGTTCATGGGGTGGCCATGACCCCAAAAACTTTCTGGTGTCTGCTAGAAATTGAAGGTTGAGGCAGGGTTGCTGATTTTTCAGCATCATTGAGAGTCTAAATAAACAAAAGAATGACTTAATGGAACGAATATTAGATTTGGACTTGTAGATGGAGTATAGAACTACAACAGACAGAAAATCCATTGAATCACCTGGATTCAATCCAATTCTAAAATATTTTATTAATTCAATAGGGAAATTAAGTTTTGAAATTAAGTATTAAATACACGTTTTATATATATATATGCGAGGCAGGGGGCTCATAGAGATGGACTCCAACCCAAGAAGTCTGAATGTTGAAATGAAGTCGAAGGTTACCTCAATGGGGGCGATGTATCAGCAGCGGTGTGCCGGAGAAGCGCAGAAAAAGAAGATCAATTTGTTTTCCATAGAGTGTAAAAATTGGGTTTTCCGGCTAGTTTGTGCTATCGGTGTCCTGATTTCCCCCCCGGCTCTTCAACCAGGTAAAGGTTTTGTTTTTTGCATCCAAGCATGTCATGTTTATTGTTTTAAAACATCCTCCGTCTCAGAGTAACGTTAATGGTTTTAGAGTTACAGATATGACCTGGGAAAATCAAAAACAACCTTGCGAGGAGAGTCAGGAATCCAGGTGAAACAGTGCAGACCAATTATCGTAACAGGCAGTTAAAAGGTAACCATGCTTGTGACAAGATGGGAAAATTGCAGGCAGGGACTGGCGAGGGTCAGATACGTATAAATTTGCCATCCTTGTGCTATATGTGGATTTTTAATGTCTGCCATTTGAGAAACAACACGTAATCCTTTGGCTTTCAGCTGTTATTAATTGAATAAAGATGCAATTTTTAACACCTGTTTGTACCTTTAGTGCTTATTGTGATAAAACGTGGAACAGACTAATAATAATAGGCTATGAATGGTTAATAATTAAATAATTAAAGCTAATAATAATAGTTAATGTCTGGCTGCCAGATGTGTGGATAAATCCCTTCAACTTAATGCACTTTCAGTTTAAAGTTGGTTCCTTATTTTTGTATGAATATTGTTTTAATAAAATAATGCTTTAACATAATAGTCATATTCTTATTAGAACACTTAACTAAAAAATATGTTGCCTTTAAAAAAAGTGAATCAGTTGAATGCACAGAATTCATGAATGTGTTGCCGCATGGTCAGGATGGTACCACCTCTGCTTCGGTTTGACCCAGGAAACAACCTGCAAACACATCTGATTCTCATTTGAATTACGCATGATATCGGTCGTTGTCAGATGATGTATGGTGTGCTGTAGGCGCGTTGCATGATGGGATAGGTAAGTGTGTAAACAAAAAGAAAGCTTTGGTCGCTTCATGTGTGGAGTTTATAAACCTGGAAAAATGTGTTTTCCTTAGCCATAATCCGCCTGGCCTTGCCTTAGCTTACATTGGCCTGAGAGACGGGCGTATTGTTGCAGTCCTGCAGTCAAAATGTGAGCAGATCTTGTGTGAAATGTCCGTATTCCTTCAGCGATTTGTAATTTTTAGGGATGCAACAATACCACTTTTTTCAAATCGATACGGTGCCGATACTTGGATTTGAGTACTTACCGAGTACCAATACCGATACTTTTACCACACAAAAGAAAATGCAATGAATTGGAAGACAGGTTTTATTTTCTTCTCTGGTTATTATAACAAATGAAGATGGCTTAGATAGAAAAAAAGGTATATCAATAACTATGACAACAAAACCAAAAATTTCAATTGAAAGATAAAAATTTTCTGTAATATTCTTGGAGAGTTTCCACATTTTAAATATCGGTTCCTGGTGTCGGTTAACCGTTACCGATACAGTACATAAGAACGGTATCGGTGCATCCCTAGGAACGTGTTGATCCTAGTTATCTTTAAAGCTGTATTTGGAGGCAGTAGCAAAACGTCTGAGCTCCATTCATTTCCTTTGTGGTCGTATGTATCGTCATTGTCGATTGAAGACAATTTCTGAAAATATCGATCCCTAGCCTCCTTCACAAGTTTATCCCTGAAAGTGAAGCTTTCGTCCTTCTTTTTATCCATACTTGGATAAGCTTCTTCAACTTCGGCTTCTTCATTAGCTTTGCTGTGACTAAGTCCTACCAGGGTGAGACGCTGACACTCAAGATGGCGCCAGGGGTAGTGGTTGCTAGCAGGATTACGTGCCTGACAGAGACCGAAATGTGGCATTTTAGGTGGAAAACCTCTTTAAGTGATTTATCATGATCTCCTTTGTCAATGTTTTAGAATTCTAGGAGTTACTCTTTGTTTTTAGCTGCATATTTGGGCCTTGCTTTGTTTTCTAGTCCATATCTGGACCGGTACTGCAGTCTGGAAACGGAGTCCTCTGCCGGGGCCTGCATTGCTGGTTTTTTTTTTAAGCAGGCAGCGGTGTTTTAATACCACCCTCGTGTGTTTGTTTCTGTGTCTCTCAGACTGACCACCGACATGCGCTTCGCTCCATTCTCCTGCCCGGAGAGAGGCTCCTGGATCCAGGGGAGCCAGGACAAGGACTTCTCTCTGATGCTGCAGGAGAGTCTGCAGCCGGCCGTCTGCCTCCACAAGTACCCCCGCTCTCAGATAGAGGTCAACGTCATGGTGCTGGAGAACAGCGGCTCAGTCCTGGCCCACGCCGTCACGTGCGCCTCCATGGCGCTGGCGGACGCCGGGATCGAGATGTACGACCTGGTGCTTGGCTGCTCCCTCCGCCAGGACGGCGGGTCATACGTGGTCGACCCGACCTACCCGGAGGAGAACAGCCGGATGTCGGACGGCGGGGAGAAGCGAGGCGGGTTAACGGTGGCGTTCCTGCCCAGTCTGAACCAGGTTTCTGGGCTGCAGTCAGACGGCGAGATGGCGGAGGAGACTCTGACTGCAGGGATTCGGACCTGTATCGAGGGATGTTACAAACTGTATCCCGTTATCCAGCAAGCACTGATCAAGGCTGTACAAAGAGCTGCCATGCCACCGGCAGAAACCTGAGGGACGCCCCGGACTCCCCCTTCATTTTCTCTGTATCGTTATTTTCTCTAGATAATAAATTTTCGAGGCATTCCTCAATAAGCGTGATTTTTATCCACTAGTTGAACTAGTTTTCTGGTTGCTACGGATTTTTCAGGAGGTGAAATTTATGAGTTGTGTGAACCTAAAACATTAGGAAAAACAAAAACTTATAACAGTCAAGCACGGTGGGGGAGGAGTTATGATTTTGGGCTATTGTTGCAGCCTCAGAATTAAATGGAAAAGATAAAAAAATAAATTTTCATCAGTGAAAGCATCAAACTTTAGATAAAAGTCAGTAAAGTACAATCTTTGGTAGTTACTTGATACCTTTTCCGCACATGGTCGGGTATCCAAAAAAACAAAGCTATTTTTCTATAATATTGCCCGTCATCCACACGAAGACCCAGATTTGCGGCACCAAAAACAATTCTCTCAAAAAATATTACTGTTTTCTCAGTTTTAAGTGTGTGTACAGAAATGATCAGAGTTTAAGCCTAGTTTATACTTCGCTGTCTACATTGAAACGCAACATTTCATAAAGTCAATGTAATCAGTAGTCAATACAGCATTTGAGCACTACACTGCAAAAACTGTCCATCTAACAAAGTCCAAAAATGTGTTTTCAGCTAAAAAGTATTTTTGAGCTTGTTTTGAGACTTATATACTAAGCACAAGCAGAAGGTGTTAGGTTATGAATTTTATTTGGAGTATATATGTCTTATTCGGAGAATTATTACAAAGTGCTAATTGTCTTATTACATTGGGAGATTATTTAACTTAATTTAAGAAGCTTTAGACTACACAAACCCTCAAAATACTTGATTATATAAACGCTTGTAAAACATGCCGGAAGACAACCAATCACCTCCGAAACGCTCAAAACTCACAGGGGAATAGTGCTAGAGATTCATAACAAAACATTGGTGAAATACAGTAGTTTGTGGCAGACAGTGCCTTATTTAGAGGCTGCACTTTAGCTGCCCCAAAAACTCCCATTATATGCATATACGCTGATCGTTAATGGATCTAAACGTCTCCCAAAGGAATAAAAATCGCTCCATAATTGTCTGGGTAAATGAACGTAATGCACGCTAAAAATAAGGTCCAGGGTGCATAAAACTGTACTTTAACAAGTACCTTCAGGGCCTTTCTTGTTACACCTGAAACTTCTTCTAACTTACTCGTTACTTTCCTTGATCTTAGTGAGAACTTTCCAGATCTCTCCTGGAACTTGCTGGATGATTTCCAGGGTATTTTACGTCCTGACTATTTGAAAGTTACGTTCTAGAACTTTCTGGGCAAACTCCATAAGAATATAACCCGAGGAGCTCCAGAAATAGAGATTTCCAGAACCTGGAAAGTCCCTCAGAGTGCAAACGGGATCATAAAAATGTGTCCTGGAAGATCAAAATGTCAGATCCCGAATTCTTCCGCACTCATCTCATCCTTGCATGTTAGTTTAGTTTAATTGTCTAATGAATCACCGTCTGCTGAGAGAGAAACAGAGCAAACTTCAGAGTTTATTCACCAAAAAGCTCTGAATCCCTAATGTAAGCAGGGCCCAGCTGGGCCCACTTGGAAAGTTGTTATAATCCTCCTCTGACCTATAAACAGGAAAATACAGAATATAAAGCATCATGCTCCCATCTCCAAATAATACACTGGCCGTGTTGTCCTTGTAAGGGAATCCACCTCTGCGGGGAAATTCAGGCTTTGCGTCCGAATATTTCCCCTTCTAAAACAGAAATATTGAGTTGAACTCGACGTTGACTCCGTTTATTTTTTTTTACATTCTAGCGCTTAGTTGTAATGTTTTTCTATAATTAACATAGCTACAGAAAATGAACACGGACAAATAAACTTTCACAGCTGTTTCTTTTTATTGTTTTTGTCGGTTTTTCCAGGGGGGCTGCAGTAACAGCCGCTGTGTTATTGTAGGATCGCTATTGGGCGGTTTGCCTTCACAGTTAAATTTCCTGCAGAAATGAATCCCTGGGCGTCAGGATTTTCTTCCGAGGCTCATAAACAAGTGAGCAGAAACTGTTGGAAGTTATTTTCTTTTTGTTTTTATTTTAGTGACCCCCCCCCCCCTCTCTCTCCCTCATTGCCCTGTCCTCTCTCCGTGGAGCAGCTCTCTGCGCGCAGGGCTCGACCTGAGATTTCAAACAGCACATCAGCGCGTTTCTGGAAATGCTGCCCGGAAATTTGTCCAAATAAACACAGCTTGATTCGGCCTGGGTGGGCAGACTTATCAAGCACTAATTCTGTAAACATAAGAAGGGAATAAGCGGGCCCCTCATTGGATATGGGCCGGAGGGGGGGGGGGTTCGGTGAAATTTGAATGAATGTGGGTGGGCTGAGAACACAGGCTGGTCCTGATGGACAGTTTATTTCCCACTGCGGAGTCAACAGAACACAACAAACCTCCAACAGCTCTGGACAGCTTTCTGGGGTCCCATGAGTGTGAGGAGTCATTCCGTGAAGGAGAGGCTCCCCTGCAGCTCCCCTGGCCCTCATGGCTCTGTTCCCCGGCCGCCTGCCGCCGCTCGCGGTCACTCCCTCGGCTTTGAGCCTCTCCGGGCCCCCGCTGATATACCTGTACAGAGGGGACAGCACCCTGAGCCTGGTGTCGGGCCCCCAGGAGGCTTCCCAGAAGCCTCCATACAGCTACATCGCGCTCATCGCCATGGCGATCAGGAGCGCCCCCGGGCAGCGCGCCACGCTCAGCGGCATCTATCAGTTCATCATGGACCGGTTCCCTTTCTATCAGGACAACAAGCAGGGCTGGCAAAACTCCATCCGGCACAACTTGTCGCTGAACGACTGCTTCATCAAGCTGCCCAGGGAGAAGGGCCGGCCAGGCAAAGGCAGCTACTGGACCCTGGACTCCAGCTGTCTGGATATGTTTGAAAACGGAAACTACCGCCGCAGGAAGAGGAGGGCCAAGAGCCAGCAGGGCGCTCCAGACTCCAAAGATCCTGGAGCAAAGCGCAGCAAAGGCCCGGGATCCTCCAGGGGTCATCTGAGTACTCCGGCTGACTGGAGGATACATGCGCCATCCAAAGAGAGGAAGCGCACAGAATCGGGCGCAGAAGCAGTCTTTTTGAAGCTTACCCAGCAGAATACCCCCACTCAGAGACAGAAACTGTTATCCAGCCATGATCCCACTGTTTCCACGGAGCGGAGGATGGAGGACCCGCGCTCTGAGCCAGGCTCGGCTCCCCTGCAGGCTTACCGGGCTCCGCTGTGCTCCGTCAGCGGCGCAGCGGACAGCAACCTGCCCGCCGCCTCACAGCAGACACCGAAGGGAAACCTTCAGAGGACGGACAGGTCCAAAGGGTTCACCATCGAGAGTATCTTATCCAAAAGCCAAGACGAAGCCCGCAGCCGCGTCCTGGATGTTTCAGCCGAGACTCTCTGCACGTCCCCGCTCCTCAGCGCGCATCCCCATCACCTGGTCCAGGTGGGACTCCCCTTCTGCTCCTATCTGTCCCTCACCTGCTCGGACTCAGCGCTGCGCTTTAAGTGAAGAGGACGGAAAACAACCAACAACTTTGTTTTACGCACAGATGCGTAAAATTCTGTAAATCAAAGCTGTATTTTCCCATAAATCACAACTTTGACCCCCTTCTAGATTATCAACATCATCATCAGTTTCATTACAACAATACAGCAAAACAACAGAGAGACATTTTAGTCTTATCTTAACGCATGCGTAATTTCTAGATATGCCATGTGAATGTTTCTTTTTTTCCATTTCTTGTTTCCAGAAGACATGTTTAAATGCATTTCTTTTTTAATTTGTAATTTAACGTGACAGGGCACGGATATGCCAAACAATGTGATGATTATTAAATGCTTTAACCGAAACATATTAAAACTGGTCAGCTTTGCGCTTGAGTGTTGCAAAAAAAAAAAAAATTAAGTTCGGGTGGATATCAAACTGTTGCATTGATTTTATTGTTTTGTTTTAGATTCAGAAACCATGGAGCAGTGTCCAGTCCAGTGCTTTGCATCACAGGTTAACGCAACAAGCTCCAATTCGTTGTCACGATTTAAGCTTTTCAGAATTGAGAAATGCTGCACAGGGATGTTAAAAAGGGTCATGGCCAGAAAATATTTGCTGATGCATGCATCTTTAAGGCGTGTTCATTGCTTAGTTTGAAGCAGAACGTGCTGCAGGGTCACTAAACCTCTAAGATACAAGGAGAAGATGGAAGATACCTCAAACTATGGATCAGAACAAATAAAGCGAAGGGGATATTCCCGGTAATTAAAAGTAAATCACACACACAGGATAGGCAACCATGCGCACACTGATACCTAAGAGCAATCATTAACCTAACAGCAGAAGTGGATAGTAACTACATTTACTTGGAGTAACCTTTTTTTTTTGGACAAAAAAAAAGTACCACTTTTGGAGTGGTTTTAGGCTGCATTTTTACTTGAGTAATATTTTTGTGAAGTATCACTATTACTTGAGTAAAGTTTCTAGCTACTCTACCCAATGAGACTAACTTTACTGAATGAAACTTGTTTTAAGCAAAAATGCATGAGACTCTCACACCTACAGATTGTGTTGAAGTGAGACATCTTATTTCTACACAAGCTTCGTTTTAACGTGATTTTCTACCTGCTGAAGCTGTTGAGTCATTTGGAGATCAAATTGTTGTACCTTACCGTTTACCCACTCTGAGTATTGGCTTCATTAGTTTCTAAAGATGTTTCTGCTACTCATATTTGCTATTTTACAATTATGTCATGTCTTTCTATTTATTTAGTCGTTAGAATTTGCATATAACTTCATATTTTTTTACAACTAAATATATTTTTAAATATTAAATCATATGCAATGCTCTCAGAACAAATACTCAAGTACTCAATGCTTTTTTTACTCTTGAGTAATTTTATTATTTCGTATTTTAACCTTAGTGAAATACAAAAAAAGTAGTGCTACTTTTACTTAAGTACAATTATTGGCTACTCTACCCACCTCTGCCTTTTTGGAGAGTGGGAAGAAGCCTGAGTACCTGGAGAAATCCTGGTAGAACATGCAAACTCCAACAGTGCTACCAACTGTTCCAGCTGCAGCCTACAGTACCAGCCCAGTGTAGTTAAACTGATGCAGGTAGAGATGTTACATATGCTGGCTCAAAACTGAAGCAGAGTGACAGTTTCCTTTTTTTCAAATCTGAAGGCAAATCACAGAGTTACCAAATCTGTGATAGCAGCATTCGCTTAAAGGCTTGTTAGTACCTCTCAGGACAGAGAAGCTGGGGACGCTCCAGGAGGAATCTTCAAAAAAAAAAGTTTACACTAAGATTTAGGTGAGAGTCTCTTCATTTGATTAGAAACATAACTAAAAAACTCCAGGTTTAACAGAACATTATTTACAATTAACCAGACAAACAACGACCCATTCAAACTGACTGTGCTACAGAATGTCAGCCCCTTTCAGAGCTTGGTATAGTAGCCAAAACTTTTACTTAAGTAAAATTAGCACTACTTCAAATTAATAACTGTAGTAACAGTAAAACGTACTCACCCAAAAAATTACTCAAGTAAGAGTAAAAAAGTATTTGGTAAAAAGGCTACTTAAATATTGATTATTTGAGTACTTATTTTAAGAAGTCATATGATTTGATACTTAAAAAATTGTGCAATTGGACAAAAATATAAAGTTATGTGGAAATTCTAAAGACAAAAAAAAAATAATTCATGACATAATTGTAAAATAACAGACATATCAACTTAGTAATACACTTTTTTTTCAAAAATATATATCTTTTTTTAAAAGTAAAACTAAATGAACCAATACTTACAGTAGGTAATGTATATGTTATCCCAGGGTAAAGTGCCCCCGTTCGACCTCCAAACAGCACAACAGCCTGAGCAGACAGGAAATAGTGTTAAAATGACAAAGCTTATAGGCACAAGAGGTCTCACTGCAACATAAACTGTCTGAGTGTCATGCATCCTTTTTGGTTAAAATAAGTTTCATTCAGTAAAGTTACTCACAGTGAGTAGAGTAGCCAGAAACTTTACTCAAATAAGAGTAATGTTGCTTTATAAACATATTACTTAAAAACGTAAAATTAAAAATTATGGACTGGTAAAACTACGCAAAGCTAAAGAAGTAGACCCCCCCCCCCCTTCAAAGAAAAAGAAAAAAATACTGATGTAATTGAGTAAATGTAACTAGTTACAATCCACCTTTGGCCACTTCACATCATTTATTTCAAGAATTTGATTAATTTATGTTATTTTCATTTTTTACATCAAAGTGATTCCTTTAAACTTTCGGGAGCTCAAAATATAATTTGGGCCGAAAATGATCAGACAGGATATTTCCTAAAAAATAAAAGGTTGTTACTTTTTGTTTAAATGTCGGATATGTCCAGTTATACCACGATTTATGGATTCATTTTCTTTATTGTATGATTTTCTTCTTTTGTTTGATTTCGTAAGTGCTATAATAAACTACTTTAACTTTAATGGGGCATATCGTGCAAATTGCACTTTTTTTCATCCTTTTGTGATGCCATTTGCTTCCCAGCTAAATCTGTTAAAACAGTCCAAAGATGAACAACAATCATCTCCACATTCTGTTTGACCAAACCCTTTGAAAATGTGCTTTATTGTGGTAAAGACACTAGTTTGCATATAACCGCCCCTTACCTACCAAACTCTGCCCACCATTGGCAATTATGCCATTCTCATGTGTGCCAGCAAAATGAGTGGGTGTAGTCTGCAACTGCTACTTTGCATTAAAGTGACAGCGCCCTCTAAACAGCTCATTCTGCAAGGAACTGAAATTGTCAAAAATTTAGTTGGTGAGATCTTTTCTTTAAGGAACTTCATCATATTTTTTGTGCAGACCACAGACCTATAATAACTTGTTTAAAAAGAGGCATCATATGTCCCCTTTAAAATAAATATTGTTTAATATTTTATTAAATATATAAAAGGAAAGTTCATTTGAACACCTTAAGGTTTTAACACATTTTATTCTGTGAAAAAAATAACCCAATTTAGCTACATAAAACCCCGCTTTTATCATTTTTTGAGCAGTAATGGCGACCCCACCCCTTCCCAGTTTAAGTTGCCCTGTGCAGAGAGCCATAACCCCATATTAAAACTGTGCTGCCTGGTGTAGAGTCTAAAGGTCAAGTCAGCATACGTTTCTCCCCTCATTCTCCCCAAATTAAATTTGTCTGCATGACCCTTGAAAGCAAACTCGTCAAGTTTTATGAACACAAATGAATTCTATTTTATAGTACTAGAAATAGGCCCTGTGATGGACTGGCGACCTGTCCAGGGTGTGACAAAAATAAATAAATAAATACTGGGAGGAGGAATATTTTTTTTCAGATCAGTGTTAAAAATCAATCAAACAAGGAAGTTTAGGCATGTTTTAAATGGATAAATATGAGTTATTTGTCAATTTTTATTTGGTATTTACACAGAAAGAAATCTTAAATAACAGTACAATAAATAAAAGTATTTTACTATTCTTTACTATTGGTGTTTTTGTTTCGAGTAAAATTACTACATTTGGCCCTCGGTCTTCTGAGGGAAAAGGTTTGGGCAACCCTGGCCTAGTTAAAGTCCTGCCCTCTACCTGATCTAATGCTCTAGTAGATCCTAACAGCAAGCTGTTTGCAAGCCTCAATTAAGTGTTGGAACGTATAAAGAGAACTGATAAAGCAGGAGAGAAAGAGACGTTTATTCATTGTTTTGTCAACATATTTAAAATTAAGGCCTAAATAAGAGTTTCTGAGCTCCAACCTGTCACCTGCATGAAATCAGAGAGGCGTGGTGTGAGCAGCGCCACCATCAGGTCTAAATATAGACTCATGCTCCACAGAGAAGCTGTGGAAGGCTGACCCTCTGCAAACCAGGAATGTTTGTTTGAAATAAATAAACCTGCCCACAATCACAAACATTTCCTGTGTATAGGATTCCTCTGGAAAACGTGTAAATAAAACAAGATGAAAAAGAGGAGAGGAGAGTAGGGGAGGAAGCAAGGTCTCCTCCTCCTGCAGTGAAGTGGATTAATAAATGTTTTGTGTTTGAACAGTAAAAGATCCTCCTGAGAACGAGACTCAGACGATGAGGAAATCCTTTCAGATGAATTTGTTGTGAGAAGAAACAAGCCGAGCTGATGGGTTCAGATCTTCTACGCACAGCATCAGCACCAGAATGAAACATCCGACGTGGAGGAGGTTCTAGGTCCAGAAGGAGTGGGATCGCTTTACATGACTCTATGAAATATCATCAGAGCCTCTATTGGTTCATCATAATCATAGTTTGTTTTATTGTTCTTCAGCTTCCATTTATTCATTCATTCAAAAAAAGAAAACTCATGAACATAGAAACAGACAAGAAACACCAACTAACCACAGAACTGGGGCTGAGTGGGGATTTTTATGAGTCAGAGACCAAATTTCAAACCAAACTTGGTTTATATATCTTACTGGTCAATTACTGTGAGCTGCACAGTGAGGCACTGAGTTATACTGTTGCTTTGAAGCAAGAAAGTTCAGAGTTTGAATCCCTGCACTGTGTCTTTCTGCATGACGTTTGAATGTTCTCCCCTGTGTGTTCCTCCCATGGTCCAGAGGCATGGCAGTTCAGTTAATTATACTCTAAAATAGGGATGCACTGATACGATACTGGTATCGGGACCGTCTAATGTACATGTACTGTATCAGTTAAACTTAACCGATACCATGAACCAATACTCAAAATGTGGAAAATCTGCAATAAATTCACAAAACAGATTTATTTTTCACTTGAAATTTTATTTTTATGGTAATGTTATATATTACATCTGTTACTTTGTCTTAGTTATGAGAAGTTAGTAAAGTCTGGTGCAATTAGTCCCTTCAAGAAAGGTATAAGGCGGAAGCTTTATAGTTTATTAACTCAACAATAGTATCAGATCGGTATTGGGTATCGAGAGTTATACAAAATCCAGGCATCGGTATGGTCAGATTTATAGAGGTTTTCTCCGTGTTTAATGCTTCTTTCTTCATCCTAGAGGCTACGGCCCTCGCTCTCCTTCTTCTGCAGTTGTAGTCCGCCAAGCGTTTTTACACAAAACCTAAAGTAACTTTTATCTGCATCAAAATTAGTTTTTAAAATATACAGACATCATATGTTCGATCCACGGCGCATTTCAAACTGGATTGGAAAACAACTTTTATCGCTCCATTGACTCTCATTAATTTTTTTTGGCAGTCGGGGACCCATGGACCGGAAGTAGAAGGCTTAGGCTCCCCATTGGGACTGAAAAAGTTGGATCGGTGCACCCCTACTCTAAAGTTCCCTTAGATAATGAGAGTGCGATGGACTGTTGACCTCTCTGCCCAATGAGCTCCAGCCTGACCCTGTGAGGATGCTGTTAAGGACAATGTATGAATTTACTGTTGATTCTGCTAGAAATTTTAAAGCAAAAAGGAAAAAAAGGAAATGAGGTCAAAAAGAAAGGAAGAACATACAGAAACAAAGGAAATAAGGGAACAATATTGGAAGGGAAGCAAAAAGGGGGAGGAGCACAAATAAAGGACGGAACAAATCCTATCATGATCACATCTCCGACTCCAACATCTCTCTGCCCGGCTTTCCAACAAACAGAGATTTAAAAAGGAGCGGCAAAAGCAAATGATGTGGATTAGCAGTGCTTGCCAATAGCTGAAGGCGTCATCTGGGATGTTAGTGTTATCACTTGGATACTGAGCTTTTAGCACGTTACGACAATCATAAGACCGTTTCACTAGCCTGGACCACGCCACAGATTAAGTTAACGATTCACAAGCAGGAACAGTACGGGATGATAGAATAGAACGGGGATGCTGTGAACGGTGGATGCTGGTAGAGAAAGGGGGAGGGTTAAGAGGGGCGGGTCAACGGGACCCTGAGAGAAAAGCGGTTCAATAGGACCTCGAGAGAAAGTGGGTAGACGAGACCCCGAGAGAAAAGTGGTTCGTCGTGACCACGATAGAAAAGCGGGTCAACGGGACCCCGAGAGAAAAGCGGGTCGACAGGACCCCGAGAGAAAAGCGGGTCAGTGGGACGCCGAGAGAAAGGCGGGTCGACGGGACCCCGAGAGAAAGCGGGTCAGCGGGACCTCGAGAGAAAAGCGGATCGACGGGACCCCGAGAGAAAGCGGGTCAGCGGGACCTTGAGAGAAAAGCGGGTCAGCGGGACCCTGGAAGAAGGCGGGTCAGCGGGGCCCGGACCGGGTAAGAAATGAGAGCCAGACAGGGTTTATATGTGTATCGCGGTGTGATTGGGAATCACATGGCGTAGCTCAGATTATTTCGGATCAATATGCTGAAGAGTGCCAGCATGGGCTAGATTCTGGATTAACTTTGTCAGAGATCCCTGAACGGGTGACTGAGGTAGCTGCACCTATGTGAATCGAATGAACGGAGGAGAATTAGGGGGAGATGCCGGACCGGCGGAGAATCTGATGACGGGGATTCAAGAACCAGAACCGGGTAGCTGGGCTTTCGATTCGGTGATGAACCGCGGCTTAAATTGTGAGCCGTTAGCGGATAACCAGGACTGAACATAACGGGATGGCTTATAGGGACTGAGGTCAGAACCCCAAAAAGGTCTGGAGAGATTAGCCCAGAACTGAATGGGCATGACATAGATAGTCTAGATTATTGCGGATGTAGGTTCAATGCACGGAAGGGGACAGATGGCCTAGAATTGGATGCTGTTTGCGATCCCTGGTCAAGTGGCTGAGGTGCCAATGCGGACTTTCTGTATAGCGCCGATTCATGAAGTTTCCTATGAAAGGAAACCCCAGCAGATTGCATGAAACCGTTGACATGGGGTGTGGTCGCATTGATGCAGACTTGCAATCACGGCAATCCATTCAGCAATCCCTCATACTGAGCAAGCATGAAGCAACTGTGTAGAGGAAAAACTCCCCTTTAACGGGAAGAAACCTCTGGCAGAATCTGGCTCAGTACAAACGGTCATCTGCTGCGACCGTCTGGGGGTCTGAGAAGACAGAAGAGAAAGCATGGAGGATGCTCGGTTGCTTTGAGCATCATCTGAGCAGATGCTAACCAACAAGCGGTTGGAGCTTCTATGAAGAGGTCTTTGTTGGACGGTTAGCATAGAAGCGAGTGGGCGTAGCGTAGATCATGTGGATTGCTGTGAATGTAGAAACGGTAAGCGGAGGAGGACCAGCGGCCTAAAATATGGTCCGAGATCCCTGAACGGGCTGTTGAGGTGGCAGTGCCTATCCGAATTGAGAGAACGGAATTGAAATCGGTGGAGATACCGGATGAACTGAGGATTAAACGGAAGTGATCAGAGAACCAAAACCTGGTAGCAGGGTGACCAGATTCGGTGATGAACAGCTGGTCGTGAGGCGAGGGATTGGCTGATAGTCGAGACTGAACGTAATGGGTGATGGGTTCGTAAGGATTTAGGAAGGAATTGAGGCGGAAGAGGTGGATTATCACTGAAGTACCGAGCTGATCGGTTTTACTCCTGCGTAGGGTGTAGATGAGGGTATCGTGATTGAGGACGGAGATGTCAGAGAGACATGGATGCACTGAGGGATTGTGTCTGGCGGAGGATGGGGCGAACTCTGAACAACGTAGGAACCCGAAATAAGCGAGCAGCAGCATGGACAGGAGTGTTAAGTCTACGAATGTGGACGAGTAGCTGGAACGAAGTCTGTGAATGCAGGGGGCGAGAAGGTCTGCGGTTAGCGGAAGGCGGTGCGCGGCTGAGGATGGCTCCAGTTTTCTGAGGCCTTTAAGTAACATCGGAATATGGCAATGGCTGAGCGCTGGGCAGGGACTGCCTGTAGCCAGCTTGATAAAGAAATAGATTCCTGATAGGTAGGATTTTATGGTAGACACACAGATCTTTTGGACAGAATGGGAGTGAGCGATGAACTGGCAGATCGACAAGGGAGTAAGAGAAGGAAAGGAGACACCATACGTTATGTGAAATGCCATAAATGCTGGTGAGGTAGACAGAGAGACAACTAGAAAATCATCCAGAAGATGAAGGACGAATGGCAGACGGTAATTATTCAGCAGTACCCAGCAGAGGGCGTCGGAAAAGGAATCAGGATTTTGGGGCCGAAGGTGAGCCTGACCGCGAAATAGTAAACCCCCTTCCAACGGACGCCGAAAAAGCACCAGATATCTGGGTGAAGGGGGAGGACCTTGAAGGCACTGGTGATATCTGCTTTGGTGAGCCCGGAGTCCCATCCCGCCTGGCGGACAAGGCTGATGGCGTGGTCGATAGTCGCGTACTGCATTGAAAAGTCCGGGAAGGGGATGAAGCTGTTAATACTGGGAACTGAGGAACCGTGTGTTGCAGACGGCTCGATGATAAGGCGCTTTTTACCAGAGTATTTACGGGTGGCGACGCCTAAGGGGCTCACCCGGTAGACTGGAAAAGGGGGATGGCTGAAGGGGCCAATCATGAACCCTTCCTCGACCTCCATGCGTAGCAAGGAATCGGCTATGTTGGGCTCCGAGAGGGCAGAGCGTAAGTTAGCGCAACAGGCTGAACTATTAGGGAGGATTTCTATACTGGGGTGAAAGCCGTGGGTGAATCCCTGGACTAAAAAATCCACGAACTCTCGGTCGGGGTGGCGGACCAGGGCGGAGATTAGGGCCCTCACCTTAATGGGTGTGGCCAGCTGTCGGACTAGTCAGTCAGGCAGAGGGGTCGGATTGTGGGGGCAGGAGCTCCTGGAGTGAGCCCCGCCGTAGAAGGAGCAGGAGTGTAGGAACCTGCAGTGTGATGAGGAGCAGCTTTGAGCGTTAAAGTTATCGCAGACCATTTGCTTCCCTGGTAGAGAATTGGGCGGCAGTGTTTATCGACGCCGCCCGAGGCTGGCGTGCTGGGTTTGGTCTTGGTGGGGAGGGGTTTGGGGATAAGCGGGGGTGGGGGGGGCAGCAAGGGACATGCGGTCGGGTACCCCGGTGCTGCGGGCCGCGGACCAGGACCGGAGAGGGGCGACGATGGTGCAGGCGGAGACGGGGTGGGAGGGAGCGCCACAAAGAGTGCAGGACGAAGAAACCCTAGCTGCAAAAACCCGGCAGTAGAGCTCGGCGTCGAGCGTGCCACAGTAGGTGTCCTGGTTAAACTGAGAAAGCCGGCCTGCTCCGTGGGAGGAGAAAAGAGTATGGTATGTGTAAAACCCAGCTCGGACCGTCGGTCGGGGAACACAGAGCAAATAGTGTCCCGATAAAGGGAGAGGGGGAAAGTGAACTCGACCAGGGTGCGGTCTCTAGATCGGGGGGTGAGGGGCGGGCCTAGCTGCATCGGCCCCTGGCTGGTGAGGAGTTCTCAGCGCTGACCAAAGAGGCCCAAGGAAGGATGGAGATGGAGAGCTAGATCGATATGATTACCTGCAAGGATCTGCTGACGCAATGTGGGGGAGACGGGAGAGGGGCGGTGGATGAAGGAAAGGGGGCTCGGGGCGGGGATGGCTGTGGAGAGAGAGAAGGTGTTTGACCCCGAAGGGGGAAGGACTGTGGGGGTAGGGGGATGTTAAACATGGAGGGGTAGGGGGGTTGACGGTAGGCTGAGACTGGGATGATGGGAAGGCCTGAGGGGCCTTTGGAACGGCGAGCGATGGGAAGGGAGCGTGGGTAGTGGAAGGGGGGGCCGAGGGTAGGGTAGAAGAAGGGAAGGAGGAAGGGGCGGAGAAGGAAGGCAAATTGGAGCGGGTGAATGGAGCTGTCTGGGACGAGGGAGAAGAGAAAAAACTAGCCAGGAAGGAAGCGAACTGTGAGCCGAGCGGGAGGAGAAGCTCGGGCGCGGGACGCCGGAGTGAGCCGTGAGCACTCTGGGGTGGATGAGCTGGAGCAGCGGTGGGAAGACGCTGGGAGGAAGGCTCGAGCGTTAGGTTGAAGCTCGGAGGTGAAGCGGGGGAACGAAAAGGCTGGCTCATGAGGCGGGTGGAGGCGAGAGGCGCTGGAAGCGGATCGGGCTGAGAAAACTGAGGAGAAGGAGCAGAGGCCGAGGGAAATAGATCGGAGCCCTGCTGGCTGGAAGGCAGGTGAACACGGCGAGGAGCGTGGCGAACCACGGGCTGTGGGGACGCCCCGACAGATGCTTATTCGGGGAAAAGAAGATCTTCGTCCGATTCGGAAGGATCGACGCCGATCGTGAGAACATCCATTCTGGATACGAGTACGTTAAGGTGAGGTAAGGCGAGCGAACACATGCGAAAAGTCCGAACTATTCGTAAAAACGAACGAGACAGGCAAGAAATGAGAGCCATAAGGGCCATAAGTGCCAGGTGAGGCGATTTTAGGGCTGATTAGGATGTGCAAAGCGGGTATAGGGCGTGTTCCTTACTCCTGAACTTAAGTTAACTTTGTTAACTCCATTACACGGCAACAGTCTTCGGTCAGATGCCTCTTTAGATTCATTGCAAGACTGACTGCTATTGAAGATCCTTCGTGCCATCAGCATCCCCCTCCACAACAGCTCTTTAAGATACTTGGATGAAACGATTTTTGGTAATTCATTTCCTTTTGGGATAAATATTTAAAATTTGAACAGAATTTTAGGTGCCATGAGGACTCCACTGTGTTCTTCTGCTTTTCTGCTCATCGTGGGGTTTTAACCTAATGTGAAGGGAGTGGAAACAGAGTAGGCAAGGCCGCAAACCTGCTAGTTTTCTTTTGTAAAGAAAACTCAGTGAACCACAGCTAATTGGACTTGTAAACCAAATTTTGTGTGGATGTCTCCGTTTTCAGCTGGACCTCTGGGACAAGCACGGCTGCAGCTTCAGGAAGAGTCCTCATCTGTCGGCTTTAAATATCAACGTCGGGGGCTTTCTGAATCAAAAGGGCTTCTAATCCTGGTGTTTATTATATGTTTTCACTCCCTGCGTAAACCACCTCCACTTGTCCAAATACACACTCAGCACCAGGGCAGGGCTGTGATGAAGACGGATGGGCTCGATTCAGGACACATTAGCCGCTAATCACGTAAGGTTTACTTGGTTCAATAAGTCAGCCTGTCCGCCGGAGAGGCAGTGGTGCTGTTTACGACATGAGCTCAAACACACCGGCCTGCAGCGCGTCTGAAACATCTCCCACAACCTGGTTCTCATGTTCTGAGACTCAATCTACGTCTGTCAGGACCCTCATCCAAGTTGCTCAGCTCATCTTCATGTAAAAAAACTTTTAAATCCATTTTCTTTCTTTCAGAAGAGTATAGATTCAGAAAGCTGCTTAGAACCTGGGAGTGAATACTGATTCAAACTAATCAACGTGCAAATAAAACAGTTTTTACTGAGGCTGTATGTTTTTTAATACAAGGGTCAGCCAGAGAGAAAGGCCAGCCAGGCAAAGGCAGAATGATTTAAAATAAACAAATAAAATGTAAAAAGTAATTATTTTGTTTAATATTTTAATTTCGAATATAAACATTTCAACACAGGTAAATATATAGAAAAACAGTTATAGCAAAGATTTCCAGTTTAAATGGGTAGATTTGAGACAAAAACAGTGCACAATTAGAACTGATATAAGAAAATACTAAGAATTTTATTTTGGGTTTAAAATATTTTAAAGGTAAAACTTAAAAGTAAACACATTTCTGCAAAACAAAACTATAACTATAGATTAAAAATGAATCATACAAAAATGAAAAAAAAAACATTTGCAATTTTTTTCGTTTATATCTTTGGCAAATAAGCCAACTTTTGTTGATCATGATTCATTTGTTTAAATAATAAAAAGATAAACTTTCAAGAGGGGAATAATTTTTGTTGACTGCTTCATGTGTGAGGTAGAAGAATGTTAATATGAAATAAATTCATTTAAAGGTAGCCTACACTAAAATTCATGAAAAACATAGTTTTTTTCAATACAAATCCGTCACTCTGACATGTATAAAGACGCTGTATGTGAATATTTTCTCCAAACTTTTAAAAATTCCCTGCATCAGTTACAAAAAGCACATCAACGATACATTTTTTTTACCCATGGAAGAGGAGCCAATAAATAAACGGCTGGAATTTGTTTGTGGAACATAACCGAGAAAATACGAAGCTCGATTAGTGATTTGTTCAGTCACTTTGACCAGAGTTACTTTACAGCTATGGACCTTACAGTACTGGTTTGCGTCAAAGCTGGATTTAAAACCAGGATCGGTACCAAAAGGTGGAACACCAGCTCCCAGGCTACTGTAAGTAAAAAATAAATTGTTCACCCAATGTTTCAGTTTTTGAGTATAGCGTTAAAACACGGCATGACAACGAAATATACTACCTTTGCTCACACGCTAATAGAGATCGCTAAGACATGTGACCAACTGGCCGGCAACGTCATTAGAACACAAAGAATTATGGGTATGTTTGGCCCGGCTGGCATAGCAGGCTATTGTTCTGGCATGAAAATAATGAAAAAATCATGTGAAAAACAGAATATAATCCAGCAAAATGCAGCGGGCTAAAGAGAACATGTTGGGTTTTTGTTTTTTTTCAATTTTGTTTGTGACGCAGATTCCCACAATGCTTTGCGTTCACCACTGGAAATACATAACAATGACGCCACTTTAGCAATCTGTATATCTGTGACCACATCCACCCAGACAAGTAGTTAATTGTTTAATTAATTAATCCTCAAACCTAACCTAAGCTTCAAACCACAAAGTGTAATATCAGCAGCTGAATCTCCCGGCCTACGGAGCTCATTGTGAGCCTTCCTACTCATCTTTGGCTGGCGGTGGGTCGATCTAAAGGGACTATAACAGCAGATGAGATGAGACAACCTGCTCAATTTAAGTATATTACTTCTTTTTGTACACAAACCGACTTAGACAGCATTCTTTCAGAGGACATGGAAAAATGTATAAAAACACCAATAAATGGGACCTTTAAAGTTACATTTTGGACTGGTTGTAAACTCTTAACGTTCCGACGGCCCGCGGGCGGGCCCATCCGCCATTTTAACTTTTTGATCCCTGATATTTTGATTTATAATTTCCATGAATTTACACATTTTATTTTATTGGAAAGCTAATAATATATATTTTTTAACCATATATTCCAATAAAGGACAAAATCATAATAACAATCACAGTAGTTGTCTTTGTAAGCCCCCCCCCATTCCGTCCCGGAAGAATAATTATGCACAACTCACATTTTGCAGCCTGCTGTCTCTCACAAATCCGATGCATCTTGAACAGTGTTTTTACATCCATATGCGTCCATCCGGGAGTACGTTTCTCAATGTTTTTTAACACAGATTCTTATATCATGTGGAGTTCCTGCTACAAATCACACTGCGCATGCCTGAAGGGCTTAGCTTATGACTCATAACTTACTTGATCCAATAGCTGACAGGTTACCCTGGTATTCTGTGGCAAAATTGTCAACTCTTGGCTGATAGCTGAAAAGTACCGTCCCTATTCTCTCCTACCAGTCGCGGCTAAGAACAATGTTTATTGATGCATCGAATAGCCAATAGAATGCTGAAAATGGCGATAGGTCACACGAGGGGTTGGACATCATCTTAGCCATAGGAAACGGCCCGCTTAAAGAAGGTTATCCAAACACAGAAAGGAAGGGATTATGCACCGTTACTGCAAAGTAAGTAACCCTTTGAGTGCTGGCTCAGTAAAGACAGTGGTCATTTTGGGAGTTTTTTTAATCAGAAGGAAATAGCAGATTTGGCACAGATTGAACCTTTTTTTGGCACATTTGACCTTTAATTTATCATATATAATGTAAAATGCTAATTTTTTTGTTTATTGCTGTCATAAAGGTAATAAATCAGACTTTAGACCCACAATGTTTTTAGGGTCTCCACATAATTCAAAAAATATTTTTTGAGCATATATTTAAATTTGTAAGTGAACACATTTTTTTCCTCTCTGTATTAAAAATTATATAAGTGGGTAACAATTGCATTTAGACATATTTTCAATGTTCTGTGAAATATGTCAGAGTGTTTTCTTTCGAAAGAGACCTCAGCCATATCTGTACCTACTCCAAATTAATTTGGGTATGCATTTTAAAGATTTTTTGGGGCAGAAATTGCAGGAATGTTAATTGAATCCAAACGCTGAGTTTATTTGTGAGAAACCCCGATTTAAAAACCCAAATCGAAGATTTTCACATCGCGTTCTCCTTCCTGAGCGGTTCCTCTTTCTTCTGGAAGTTCAGCCTAAACACAAGGATTATTTCTACATGTCTAATTGGCGGGGCCTCGACGCACAGAAACAAATATTTATTGTATGTTTAACATTTGGATCTTGTTCTGTTGAGGCACCGCAAACTGAAGTTCTGGAGGAAAAACATCCTGGACCCTCGGCTCTGCGAACGAGACGTAGAAAAAAACTTTTTTTCAACATCGCTGCAGCTTTGCTTTCTCCAACTGTAAACAAACACTCACAATCCCACGGGGAGTATGTGCACATGTGTGTGTGTGTGTGTAGGGTTGTATACAGCAGCAGGATTACCACCCTCGGATCTGGACCACCCTGATTTTAACACTTAATCCAGCCGGAAGTGAAGCGACGTCACAGAACTCCTTGAGGAGCCGTGTTCGGTTTGTCTCCGCACTCACTTCATCTGAGGCCCGAAAGCCAAACAAACTGGTGAAGACGTATGCTGCACAGCTGCTCTCCCACAGAGCCCGACATGTTGGTTGAAGCTGGTATTTCCAGAGGGTCTGTAAATGCATCTGAGCTGTGTTTGTGTTTACAGCGTGGAGCTTGTCATGAAGGGAAAGAAATGGGATTTTTGGAACGTCGCTGCAACCACCTGGAAGCAGGGGGTTCTTCTGCTGAAATGCTGAGTCAGCTTTAGATGTAATAAGACTCCGATCCTACCAAAAATCTCCAGCTTGGTGCACAGAATATTCCTCTTAAAGGTTTGGGGACCCAACACGCAGTCGTGGGTTCCACAGCGATCAAAAATCAATTGCAGAAAGCTCAGAGATTTAAACAAACCGAATTTGTCCAAATTCAGTCGTCAAGGGCCGGCATCCTGTTTGTTTTAGTTCTTTCCCTGGTTCAGCACACCTGAATATAATGACGTTTTATCAGCAGAAGTGTCACATGCTGAGGAGGGGGTTAACTATTAACTGAAATTGGAGGGACAATGGTCCTGGAGGTCTGGAGCTGGACAACCGTATAATAAACCATTGTCCTTAAACAATCCAAGAACAGACTGGCAAAGGTAAAGAAAAAATCCTGGCATCTTCTCGTTTTTTTCCGTTTTGTTTTGATCTGCAGATGTTTCCACCCCTATCCGATGATGATAAACAGGCTTCAACAGCACTCGATGGCATGCTGAGGAGGAACTTTAATCGTCTTGATCAGATGTGGTGGAGCAGAGATGCACCAGAGGCATCAAGACCAGAGTTAGGAACCAAGACTTTAGATGTTCAACCTAGGAAGGAAGGAAGGAAGGAAGGAAGCCTTTTGAGCACGCAGCAGCAGGGAGGGAGGTGGGCTGTAGGTGGGGGAGAGGCCTGGCTGTGCATCAGGGATACAATGCATAACTGATAGGAAGGAAGGAAGAATAAATTGGTCCATGAGTCGGCTGGTTCCATCTCCAATGTAGAGAATGTAGACAGACCAGTGAACCAAACTGGTCATGTTTTAGGGAGGAAGCTGGAGTACCTGGAGAAAACCTGGGTGAACACAGCGACAATGGGGAAACTTTATGCAGGAAGACCACAGGCGTGGAATTGAACCAAGGACCTTGTTTCTGCGAGGCAGCAGTTCTAACCACTATGTAACACTATTGTCACCCTGTGCCATCCTAGCAGTGATCTGAGCAGGGCTGCTGAGACTGATAAAGCCAGATTGCTGTGATTATTTCAGACTGAGGTTTGCTGCAAAGACCTTTTGTGGCTGAAAAGTTTTGATCTGTGACTCTGTTTTGTCCCGTTCTCCTTCCGCAGCCGCGCATCACTGACATTAAATGGTTCCATCCTCATATCTGAAGCCTGAACGGGACCCCGGAGCAGTGCCCTCAACGTTGCATGACTGTGCCGAGGTCTGGCATTAATTAGATGGAGCAGGGTGTTCATAGTGTGACACCGCTGACGGGTCTTTCACAGCTCATTGCTTGGCATCCAATCAGTGCTCAGCTAGCGTGACTGCTGTTTATTTATACGCCGAGCTGGAAATGGCATGAAGAAAGAGCCTCAACCTCTGCAGCACATTGTCTCCATCATCGCCGAATGGCTCAGGAACACGCCGTTTTCTGTCACATCTGTTTCTGTTCAGAAGTTTCTCCTTTAGAATCGCTGTCGTAGCTCTGGTTTATTTAAATTATGTCAAATAATCAAAGCTGATGTTTGGGATGCAAGAACAAATAAACCCAGCTACATTTTCTCATACTTAAAAAAATATTGGTGTTGTTTGTTCTGCTTACAGTGTTAGCCCTCTGAGACCCCCCACAAAAAAGAAATAGTGTTCCTTCACTTTATGAAAATTAAATACTTTAATTGATGCATATCTAATTGGCACTGATGCCAGTTTTTCTTTAATAAAATCAACCCATATTTTACAGTAAGAGAAAACATGATTTATAAAGTGCGGAAAATGAAGGTTACCGTGAGGTCTGACTGCTTGGAAGAATTGTATGGTGAAAGAGTTACAACTTAAAAGTGTTTGTGATGGAAAAATGGGGGGGGGGGGTATAAACATGATTCAAGTTTAAGACTTCCAGTCAGGAAGAAGAAAGCTTTTTAACTGTTGAAACAGCCATTTCAGTAATCTTGAGGATGAATGCAAGATTAGAGAGAGGTCTGTAGCTGTCCATTGATTTGTTGTACAGGTTTTTCTTTAGTAGGGGTTTGTTTTTAAAGCCCGGGAGGGAAGACACCTGACAGGAGGGATGATTTCAGTATTTCTTTATAAAGAAAACTGTGGGCTAGATATTAAGGCAGCAGCAGGAGGAGGAGCTTAATTGTTTAATGGTTTCATCAAGGTATGATTGGTTTGGTTTTTGAATTCAGACATTTTCTCTACATTGGTGTGGTGAGGGGAAAATATGGGAGTGGGTCATTTACTGATTTGAAGACCTAATAGCCAGTTAGAAGGAAGGAAGCAAGGCTGCAAGGAAGGAAGGAAGGAAGGATAAAAAGGAATCAAGGAATAAAGCAAGAATACCTGGAGGGAAAGAAGCAAAGATACTGAAAGAAAAGAGGGAAGCAATCAAGGACACATGGACACAGGACCGAAGGACACAAAAGGAGGATATATTGGAGAGAAGGAATAAAAAAAGATAAAAGAAGAAAAGACGTTGAAAGGAAGAACGGAAATAAAGAGAAATATAGAAAAGAAGGAAGGATACATGGAAGGGAAGCAAGGGAGGATACAAGGAAAGGAAGGAAACATTCAAGGAATGACACATTCCCTCCTTTCTTTTAAAAGGAAAGAGGGAATGAAGAATGATTAGCTAAAGTTACAGTCAAAACCAAAAGTTTACATACACTATGTGGAAACGCACATATCCTTTTTTTTCTCACTGTCCAACATGAAATCGGAATAAAATTTTCCTATTGTAGGTCAATTACAATTAATACAATTATTTCTATTTACTAAATGTCAAAATAAAAAGAGGAGGAATTTTTCAGACATTTTTTCATCACTTTTTTCAAAGTCAGAAGTTTACATACATTTCATTAGTATTTGGTATTATTGCCTTTAAACTGTATGACGTGGGTCAAACGTTTTGGATATCCTTCCACAAGCTTCTCACAATAGTTTGTGGGGATTTTGGCCCATTCCTCCTGACAGAACTGGTATAACTGAGCCAAGTTTGTGGGTCGCCTCGCTCGTACACTTCTTTTCAGTTCTGCACATACATTTTCCATGGGATTTAGATCTGGGCTCTGTGATGGCCCCTCCAAAACATTGACTTTGTTATCCTTAAGCCACTTAGTAACCAGTTTGGCAGTATACTTTGGATCATTGTCCATTTGAAAGACCGATTTGCGCCCAAGCTTAGACTTCCTGGCAGATGTCTTCAGATGTTGCTTCAATATTTCCACATAGTGTTCCTTCTTCATAATACCATCTATTTTGTGAAGTGCACCAGTCCCTCCTGCTGCAAAACAACCCCACAACATGATGCTAGCACCCGCATGTTTCACAGTTGGGATGGTGTTCTGAGGCCTGCAAGCTTCCCCCTTTTTACTCCAAACATAACGATGGTCATTGTGGCCAAAGAGTTCAATCTTAGTCTCATCAGACCACAGGACATGTAAGGTCTTTATCCTTGTGTGCGTTAGCAAACTTTAGTCTGGCTTTTTTGTGTTTCCTTTGGAGTAAAGGCTTCTTTCTTGCAGAGCAGCCTTTCAGCCCTCTTCTTTACAGTACTCGTTTCACTGTGGATAATGAAACACTTTTACCATCTTCAGCCAGCATCTTCACAAGGTCTTTTGCTTTAGTCCTTGGATTGTTCTGGACACATCGGACCAAACTGCGTTCATCTCTGGGACCCAGAATCCGTCTCCTTCCAGAGCGATATGATGGTGTGTATGTAAACTTTTGGTTTCGACTGTACGTTTTCTGTCTTTATTGTGGATCTTGATGTGTTTTCGTTTCTGGGGACAGAAACCCAACTGGTTCTGTATTAGTTAAATACCTTTTCCAGAGACATGATGGGTTTAAAACTATTCAAAACCAATAAGCCCTGCAGTCTACATAATGTTTTCCTTATGGTAGGTTGTAGATCAGCCCCACAGAGTAGCAACCTGAAAGAAACGTCACACTGAGGAAAAAAAATGTGTTTTAAATTAAATTCACTTTAATCACCTGCTTTTTTGATTTCATTACATTCATTTAACATTAAACACATTGAATTTCTGTACAACTTCACTTAGAATCCAGAAACACTCTTGGACGGAAATGATGGGAGTAAATCTAGTGCAAAGGGCTTACAGTGAGCCGACATGAACAACAGCACAACAGATACATTTCTACTTCTTTCACAGGGATCAGTGGGAACAATGGGAAAGCTTTCCATTTCTCAGAACACATGGGGGCGCCACAGAGACCTCTACGTCGAATTTTTCCACATTTGGCATCGTTGGGAATAAAGGTACACCAGGCATTTAAATGTGGGAAACGAAGCCAGAAGGAGCGTTAGAGTTCTTATAATACACGACGCAATGCCGCCCCTTAGTGGCAGGATGGAGTAACAGCAGTCGGACATGCAGCATGCAGCAGAATCCGGGAGACGGGTCTGGAGAAAGCTAGGAAACGTCATTCACAACACCGATGAAGCAACATGGAAGTGGTAGAGGGAATAACGATCCATAGAAGGCACTTAGCAGGCGGGGGAAAAGTCTGTGTGTAAGTGTGAAATGTGCCACTTTCACATTTCTAAAAAGGTCCCTTTTTGTTCGAACCAGATTTGGTTTGCAGACTACAAGCCTGCTGTAAATCACTGTGTTTAACAACCCAGAAGGATGGGGATGATTACAGCTTTAAATAAAGTCAGTATCTTACTGTCAGTTTAAAAATTAAACAAAAAGGGGGGGGGGGAAGCTACGGAACAGCAAAAACCCAAAATAAACGTCTGAACATCAGATCACGGAAATCCTTAACGAGACACATTTCACTGGGAATAACACCAGAAAACCAGTCCGACAGGGATGGGCAACGCTTGTACATGAACGACAGATGACCTTGCTTCAAGGTTGCGGTTCCTCCGCTTCCTTTATGCAAAGCGGATGGCCTTATAGGATTGCTCATATTTCACATAAATACAGTAGCGACGTTGAACTGGGAGGAAACCAGCGCCGTCCTCCAACTCACTCCGCTGCCATCTTCTCAATGTGGTCGCTCAGCAGCTTGTATTGCTCTGCAGGTGGAAAACATATGTGCATTTCCTTTTAAATAAGCAGTCAAAGAGCAGAGCAGATAAAAAATGTCTGCACAAGTGAAAACTAGGAATTATAACCATGATCATGGCTAACCATCTAAAAGTGGTATCATAAAACAAATCTAAATGGGTTTTAAAGATGCTTTTTGTGGTGATGAATGCTTAAATCTGCTCCTCGATTTGTCTAGAAGGATCTACTCAACACACCTCAGCAAACATTTACACATTTGTGAGATTAGAATGTGCAAATCCATTTTAAAACATACGATTAAAGTGTAAAATAGACGGGAAGCCCAAAAAAAGAAGCTAAAACTGCAAATCAAGAGATAACACTGCAGATATTCGATGTAAACCAAGTAGAGATACTTACAGTGGTCTATTATTGATAGCATATTAAAGTAAAATAAACATACTTTGCTCTGATGGCAGCATTTGTTCGTTAGAGGACAAAGCATCAAAGGTTAAAATGGGATTACATGAAAGAGTCAAGAGTGCAAAGATCAATATGAGGGTCTAAAGCAGGGGTCCCCAAATGCAGTCCTCAAGGGCCGTTAACCTACGAGTTTTAGATGCGTCTCTGCTCCAACACAACTGATTGAAATTGTCCATCTTCAACCTCAGCATGGCAAAGTTCTGCATAAACCTGCTAACAAAAAATCATTTGATTCTGGTGCTTTGAACCAGGGAAAGATACTGGCCCTCGAGGCCTGAGTTTGGGGATCCCTGGTCTGAAGAGTCTGTCAGAGACGATGCGAGACGTTTTATCTGTTAAAAATGGAACGAACTGGAAGCAAATCAAAGTATAAGGCCAGAAACGGATCCCTGAGGGACGCCGAAGCTTGGCCTAAAAATGAAATCTCTACGGAAGCTCTGGGGAGCCAAAAATGTGCCATTACAGAAAAACTTGATTTACATTTTTGTAAATCAAACTTTTTGTGTTCCAAGCAGGAATAAACGCCTGCAAGCTACTAAATCATGTTAAAGAGAACACACTGGAGAATTACTAGAATGTCTCTTCAGATATTTACCTTCATTCAGATTCCCGATGACCGCCTGCTTCTTCAGAAAGTCGTTGCAGAGTTTTTTACTGAGACCAAACGCCAGCATGTTGTGGGTGAAGGTCCTGGAAACACAAACAGCACCAAACTGTTAAAATATTAAAATAAAATAAAACACATTCACAAACGCTGCAAAAACAACTTCAGTCAGAATCAAGAAATTTACCATATCCACTTTCCATGGCAGCTCAGAGCGGTTGTTCTGGTCTCTGTTAACAGACCTGCAGGGCTGATGTTTGCCTCATGGGACCTCCGTACATTTACAATTTATTTTTTATTTGAATTAAAATATAAAAAAATATTAAACTATTCAGGCATGTAGAACATGAGCTAAATGTAATTAATGTCAGTAATTATCTATATATGATTTTCAGAGATGATATTCTACCGTAAAATGTTTGGATGACACCATTAGTTGTTGCAAGCACTGCTAATCCCCCTCATTTTCTTTCGTCACTCCTATTTAAATTTATTTCTGCCTTTATGGTTAAAAAGCGCAGCAGAGAGATGTTGGTGTAGGGCAGAATCTGCAACCTTTACCATCCAAAGCGACGCTTTTGCACTCAATCTAGATGAATAAAACTCACTCAGAGCCGCACGTTACATGACCTTTAGAAAAACTTAACTTAATTTCTTTGATCAGGATCAACTGCATGTAAAAATGTGTTGTCCTTCATAAAGAACAATAGTTTTATTTCTGTTTTTAGCTTAACATAAAGAAAACCCCAAAAGGTTATTAAAAATAGGATGAATTCATTCTGAGTTTTAGACATTTGTGGAAAAACAATGTAAAAATGCACATAGTTTCAAACCTAATTAGCAAAAAATTTGACAAAAATTTTTCTACATTTAGTGTCATTCTATCAAGGAAATAAAAAGCAATTAATCAATGAAAGAATACAAAATACCTGTTAAAACTTGAATTTATTATTGAAAAAAACCCTAACATCATTTGGTTTGTTATTACTTATTATCATTAAATGGTGAAATACGGAATATATTTGGGGAAACGAAAACCCTTCTCCACCCTCATCTCCCCCCTTGGATTGCCGACCAGCTTCTTTTAATTGTCCATAAAGCTTGATGGAAACACTAGACAGAAAGCTATGCTTCCCGTTTTGAGATCTTTTTTTAAAAACTCCAGTAAGGTGAGCTCAGCTGACATGAGATTCTATTTTGTTACTTGGTTTTGTTTCTTTTATTCATCCTATTTTGACGCATTCCTTTGTGCAAACTTTATTCTTACATTCAGTGTAATTCTATCATGGAAATTAAAAACAAATATTCAATGAAAAAAAACACCTGTTATAACCGGGTTTTTTTTTATTGAAAACAACCCAAAACATTATTTGGTTTGTTTTTATTTATTTTTTGCCAAAGTTCCCAACAACCATTGTGGAAGATTGAAAGAGCCACTTGTGGCTCCAGAGCCACAGATTGCAGACCCCTCTAATAGGGGATATGACCCTTGCTCGCTATGATGGGTGGAAGAATTGGTTTGAACTTCCTCCTTCTCTCTCTCCTCTTTGGTCCTGCTCTGCACCTGTGAACCTTCCTTTTCAGCTCCTCCGTTGGGGTCGTATTTAAGGTATTATCTGAACCTTTGAGTTAATCGTTTGCTCCCATGGATATGCTTCATAACAACTGTTCGAGAGAAAAAATTCATAAGGGCAAAAGTCGTTCCAGCAACATTCAGAACCAAAGAGAATTATTATCCACCCAAAGCATTGATTTAACCCAAAACAAATGACGAACAAAAGCCTAGAAAAAGAGCTAATCTGCTCTAACATGCTGCCACCACGAGCAAATACATTTATTTTATCTCAGCACTTAATGATGGGATCACCCATCTTCAGCTTCAGAAAGCTGCTGCCTGTCTCTTCACTGACCCACACAGACATGAGCACAACTACCTATCCTGTCCTCCCTTCATTGCTTTCCTGTGCAATACAGAATTCATTTTAAGATTTTAATGTTGGCTGATAAAAGCCCGAAATGATCTTACTCCTTCCTACCTATATATACTCGCGCTACACTTGTTTTGTTGACTGTCCATTTTGAATGACAATGGGAAAAAACATAAAATGAAAAAAAAAATCTGATCATAATTATTTTTTTCAGGTCAATTATAATATTAACACATTTAATTGTATTTTTAAATTCATTTTCATTATTTAATCCAAAAAAGATGAACAGAGAACTACATATAAACAATGAAATTAAGCGATTGCACTTAAAATATGAATAGTTCACTTGCTGTGGCCTGAATTCACAACTTCCTCCATGTCTGGATGAAACTGAAATGATCACCAATTTGTGCGCATGTCCAAAAGTAGTAAAATTACGAGTAAAAAGACCAACATTTTCAGGTTCATTTCAGATATTTTCTAGGGAAAAATAGCGTAATTCTCTGATTTTGAAAAGTAGAAAATTTGCGAGAAAGAAAACTAAGAGATTTCTATGATTAAAGGCATGCATTTTTTTTAAACAATTTTCTGAATTTACAATGTCAGAACTATCTTAGTTTAGACCTCGAAAATGTATGCCTTTAATCATAGAAATTTCTTCATTTTTTCAAAAAAGTTATACTTTTATACAACAGAATTACGCTTTTCCCCCCCTAGAAAATATCTGAAATTAATCAAAAAAAATTCTGTCTTTTAACTCGTAATCCTAGGACTTTTTAGCCTGACGTAGCCATCCTCAATTCTAATCAGAATGTGAGTCTGATACTGCTCCACTGAGCTGTGATTATGGGCGTGTTTTAACCGAACCAGGAAAAAAATGCCTCTGCAGTCAATTGGATAGACCTATAATCAATGAGAGCAACAGAAATGTGTGACGTTGCTCTGCATAGTTATCTGTTCCCCTTTTAAAATTATTGCGCTGTCGATATCTTCTAGAACAGACTCGACAGTATCTCTACATCTCAGTTCTCCAGCGGCAGCCATCGTTGTTGTAAACAAATTCAACCCAGGCGCTCTTTGGTGACGTGGTTGATTACGTTACTGTTGTTCACCTGTCAATCATCGTAAACCTGATTTGAGTGGTCCGAACAGATCTTGCTTAGGCATAATTGCTCCACAACGGAGGAATGGCCGACCGAACTTCCAGACCATGTTGTGGTCATTTAACTTCGGCTGGCACCCAGGCTAAGGACTTCTGTGAATTTCCATGTATTCCTCTGGAAAATATGTGCAATTAATCTCTGAGTTTCTGAGTTTTTACTTGAAAATTTGCTTCTTTTGGGCGACTGTGGCTCAGTGGTAGAGTAGTTGGCTTGCAATCAGAGGGTCGTAGGTTCGACTCCAGCTTCCTCCAGTCACAAGAAAAATTCTACATCGTCCTACCGAGCTATGTTGGCTATCGGTGTATGAATGTGAGTGTGAATGGTTGAATGTGGCTTCAATGTAAAGTGCTTTGAGTGGTCAATATGACTAGAAAAGCGCTATATAAGTTCAGTCCATTTACCATATACTTTTTGACATCAAAGAATTTCTGAGTTTCTTTTCCTGAAAATATGTGACAATATTAGAATTTCTGATGTTTCTGGGCAGAAATTTACTCCAAACACTTTTCTTTTGTTTACGGTGGTCCTAATATTTGTCATACTTTTAGGGTTCAATGAAGTTTTCCTTAATTTTTGGATTAAACTAGATATACAATTTCATTTTTTTTCTCCACATCAATTGTTTAACATGTTTTAACACATTAATCTCATCAGTATTTATGAGCAGCAGCTCTGTCCCAGGTGACTTCCTTACCCCAGCTGGCCAAAAGCGATGTTCTCATCGATTTTCGAGCTGTCGTCCCTCTCCTCCTCGGTCATGTGACACCACTTCTCCCTGCAGATCACACAGAGCTGCAATCAGCTTTAAACTCTGATTGGTCTTTTCAGCTTCCCCGCGGAGACAGGTCAGGGCTGGGTGTCAAAACAGCATCAAGCGAAAAATGTTCAGAGCTGCCTTTGTGGTGTAAAAACCACAGCCTGTGGCCTGATCACAAAGCTACAGGATGTTTGACACTTTGCAAAAACAAAACAAAACAAAAACACGACAGTAATAGCGCTTCAAACATTAAGAATGACAGCCATCCCCGGAGCTGTACAACTGCTGCAGTTATTACACATGAAATGAGTCAGCCATCAGCAGCGAAACAACAAATGATTCCTTCGGTGAGAACCATCGTTGTTCATCACAAGCGGATGGGAATAGAAGATAAAAACATCAGCAGGAAGGGTTTTCATGCCTGTAATCACGAACAGCAGAGACATGAAGCGGGTCATTAAACGCCTGTTACAAAAGCAGTATAGACCAATCAAAAAAAAAAATACATCAAGCAATAATGGTGTGCAATGCATTTGGAAAGAGTTACAGGATTCAGCTTTTATGAAGTTGGCTGCGTTTTCCTCATAAACCAAATGGATTTAAGTGCAATATCTAGAAGTCTGTAGATCAGTTGGACTTTTCTTGAGAAAAGGTTTTCAAAATTTAAAAGGTTCATAGAAAGTTGAACCTTTTCTCATCCAAAATGCACTTTGATACCTTTTACGCAACCGCAGTTTAAGTTTGATTCTTTCTTTTCAGATTTTCCCATTAAATGCTCAGTTTACAGTGATGATGTCACGCTCTAGATTCTGACCCTGTGAAATATTCTGTAATGCTTTGATTTAAACCTAATTCATGCCCAAAGTTTCAGCTCCACGTGTACAGTTTATTCATACAATTTTAGATATTTTGCCTACTTTTCTCTAGTGTGTCTATAAGTGCTGTAGGGCTTACAGTTTTCTGGAAAATCAGCCCAGAGTGCAGAAGGACCACAAACAGATTCTCACTCAGCTTGGAATCGAGGGTCTCTTTAACCTCTTGTATTATTTAATATTTTTTTTATTGGGGGGGGGGGGGGTCAAGGCCATGCACCGTCCGAAGAACATTAGGTTTTGCAAAGGTTTAGCAAGTGAGTTCGACAAGGCGCGCCAACTACCCTATGGGAGTGTGTAGTGTCATGCAGGGTGAAAAAGCCTGATGACAGTCTGACGATATCGGAATAAGCTGTGCTGGTTAAACACATTTAAGCTAAGCGGTTGCTTTGGGTCCCTAAACCCATCCAGAACCCCCCATAAATGCTGAAATTGAACAAACACAAATGCTGTTATAATTTATGAAAATGTCAATATAACTCAATTTGATATAGTTTTGCCCCAGTGTAGATTGTAAAAAAAAAATCAGTTTACATTTTTTGTGTAGCAAATAAGCAAGTTTCTCTTTAAGAATTATTTTATTAATAATTTTTCAAGTTAAAATTCTCTTTGTTTAAATATTTTTAAATGTTACAAAAATATTTAGATTAAATACATTTAAAGGGAAAAAATGTAGATGCTGTACCTTTTTAATTTAGATTTTTTTCTTATTATATTCAAAAATTTGAATTAAATAAAAATCTAAAATTACTTTTTAATATTCATTGTTCTTTGCATGGCAAAGTTCTGCATAAACCTTCTAACAAGCAATAATTTTATTCTTGTGTGTTGAACCAAGGAACGAGCTAAAACATGCAGGATAGTGGCCCTTGAGGCCTGAATTTGCAGATCCCTGTTCTATATTGATGAAATTGTTGATTAATGATGAAAAATCTGTACTTAATGTTCATCTGCAGGGTTTTCTTTTCACTAAAACTCTAAAATCAAATTCCATTTTTTTTTTTTTTTCTTCATTTCAAAACATTTTTATACTGGTGTAGTCTAATGTATATTGTAAAACAATGCCAGATATTGAAAGCTCCAAGTGTTCAGGAAAAACTAACCAAAGAATTTCGTCGTGTGACAATTTCTGGCCATTTTTTTGTTAAACAAGAAAAAAATGCCAGGCAAAAATTTTGAGGCTTTTGTAAAGGTAATGAAGAAGGAAAATAAATTATTTTCTAAAATATGTTCTATACTGCTGATGTTGTTAATTCATGGTGAAATCTGTAATTCATGTTCATATGTAGTGTTTCTTTTCACTAAAACTCTAAAATCTAATCCTAATTTTGCTTTTTTATACACAGTTCAGATGCCAAGTAATCTTTTTACTGTTCCTTTGACAAAGCTGCACAAGAAAAAACTAATACTATACTGACGTTTATCACCCTTTTAATAAAGTTACAAAGTGTTCATTGATAAGTGAGAACGAATATGATGTTAACAGTCATTTGAAATAATCCAATTTTTCTAGATAAAAAAAAAAAAAAGGGCCAGTGGTTTTGAACCACAGTCGCTCTGTGCTGTGAATTAATTTGGTTAGTTAACAATGTGTCCTTTGTTGAGGAATTGACTTAAAAATCAATAGGCTACGAAAATGAAAAGATATTTGCATGTTTTAGGCCTACGATTTTACTAATTTTAATAAAATCTTGCATGTTTAGTTTATTATTGATCAGGTGAAATACACAAGTGACCTTCCCAAACGACTTCCGCTTCAAGATTTTAGCCCTTTTGGAAAACATTTTGGACACCACTGCTGTAAATTTAAAATTTGTTCCATATTTTGACCTTGAAGCAAAGAGACAGATGTGATATGACTTCCTCAAGGCAGTTATTAAATGCTGTTAACCGAACCAAGGACATATGGAGGGGGACAGAGCATGAGAACACCAAATCTCTTCAGACACTAGAGCCAAAGACATTGAAGCTAAACAATTTGCATCAAAGTTCAGATTTGATTTCGCTCATCTTTAGACAAAAAAAACAAAAACAAAACATAAAATAAATGTTAAGTTTTCCTCAGGATCTTCACAAATCGGGTATTCTGAACCTGCATTTTAGTAATCAGTTTTAATCCCAACATCATATCAGTGCATATGTCAGTGCAGTTTTGGTGGAAAAGTCACGCAGGGAACACAGGCGAGCAGAGGGAGCATGCAGATGGAGACGACGTCTCATTTGCAGGCAGATTGGTCGTATGAACATGCACTGAGCCGTGAATAAGAAGAGAGCACCTTCAAAGTCAACTGCTCTGGATAATATATATCTCTCTTTGCACATTAAGGAAAACAACTGTGGCTGTGATGTGTTTGCAGACCATGGGAGATACAAGAATCACAGAAGCAGCAGCAACAGCGAGACAACAGCGTGGCAGGAGATGAAGATCGCACAGAAATATCAAAAGCAAAACTAGAGTCTGGTAAAGAAACCTTGAATTATGAAATCTAGTTAAAATAAGTGGGAGCCACTTGTGGAGGAGAGTCCAAAGACTGATTTACAAAGCCAAAGACAAAACTTTACGAAAATCCATCCGTTTCTCATTAAATTCTCTAAACACCTAACTCTGAAGGAGCTTAACCAAATACAACCCAACCCACCATGTTCTAAAAGGTGTGGCATGTTATTTCAGGCTCCAAATACATACAGTACATTAAATAGTATAAGAACAAATGTCACTAAGCTTCTCAAGCAAATCTCCAAAAACAAAAAGACAGCAGAAAAACACAAGAAACACAAATATCTTTCAAAGAACAACGCCCAGGAAGGTGGCTGAAGAGGAAGCAAATTTTACCATGGGCTTGTCTCTAAAAATCAGCCTACAAATAATTTCAACACAAATTATATTTTAATGGAAGAACGACCAAAAAAAGAGGAGCCAGCACATATTGAACCATGATGTGGGATGTTTTCAATGAGCTGCCACACAGCGACCAACCAGAAACTAATTTCATTTACAGTCTAGTTTATAAGAAAAAAAAAGATAATGTTGAATTGTTGTTGTTATGTCTGCGTTAGAACCTAAAGGAAGGACAGACCTCTTGTCTTTCTCTGCGTCCTGCGCTCCACTGCCCGGTAGCAAAGCACAAGGAAACAAAGGGTTAAAGTCGACAAGCAGAAAGAGTGAAAAACGACGGCTTTTTCATAGAGGGAGGAGAAGGAGGGGTAGAATACAGTAGATGCATCACTCTGAATCATCTAATCATCCTCAAACAGAGTCAGGAACGTTTCTTGTGTCTCACCTTGTGGTCGGCGATCTCTTCGTCCTCTCACAGTGGACGGCATCGAAGAACGCGGCGTTCCAGAACCTCAGTGTGTGCCTGCGACGGAGGGAATGTTCACACGTTATTGTTTTTCATGGCTGATCAGCTTCCTGGAGTTGCAGGATACGCTCCTGCAAACGACAAACGGATAGAAACCCGAAGTTTCTCCAGGCACAAACATGGGATGGTCAGTATGCCTCGATACGAGTCAGACCTCAACGCTTTGAGGGACAAAGAGTTTTAACATCTGTTTTAAACCGGCTTATAAAGAAAATATATGCTGTAAGATTAAATCTAATATGAATCTCTTTTTGAATTTTGGAAATGTATTAAAAACAACATTATAATCTTAAGAAAACAGCTTTTTAAACTAGCATTAATGACTAAAGAAAGCTAAAAAAGCCTGACACTTTAGCTGCGACATCCTCCCTGTCCCCCTGCTCATGGAAAACCCAATAGCACTGGGTTATTTAGCATTTTCTGATGGTCCAACTACTCTCATCTGAATACATAATAAGTTAGGGAACAGAAAAAATGTGTCAGAAGAGTTGAAAAAACAATGCTGTAATGGCAATGCTGCACATGTAGGTGGGGATAACGCATGAATTTCAAGGGAATATTCAATTCACCAACTTTATTTATAAAGTGCTTTAAACAACTGTTTGGCAGTTCGGCATATGACGACACGTTTTGGCATATTACGTGTTGAGTTCCAGCTAATTACCCCCTTCCCTGAACTACACACTGCAAGTCCCTCCCTCCGCGGCGCGGAGAGCTACGGTAACAGGTAAACAACAAACCAACAGCATGGAGTCCAGACCACATCCAAACTGCACTGTACCTGGGTGTACAAAGGAGAACATAAGTCTTTTTGTCCTCCCAAATTCTGAGCCACTGAAAAGCTTGTGGATAGATTTTATGTATGCAAGGAATGTGCTTGACCGACTGCCGAAGCATGGCGTAGTTTGTGGCAAACATTTCTAGGACGACTGTTTTTCCAACTTGGGACAATATTCACAGATCGTCTTAAACTTCTACCAGGATTAATACAAACTCTCCGTGAACCAGCAAATATCCCTGTACAAGTAAGCATTTTTCCTCAATAATGTCCTTCAGCTATTATTAGACATTGTGGCATTGTTTGAGTTGTTCGCTTTTCAATTAGCTTCATAGATAACATTCATAATTAGCTTAACAGCTCATACCCCATTTTGTTCGTGTAGCATTGGTGCTAGTATGCTTTCATTTGTGGGAAAAAAAGATTATATATTAGAGCTGAACATTCGAAATATCGTTAGAGACTCATTGACCACAAAAGCGCATAGCCTAGGCCCCGCCCTCCAAAACCCAGCCGTTCTGTGCTAATGCTCAAAGAAGGGCTACCTCATCACACCTACAATTCTACAACAAGGCTGAATTATGGCAAGCAATCCTTTGAAATAGTATTAAGGTACTTAGAGTGTGGCTAAAAAGGGCTAAAACGTTGCTGGGAATTTCATGCCAGTTCTACTTTAAAACCAGATCAAGAAGTTTGTTCCACAATTAGAGAGATGCTCCAGCAAAAGCATGATATCTCGAAGTTTACGCTTAAGCTATGGTCACAACGGTTCTTACCAACAATGGTTTCATACGAAATCATGAGTTTGTAGACATTTGTGGAGCAGGGCACAGTTTCCAACATTGTTTTATAGAAAGTTGTTACTGCTGCCATTAGATTAACAAAAGCAACTTCAGGCATTCTTGAGAAAATTTGGAGAATTTTAGCCATATGTTGGCCGTAGAGAGGTTGTGTTCTTCGTAAAGGTGCCTTAGAACCATCCTCAGTATACTTTGTCTAAAGGTGCCGTACTGCACCCTTATTAACAACCCACGGCAATCCTAGGTTGTTGGTAGGAAGATCCTAGGCCTTTCGGAATATATTGTTGAGATATCTCCAAAGTTCTGCGTCTTGATCACCACATCTGCAAGAAACTCTGTCGAATACTTTGTAACTTTATAGATGGCAATAACACTATGAAGACTATGCATGCACCTTCTACAGATGCAGTTGCAGGACGCAGAAGATCTAGAAGTTGTAGCCGCTGCTTTCATGTGAAATTTGAAAGAGACAATGGTGGAGGGAGCAGCCATGGAAACAGAGATGGCATCTCTACAGCCTGTACCAGATTTGTTTCATGAGCTGGAGCGCAAGATGCAAGATTTTATATACCCCCAGAGAGCATACCTTCTCTTACAAATCTCTTTTCGTACAGTGTTCAGAGGAATACTTTAATGTTCCCCCAAGAACAACTAAATGAGTTCTTGCTGTATACATACGGCCACAACAGAAGTACGGGATTCTGCAATAGTCTGCTGAGCCTACCATATTTTTTAAACATCATGCGTTGGTCTTCGGTTGTTCCCAAGGCATTCCTAGGGAGGCTCTGCGAAGAGGGGATTTCGTGGTGCTATCAAGACAATCTCAGACTACACCATCGACATTGCTAGAAATGCTGGATTCTTTTAAGGCTGCCTTCAGGAAGTCATAGGAAATGGTCCCAAAACTGTTAGTAGGGTGTTTACAGCCATTAATTCAGGTCATTCTGACCTTACCTTTAGGCCATGTAGACACATGGCCAGGTTTTTAAAAACAAATATTTTCTTTTAAAAATCAAGACATAAACAAAAAAACAATCCACACTTAACTGGATAAGTGTACTTTTAAGCAAATTCATAGACAGAGTAACTTTCTACCCTCTAACTTCTACATACTGCAATGATAGAGCTGGTAAGAACAAGCGCTTTGATAATCTGTAATACCAACACAGCTCCGAAGGCGCAAATGCTGTGTCTTATTGTAAACATATGTCATACAAGCAAGTGCCGCAACGTCACTTAAATCTCTGGTTTCATCTGTCCACACGTAGACGCTGAAAACGGAGAAAACAGAGATCTTCACTTTGGCCGGAGTTTTTACAAAGAATCGTTTTGGTGCCCAAAATCTGCTTTTACATTAGAATGACAGACCAAACTGTAGAGAAATATCTACATTTTGTGAGCTACATGTGGATAGGGTCTTAGTCCTAGGTACCTTAGTACCAAAAACCATCAGTTCTGTCTATTTCTCATTGAATTTTAAAAATCTAAGACCAATCCAGGCTTTCAAGTTATCCAGACATTGAAGCAATGGCTGCACAGAGGTACGGACCTTTGGTTTTTATAGGGATATAGATATGACAGTCATCTACATAAAAGTGAAATGAGAGGCCATGTGTTCAAAGTATGAAACTGAGTGGGAGCAAATACAAGGAAGAAAAAAAAGAGGGGACCCAGAACTGAGCCCTGTGGGACACAACACAATAGAGCAATGGTTCCAAACCCTTCTTACCCTCGAGGAGATCCTTGCCTTTGTACAAAAGAACCCTGGAACCCCCAGCCCCAACTGCTACCCACATACATGCATTAAAAGTGATTAATCACTAAGTTTTATCTGCAAAAGTTGAACAGCAACTGCATGTTTCTTTCTTATTCTTCTTTCACACTGTATGTTATATAGACGGTTTTTGTAAATGTAAAATGTACAAATATAAAATTTGGTAACCTCACAACTCAGCACAGATAACGTTTTCAGGACCTCCTGCAATCTCTAGTGACCCACTTGAGTGGTCCTGGACCCTAGGTTGAAGATAACTGTAATGGAGGACCACGTTTGCCGCTACGTAGGCAAAGAGTCTGCTCTACGAAGTCGGGCCTGAATTATTTCAGTGCTACTTCCTTAATGCCCACCTAGTGCTCCAAACAAGAGAGTAAAATGGAGCATCACATCCAAAAAAACAACATGGTTGTAATAATCAGTAGCTAAAAATATGCATAAAACTTTAATTATTTAATGATTAGAAAATCTCAAAAACTGTAGCTCATGACATATTTGATAACTTTGAACCCTTTCTGAGATTTATTATATCTACAAGCATTTTCACCCACATTAAATTTCCTGAGAAACTTTCCACAGCCTCCTCTTTTTAACTTGTAAATTTTTAATAACTCTTTTTGTTTTTTCTCTATATGAAAGATTTCATGACTGTAGTCTTTCTTACCAGATAGGCTGCTGCTTCAGGTGTGTGTAGAGATAAACCTTTTCTCCTTTCTTCTCTTCTGGAGCATCTGAGCCTGGAGAAAAGAAAACATAAACATACAGGAGTTTATTTTTACATGTAATAACTAAAAAGCACCAAAACATAAGAAGGAAGGACATTCATTACTGCTGAGTTATACCTGGTGACTTGGGTTTCATCTCAACGTGGCCTTCACTGTCATCAGAAAACAGTGCTACAGTCAGGACTGGAGTGAGTTTTAATGAAACTAATTTAAAAGAAGGTGCATTGTTACTCACTCAGCCCTGGGAGCCATTGAGCTCCTCAGTTTGCTCTCCAGGCCTCCGAAGAAGCCTTTGACGTCAGTTTTTGATGTGTGTTTAAGAAGGCGTTCTGCGGCGTCTTTCTTCCCCGACAGCCAGGAGTTAGCCTTGTTCAGATACGAGTCTAGACCCGCCTGCGGGCCACCGCGATCCAGCAGGTCAGAGGGAGATGGAGGGCACTTTCCTGCACAGGAGGGTTACAGGAGATGGCTTTAGTGGTTAGAGACATTCAAGATAAATCTTCTGCCTTCGAGGATTTACAAGCAGCTCTCTGAGGCTCAGCCCCTGCAGACAGATTAATCTCACGGTGACTACAAAACAACAGCTCGGTGTGAAGTCTGTCTACAGTTTGTGGCAACACCTTAACCAGCAACAACTGTGGGCTAGAAATGGAAACAGTTTTTAAATCCATCACCTCATTAGGCCTTTAAACAAATGGCCGGTTAATCTCCTTAGGATCAAGTTTCTTTGTTTGTTTTTTTTTAAACTTTATTTGTGTTCAAAGTTTTTCTTAAACAAACAAAAATACAAACAATACAAATAAATACAAACAAGGTGGGGTAATGAAGTGTCAAGTGTACAATATATAAAAGTAAGATATAAACAAAGCCAGGCATCAAAAACATTGATTCAATTATTGCCCCTTAACATGAGGTAGGTGTTCCATTTCTCCCAGAGAGCATCACCCTTTTGTCTTTGGAGCCTCAATACAAACGTTAAGCGCTCCATGGACCGAATACCTTCCACGATGGCGAGCCACTGTGTGACCGTCGGGGGATGTCTTGTAAGCCAGCGTTTAGTGATTGCTTTTTTGCTCGCAACCATAAATACCTTCAGGAGGTACTTGTCTGCCTCAGACAAATTCGAATCAAGATTTCCTAAGTAAAATGAAACACATGTAAAGTCAAAATCAAAGCCCAGAATCTCCCTTGCTGTGTGATGTATGTCTTCCCAGTAAGAGTCCAACGCAGTGCAGGCCCAGAAGATGTGTGTGTGGTCTGCAGAGGTATAGGATCAAGTTTCTTTGTTGCCGTCAAATATCTGCGCAAAGCGTCCTGCCACAGTTTACTTCAGGATGAAGCGAAAAAACCTAGATGGAGCAACATGGAGAGCCGGCTGCATGTTGATGCAATGCAATGTGACACATGTGCAAAGAGCAGTAATCACACAAGGCTTTCTGCTTGCATAAGCATAAGTGGCCTTCATTTGTGGTGTTGCTGCAAGAGAACAACCACAGGCCAAACCAGAGGTGGTAACCATCTGAATCATTACAGATGATGTTCACAGATGCAAACACTGCTGTTCCTGTTGCAATGCAGAGCTGGTTATTCCTTTTGTTTGAGACTCAGAGGTTTGCCATCTCTGAATCAGTATGTACAAATCATTTCAATATTATATCAAAAAACCTGGAATTATAAAGAAGTAATCAAATTGTACAGGGTTGATACATGTAAGATGACACAATGATGAATGGATTGAACAGATGAGCGTAAGCACGCTCCATTCAAAGGGAACAACATCAATTTCCTCATGCTTAACAAAAATGTAAGCCTGACACTGACATTAGGGTGTAACAGGACACAAAAAAATCGATAAATAAAAATGGAAATCATGGTTTGGTACAGATTTGGAGTTCAGTACATTGGTGATACACTATAATAGAAAAAAAAAACTAAAAAACAAATAAGTGTATGATATTTTTCCATATTTTTTCTAAACAGCATTAAACGAATATTCTTTCTTCCTGAATTTCTACCTTCTAATTCACAAAATTAATTAGATTTTATCATGTTCTGTCATTTAAAACGGTTGAAAGTAGGTATGCACCGATACCGGTATTATAGCCAATACCTTTCTAATGTAGCATGAACACATACTTAAAATGTGGAAACTGCAATAATTTCACAGAAAATGTTTACTTTTCATTTTTCATAATATTTTAGTTTCAGTTCAACATCATTTGTTGTAACAAGAAGAGAAGAAAATAAATCACATATTTAAATACATAGAATTTTTTGTGTGTGGCTAGAAATGACTGGAGATTTAATCAGATTTAAAATAAATAAACTAGTACAGGCAGAAATATCCAGATAAGAGAAAAATTAAACCACTTGACAACAGTAAGTATTAACGTTAAGGAAACCGTGTTTCCCATATGTACCTGAATGCAACAGCAAACGACAAAATCTCTGATCAACGGAGATTCCGCCAACCTCTTTAATCCAAAATCAGGAGTTTGATCTGCCTGTATGCTACTGGTAACCATGTTGATGTCAGCTGTTTTTTTTCCATTCAGCTTGACATCGTTTCATTCAGTCATTCAGTTCAAAGCAGAGCGTGTTATGGATTGTATTGCTGTTGCATTCGCTGACGAACAAAAAAAACGATCCCAATTTGCAAAGTTTAGCGATAGCTTGGAGTCCTTTCAGTTTTGTTTTAGTGTCAGTTTTTAAGGATACACTGCAGAATGTTGCACTATACTCCCAAGTTTTGCACATAAACATTCTGAATGTGTCCAGGTAGATAACCGTTGTATTTGTTCGTTTTGCGTACGTACCGAAACGCAAAAGCCGAATATGAACACATGTCCCGTTAACCTAGTTGTTGGAAGGTTTATGATCACCACACCAGCTGTATAAACCATTCATATTTTATGATCGGATTAAAGTAGTAAAAATACAGATCTAATATGCTCTGGAATAAAATAAAATGTTTTGTCAGAAGACAATAAAACAATTTTATTCAATAAAGGCCTTTTTTACATTAATATTTAAAAAAGCATTTCTAGGATACACAGGCTGCAGTCCCCTGCTCTATGGGCATAGTCTCTTCTGAAACTGAAGAACAATAAAAAAAGTGATAAATACTGTATTAGTACATGTGGCTAAGTACTTTGTAACTGAACCAGGTGCAGGAAAAATTAGAAGTATTTCCAAATGGTCTTACCGATGTAGTAATACGTGAAGCACATGGTCATAAGGTTTTTAGCCGGGCTGTAGTCGTCCATCTGGTAACATCTGTAAAAAACAGAACTGGATTGTAAATGTTTACGTGTGGATGACAGCTCTGGAACTGCACTATTTAACCTCATATAAACCAAACAGGGCAGTAACTTGTTCTAGCAGCTGAATAATCCTGGGAAAAGACTAAAGTCAAAACTTGTGTCCTTAAACAGTGAGGACATTTAAAATCATGTCCAGTTCTACCCCATTATTTGGATGAAACTACTTTTTTCCAATCAGGACCTCGAGGATGTGATTCATTGGTAATTCGGAGCGCTCTCTGGAAAGTTTTCTTGATGTTCTTCAGGATCTTATTCTTCCTGAAGGCAAAAATCTTTCCTGTGTTTATATATTATTTTTCCTAGAAACCTGGAGAAATTGGATATTTATTATAGTTGGTTAAGGAGATGGACTGATTGACTGACAGATCATTCATCGGTGCATTGATGGACGAATATGCCTTCTGGTGGATTCACTGCGGGGATGAATGCTTAATTCTATCTCTTGTCCAGTTCTTGTACAACAAGATGATTAAGCTTTTCCACTTGTTGTCCCCTTATTGTGGCACAATCTGCCTCTCTGTTTCAATCGCCTAAAAACCCATTTGTGTTCACTGTATTTTCAATTATTTTGAAAATAGATCACAAGTCCTACTTTTGTTGCCATTTTTGATTTTCCTTAAAGGAAAAGTTTTTTTTCCTTCAACCTGGACCTTATTTTCAGCATTGATTACGTTAATTTACTCACCCAGACAAGTTTGGAGCCACTTTGAGTCCTTTGGGAGATGTTTATATCCATTTTTATTCCTTGGCTTTCAACACAGCATGAGACTCTGCCTCTGTTTGGGTGTTTTACAGTTAGTTTTTATTTGTTTTGTTTTATTTGTTTTTATTTATGTTTTTTTTAAATTATCTCACTTCTTTTTTAACTGTTTTATTGTTTTTTGTTGTCTTGTGTGTACAGCACTTTGTTTCAGCTGTCGTTGATTCAAAATGCTTTATAAATAAAGCTGAGTTGAGTTGAGTTGCGATCAGCGTTTTCCCATATAATGGGAGTCAATGAGGGCTGGAGATTTGCCACCTGTGATAAGACATTATCTGCCCCAAAACTCTTTAATTTAGTCATGTTTTGTGAATATTTAGCGATATTTCCCTGTGAGTTCAGAACGTCTCGGAAGTGCTAAGGTTCCAGGCTTTTAATGTAACCGATTCCAATTTACAGAAACCTGGGATTTCACAGCCGTCCACAATTGCAGCTGTAGTCTGCATAGGTTGCAGAAAGGGAGCCTGTGGAAGCTGAACTTAGTCCAACTGGTCTTTCGGTTAGAGCAATTTGGAAACACGTGACCCATGTTGATGTCTGCAGTACCAAGTTCTGTCTTGCTGACCGCCATAGAGCACAGGGTGAAAGTCCTGCTCAGATTACTACTGGGGTGGAGCACGGCAGTGACGTAACTGAAATTGCATGATAGTGTAGTTCTATTAAATGCCTCTAAATGACCCGGAACAGAACGAAGAAGCAATTCCAAGACATTCTGAACTCCAACGGGAGTAGTGCTAACGATTAATAACAAAACATGGTTCAATGAAGGAGTCCTGGGGCAGAAAATGCCTTATTACAGATGGCAAATCTCCTGCCCCCACCAACTCCCATTATATGGATATATGCTTAACACGACTGGATATAAACTACTACTGAAGGACTCCAAGTAGTTCAACCTTGTCTGCATAAGTGAACAAATGTAATATTTGCTAAAAATAAGGTCCAGAACTTTTTTTAAAGGTTTGTTTTGGCACCAGTGACCTTTAGTCATTAGTAGCTAGACAGGAAGTAGAGTAGAGAAAGGAGGGGAAGACATGCAATAATGGCCCAGGGCCGGGTATCAAACCCAGGAAAGCTGCTGCTCTGCCACAGAAGCACGAGACACGTACTGTTTATTTTTTTTTATCTGGTTTATACAGACATTTAATTATATATTTCAGATCATTGCTGACGTCTTTTTTCCATGAAACTAGGCTAAAACACACCTGCATGCTCCCGAGCAGCAAACTGTTGATGTTAATGATAATCACTCAATCTAGTTCCTTGAATTATAATATGTGCTTTCAAACATGACAGATGCAGGTTTGAGCATCACAGAACGTTGTAAAACAGACTCAAGTGGTAGAGATTAACTTGTTTAGCAGAAAATGTAGATTAGAACAGACACCAACTTCCTTATTTCCAGTCAAACTCAGTGATAATAATTTAAACCAAACATACTCACTCAAAAAGAACAACAGCAAATGATTGGACCAGCCTGTAGAACGTGGCTTCGCTTACACATTTGGAGTGACAGCGCTGTGAAGACAGAACAACACACCTTTCTGCTTAAAATCCATGTTTAAAGGTTTTTTTTCCAGTTATTTAATAACAGTGACACTGTTTATAACAAAATAAATGTTTTGTTCTATTTATTTAGCAGCTTCTTCTACATTCTGCATGCATTTGGAGCCATAAAATTAATGAAGTAAAAACATTTTAATAGGGATGTGAATTTTACAACAACTCACAATTCAATTCGATTCAGATTCTTGGGGTGACACTTCGATTCAGAAGCGATTCTCATCTATTTTGTTTCTTAATTAATGTAGGGGTCAGGGAATTTGCAAATTTCAGGATAAACTATTATCCTCTTTACGCTGGAATATGTTAAGTTATCAAGCTGCACAACAGCCAGGAAATTTGCAGCATTATCTGTAACTATAACCATTTCTGTGATTGGTAGATTCCATTTACTTGTTCCGAATGGAACATCACATTCACATTAGTGGTTGTATGGCTTTCATGCATCACTCGTGTTGCTAATACACACAACTCAATCTGCCAAGTGTCTGTGATATAGTAAGCCGTGAATGGAACAAGGCTGTAAGTTAAGTTTTTCACGTTATAGCACTGGTGCTACAGAGTTTAATGGTTTTGTAGCACAGACAAAAAAGTTGTAGCATCAACACAAAATGTCTTTTACAATCTCTAAAAACCTTGTCTCTCATCTTCAAGAAGAGACTGTGGAACATGTCTTATTATTTTTTGCCTGAAGTATACAGTTGATAGAAGGGAACTGGTACAAAATGTACAAGATATCCAATTTGCAACTGGACATCCAAGACCTTTTAAACAACATTTCTAGTTGTGAAAAAAACAGCATTTTCTTCGGATGTGATATTTCAAAGACACCCAGTTTAGAAAGAAAAACTCAGAGCTGGGACATAATGGAGTGAATGAGAGGTTGGGTGTTAGCTCTCTGCTCTTCAGGCTGATTTAAACAGAAATCTATAAATTCTAAAGCAGTGAGAGACACACTGGGTAAAAGTGAAGAAAAATACCTACATTTTCATGTATAAACTGTATATGTGGAGATAAAAATGTGGACACGACAATAGTTTGAATTAAAAATAAATTCTGAATATTAGGCAGGCTCATTCTATGTTAAACATTTGGTGAGAAAATCTAAAGAAACGGTAAACTATAAGAAGAAGAGGCAAGGCGCAAGCTCCACCGGCCATATGAGGAGCCAACCTGAAAGTAGCAAAAATTGCAGTTCTCCCGTCATCCACTAGGGGCTGGCTCCAGAAAAGACCAAGTTCCCATTGACTCCCATGTTAAAAATGCCAAATTCGCAGAAGTAAACATGACTATAGCCTGTTAATTAAAAAAAAAAAAGTTTGATAGGTTTCCAAGTTTACCGTCATGACAACTCTAAAGGGGGTGCTTTTTTTCTATAACTCATCCATTTAGATATAATTTCATCTTGATATTCTGAATAATTAGGAGTCTGTTCTTTTGACTGACAGGTAGCCGTCACGCTAGCGCTGGTGGCTAATGGCTTTTTAGCTCCTTCTTACTCCAAGGAATGCTTGAAGCCTTGGAGTCTGAAGGTATCTTGCTTTTCTGAACTTAACCATCATTTGTATCCACAATGTTTGTTTGGGTTTGAATCTTAATCATGCACTTACTGGACAAAATTCACCTGCTGTGGTATTGATTGGACCAACAGACCATCCAAGAAGCGTCTGCAACATTTTTCGTTGTTGTTTTTTTAGGTAAGTAAGATTATATTTCTGCTGTGCATTGAAGATAATGCTGCTTGGTCAAAAATTGGTTAAAATGATCACATTCCTACTTTACATTTTTATTATTAAAACTTGTTTGAATTAAAATTCCCATATTTTTAGTGAAAGTTACGGACCAAAAAGGCTTCATGATTTTATTTGACAAAATTATCAAGCAGCATAGCACAGTTGCTCAACCTCTGTTTTCTGGCTAAAAGTGTCCGCTAACCTTTATTAGCTTCAGTTAGCTAGGGTTAGCTCTGTTAGCTTGTCGCTATATCAACTCAGAGTGTCAATTATCTGCCCTACTCTTACATCCCCACTCTTAGCTCCACCTGCTTGCCCATTTTTTGTATTTTCCAGGCGTGATGAGGTCAGTGACACAGCCAAGATGGCAGTGATGGGAGCTGCCCAGTTGTCTCTACAGAAACCTCCGGATGATGTCACGAGGCTCTGTCCATTAAATATACAGTCTATGTACTAAAGTATGAAATTTCACAATTTACCACTTTTAAAAAAAATCACCACAGATTATTTCCACAAACCTTTGATGTATTTTTTGTATGTGTTTTCCCAACGATGTTAATAGATTTCACACATAGAGGTGAGGAAGAAATAAATAGGAAATAAATAAATACTTATTTTAAGCCTATTGCTTTAGCTTTCTAGCTTTTTCTATAATAATGTTAGAAATAATTTACTTCCTTAAAACCAATCTGTGAATTAAAAAAAGTATAATTAAATACATTTTGAGGTAACTGAGAAGAAAACGTGAAAGTTATAAAGTTAGAGGTCTAGATGCACTCACCTGTGCGCTGACATACTTGGCGAACCATTCCCTGCCTTTTCCATTCTCTCCGCTGCATAGTTCTCCAAACCTTGCCTTCTCCTCCTGGTCAAAGTCCTCCCTGCAAAACCAGTATCCAAACAAACTCAGCTGCTGTTTGTAAAATCTGTGAAACATTTGGTGCGGCAGCTTTTCCACATCCTACCCGGAGTGTGTTGATTATCTCCAAAATGTTCCTCAGTGTCTCTGACTCATAAGTGAAAAATTGTTCAGGGTAGTCCTGAAGATTTAAGGCATTTTCTAGTAGATTCTGAACAAATCTGCAGGGAATTTAAACCTCTTTTACTTTTTTTATCATTTATGAAAGATGACGTCCCCATCCTGAAGGAGGTGAGGAGGGTTAATTTGATGATGATTTTGATATAGCGGATCCTTCAGACAGGCTGGATACAAGCACAGCAGAGCAGCAGGTCAGTAAGTTTGGCTTGGCTGTCCATAGACAATTATTAATATGATCATGACTGAAAGGACGAACAGCAGAAAATAAAGAAAAGAAATCCGAAATACGAGACAAAATGTGACGTGGTATTTGGAGAAGCTCAACTTTTCACCCCGACAGTCGTCCCCCGGGGGGATCAGATGGTGAGTCATGAGTTTTTAAAGAGAGTGTTTCTAGTTATTCTGGGAGATAAAACCAGGGCAATGACTCAGCCTGAAGCAGAGTACTCCTCCCTTACAACACAGTGTTTGAGAAGAAGGAAGACATTCCTAGAAATCCTGCTGAGGAGGAAAGTTAAAAGGGAAATGTTGACAGATGGTGTAGGGCCATCATGCTGCACAGTGTTACTTACATAAATCCATAGGGTCACTGGTGCCCATTTCCAGGGGTCATTAAAATAATTTTTCACAATAAATGTTTTTTAAATGGCATTCTGTACTTCTTTATGTTGTAGTTCTGCAATTTATCTGCATAGTTCATAAACAGTAATTTCGACATGTATAAAGAAAATAATATATTGCAATAGTTATAGTTACTGCACATTCTTTAGATTATATCACAATTCAATTTAAGGCCATATATATATATATATATATATATAATGGTTAATAATATTACTTTTCTATGTATTTACTGATGTTACTCAGGTCTCTTGGTTTGTTTCTGTCTTACAAACTTACTTATGATAAAATGAAGTGTTTGAAAATTTTATGAATTTAATTCTTAGTTAAAATTAGTTCAATGAAGAACAACAAAATGACTGGGCACTTAAAATATAGTTTTTACATTATGTGATTTTTTTAAATCGATAATTATCGATATCGATCAATATGACTGTTTTTCTTATCGATAACCTTTTTTTCTATATCGCCCAGCCCTACTTAAAACCTTCCTTTTTGATAAAGCATTGGTTAGAGTGGCTTAGATTATCCTGAGCTATTTTTTTAGTTATGCTGCTATAGGCTTAGACTGTTGGAAGACAGACTGACCACTTTTTTTCTCTCTTCTACTTTTTTCTCCTACCACTCTCCAGATGTATATTTTTCTGCTGTTATTGTGATTGTTAACCCAGTTTTCTCTCAGTATTTTTCTCTCCATAGAAGTTCCACACGTTCTGCTACCCTGCTCAACTATAATGCCCCCTGCTGGATGGGGAACATCGGTCTACATGATGCTCAAAGTCACCAAGCATCCTCCATGCTGTCTCTTCTCTGTCTTCTCAGACCCCCAGACGGTTGTGGCAGATGACCACTTGTACCGAGTCAGGTTCTGCCGGAGGTTTCTTCCTGTTAAAGGGGAGTTTTTCCTCTCCACTGTCGCTACATGATAGCTCAGTATGAGAGATTGCCGAGGAATTGCTGTGGTTGGAGTCTGCATGATCCGGGCACAACCTCACGTTGATGACTCATCTCAATCTACTGGGATTCCTTACATAGAAAACTTTTAACTGATTGGAAAGTTAGTGTAATTATATTGAAACAACCTGTGTTGTAAAGTGCCTTGAGATGACATTTGTTGTGAATTACCGCTATATAAATAAAAGTTAATTGAATTGAAAAGTTGATGGAGCCAAGGCACACAACGCACCGCAGAGACTCTGACGTACCTCTGACGTACTCGACCATAGACTTTGCCATAATCTTGCCGCAACTTACACTGGCATTTGGGGCGGTGTGAACTTACCATTACACCTATTGTTTCAGGAGAAATGGGCAAAAATTATAATAAACTATTGTTAGAAGCTTGTGGACGCATGCTGAAATTGATATTAAAATGTATCAAAATGTGAATATTACTCCATTTGATTTTATTTTCTTTCAGTATAGATTATTTAAACATTTTAGATTAATTTTTTTAGTTACATTTTTTGTGTAGTAACTAGCCAAGTTTGTTTGTAACTAATTATTTCATTAAATATTTTTTTAATTAAAATTCTATTTTTATTGTAAAAATAAAAAAAAGGTTGCAAAAACATTTAAATCAAATATATTTAAAGGAATAAAAATGTATATACTGTACCTTTTAATTTAGAAAACAATTTAATTATATTTAAAAATTTGAATTAAAATAAAATTTGAAATTGCTTTTTAATATTCATTGTTTGGTTGCTGTGTTATCATTTTTTCAATCTGATGCTGTATTTATCCCTTCTATTTTGTTTGAGCTTTTGATTGTCTGAGCTAATATTAAAAATGACCTCTGATTGGTTTTTAGGATCATCTACAAAAAAATCTGTCTACTTTACCAGATTACACCAAATCTTGATTGAAAGGCAGATATTGTGTGTAGTAGTTTTAACAGAAAGGGGGGACAGGGCTTGCCTGTTAGTTATAAATTATTTCAAAAGGTGAAATATAGAACAAAAATTGTTGTTTGTTACCTCCCATGAAACACCTTCTCCACGTAGGCCTTCATGAACTGCCTCCTCTCTATCGTCTCGGCATCAGCGTCCTCACCGCTGTGGGCAGACGAGGACGACGACCTCCTCAGCTCCCACTCAAGAGACGTCGTATCCATGTCGTTCTCACTTTCTGCAGACTCCGTCGCGTCACTGTCCTCGTTGTGTCCGCCCTCTGGACGCTGGCAGCTGGCTGTGGTCGGTTCCAAAGGTTCCGGTAGGAACGGGGCCTGTTGGACGGACAACCGCGGCTCAGGGGAGAAAACGTCCGTGTGGCCCCGGTGCTGAGGCTCTACGCAGAGAGACGAGGCCTCTGATGGCTGATCAAAGTCTATCAGGTTCTCCATGCTGGAGGTTTGACTTGTGTATTGAACTCAGAGGTTTTTGTGGAGCGAGCTATCTCTGTGCAGGAACATGGGGATGGAGAAGACCAGCAGGAGGGTTCAGTTGAGGGGAAGTACCAAGCTAGGTCTGGATGTAGATGATCATCTCGTGGCCTGAGGAATCCAACCTCAAGTAAAGTCATGAAACAGACATCTATGGACAAAACAAACACATTTAACACAAGTGTTTAATGAAGCTCAGCAAGAGGAATCTTACATTTCTGCTAATAAAGACAAGAGATCCAAACAACTCCAACTGTTTTATCTACAGATGGCAGCCAAGAGGCCAAAGGGTCATCTGAATGACCTGAGGTTAATAAAACATTTCTCTGTGGTTTCTTTGGAAATGCTGATTACAAATGATGTTTTTTTTCAGGACAGTTTGATTAATTCTGCATCTTTGGTTGATGTGAACAGAAAATTGAAGAACGTAACTTAAAGAGAAAAAACAATGCAAGGCAGAAATTAAATGTGTTCACGTTTCACAAATGTATCTTATTTTTTCTTCAATTATTTTATCATTTTGTCCTTTCTTTCCGTTGTCAACCTCATTTCTTAACGGTGCGCATCATCAGAAATGGTTGACGAAATGAAGGTGCTAAAACAGAAAAGAATGATATTTAGCCTCAGCTGTGATTCCGTTTTAAATCTGAATGTCGTAATAATCAAACTTTTGTGGTTTTGTTTCTCAAAAGAGATTAAAACAACAGGAAATCATTGACTGAGAAACCAAAGTCAGACATCTGAACTTCTGCTTTGCTCAGCAGTTTTCTGTAGAGTTCTGGTGGAAACAAAAGAGCATCTTCATCTGTGTGGTTCCCTTTGTAGCTCAGTGAAAGCAGACCAAACTGAACCTTCAGAAGACGCTTTACCGGCCCAAAATTCGCCCTTTTTTAGCATCTAAACTATTCTACTTAAGCTGTTCTTTTGTCCTGAGATGTAATGCTGTTACTCTGTTCGTTTGTAGATCTCAGAATGATGTGGTTACACAATTCACTGTAACACTCGGGGAAAACACGCAGACAGAAATACAATAAATCAGCTAAAAAGCCAAGACAGCACAAACACTTAGCTAAGCATTTTGGTGTGCAGAGATAAACTGCAACCAACTCATGGGAACGATATTGACAGCATGCCAGCTTGCATAAGGGACTACATCAACTTCTGCGAGGACAACGCTGGGCCCATCATAAAGATAAGCCACTGGATCAACCCGGAAACAAAAGCTCTCCTCAACTAGAAGGAGAGCACGTTAGGTCTGGAAACAACGAGGAGCTGGGAGCTTACAGAAGGAACTGAGATGGAAAATAAAACATATACATGTAGAAGATGAAGGACCAGCTGCAGCAGGACAACATAAGTGGGATTTGAAAGAACCTGATGACAATTTCAGGGCACAAGCCAACCCCCCCAAATTGTAGGAGACTAGTGGTGCGTTCCGTTAACCTTGGAAGTCGGATTAGTCGATTCCAAACATTGTTTTAAGCACGATTGATATGCAAACTGCACTTTTATTTAGTCATGTTTAGAGTTTCAGGTTCTATATGTAAGTGTGTCTTGTAAAATACACGTTTCCAACACATTGAAAGTCTAAGTCAGAGCAAGAAAAAAAAAAATCTCAAACTTTCCTTGTGGGAAGTCTATAGGGGCCGTTCCAGTTGATTTTTCCCACTCACAATTGGAACGCACCATTACGGGTGGGTGAATGACTGAAACCAGTTCTTTAAATTTGACCAGTCACCCAAGTTGTTCAGTTGAAGAATAAGCTGTATTAATAAACTAAGCATCCACTATCTTAATAAAACAGATCAAGAATTCTGATTATTTTCCAGGAAATGGATGAGTAAATCATTGTAGATACAAAACTTAATAACGGTTTGGGACATCTAATTTATGAATGATTTTGGGCTTAATTCTCAGCAGCACGAACAGGATTTTGGTACCTTTTTCTTCGAAAACACTACCTTTGTTTAGCAAAGTCAAATAGTTAATTCAAAGCATTTTTTAATGCTGCAAAACTTTGCCAGCTCTCCCCGTGCATGTGTGGTACTCCGACTTCCTCCCACCCTCCATAAACTTGATTGTTAGAGGAGAGTATACACAGCATAAAATAATAATAATTTCTGTAACAAAACACAAAACTTTTGTGGACGAAAGTTCATTTCGTCTTCGACAGTGAATAGTGCATTCAGCCTTATGTCCACGAAAGGAAAAGGCCACCAGTCAATTTGGTCCACGAAACGATGTGCTCTCTTCAGTGTTTCGTGGACACAATGCAAACCAATTTGTGTATTTCGTGGACAAACGGCATTACGATGTAACATGGTTTCGTATTGAATATATGTATTTCGTGACACAAAAGTCGTTCTGTCCACGAAATATTGCATGTTACATTCGGCGTTCCATAGATTCCAAATAATGTTAGTGTCCCACTGCAGCGCTTTATTCTGAATTATCGCACTAAAGAGATGGACGGGTTCAGTCTTTGCCGTTCTGCCTCGGCTCTTTTTATTTGCAGTTTAACAAGTTTTGCACAGCTGTAACAAAGCAACTGATTGCTGCGCTCATCCTGAATCATCCAAATCAAATCTTTTTTCTTTTTTTTTTTGGAGCTTCACAGAAGGAAACGAATGCAAACAAAACACACCAATTCCACACACACAAATCAAGAAAAAAATATATATATAAATATATATATATACATATACACACACAGATATTTTCCACTGTGCTACACTCATTAGTTAGTTATGTTCTCAATGTTTACGGAGCAGTCCCTGCAAAGGTTTTAGTTAGTCTAGGTCTTAGTTTAGTTTGGCTTAGTCTCTTCTTAAAGGATTAGTGCGTGTCTGACAGAGTGGTGGGCGTGGCATCACGATGGTGGCTTTCCATCGTGATGTTGGTCAGCCATAACGATGGACGATGACATCATTCATCGGCACAACCCTAGTTTGTCAAGGGTGAACCCAATGACCGCTGGCAGTGACCAGCTGAATCCATTCCTCTTGTTTCTCTTACTATCCACTCTAGATTAAAAACAGGGCTCTTGATGATGCGGAGCTTGAGTGAGAGCTTTATCGATGACAGTGAAGGTGTGAGACGCGGCATGACACTATTCCCCCTCCCTTGATGCTCCAATGTGACAGCTGCAGAGCTCCTCAGTCGGCAGTCAGTCGTGATTTCCTGCTGAGGAAGGACAGCGGCGTCACAATAAAACCTTCAGCCACGCTCAGCCTACAAACTTCCCTCCCTGTCCTACTGAACGGTAACAAACACTCTTTAATCCATTAACACTGACTGCAGCATTTGTGCTACCATAAGGAGAAAAAGGAGCTCCCCATCCCCCCTCCACATGATCAAACCCACGGTGACATCTTAGTGGACCGCTGCAGATCACATAATTCTCCATGATGGGAAATACTGACAAGCTTGAGTGACGCTTTAATAGAACCGCACTTCTTCTCCATCATCACTGTGCGCTTCACAGAGCATCCTGCACACATAGAGGTCAAAGCTGTTAAACAATACCACCACAAGTCTAAAACCCTGCAGGAAGCATTCAAAGAAAGGGGCACTGTTCATTTATCTCTGCCACCTCAGCTTTATTAGCCACATGCAGCAAATCCATCCCTGTCACTGCTGCATGAGTGTCGCTTCACCATGGAGGGATTGTCCCCTTCCCAGGCCTCCGATTCAAACCGAGGCATCGAGGAACAAAGCTCATCCTCATGAGAACTGGAACTGATCCCCAACTTGGGACTTCCTGACACACAATCCTTTAGTGTACTTGTGCAATTTGAGAGTTGTTCGATAGCTCCCATTATAGTGTCTGAAAAGATCTCCCAGCCTAAAAAGCAGCACCAGTAAAAGCCTTCTTTGTGTTTAAATTATCTGAGAAACAGCATCAGACCAATGAGCTCCACCTCTGATACTACGGACCTCAGTAAGCAGAAAAGATATTTAGGTTTATGACTGGATAATTAGAAAAAGATAGAACAAAGAAAGACTCTTCTCTTTAACAACAATGTGGCAGCCTGCAGGCTTGCAAAGCTGCAACTGATTGAAGTCAAGTTTATTCTTATAGCACATTTCAGCAACAAAGCAGCTCAAAGTGCTTTATGGTGCATTCAGACCGCAAACTTTGCATCAACCAACGCACCCAACGCATGTAGTTTGACGCATGTACTTGTGGCTTCTAACATTTGCTTCTGAGCAAAAAGGAGTGCGTGGGCGGAGCTTGCTGTGTTGCCGGCCGAACGTTCCTAACTATGGCGGACCGTATCGAGAGAGTGGCTTGGCTTTATTTGCTGGATAAAGCTAGACAACATCGGGTGCTTCAGCGCCCATTCATTAGATGCGTTCTGAGTTTGGGGAGTTTAACCATTTGCTCCAGGAGCTGTTTATGAATGAGGCTCGCTTTCAGCGCTACTTCCGTCTGTCCCACAGCCAGTTGTATGACCTCCCGGTCCACATCGGAGCTCAAATCTCATACCAGGACACCAACTACGGGTGCTCTGTTCCTCCTTAGGAGCGCCTATCCATCTGTCTTCGGTACGTGTTATTTCAGATTTTTGAAATCTGCGTTTGTTGATAATGTTTTCACTGGACCCGCGCTTCATTCAAGATACGTGTATAGTGACATCACTACAGTGAGACCCTCTGATTGGTTGACACACTGCGTCAACTCCGTCAAGTGCGTTAAAAGTACTGCTAGCTGAACTTCTGTGTTGCTTGCGTTTGCTACGTTGCCGCTTGCAACGCAAGTAACGCTTGAAAAGTGGACGAAGCAAACGCACCGCAGAGACTCCGAAGGACCTCTGATGTACTCGACCATAGACTTTTTAAATCTTGCCACAACTGACGTTGGCATTTGGGGCGGTGTGGATGCACCATTACATGATAAAAACCCAACATAACAGGAAAACAAAAATAAAGTGGCGAAAAACTGCAATCCAAGTTCCAGTGATTATTTATCAAAGGCAGCTATAAAAAGATGAGTTTTTAGATTTGATTTAAAGTAACTCAGTGTTTCAGCAGCTTTGCAGTCCTCTGGAAATTTTTTTCCAGATTAGACGAACATGAAAATTGAAAGCTGTTTCTTCATATTTGATTCTAACTCTAGGGATTATGAATAGACAAGGGTTGGAGGACCTGAGTGGTCTGGGGTTGGTACAGTGACAACAGGTCTTCATACGTTGGTGCTAAACCATTTAGTGATTTATAAACTAGTACCAGTATTTTAAAGTCTATTACCTGAGCTACAGGGAGCCAGCGTAAGGACTTTAGAACTGGGGTGATGTGCTCTACTTTCCTTGTTCTAGTGAGGACGTGAACATCAGTTTTCAGCTCTCTGATTGAGTTTTTAGAAAGACCTGCGAGGACGCTGTTGCAGTTATCAAATATAAAGATAAACGCATTGATAAGTTTATCTAGATCTTGTGGTGAAATTAGTCCTTAAATCCTAGAAATGTTCTTTAGGTGATAGAAAGCGGACTTTGTCTTTATGTGACCCTGAGGTTCACGTCTGAGTCCATTATTACACCCACATTTCGGGCTTCATCAGTAGTTTCTAGTTGTAATAACTGCAGCTGCGTGCTGACTCTTGATCATTCCTCTTTAGTCCAAAAATAATTTCTTCAGTTCTGTTTCTATTCAGTTGGAAAAAATTATGGCACTTCCTTTAAACTGATCTATACATCTACTCGAAGTTAAGAAAGGTTCAAAGCTGAGTACCATCTACATAGTTATGGTTAGTAATTTTGTTGCTTGTTAAAACCGAAACAAGCAACACCAGCTGTGGCCCCATAAATAGCTGGTATAATGCTAGATCCACCATCATCCTCTCTACTCCTCAGAGCCTGAGGAGGCAGAGTTGCTACGTCACATATCGAGTCTGTTTTAGGTGCCATTTTAGCATCTGTTACTGATTCACAGCGATTTGAATGCAGAAATACTCAGAAATGCACTTTATCTATTTTTTTAATGTGTCCTCTAGCATCCGAAAAATGCCACAAGAACATCTTAACAACATGAAAAACACGATTTCCAATGGAATATGTCTTTGACTGTTTACCTTTGTTGAGAACAAAATTCTTGGAAGTAAAGGTTGTTTATTTTTACGAGTTGTAATCGGATGTGAGAATTTTTTTCTCAAAATGATACGATACAATATCTGGATCTGAGGACTTGCTAACACTAAGTACCAATGCCGATATTATGAGTAAAAAAAAAATGCATTGAACTGAAAGACAGTTTTTATTTTTTCCTTTGCTTGTTACAACAAATGATGGTGAAATCTATAAAAACTAAAATATTGATAAAAATGACTTTCGAACTAAAATTTCAAGTATAAAATAAACATTTTCCGTCAAATTATTGCACAGTTTCTACATTTTAAGTATCAGTTCATGATACTGATATAGATATAGATACTGAGTATAGTGCATAAAAACCGTATCGGTCCCCAATACCTGATATAAGTATCGGGGCATCTCTAGTTGTCGGAGTTTCGGCCTGTGTTGCAACAAAACTGAAGAAGCCTCTGAAGATACTCTGTTGCTTTAGAATAGTCTCATTTAGAGGATTCCTATGGTGGTCCATATTTTTTGTAATTTTATGAAGAATCCTTCTGTGCATCATTATCTTCATCTTATATTATACATATTTATAGATTTTTTATTTCTTTTTTTTAAACGCACTATCATTTTTAGCAGTTTACTTTTGTTACAAATATAATCATTGAAGTACAGGATAAAACTCTTTCTTTCTGTTGATAAGCAATATGGTAAGTCATGTACAAGTAGGCTACCTGTCTGTTCTACTTGTTTCAATTGACTTCTGAAAACTGGTCAGAAAAATAAATTTGTATGATATATAGAAACAGTTATTTTTTACAGTTTCTGTACAGTAACATTGGTTTTATATTTATATATATTTATAGAGTAATTTGTTACTAACTAGGTTACTTTTTTGGAACAAGTGGTGGGGAACTATAATACTTTTTTGGTTGGTATGTAGAAGCAAAGCCAGGAAAATGGGGAGGATCATTGATGGTGTTGTAGGGTCAGGAATGTTGAGCTCTGGATGAACTCTTTCAGCAGAGGGGAAACCATTCCAGGACGAGGTGTTTGGGTGATTATCACCTCCTCATGCTGCCAGCGATAACTTTATAATCAGCTCCTGTAACCGGTGAGTGGGAGCGACATTTCTCCGTGACACTTTTTTTTTTTTTATAACTGTCAGCTGTAATACAGTCACAGGCTCAGACTGCAGGGCTCCACTCAAACACTCCCTGATTTACTGAAGCTCAAATAGATTCGGTGGTGTTATGCTGGGCAATTAGAGTAGAAGTCAAACACGGAAAAAAGCAGAAGTGTTTGATGGCGGATGAGTTATTCTAGGTATTCAGGTGAAGTAAGGGAGCTGCAGCAACAGATTTAACGCCCATAGATCGTCTTCCCAACAGAGAACTTCCCATTTTCCTGTAGGAATTTATGGCACTGACATCTGTTACAATTACCCTGGTTTTTCACTAAAATCCAACAAACTAAGCGTGCATGGCAAAGGAAACATTACAGCCGACCCGCCGTAACATCCAAGCAGTCCTTTGCATACATATTATGATTGTGATTGGAAATATAATCAGATCTAATAGGAAGAAAAACGTGTATTCCATTCAAAACAGCCGCACACAAAAAAAATGTCTCAAAGCACAGGTCTGTACAAACAGCTGACCGAAAGGAGGCAGTGCATGCTGGGGAAAGACTTGGAGGAAGTTATGCTCCATGTGCTCGTCAAGATAAGCAGTTTCCGTCAGTCAAGCCAGCAAAGTGCATTCCAAGAAACAGGCCAGAAGAATTCCTTCGAAAGCAAAAGGTTAATTCGGCCCGCCAACGCTGAGATGTCGGTTTATAGATTCTTGATTTAAGAAAGAAACATTTTGTTTAAGAGAGTGATTGGTTTGAGCCAAAATAACTAAAAATAGGGTCGTTGCAGGTTCTGGGGGGGTGGGGAGTCGTCTATCACCAGCATACTTTTGGAAGAGAGGCCAGTCAGATGAAGAAAATATAAAGGCGTCTTTAAACATGTGTAGTTATTTTTGCAAAACCTGCTATTCCGATAATTAAAAAGCTATTTTTTAAATTAATTTACTTGATATTGAAACACATATATCTAGTATTTCCCAAAACGGTAGCTTATTTTTCACTGAGTTGTATTTCAATTTTCTACATACACAGAGAAGAGTAGCTAATATGATCAGGAACCAAAAATAAACATTGCTGAAAGAACAAAGCACTTCACATCCCTACTTATTGTCTTCCTCTTGTAGGCCTTGTCTTCGTAAAAATGTGTGCATAAATTGTTCAACTAGCCTATATAGCTCAAAATTATTAGCTTCCTAAGATCTGAGATATTTTCCCCAGTAGCCTTTAGACTAAATTCTGAACAGTGGAAATAATAATTAAAAAAAATAATTTTGTCATTTTCTACTCAGTTTAACAGCAGGGTCTTTCGGAACCATTCGGCTCACTTTGCAAAACACAACACCTTATTTTTTTGCCCCAAAGTAAACAATATTCATACCAGTTTGTTTAAACTACAAATGATGAAAAGGAACAAACACCCATTCTGCTGCGAATTCAACGAGCTTAGTGGATAGAAAATGAGCCGAACCCAGCTGGATATACAGACTGTTAATATACAAAGCAGAGTCTGGTGCTACCTGGTCCGGATCCGAATCAGGGAGCTGTGGCAGAATAAACTGGAGCCTTTCTGAACGAGGTTCGGTTCCTGTAGGAAGCGGCTGAGAGCAAACACAAACAGCTGACGTTTCCTGGAGGACCGAGTCCTGCTTGGACCACGACGCGTCCGTGGATCCCTGTGCGTGTGTCACGCAGACATCCACGGAGTTTTATCCACCTTTACAGACGAAGCCGTAACAACAAACAGCAGAGGTTAAGGAACCAGGACCGAACTCCACTGTGACCCCACAGAGCCATTCAAATAATACAAACGGGATAAGACGTGACTTCTGGTGAAGTGAACAGGATGAATTCATCTCATAACAGCGTGACGGAAAGCAGTACCTGCACGAACAGTCCCACGGGGTCCGGACACGGCTGCTACCCACTCCGTGTTTCTGCGGATCAACCTGCTCCACCGTGAGACTCTACTGCGCCTGCGCCAACGGGGGAGAGGACGAAGACAGGGGGACCCAATGACGCCAGGAGGCAAAGCAGCCAATGAGCGATGCGATGAACCCATATATTGTATTTCTATTCTGAATCAGAGCCATATACTCAATAGGCTCTGGTCTAAATAAGAACAAAATTAGGGATGCAAGATACCACCGTTTTCAATCGATACGATACCAATACTTTCATTTCACTACTCGCCAATACCGAGTACCATCAAGTACAGATTCTTTTACAACACAAAAATGCGATAAATTGGAAGAACTGTTTTATTTTCTTCTCTACTTATTACAAAAAATTGTGGTGAATTAGATAAAAAATATATAGATATAATTATATATATTATATATAATTAACTAGAGCTGTGTTTAATATGTAGGCTATATGTGAATAAATAACTATGATTAACTAGAGCTCATTTAATTCAATTCAATTTTATTTATATAGCGCCAGTTCACAGCAAATGTCTTCTCAAGGCACTTTACAACAAAAGTAATCTCAATACAATTATACAAACATTCCAATTAGTTAAGTTTTCTATGTAAGGAACCCCCGCAGATTGCGTTTAGTCATCGGCGTGAGGTTGTGCTCGGATCATGCAGACTCCAACCACAGCAATTCCTCAGCAAACCCTCATACTGAGCAAGCATGCAGCGACAGTGGAGAGGAAAAACTCCCCATTAACAGGAAGAAACCTCTGGCAGAACCCTGGCTCAGTACAAGCGCTCATCTGCCACGACCGTCTGGGGGTCTGAGACGACAGAAGAGACAGCATGGAGGATGCTCGGTGACTTTGAGCATCATCTGGACCAACGCTCCCCATCCAGCAGGGGTCATTATAGCTGAGCAGGGTACCAGACCGGGTAGAGCTTCTATGGGGAGAAAACACAGAGAAAACTGGGTTAACAATTGCATTAACATTAGGAAAAATATATCTAGTAGAAAAGAAAAGTAGAAGGTATGTTAGGGTCAGTTCAGTCTGAAAAGGGATATTTGTTTTTCCTTATTAAGTCTATTAGCAAAAATAAATGATTTAAAATAAATAATTTTAATATTGTCAGTAATACTAATACTAAGTAACAGTAATACTCAGAAATATAACTATATTTTAAACAGTTTATTTCAGTATGTGAATAAACCTTTTAAATTGCTGTTTGACCTGTGTTCAAACGGACTCAGGAGTCTTTAATCCAAGACACCTAAATTTTGTTCTACCATGAAAGTTATCTTTTGATGCAATCCCAACAGATTGCATCAAGTCATTGATGTTGCAGCAATCCCTTGTGACCAAATCATGTGACCAAATATAGAAGATAATTAGAAGACAATCTCATGTGTCTCCTGTTTCATCATCCCCTTGATTGGTTCCCTGTTAAATCACAAGAGTATCATTTTTAATTCCTCCAAAATACAAAGAGATCTGATTGTTCCAAATGTTACTAATGGAGCACTTTGCTCTCAGACTGCAGGTTTACTGGTAGTTATACAAGGGAATGAAAGAAAGTTTATTTCTGTATAAGCAAACAAACAAATGGAGTGGGTATAAGCATAAAGCTCCTATTACATCAATATATTAAACCAATGCAAACATGTTTAAACTTAATATGTAGAATTAAATCTCAAGATCAGAATGTGAAGAATAGCACACAGTGTCATGGTTGGCTCAGATTGACTCATAAGTTACAGTTAGACTCAGACTCCAGGAAAGAGTTTAAGATGTTTTATTAAATTCTTTGTAGGTGAACACGGGATGGAATGGACCGGGTGGTGAGACACAGAAGACGCCACTGGAAGGTAAGAGTAATTTGTGAGGTTTTTCTTCATAAAGAAATGGCGAGGAAGATTGGAGGAGATTCGTCAACTCACTGGAGGAACCTTGTATCCAGACAGGAGCGAGAGAGGTAGGGATCCAGAATCCAGAGACTTTAGAGAGCCGTATGAATGCCAGGTGAATCCTCTTTGTTACAGGTGTAGGAAGTGCTGAGAGTCTGGACTGAACCACCATGAGCAGCGTCAGAATCTAGGAGGAGGTGTGTCAGCCCAACACTCAGCACCTGTGGAGGAAAGAGGAAATGGCTCCCTCTGCTGGATCCTACCGGATCCTGACACACAGTGCAATATCACAGTGCAGAAAAGAAAATACATGTTCAATCAATGTAGTTTTTCCTACTATAACAAGAAATTTTACTTCTTTATAAAGTCTTTAAACAAACTAAAGTGCCACTTATTTTTATCTCATCAGGAAATCTGTTCCAAATATGTAATCATTAAACAGACACACAGTATTGTTACCATGGTTCGATTTTTTGTGTTTTATCAAATAATAAAGTACTTCTCAACTTATAAGTGAATGTCTTTATTTTAAACAAGTTCTGGGTATGTTGAGACAGAAGTTTATTTCTTGCTTTGTACATGATTTTAATTTAAGTGCAGTCAACTATGGGATGTATTGCACAAAACTAGGATCTTGGTATCTTGGTTATCGTAGCTCAATTCATTTGTAATCCAGTTGCACAAAAACGGGATGGGTGGCATAAGGATATGTTATGGTATATAAATTACAATGGAGATTTATTATGTGGACATATCCTGCTCCAGAGCAGGCTAACTTCCAGGATTTATTTAATCCTATTCCCTATCTCAGTCAAAAGTCACCACAAACAAAAAAACAATAATTATTTCACTGCTCACTACACATTGTTATTACATTATTAAAATGTTCTTGATCATTCATTTTAATTTTTTTGCATAAATAATGATTTTAGGTGATATTGCAGTTTCACCTAGAGTACAAGACTATATAATATGACAAAATGTTAGGGCCACACAGAAACAAAAACCCCTCAGACTTCGAGATAAAAGTAATAAATCTACTAGCCCACAGGTCATAATATAACCTGTGGGCTGGTTTTGGTCCTATGAGCTCTAAGCTGTCAGGGGACAGAACTGTAAATCACCCGTGTGCACATCGTTTTTCATCAAGATTCTTTTTCTGACAAAAGAAAATTTCTTGTTCCAGGTGTGTATAGTTTCCCAGATTACTCCCCTGTGTGTATATGTTTCCCTTTGCCCTCACGTCCTCACTGGTTCGTACCGTCTGATACCCTCTACTCCACGTCTTCCTTCATCTTCTATGTTGTCTCCTGTCGTCAGTCTCCTGAGACCAGTCTTTGAGCCCTGAGCTGTTTTGGACTACTAATAAAGATGACGCGCAAGTGCTCCAACTGCAACGCTGCGTTTGGGTGCGTGGTGGGTACAAGTGGTGCGTGAGAAACGGGTTGTACTCAGATTCACCTTATTATGGATCGCACTTGGCCTATTGTCCTGCCGGCATAGGTCCCCGTCATCATTAGGTGAGCAGTTCCTCTGCTCAACGATCCTCGAGCCACCGCCAACGTGAAACGACTGCTCCTACTTCTTCCCTGGGGGGTCCTGAGGGCGTTTTTTCAGTTCCCCGTAGGGCTTCTAAGCAGCAGGATCTCCCCGCTCACGAGCTGCTTCTACCCCTCTCCAGGAGGGCTCTGTAAGCGCCTCCCTGGTCCAAAGAAGCCTGACAAATGCCAGGATCTCTCCCGCTCACAAGCCGCTCCTGCTAATCTCCAGGTGGGCTCGGTCAGCATTGTCCCTGGTTCCCAGAGGCCTGCTCTGTGCCAACACGCCCACGTCATCCGTCCTCCTCTCCCAGCTCTGCGGAGAAACAAGCTATCAGACAGTGCCGCCCACGAGCAGCTTGTTTTTTGGGATTCGCCTCAGCTGCATAGCCCGCTCGTCCAAGTCCTGGTCCCAGCACCTGGAATTCTCAAGTTCCTGTGCTGATTCCAAGACCTTCTCAAGTTCATATGCCGGTTCCACGGCATTCTCAAGTACCTATACCGGTTCCACGATGTTCTCAAGTTTCTGTGTCGGTTCCAAGACATTTTCAAGTTCCTGTGCTGGTTCCAAGACCTTCTCAAGTTCTTGTGCTGGTTCCACATCGTTTTCAAGTTCCTGTGCCGGTTCCACAACAATCTCAAGTTCCTCTGCTGATTCCGCGACAGTTTCAAGCTCCTGTGCCGATTCCACAACGATTTCAAGTTCCTGTGCCCTCAAAGAGTGTTCCTGTGCTCCTAAAGAGTGTTTCTGTGCTCCCAGAGAGTGTTTCTGTGCTCCCAGAGAGTGTTTCTGTGCTCACAGAGAGTGTTTCTGTGCTCCCAGAGAGTGTTTCTGTGCTCCAAGAGAGTGTTTCTGTGCTCCCAGAGAGTGTTCCTTTGCCTGTTTCAGAGCATGTTTCAGTGCTCGCTCCTGAGCGTGTTCCTGTGCTTGAGCCTCCAGCCTGCGCTCCCCAGCCAGAGACCTCTGCCATGATCAAGCCCGAGACTTCTGTTTCCTCATCACCCAGGCATTCCTCTGGCTTGCTGCTCAAGCTGCTTCAATCCCATGGCCGTCCTCCTGAGCTTCCTGCCTGGTTCCTAAATAAATGAAGGACAAATCCATCCTCATCAAATAAATAGACAAGTGAATGGCTTCAGTAGCCTCCTTTCAAGCATGTACAAAGACGGTATACAAATCAATTTAAAATAAACAAAATTCTCTGCAACTGTATGGCATATAACTGGAATCTAAAGCATGCATATGTACTTAAATAATATAAACAATATATGATAGTTTGCCCTTGCCGGGATCACTGCTACAACAGTAGTTACAATTTTTGAGCAGACACCTGAAGGAACTAGAATATTCTTTAATATGTTTTTGACTTGCTGCTACGTCCTTTGAAAGGTACTATATAAGTCAATGTTGTTTTTCTTACTGATATTATTATTAACTAATTAATTCATCAAGAAGTTATAGTCTGATAGAGTTATATTTGCACATTTTCACTTATTTCTGCAGGCCAGTTCAACTAAAAATTCAACTCATTCATATTAAGAGTACAACTGCATTTTTGGATATATGAATTAACCATTTGGATTGTAATTGTGATTTTTCATCAGAGAGGTAAGTCTTTAAGTGATTAGCAATCAGCAATCTCTTGGATTATTCACTGTTGCGTTTTTTTTCTTTTTCATTATTTCCTTTTTCCTCCACGTATGCCGACATTAAGATTTCTGTCTCCGATGGGGTAAAATGAGCCCCTCTGGTTGCCATGGTGAATCAGTGAATCTGTGATCGTCAGCGGGGTCTAGTTGACGTAGCATGAGCGTACATTTATCTTGGATAGGTTGTCCCTGGCTCGATGAATCTGTGTCTGCTCATCCTGGCTTAGTCTTGGTGCAATGGTTAAGCCTAGTTCCTCTTGTTTCTAATTCAACGAGTTAGGAGCAGTCATTCATCCTGGATGTCTTAATCCTACATTTTTGCAATAAGCCCCTGGTCTATTAACCTCTAAACATTAAGCTTAGCGAACAATGGATCTGTTGAAAAACAATGAGATTTCCTACTAATAATTCTCATGGCTTAAGTAGAACTGGAGGCAGATCTTTAAGTTATCAGGCTCCTCTTCTCTGGAACCAGCTCCCAGTTTTAGCCTCTGAGGCAGACTATGTCTACTTTTAAGACTAGGCTTTAAATGTTCTATTAGTTTCAGGCTTATGCTGCTGGAGGAAATATCCCACTGACCACTTTCCCTCATTTGGCTACCTTCTGCTACTACTCTCCATTATTTAAAACTGCTGCTGGCATAGGTGTTGAATTCTGAAATTTTTTCTGTCAGTGGAAGCTACCTCGGTCCCAGCGAGGCACTACACACTCTGTGTGTAGTGCTTCAACTTTCCTGTCTTCTCTAGAGGATATGGTTTTACCTCTAGCTGGAACCTCCTGAGCATCCCGAAGCCTTCTCCTCTACAGCCTGTAGTTCTTCTACCAGCAGGAGCTTTCTTCATATGTTAGGTTGTATTGAAGATAAGTGGCTTATGGTTAGGTGACTGCTGCTCTACGGCAGAGGTAACTGCTAACAAAGAGCTGCATCACTCAATGTGGCATTACATTAGTTCTGATTCTGATTAGTTCTTAATGTTTTTTTTGGAGGGGGGGGGGGGGGTATTATTTCCTCTGTTTTTGGATGCTGTGCAGCTGGAAGGAGTCTTAGTCTTACTTTTTTACAGTTGTTAGCAGCTGATTAGCATCACAAAAGCCTAGATAATACCTGAACTACGACCCCAAATCCCAGAGGAGTGGGGCTTCAAGGAAGCACAGCGCAACCAAAAAAGCAGAACGAAAAGGAGTATGTTTAAACCATCTCTTCCATCCATCATAACAAGGAAGGATTATATCCCCTACTCCAATGTCTCTCTGTCATGCTACTGTGGAATATCATCTCTGCTGCCTGGATATTGATCTGTTAACATGTTATGATGGTCATGAGACTGTCATACAGCTACTGTCTTCAGGCAGAGGCTTCTTCAGGTTTGTTGCAAGACTGACTGCTACCAGAGATCTTTCCTGCACACAGCATCACCGCCACAATGGCTCTTTAAAGATACTTGATGATGTAATTTACAACATTCAATTTCACTTTGGGATACAAAAAATATTTCTTAACTCAACTGAATGGCTATGAATTCAAAACTTATAAAAACTTGGGATTTTTAGTGCTCGGTTTGCTTATTAGATGAAGTGACTTATACTTAAAAAACTCAGCATTTTTTATATTTTATTCATTAAAGGAACATTCCACAATCACATTACAGGAACATTCTTTAAACATACATCTGAAGGAGATTGAATCAAAAGAATGAAAAACAGTGTAAATGTTGCAGGCAGCATTATGCATCAGCTGTTGTGTATTAACAAAAACCTAAACTAGAAGTAAAACTGCAGAAGGCTCAGTTTGCATCTTCAGCGGCTGCGGCCACCATCTGCTTCAGCCTCTGAGGGAGGGTGACGGTGGAAAAATGGACCCTGTCTTCCTTCAGTTTCTGCCTCACAGTCTGGGTTGGGCCAAGCTCCATGTACTCCTGTTTCTGCCTGTCGTACAGCGGCCAATTCACCAGACCAGGACCATTTGGAGAGCTGGGGATGAATCATGTCAGAGACAAGCAAAAATAAAAACCCTGGGTATTTAAATATGAGACAAGGAAGAAGCATTAGAATGTATCATTTTATTTTTATTGATCCCATTTTATGTGTTCAAAGCTTATTTCACCTCCTTTGTTTGTTTAGGATGACCTGACACTTGCTGGTACAGTTCACAACCAAAAACCTGCAGCTCTTTTTAGTTTGCTTTGCTTATTGGCCATCTCAGCTCAAGGTGAACATTTGGGGCACAAATGTTACATTTTACAACCTCTGTAAATGTATTTTCTTTACTGGCAGCTCAGACTGTTTACAGAGTAATGTGCAAAAGGGTTCAGATTCCTTCTACATGCAGAAAACTGGATCATTGCATCCTATGGAGTAGTTTTCTGGATCATGAGCATTTTTAAGATGAGATATTGAGCCGTACAAAAGGTGTCAGGATGTCAAAGACAGTTCAACAGAGACCAAGACCTTTAAACCTCATGAAGTGTTTTTATTCTTATTCTTACAGGAAAATTTCAGAAAAAAACACCTAAAATTAGTTATTGGCATTGATTTAAACCACAACTGAGATATTTCACATTCATATGTTCTTTGCCATGAAATTTATGTGAATTTGTTATGTTCTAAGTCTGCTGAGACTGAAAGAGGCGGTAACTACTTAACTTATAATAAAAAAGGCATTAAAGCTGCAGGACTTTTGACTTTCACAGCAAAATAGGTTTTTGCAGCCTGAGAGTTGTTGATGTAATTTGATACCCATGTGTTCACTTTTTACCCAGTTTTGATGAAATTGCCCCAGTAAGACATCATAGTCCGACAAAACCGCTCGTCCTCTTTGGTGATGTTGCCTGCAGATGGAAAAAGGAGAATTTTTAACCCTCGAATTAAGTTTATTTTTTTAGCTGGTAGTTGCTGTGAGGATTTATTGCATGTATGAGTTAAAAACGACAACATTTCAGTGCGAGTAAAAACTGACCAAGCCCTACTCGGAGCTTCATAGCTAAGTCACAATTTCTAGCAGAAACACTGTTCAAAAGTTTAGATGGCCCAAATAAAGTAGTATTTTATTAGCTTGATGTGCCATTTTTATACCTTTTAAAGTTTTTACACGCTACCACTTAAAGTTGAATTTTTTTTAAATTCAGAAAGATCTCAAGTCAGGGGTTCAAACTAAGGGCTGGGCAAAACGATAATTTTAGTAATCGATTAATCTAGCGATTTTTTAGATGCATCGATTAATCTAATGATTCATTTTTCAATTCCATTCAGTTTTTATTTGATTTAATTATAGATTGTTTACCCATTATTTGATTTTTATAGAAATATGACATTTATTAATTTCTGTATTTCCATGAAATGAACAAATTTCTTCATTTGAACACATTTTAATTGTAAAAAAAACAAATAAATAAAGTTGTAGTATTAGTACAATCTTATGTTAGAAGTTGCATTTAACAAGAAGTTAAATGTTCTGCAAAGAAATCATATGAATAAAGGAGAGAAAATACCCCTAAAAATATAAACAAACAAAATTTAACATTCACTTTATGCAAAAAAGTTCTCTTCATTCACAAAAAAAATATTTTGCTGCATTTTTTCTTGTTTCTGACATAAGATTTGCAAGAGAGAGAGAGGCGCTGCTCATTATAATAAAATGCTACACATTTTTCTAGTTTTTAGATGACAACTTTGAATCCGACAAACTGGAGAAGCATGAAGTAAAAAAATAGTATTCAAACAGGATGAGGCATTATTAAACCTGATAATCAAGAGTTTATTGTTGGTTTGTGTTCGCAAGCACTTAAACAATGTTGTGTCAATGTCCACGACGGCTATGTTTAGCAGATAGGTAGTGCATTACCTTTATTAACAAACATATTTACCGCGACCAAATAACACTCTCACATTTTTGGTTTATGCTCGTAATCAGTCTGTGCGCATTCCGACTCATTATGCCAACATGGGTCACAAATAAAAACCAACCAAACAGATAGCAGTAACATACACCAGACGCAGCTGTGTATGAGTATATGCCCTCTATGTGGGGGAGTTTGGGTGATTTATATGGTAAAATACATAGCGTTAGTAAAACAGTTGAAAACTTACGGTGTTTAATAATTTGCTGGAACTGCTCCTGGATGCCGTCGTACTTTAATAAGCCATTTCCATTTTGCAAAGCCGGCAGACGACAAAATCGCTTCCTTTTATTTTAAAATAGTTCCATACCTTTGAACTGCGAGTTCGGATGGAGGTATTTAAGTCAACTGACTCACTCATGCTGACACTTCTTGCTCCCGCCATGTTTGTTTTGAAAGTCATGACGCATTGAAGCGCATTTTTTACGTCTACGTAATCGATTACGTCGACGCGTCGTCCCAGCCCTAGTTCAAACCCCGGACCTTCTTGCTGCAAGGCAACACTGCTACAGACTGCGCTGGGAGGTATGTTCAACTATAAAATTTCCAACCTGGTAATCCTATTGAATGCATTGTAAAGCTTGTATACCAACCAACAATTCTGATGGTTCCATTCCAGAAACATGCACCAAACATGAAGCCAACATCATCTGCGTGGTCCGCCTTCACAAAGCTCGGTCTGTTGCCTCTGTGTATATCTGAGCTGTACGCAAATTCATACATGTACACCGAAGCACCAACATCTAAAGCCAGGAGGAACAGATGAGAGGAGTGAGCCGAGGTGAAAGGACAAGTGGTTAGCCCTCTATCGTTTTTGGGTACTCTCTGACCTGTGTGGTATCCGGCCACACTGAGGACAGGCAGCGTCATCAGCAGATCTCCGATGACTTCCGTGAAGCTATCTCGGATGTCCTCTGGAGTTTTTGCGTCTTTCAGGTACTCATCCACAATAAGACTGTTGGCTAAAGAGACCTGAAAAACGGGTTCACAAATCACAATAAAATGTGAGGCAAGGCTTGTTTCACTGAAATAAAGAACCCAGAACATTTTGCAAGACCCAAATTGAGCCTAACATAAGATCATTAGAATCTTCACAATGCAAATTTCAAGTGGAAAACTTTCACTCAAAATGGAAAAATTTCAGTCAAAACAAAATAAAAATATTTATTAAAGGGCCTCTATCATGCAAAACCAACTTTTTGGAGTTTTCGACCATCTGGTAATGCAATTTTCTCATAAAAACCCCTTAATTCACGCATGTCTGAGTAATCTTCCTGAATCCTGCTCTATGAGCAGCTGCACCCCCCTCTCCTAGAAAATGATTGAGTGGTAACATAAACTGCGTTAACATGGACACAAGTAATCGAATTAAAAGCCTGATCAGAATAAAAATGCTTCCGACTGAGAAAGGTGGTTTATGCCGATAGTTAATCCGACCATGGTGCATGTAAACTCTTACTCACAATGTAGGTCATTACTGCATATGTCTGTTAGTCATGCATCGACATACCTTACGTTGGCGTTGACGGAAGATGGATGAAAGCATGGCGGGCGTGAAACAAAACGTGGGACAAAAAAAAAGATTTAAAAAAAAGAGAAGAAGGTTGTACCACTCCATTTTAAATGAATGCAGCCATGTTTGTTTACAACGGACGTCTGCCGATTCTTCTACGGCCGTTTCCGGTATTTCAGATAGTTCTGCGCATGTCAAAAAGATTTAATCCGATTGAACGTGTGGCTGATGTAAATGCTCGTCATAATCAGATAGATGTTTTCAGGGCCATGTACACAGTCAGATTCTAATCAGATCAATATTCAGATTAAACACATTTTGCACATGTAAACGCAGCTATAGTGACATATTTTACATCACAATGTTACAACTAGGAAGTGCTAGAGTTGTCTGCACCAAAAAAAAAAAGTGGTGTCTGCACCGCCCCTGCAGAGAGAGCAGCCTACCTCTGTTAGAGTTGCAAACACATCTTCTGCCTTCTCAAAGCTCTTAGCCCTTGATATAACACAGTTTCATTGTGGTACTTGGTGTACTTCCAATTAACTATTGGAGATTAGGCTCAGCTGTTTTTGTCAGACAGAGCAGCGCTACAGGGGAGAGGAGCAGAGCAGGGGAGAGGAGGGTGAGGGTGCAGGAGGCGGGATTATAGAGCAACGAGTCGTTTTACTTTGTGGTCCAACATTAACTCCAGGATACAAGTTAAATTTTAGGACAAATTATTTACTGTATAACGGTCCAGCTTCATTACAACCTATTCATCGATATAGTATGGGATACTCACCCCACTAGGATTAAACATGTGGGCGATAGCCATCACTGACTCCCTGTTCATGCCTTTCTCCCATCCAGGAGGAGCAAAGGTCTGTGATCCATAGAGGAGAACAAACCAGTCCGGGTTACTTCAACATCAAACTAATAATCTGAAACTTGTCGTTGCTAAAATGTTTGGGGCCACCTCAGGTAAAACCCAGCCAAACTCATGGTTGGTGACTCCCATCATCACTGGGATATTCAGAACTTCTTTCCTCTGCAAAAGAACCTCCACTGTGGCTAGAAGGAAGTCACCGTCTACAAAGGATCCTAGGAAAATTTTAATCTGTGTACAAATCAAAGTTAATGTTACTGAACATCATGCATTTCCTTGATTGTTTTTTTTTTCAGTCAAAAAGGAATATCACTCAGCCCTGTAATTCATAACCTATCAAATTTGATACAAGTGTCTATGAAATTTCTATCACTTCAACGGAGAGCTAATTTCATTAAAAAACCTGCTGGAAAAAAATCGTTTTCTTGTCTTCTGCCATCTGGTGGAAAATGTAATTAATACAGTCGGTGTCATGATGAGCCGTAGAGAGGACCCAAACACATTGCGTTAAAGGTAAAACCTAAACTAAAAAACAAAACAAAAAAATTAAAAAGTTTAATAGGAACATGGTGACCAAAACATGGGGACATTTTTTTTAAGCGCTTCACACTACATTCACACACACTGAAAAAAGACCACATATTTACTGAGGAGGAATTGAAAAATGAAAAGAAGGACCAGGGAGAGAGAGATAAATCAGAAGGTTAGTGAAAACATCTGGGAGAGAGAAAAAGCAAACAATTATGGTATCAGAAGAGCAAACTGGGTGACTGAGAGGAAATCTAAACGAGAAAGGGAGGAAAAGACAGAAAGCGTCATCACAATTTAAAGGCAGGGTATACGGTTGTTGGAGCGCTCCTCAACAGGGCATTATTGCAAAATAAAAAGTCCCACCCCTTGCTTTATCCTCTCCCCCTAAACCACACCTCAATAACACAGGCACGCGCAGCCAGCATGGTCTCCTTGGGTCTCCGCCACAGTCAACAACTCGCAGCACACAAGCCATTTAAACCAAAGTCAAAAAATATAACGTCCAGGAGAAAATCAGCAACCCACGCATCGGTTAGCAAGCCCTTAGCTTCCTTGAGTTGACGCCACCGTGTAAATGAAGCAGCTCTGATGCAAATTCGGCTTTTTGCATGCTCTTTGTCGGCTTTCTTCTTTCTCGTTGCTATTTCCACTACAGCTTTGCGTTTGCTATTCATTTTGGGAAGCTAATCTGCACTAACTTCGAACTAAATGCTTCACCAAACAAACATCTCGGCTACTGCAGCTGGCGCAATAAATTTATCTTTTGGTAAGGTAGCGCAAGCTCACTTCCTCTTTATAGGCTAGAATGAGCGTTGCATGCTCACGAAGGGGACGTGCAGAGGGGAAGGTGCTGGAACACGGAAGCTTTGCTTACAAGCCTCTTATCCTGGACGGACCGTGGAAGTTGATTGGATGAGGTTTTCCCAGGGTTTCTCGCTGTAGAAAGAATGAAAAATATGCAGTCAAGTTTAAGAACTCCTAACTTATAGGTTGCCACTGGTATATGAAGAGCATTTTTTGCAGTTTTAAAAATAGTGTTTTAAAATGAAATCGTATACCCTGCTTTATAAATACATATATAAATGCAACCAACATATGATCAAACCAAAGAAATACACAAACACAAAGCATAAACAACCCTAAACAGTGACAGTAACCCCTTAAAAGGAGGATTCCAGACACCTTCAGGATTAAAAACTAAACTAAAAAAAGACCAAACCTGGTGGGCAGACAGGAGTCTGGAAGGAAGGATCGAAACATTAAAATAAACCTGAAAAGAAAACCAAAGAAATGCCCAAAATTTCAGGAGGTCTATGAAGTAGGCAAGTAAGTACATTCTTTGCTGGCCCTTCTTAATGACTGAGGTGATGGTGGGCTCCCACTTGAGTTCTTGGGTTAAGGTGGTACCCAGGAAGCAGAATGAGTCCACAGTGGTGATGGGGGTGACAGACAGGATGATGAAGGGGATGTTGGACTGTGTGCTTCCTGAAGTCCAAAATAATCTACACTGTCTTCTGGGTGTTCAGCACCAGATTGTTGCCGCTGCACCAGGACACCAAACATTCAGTCTCCATCCTGTAGGCAGACTCATTCCAGTCCTATAACGATGGTGTCATCTGCAAACTTACTTAGCTTGACAGACTGGTGGTTGCAGAAAGTCCGGCAGCTGCAAACAAAGAAGCTTGTTTTCTGGGGGCTGGCAACAATAGAGGAGCTTGGAGTAGGGTGGTACACAAATTACATTACACGGCCAGGTTGTTAGAGTTATACTAAACTTACAATATGAAACCTAGTTTAATATTACCTGTGTGGAATCCGTAAAATAACCATGTAGCCAAACAGAGCTTTTACCTGTTTAGCTGCAGAAATTAATTCCTCTTGAGTTTTTGCTTTGATGCACTGAACCAGTTCTTCTGTGCTGGAGATGCCACATCCAGTAATGTTGGCAACAATCTGGCCATACGACAGGAGATGGGATCATTAAATATAACACATGCACAAGTAGATTAGAGTCACAACATACTGCAAATAATTTACAACAGTGTTTGAAAACCTTGAGCATTACATAATTTCTTTACTTTAAAAAAATAAATTAGTCCAGATCCACAGGACTGAGATCTTTCTTAGAGTCTTCTAGACTTTTTCTTTGGACTTAAGCTGTTTTTTTCCCACCAAGTTTCATTCCTTTTCCTGGACCTGATGGTTTTCAGATGAGGTTTTCTTCGTCTAGTCCTGCAACTCTCACATTTTCATCAGTCCATCCATGGGGTCGTCCTTGAGAGCCAGTATCCTCCAACTCTTAAGGTGTGTTTTCACTATCTTGAACTTCTGGCTAATTTTATCGCACATTCACAGTATGCACGTTTCCACTTCACTGGGCCAGCCTGATGGGGTTCAGTTCAGGGCGCATTTCAGAAACTGAATGAGTTCCAGTCTTGAGATATGTACTTGGAAATGGCCCGGTAGAGTCGCAGGGCGGGATTTGTGGTTAACTCATGCTGATTGGTTGTTACTCAATGGGAAAATATATCAGCAGACAACGCCAAACAACCAGCATTGTAAAATTGGAAGAGTTGCTGGTGAAGCTGTTTTGATGTGAGCTTCTTTTGCTGGTGATCAATGATTTCACTCATTGCTGAAATGGTTGCGATATGCTGAAATTCCTCAAGGGGCCAATTTTGAATGGAGATAGGCTAACATATTTACGCCCTCAGATTTCCATTCTCAAAAATGTCACAAAATTATTAGTGGAAACGTGTCTATAGATGTGTATGTGTTTTAATACATCTAAATCAAATAATTAGACGATTAGTAGAACATATAGTATGTATATAGTAGGAGTATACTGCGGAGGTAATTCTGCTATTAGATTCTGATGTTTTTGATCACAGATCTATCTGAAAGTTAAGAGACACAACATTGCAAAGACTGGAGTTTGAGACCACTTGGCAAGAGAGTTTCTTCTTTGCCAGGTTCTCCTGGTTTGACATGCCGAGAGCAATGACCCAGAAAGAAATCACGGAGATAATCTGTTCAGATAATCCACCTCAGCAGAAAATTTAAACATATCCAAATTACAGATTTATCCGTACCTGGGCCTGAGGAAGAGGGTGCTCAGAAGTATAGGCCCCAAGTGTTGCCACTCCACTTTGAAAGATTGCCTTGTGGAAGAGTCCTTTTGCTTGTGGAGACAGAGTCTGTGGAGAAAGATGGATTCTGTTCGTAGGTTATCAGACTCTTTTTTTTTTAGATGGTTGAACAGTGCATTATCTCTTCAGTCTTCCAGGAATGAGACTTCTTTACCAGTATGGATGCACTAATGCCTCCTGCAGACTCCCCAGCGATTGTGACAGACTGTGGATTGCCGCCGAAGGCCTGGATGTTTTCCTGCACCCACCTGAGAGCAGCCAGTTGATCCAACAAACCCCAGTTTCCCCTGGCATGTTCATCCCCAGTGCTTTAAAAAAGGGAAAGTTCTTTTTTCAGGCAATCATTTGGACATAATCCAATAATCAGGATTTTCTTACCTCAGGAATCCCAGGATGCCGAGGCGATATTGGATAATGACTGTCACAATGTTTTCATATGCAGCTAATGAGGAACCATCATACTGGGAGGCTGCACCGATTATCAGACCTCCTCCATGGATCCACACCATTACCTGGATTACAACACAAGAGCTTCATGGTTTCAGCTAACTTTTGGAAACAGATTGCAATTTAAACCTGTATGCAGTGCCACCCAGACTGTGTAAAGAGACTGAGGTCAGTATTACAGGTTGAACATAGAACGTTTTCATGAAAAGCTACATTTAAAAAAATTAAACATCCACGGGGCTTTTAGAGGGGTGCAGAATGAAGGTACAACATTTCCTTAAAAATTACATTTGAATTAAAATGTTGTAAAATGTACATTTAAGAAGGGCACGACAATGATATTATGTTTACATCTACCAGCCAGTCGCGGTCGCAGGTTATGGGTTGACAGATACGGTCTCTATGTTCCAACAATATGGTCGGCACAGCTCGGCTTGCACTGGGAAAAGTAGGGAATGAGAAAGTCAAGCATCTGTTTCAGAGTCCCTGAAATATTGTTATCCATCTCAGGAGAGGAGTGGCCACAGAAGAACAGAAACTAGAGTAGTTTTAGGTGAAGCCTACACTAAAAATGACTGACATAAAATATTTCCACGACATCAAACCGCGACTCGGTAAGCTAACTCACTAGCTAACTTTGCTAACATTAGCTGTCAGTTAAACTAAAAAAAATACATTCCTGACTGGACACAGTTCAGGTTAGTTACTGAGTGTATCGGCAGTGAACCAGGCAACCCAACAGCTGGAATGAGGTTTTTATGTTACTTATGTTATGTAACTACAACCTAGATAAACTAGATGTCACTAGTATGTCCCTGTTCCACACCCAACCTTTAATATTAACACACCGACATTGCTTGAGCTTAGTGAAAATGTGATTGCATAATCTGCATTTAGAAACTCACAAACTCTGGGAAGTTTAAAGTGACTGTGTGTAGTTTTTACCATTGTTCTTTGGACATATGCATCAAAATATTGTTGAAAATGGATAAGATGATGTCAAAAATATTGCTTCACAAAATATAACCGTAAAAAGTGGGTCTAAAATACATGGGCGTGGGTCCAAGTGTCTGGGGGTGGATATATTGGTTTCCTTCTACGTAAGCTTATGTAGACAAAAGGCACATACTGATTTTTGAACACGCTGTTACATCATGATCCCCTCGCCTTCTACAAGAGGTTTAAATGAAGAGCTAGAGAAAAATATATTCAGTGAGCAATGGGGTAACATGCTTTCTGTCAGCGGCACACCCAGGGGTGAAATTGGAATCCCCTCCAGTGATGTTGTTTTTTTTTTTTTACTCTTGATCCAACCTTAAGGTAAGGACATAAAACTTTTGGGTTGAATTTCTGCTCGTGGGACAATAAAGGTATTTATTCATTCATTCATTCATTCACATGTAGTTGTTATCGCATGAATCAGTGAGATTTAACACTCTGGCCGGAGCAATTTTCTAGAGACTTTCCACACACAAACCCCAGTTGGTTTGAATGGCAGTCTGTGCAACAGCCATAGAGAAACCGAACCGCACAAGTATCACACCCGGTGTGAATGAAACAACAGAATATAATAGAGATGCTAAACTAGCCATTTTCTACTGGATAGGTAATAGGGTTGTGCAAAGCAGGCAGTATTTGTATCTGTATTTGTATTGGTTGGGGGTAGGGGAGTAAAACTCAAAATAGGCATAGATTTTTTTTTTTGCGTTACACTTCTACTTCATGTTATTTTCCATTTGAATAATTATGAATATGCAATATTTGTTGATCTTTTTTCATAAATCCAGCAATGAACATGGGTAATATGTTCAGGTTAATTGTAGAAGTTCTCAGTTGTACATTACAGTTTGTGTTCCAGATGTAGCCTTGCTCCTTAGATATCCGTTCAGTTATGTTGTTGTCAGTGTTTGGTGGTTATTGTCCGCGCACCATCATCGAGACGGCGGTCTACAGAATTTATTTGTCTGCCTTGATGCTTTTGATTTTGTGGTGCAAGACTGCAAAAAATGCAGTGAATCATTTCCTGGACATTGTCACACAAGGACTACAACTTGCTCCCAAACATGAATTTGTCAAAAAGTATTTGTTAGATAAAACATTTTCATAAAAAAATGACACTTGTACCTTTCTGAATACTGTATTAGATTCAGGTACTGGTTCCCGAATATTAGAATTAGGAAAATAGTCACGTTAGGTTGAGGTAATGAATGTTTTAGGGTTAGGACGTTGTTGTTGGCTTGATTGGCTTGCCAATCAGAGAGTAGAAAGGTGTGACCTTGCCCCACAACAGGTAAAATTTTAGTGCTGTGGGTGGAGCTGAAACAGATCTCAATGCTGGAACTCATGCCAACACCGGGAAAACGTGGCGGTTTTCCAACTTACACTGCGGTCCAGTTTCTGTATGGCGGTTGCACGGACATAGTGCATGGTATGAATTTTTCACAGTTACGCCGATTATACACAACTATATTTCTCCATAAATCCTGACGAATCCAATCAGGTAGATTTCAGGCATGTCTGGAAGACCAAAAAAAAATAAAAATAAATTCCTGGATGACTCTAAACATTTTGCTTTGAAATTAAGCCAAGAGAGAAGTTATCATCTTTGGACCAGAAGCTTTAAAGGGGAGGCTGCTTGGTTGGTCACTTCATCTGGATTGCATTAAATTGGCCTCTGTTAATAATGTACAGAACCTTAGTGTAATCTTTGACAAAGACATGAGATTCAAATCCCATATTAAACAAGTTTCCAAGATTTTGTTTTTTTAGAATATTGCTAAAATTAGAAACATCCTGTCCCGGAGTGATGCTGAGAAACTAGTCCATGCATTTGTTACTTCAAGGCTGAACTACTGTAATTTTTTACTATCAGGAAGTCCACAAAATGCAATTAAAAGCGTTCAATTGATCCAAAATGCTGCAGCAAGAGTTCTGATGATTATTAAATAGAGAGATCACATTTCTCCTTTTTTTGCTTCTCTGCATTGGCTCCCTGTTAAATCCAGAAGAGTTTAAGATCCTCCTCCTTACTTATAAAGCCCTTGATAATCAACCGCCATCTTACATCAGAGATCTAACTGTTCCATATGTTCCTAACAGAGCGCTTCGCAGTCTGACTGCAGGTTTACTGGTAGTGTCTAGGAATTGTAAAAGTAGAATCGGAGGCAAGTATTTTAGTTATTAGGCCCCTCTCCTGTGGAACCAGCTCCCAGTTTAACTCTTTGAGGCAGACACAGTGTCTATTTTTAAGACTAGATGTAAAACCTTCCTTTTTGTTAAAGCCTATAGTTAGAATGGCTTAGGTTATCTGGCATTAACTTTGTAGTTATGCTGCTATAGGATTAGACTGTTGGTGGACAGACTGACCACTTTTCTTTAAACTTTTACTTTTCTTTTCTACTACTCTCCAGTGGTAGTTTTTTCTCTTATTTCTGCTGTTAACCTTTTTTTTTTCTTAGTGTTTTTCTCTCTGTAGAAGCTCTACCTGGTCTTGTATCCTGCTAAGCTAAAACGCCCTGTTGGATGGGGAACATAGATTCAGATGATCTCCCAGTTACTGAACATTCTCCATCTCCTGTTATCAACTTTTTTACTTTCTTTAATATGGAAAGTACCAGGCCCGGCGTCACGGGCGGGCCTGGGTGGTACATATTGGGCCCCCCCATGACAGATTGCCTCATGCAAATGAATTGGTCCCAGATAACCACCACAGGGTGCTATAGGTTACAGGAAGTACAGCCAAGGGTATTCTTACTCATGACCTTGGAAAGATACCACAAATGAACCCATGCATTACATTCTCACGAAACTAAAAATTGATCAAAATGTTTCAAAAAGACATTGAAGCTAAAACTGTTCTGACAATTATCTTCTATAAAGGAAGATGGGCAAAAAAGGGCAGTTTTGACCCGGAAAAACGTAACACACTTTCAACGGAAGTTAAAAACGCTAAGGGGTTAAAGAAAAACTAGGCTCGCCCAAAATAGTTCTGGTGCTCAAGCGAAGTCCTGTGAGGTCAGGCGTGTTTTCTTTCAAAGTAAAAGTCAGCAGCTGACATCTGATAGCAACTTGTAAACAACATCCAAATAGTTTACAGCAGAATTGAGCCCACCAGAGAGTAGTAATAATGTAACTTGCAGCTTGCTGCACCAGTTACGCACCAGTAACGCTTACAATCAGCGTGTTTCCAATATTGGAGCTTTGGTAGGGCTGGACAATATAGAAAAAGAGCATATAGATACAAAATAGTCATATTGATCGACATCGATAATTATCCAAAAAAAAATCACATTATGTAAAAAATATTTTTTAAGTGCCTCCCCACTCATTTTGTTATTCTTCAGTGAACTAATTTTAACTAAGAATTAAATGAACTAATTTTTCAACACTTCTTTTTATCATAAGTAAGTTTGTAAGACACCGAAACAAACCAAGGGACCTGACTAACATCAGTAAATACAAAGAAAAGTTATATTATTAACCATTATATATATATATATATAAAATTAAAGGCTTATTTTTATGCTTTTTTTATCTTTTAAACATTTTAAGACACTTTATAATAATAATGGCGTCAGCTCAGTCACTGAGCTGACGCCAGCATTTCTATCCAACCCCTGTTGTGTATTTTAAAGCGTTTTTTCGCTTCTGAGGACCGGGAGCAGAACCGAGGGGAGATTTTAACAGGCACAGATGTTACCAGTGTGACGCGACCTGGGTAAGTTTCCTGTGTCTCTCTGTAAGAGATTCGTTGCAAGCCAGGAGAGGGGAGTCCTGCTTAAAACAGCTGATCATAGTTTTATATTTCGTTCATTATTGCTATGTTTAGTGTTTAAGTGCGTGGAGGATCGGTTCAAAACGGGACACAACCTTTACCTGAGCTACTGAAAAATTTATCCGGAACAACGTCCTCCGCTGCTGCCTTGTTGTGATGTCTGAGCGCGGCGAAGTTACGGTGATGGTTCACTTAGGGACTAATAAAAAATTCAGTTTCAGCTCAAATTATTTAATCCTTTTTGTGGTTTGAAAGGAGAGAGAGTCGCTGACAGAGCTGCGTGGGTCATTGTTAATGGTTCGTTTGGAGTAAGTAATGATTGTTGTATTAAGCTGCCTGACAGGGTATAATGAAAAAATGAGGGGAAACTTTCTTTTTTCCATCAAACTTTTTTATTGAACCCTTTTTTTTCTATAAATATATACTGCTATCGAATTATCGTCCAGCCCTAAGCTTTGGTGTGATTTAACTACATCTTTTTCTGACTGCGTCTCTATATCGTCAATCGTCCCTTTAGGGAATCTACTAAAGACATCCATATTTCAGTTTCAGCAGCGAGTGTAATTGCTCAGTGCAGCACAAATAAGAGATCAACATAGAAGGAGTAGGACTTGGTTTTTGTTTCTGTGTGCTGTTATAAACTGGTTCATGAGTAACTTTTATTTGTACAAAGTCAATTTTTTGGTTACCTCTGCTTTGTCCCTCTCATTTATCAGCCCAACTTAACTACAGCCTCGCTGAGGTACTTGATTGGCCCATTTCCAAATATATACCCCAAATGATCTTTTATAGAGGAAAATTGCTCAATCATGTCACAAGCAGAAATGCAGCAGATACATGACAGCGGTTCATCCGGAGCTCCTTCTGGAGTACGAAAACAAACTTTTTCATCACTGATCTAGAACACACCGATCTTTCAGGAACACTCCCGAAGCTACCTTGGCCAGCTCGCCTCTAAAAGAAACTCAGCCTTTAGGAGAAATATAGAAAAGGTGTCAAAAAAGGCAGTTTTGACCTGGAAATATGTAACACACTGCCGATGGGAGATAAAAATGTGAAGGGGTTAATAAATCCCCCCCCAAAAAAATAAGCCAATGCCTGGCGCCAGGTCTAGCGAGCTTGTTAAACCGTGAGTACACTTTCCTGTTCAGATGCATTCCATAGAGATTTGGTTTTAGCGATGAGCCTTGGGAGGGCAAATATCGTAAAATTACAGAGTATGTCCCTAAAGCAACAGAAAACAAGAAAGATGCTTATTTTCCTTTTTTTTTTCATAGAAAGTTGTTACTGCTTCTATTACTAAACAAAATTAAGCTGCGTATCTTTCCTCGATGAAGGTAAGAAAAGAGCTTTTTATATCGGTAACTTGATGTATTTATTCGTTTTTCTCGGAAAGCACTCCTCGCTCAGTGTTTCTGTGGTTAGCCGTGTCTCTACCTTTGATAGAGCCATCAACATTTACTCTGTGTGCTCTTTTGTCTTTCTTAAGGAAAGTACTGTTTGCTAGGTCTTTTCTTTGCCTATTTCGAGGAAATAGCCATTGACTGAGATATTACTAATTAACCTTTGCTTTTTTTTTATAGAAAGTACTTCTGCCTCAATGCTTCTGTCTTTTTTTCAGTCAGATAGCCCGAAAAGGCTCTTATTCTAAGCCTCATTTTGCAGGAGTTTTCCTCCTGTTAAAAGCCATTTTTTACTGTCCAATCAGTGCATGCTTGTTCAGGGAAAGGGATTGCCACCAAGTAAGCAACACAGTCAATTCATTTAGGCTTCCTTGAGTCCTCAATAGGGGAGTCACGATCTCGATTTTGTATGGAAATCAATCAAAATTATTACGTTATGACCCTGCACATCGAAGTCCAAAAGAGGATCGTGATCCCCCTCCTGCCATGTTTACATACTGTGCATCCCATTCGGGACGCCGTAGCAACAATTAGCAGACAACTGTCTCATCACAAAGAACCACACATTGCATACAACTCACAACAACACCTGGGAACATTTTAGCTGCCTGTATCACATCTCCCGGGATCAGAGCACACACATTAGCTGACGCTAGCTCTGTCCTATCTGGAGCATATCCCAGTTGTATTTCTGCAGTAACAATAAAGAGTCACTAGATGGAAGCAAGCCCCAATTAGTATTAAACAATACTGTTACACTTATTGTAAATAAATTATTTGACCATTAATGCCTAATGTGATACATTACACAAGAATAATAAAAATTGCATCAATTTTGTCTTTTAAACCAAGATTTACTGTACAAAATTTAATTAATAAAACCAGTGTAAAATGACATAGGGTTCTATACTGTAAAAGGAAATTTTTTTCAAAAAAAAAAATAAAAAAAATTTGAGAATCGAATCGAATTGTGACCCTAAAATCGAAAACCAAATCGATTTGAGGATTTGGAGAATCGTGACACCCCTAGTCCTCAAATATCCTTCCTGTTCATCGCTGTAGCTACAGTCTGTTTAACTCACCGGCAGATTATCATCTGGTGTGGCTTCAGCTGGAGTGTACACATTTAGATACAAACAGTCCTCTGAAATATCTGGCATTGAGAAGTCAATGGACATAGCTCTGGAAAAATCTTCAACGATATCTTGATCCTGGATGCACCTGAGAACAGATGGACACCAAGAAGCAGAGCCAGAAAATTAAAGTGCATCTTTCAGAGTAAACGGTTCTCCGGAATATGACTACATTTTATTAGTTTAGTGATTTTTGGGTGTTACATGGGGGGCTGCCGTGTTCCGTCTCTCTCCCCGTCCCAGGGCTCTGGACTCTGTGGAGCAGCCAGGCGGAGCGGCCCTATAGGGGGCTTGGCGAAGGGGATTCCAAGGTACTGTTTCACCCTCCTCTCTGTGCCTTTTACAGTCACAAATTCTCCTCTGATTTGGCCATTTTTCAGAGAGACCACAAGTTCACTGCTCCCTAAGAAAAATAGAGACATACAATGGTTTCACTGCTTGGTTAACTCAGTTACACTTCCAAAATGTACTATACAATTTGTAATGTTGTACTGGTAAAATATCACACAAAGGCAAAAGGAATTCATGAAGCATATAAATGTTTTCTGCATAAAGAATAACCATGCCCTGTTTGGCCAGACTTCCAACTAACAGCTCACAGAAAACTGAATGTAGTATTACAGAAGAAAAATACAAAATGGGAGTACTAAGTCAGAGAAAGCTCAGAAAAGTGGAGGTCTCAGCCCAGAAAATTAAAGGTGGAAAATGTTCTTACCTGGTGCTGGGTTTGCCATCACCATCAGCACAGGAAGAAGTAAAACAAAGAACAGAATTTTTTTCATCCTGAGCAGCCAGGGGCAAAAGACAACAATTTACAGTCGGCTTTCAAAGATATATGCCTGTAGTCCACCCTCTGACCTCCACCCCCTCCTGGTAGCTCCCCTCTTCAGCCAGGGCTCGGATTACATGATTCAGATTATTGATTTAGCCTCGACACAGGACTCTGACCATCACAGAAAGAAACCCATCCTGCTCTCTGAACCCCAAAATATTTGCACATCTCTTACGCAATCCCACGTTCTGCTTGTTTTAGTATTGAACATGTGGGGTTTATTTCCTTCAGATATTTAATCCTAATTATCAGACAGATTTGAGTTAATAAATATTAAGGGTTGTTATAGTACACCTGTTTGTATTACAATTTCTCTGTACAGACCTTTTCTGGCGGGTCTAAAGTTGCAGTGACATCTTTGGTCGACGAATGTTTATTTACTTAAGCTTGTAAATGCTGAGGTGTGTAAATAAAATAAGGCAGTGGACCAAATATTAACTAACCATGTATAGTCATGTAATCTTGGGTTGCAAAAAACAGGAACAACAAGCTGGACTCAGAGAAGAAAGTGGGGGGGAAAGTGTAATAACTGAGTACAGGGAGTGATAATTTTTGCTATTATTCTGTGAGAATGTACTGGCTGGTTCCTCACAAAAAGGGGGTGATGGAACAATAGAGTTTATCTGCTAAAAAGGACAGAAATTGAGAGATAAAAATATCCAGCAATTTTGGTGCCGAATGCGGGCAAGCGGTGCTCCAGGAGGAAGGTAGAAACGTAAGTGGAGTATTGATTATATGTGTTTGAGGAAAAAACTTCTGATTTGATTTTAACTGGATGATGGAGAACTGAGGACTGACCGTTAATAAGAGACCCGGGTCATTTTTCAGTAATCTGGCAAGAGCTCACTCAAATCATTAGGTAAAGTTGGTCTGATAATTCTCCATTTTAATGTTGACTCTGTTTGTTTAAAGGAAAAACACGGGACGTGCGAGCTGGCTCTGAATTTGGACGTATCTCACTGAAGAAGGACGCCTCTTCAGTGAACAGGTTTAGTGGGAAGATACGGTTTCCTACACCAAGTCTGGGTTGGTGTCGGCCCGTGGACTGAGCCCCACAAAGCGTATACTGAATTATAGCTGCGTACCCGTGAGTGTTTTAAAAGGACAGGTTATTGGGAATGCCTGCCTAATACATAAAATGTTGTGATAAATACTACGTAGCTGGGGAGTGAGTGAGAGAGTGAGTGGAAAGTGGAATCACAGAGAAATGGTTTCTAGGAAAACTATTTTGCACCTCTGGATTCATATAAACTCTCAGTTAGAGGATAGTATTTGGGTTGAATCTAAGACTTAGCTTGTCCTGTGAATCTTAAACACCTAGTGAATGTCCACTCCTTTAGAAATAGTCAGAGGAGTAGAAGTTTGACATTCTAGGACAATCTGGGGAAAGATCATTTTCACCTGACTCAGTCCTACATAACTTAAACCAAGTTAGAAGATTGACGTGATGGCTAAACAAACAGAGACAAAAACCTCGCACTTCATAAAGGGGGAAACGGTGGTAACTTTAGAACAACAACTAGGAGTATATAAAGTTAAACTAGTACCAATGATATCACCCATTAATCAGGAAAACTGTAAGATAGTAGGGAGTTTGTGGTGTTTTGGGGGCGTTTGGGCTGTGAATGAGGGGATAAATATCTGTCGGTCTTTGTATAAACGGGAAAGAGCGGAGAAAGTGTGTGTGTGTGTTGAGATGTCAACTCTGTGTGAAAGTAGGAGTCTTACGATTGAAAACTCGAGTATCAACTATTATCTAAAATATATATAAATATATAAGTGTGTGTAGTGCTGGATAAGTGAAGTGAACAATACTAGAATATATTTATATATATATATATATATTAACACAGGAAGGATTATAGTTGTTGTGGCTGTAAGAGGAGCGCTGTGTGGGAAGTTCGTTGCTGTTGGAGGATTCTCTGCTGTTGGCTTGCGCCTGGTGGTGTTTCCCACCCACGAACAGTGTTCATTTCAAAGCAGTCACTAAAACAGTCGGTCGTTGGAGCTGTTGCCAGTTCAAGCGGCACATCCTTGTTGAAGAGAAACTGCAGGCGTGCTCTGCGGATCAATACATTTACATTTTGAGATGAAAAGCAAGGTTGAAACAAACAAGCTTTGCCGATCCAAAAATCAGCTCGTAAAGTTTTCTAGCTTTATTATTTTTCGGCATGGGGCATTTACACTTTGTATCGGCAGTTAAAAAAAAAGGGGAGCATACAAGTGTATGAATCTAAGTGTGTATTTTCTGTCAATAACTTTATTTGAATTCATGCGGAAAGACTTTTTTAAACTGGGTTTAGAAAGTTTATTGAGGATAAAAAAATTTTTTTTTTCAAATTACACAAACAGATACCTTGTTAAATTTAAACAAATTTGGATCTTGATACAGATCTTTGTTGTCCATCTCGGATTTTACATTTTATAAAACAAATACAAGTTTGATAAAGGGGGGATTAGGAAATACTATTCAGATAAATACTTGATAACATTTAAAACAGTTTCGATTCGAAAAAAGAAAGAAGAGAGTTTTTATACTTAATTCAAGTTTTTGCATTCTTTGCATCTTTACCTATATAGATATATTGCCGTTTGTATTGTTTTAAGTAAAAGAAGAAGGACTCTTCAATGGATAATAAAGCAAATTTATTGAAAATAGAACTGGGGCAGATGAAGGACACTCCTCAGGACGAGGGGACATCTGAACCCACTGGAAAGAGAATTAAAATTCTCTCTAATGATGAAATCTGCAAACTTATCACAAATAGGCTAGAAGATTTCCAGAGCTTGAGAGAATACTTTCTGTTTAATCAGCACAACAGAGAACTAGATGTAGCTGAAACCAGCACCTCCCCAAACAAAATTGATCAGGATGAAAAAACAGACACTGTTTCCTCATGTTCTGCTAATACATCTGTACATGACTGGAAGCAGCCGAAATCTGTTTCTCAGGACATTTCTGAGGAAGACAGTAAACCCGAATGGGAAGTGATACCAATTAACTTGGTCGTTGTCCAAAGACCACCAAAACGAAAAGTTGAAGACGGCGCATAAATCTAGATGGTGTAAAAAAATTATATAGTGGGTTTCTAAAAGAGTATCAGGGAGGCTAATTAAGAATAAAATAGAAAGGCATTGCATTGATAAAGTATAGAATGATCATGTCTCAGATGTGTTTTCAGAAAAAGCATTGTGAGAGAAAAGCCGTTTCATGCAGGGATGCGAAAAGAGATGCTTACATTCCTGTTTCTGTAGGAGTGACAGGAAAGTGATAGAGGGAAAGAGTAAGTGTCTAGAAAACATAGCTAAATGTAATAACCTCTATATCATAGGTTAAATATCGAGCGGTTATGCCCGAAAGATTAATTTTTACAAGGTGAGCGAGACAGATGCAACAGAGATTAGACGGGAGGAACCTAAGCAAGAGAAGAGGAAAAGGAAGCAGAAGGAAGAGCAGAATATAAATTAGATGAAAAAATGCACAAAGCATTAATTAAAATAAGCAAGGGAATAATTAGAACAGCAGTTTAAGCAGACATAACAGGGTTAATGCCACATAGACCATCCCTGTCAGAGAGAACAAACCTATAAATTAGTATATTTTTACCATAACTAATACTGAAGAAATGATCGCGTGGTTATGGTCTACTAATATAACTGATTAAAATAAAAGTAAAAAAGGGGGTCCCACAGTGAAAATAGGGTCCATGTCAGACCAGCCTGAGTGGGAAAGACATTTAAATTCAGCATTTGTGGAAGGAGACTAATGAATATGAGAAGAAAATGTTTAAATAAAAATGCCACCGGACTTAGAAGTTAAAGGAAATCAGGAGCTGCCGGAGCTGCGCTCTCACACACCATCTCAAGGTCATGGTTATCTTCAGAGTAGCTAGTGTTCTTGTGAAGGTGGGCATGACAGGGGGGATGGGAGGAGTGCGTGGGCGAAGGAAGGAGACTGTCGGATGCACTACACACTGGATGAGCCAAAATACACAATCAGAGCCTTACTGTGTGTTGAGAAAGCGTTGTTTTGCTAGCAAATACAAAACTTAAGAAAATCCAAGTGATGGGTGAGGGAGCGGTTCCTCACATCCATCCATCCATTTTCTGAACCGCTTAGTCCTCCAGGGGTCGCGGGGGGGCTGGTGCCTATCTCTAGCTGTCAACTGGCGAGAGGCGGGGTACACCCTGGACAGGTCACCATTCCATCACAGGGCCGGTTCTTCATATTTCCTTTTTAATATACAATTGTAACAGACTGGACAGGTATTTAAAAAATATCCGTATTTTACTCTTCATCCACAGGGATGTACTAAATTTAGGCTAAGCTAAACTGTAATGGAACATTTAAATTAAAGCAAAATCAATTCAAAACTTTATTTATATAGCACTTTTCATGCAGCAAGAGCAATTCAAAATGCTTAACAGATTAAGATGGCAAAAGCTGGAATGGACAATAAAATGATTAATAAAATTTTTGAAGGGATGCTTATTAAAACTTAACTATAATAAAAATAAGTAAATAAAACGATCAATGTAGGTAAACAGTAATCAGGTAAAAGTTAGACAAAAAAAGTAAGTATTGAGCCTGTTCTTAAAAACATTTCTACCTGTCCAGCATCATTGAAAAAAAACAAAATATAGACGACTCCCCATGCACTGTCATCCTCTCATCCAATTGCTGTTGGTTTTTCGCAATCTAAGTCTATTATTTTTGAATCAAAACATCCTGACCCCATCTTGTGCTTTCATTGTACCATGAACCTGAGGCTGAAACATTATAAGGTGATAAAATTGAAGGCTTAAAACAAATGGGTGTTTAGAACCCTCAAACTCTAGTTAGAACACTACTATTCTATCTGTAGAGAAACAAGGTACAGAAAAATACATGATCTTAAAGCAATAAATGGGGCTCTTAAACCTGCATTAAGCGCCACACCCAACCCTTCCGAAGCATTGACTAGTTTGACTCCTAAGTTAAACTGACTTACAGATATTGATGTGGCAAATGTTTTTTGAGCTTACTTTTATATCCCTCAATTAGGGATGTGTTTTTGTTTGCTTATCAGGAACAACAACTGTGATGCACCAAAATAATGCAAGGGTTTGCTCTTTCCCTAGGAATCTTTCAATCAGATATTTAAACAATTTCTTGGAACATTACAGTTAGAATATATTGAAATGTAGTGGAAATCCAATAAAAGAACAATGAATCAGGAAGTAACCATTACCTTACATTCCAATGTTAAATAACAGTTTAATTGTTGCATTTTGAAGGGTGTATTTGCATTACTATAATGTATTAAAATTATGTGATCGAGAAATTTATTATTATGATTAATCTTTTAGTATTATTAACACTGAGAGCAGACGGGCCAGACAACAGGTGTTGAGTTCGAGGTTAGAGATGACATCACTGCCTGAGAAAATATTGATTCTTCTTATATACTTAGTTTAGAGAGTTTTTCTTATTGTGTTACATATAACCCAAGCTATTGCCATTGTTTTGTATAAGTCAAAGGTCACTTATTCACAGCTAAAGAGCCAGATGTCTTCATCCGGAGATATCCCCACCCTGAAATTAATAGTTTTGTCTTCAAAGTTATAGAGGCAAGGTGGTGGCTGAACTTTATAAATACTTATTTTCATTGGAGCTTGTTAGGGGGATGTAGGACCAGGGGGGCAGCATTCAGCATTCACTGTGATCTGTGCTGTTCTCCTGTATGATCAATTCAACTTTTATTAAAACCTCCAAACGCTTAAAGGAATCTCTCTCATCTTTATTAAGAGTCTTAAATGCCATAAAAAATTACACAAGTGGTTATTTTAGTATATACTCCTCTTATCACCATACATATTGAATAAGAAAGAAGGCTGAGGTAACTGGCAGAAACTAATCTAACCAATTGGACAAAACATTCTGCAGGGTTAATCAGGACTCGGAAAAGGGAAAAACAAACATTACATTAGGATACCAAAGTATTATTAATAGGGGAAAATGATATAGTGAAGATTTAATATACTTACCAACATTTTGTTCTATTTTTTTCAGATTATGATTCTTTTTAACTTAATGGCTAATTAAATAAAAATTTTAATGAGGAACAAATGTGACTTGTGTAGTGGGTCGCTGTTACAAGCAAACACAGGCAGTCTAGCAAATTGACACAGGGCTGTACACAATTAAATTTTTTGCGAGGTGGTAATGTATGGTTGCAGTACTTAAACATATTTGGAATTCAGGAGGATTATGCAAAATAATAAGTAGGTTTAAGATTTTTCAATGAATTACAGTTTGGATAAAGTTTATGACGGCCAGGTTTGGGGTAACTTTTACTTCGAACCTTTTGTCAAACCTGAGATGGGAACTTTTCAGGACCTGTCCAGGCCAGGGGAGAAAGTTGTGATTGATTACACGGACATGGCAACTCCGATTAGGGGTTACAGGTATTTGTTGGTTATGAAAGACCCTCTTACTTCATGGGATGCAGCATTCCCTGCTAAAAGAGAGGACTCTAAAACGGTGGTTAAGTGTCTGATTAACCACTGGATTCCTTTTCATGGTTTCCCCACTCGTGTCAGATCTGACAATGGCACCCATTTTAAGAATGAACATTTACAGTGGGTAGAGAAACACATGGGCATCACTCATAAATTTGGCACAGTATATCACCCACAATCACAGGGTGTGATCGAGCGCTCGGATCTAAATTTGAAATCTAAATGATTAACAATATGTGCACAAACTGGACTTAATTGGCTGGATGCCCTACCCATTGCTCTCATGGCCATTAGGGCCTCAGTCTGCAGAACCAAAGCCCTGACTCCTTATGAGATGTTTACAGTTAGGATTTTCCCTGGTCTGTGGTCTGGTAGGTCCCCTCAGGTTTCCCCTCATCCTGCTCCTGATCCTCGTGGTGGACATCAACAGCTGAAATCTCTGGTGACCTCCTTCCTACCAGCTCCTCACGTCATGCACGGTCCCTGCTGCAGGACCGACAGAGGCAGAGTGGGTCTGCCTGAAGGTGTTTAAAAGAAAGTGTCAGGAACCTCGCTGGTCTGGCCCCTTCCTGGTCTCTGCGCACCACCCACGCGGTCCAGCTGTCTCAGTGTGGACGCTGCAGGAGATTTCTCAGGATATGCAGAAATCTACCTAAAGAGGGTGTTAGCAGGTTTTGACCACCCCCACATCGGTGGGGATAAGCCTTAGGAGGCGGGGCCTATTACACCTGAAGAAATTGATTTATATGTGATTTCTTGGGGGAAATGGTCAATTAATGAAGTAATGGTCATTTCAAAGAGGGAATATTTGTATTTTGGAGGAAGAGGATTCCATACATCTTAAATCAGTGCCCTTGCAGCTGCCAGCTGTATCAGAGGGAACTACAACAAGGGTAGAAAAAAAGAGACTCATGAACATAAAAAAAGAAAACAATAACAATTTATTCCTGTCTAACCAATCTTTTCTTTTCACAGGTTCAGGTTATTAACACTGGTTTTTAAAGGGTTTCTTAACACTCATTATGATAAGTGTTTCTTAACACTCATAAATAAGTTTTAAACAAGTTTGTAGATGTGTAAAGAGGGTCTTCCAACAGGAAACATAGATTAGTTGAGCTGAGAAAAGGTTTCAAGTTCGCCTTGGGGCGGGTATCGACCCACAGAAAAAGGTAATACCAGCCAGCCACAGAAAGACGAAAGGGAAGAATACTTAGATTGCAATTTTTAATAATAATCTTTGTTACAGGTATCTTAACACCTTCTAATTCGAATTATAGGTTTTTTAAGACCTTTTAAGTCAGAATGTTAACAGATTGCCATTTATGTTTTTTCATCACTATTTGGTTAATCGTCTGCATTGTTTTTCTCTGGGGCCTCCTCCACAGTGTTGGTATATATTAAAAGCTAAAAGCATAAATAAGCACCTCTCTTTCTCACGTTAAACAAATATAGTACAGGGTAAGAACAATACATCCAATATGCCTCCTAGGAGACATCTCTGGGAAAAGGGACCAGTCCTGCTGGTCGTGATAGTAGTTAGTTTTCTGATAGTTAATCTGAGTCTCTATCTGTATGGTGAATGGCCATTTAATAGCTCTAAAACAGAAAACACTCCACTCTCTACTCCAGTCCCCAGGACAAAAAGGAGCAAAGTGGCACAGCCCTCTGACTCTTCTAGGTGTGGTAACACACGAACACATGTATCATTTCCACAAATCTGCATTCCAGTCAATGGGTCAGCGGTTACTGCTATCCTGCCGACCACTCTAAATTTTAAAGGTGAGTATAAAAGTTATTCCTCATGGTACATGACTAAAATGGAAAACCTTTGTGATGTCTGTAATGATGGCTTTTGCAGTCTTCACCTCTATATTGGTACTCTGTGGATTCTGGTGCATTTCATGCATCAGATCATTGGTGGTTAAATGCATAAAGAAGGCAGTAGGGAACAACATGCAGGGATAGTATATGATGGTACCTCGAGAGGAGGGTGCTGCAGAACAGGTACAAAGAGGGTAGTTCATTCGTGTTAGAACGAATGAAAAGAAGGATTTGAGGTAAGTAAATAAAATAAGGCAGTGGACCAAATATAAACTAACCATGTATAGTCATGTAATCTTGGGTTGCAGAAAACAGGAACAACAAGCTGGACTCGGAGGAGAAAGTGGGGGGGCAAAGTGTAACTCAGTGAAAAAAATACCAAAATTGTGAATCTGGGTGCACTGGAATGCTAAAAAATGCATTACTGAGTTCCACTACTGTGAAATATTTCCTAGTGGGACTCAGAGAGTTTAACAGAGTGTGTGGATCAGGCACATTAGGCGCTCAGGTCTGGACAGCTTAATTCACCATTCTCAAATCTTGAACCATACGCCAGCTTTTCCCATCAGCCTTTTTAACTGGCCAGATTGGGGTGTTACATGGTGAATCAGGACATTTTCTTATGACACCTGCTGTTAGTAATTCCTCAATTACTGGTTGAATTCCTAACTCTGCTTCTGCAGAGAGGTGATATTGTCTTACTCTGGGTCTAAAATGTGATTTAGCAGTTATTTGGAGAGTAGGCCCACGCCAGTGGGGCTTTTAGACCATAATGTTTTTGGGACTTCTTTGAGTTGCTTTTCTTCCTCTTCAGTCAATAAGATGATTTTTGCTTCTGGTCATTCTAGTGGTGCTACTTGAGTGGTGCAGTGGAGTGGCATGATAAGGGGCAGCCTATATAAACCTGTGGATTCACTGTACCGCCAACAATCTTCTTTATTTCAGGCCAAAACATGGGGACTGTAAAGGAGATGATCAGCTGTTTCGATTATTAAGGAAAACGACAGCATTAGTGTCGTGGAAGGAATGAAAGACCATATTTACCGCTTTTGTTGCTTGTTTTCTTAATGCTTTGGCTGCCATGTACCAAATATATATTTTTTGCTTAAGAAAATGACAAAAATTGTAACACACAGTGGTTTAAACCTGTAATTTTAATCTGATTATCTTTATTTAATCTGATTATGGAAATAGTAATGTGTTAGATTAGTTGTTACTGAATAAGTGGTCATATTAGTAACGTGCTACTAAGTAACGTGTTACCGGCATCACAAGATTTTGGGCTGACCAATCACAGACATGCGCTCTCCGGTGCGTTTGACGAACAGTTAAAAACAAGGGCTCCACTCCGTCCATCTTTGCATGCCTATCGGATAGCCCTTTTATCGATGGATAATGGTGCTGTGTTTCTCCACACCTCCACTCATGGAGAAGTATAAACTAGGCTTAAGTCATGTGTAACATCTGCAAACTACCAACTTTGTTGAAAGAATATCAAAGATTTGAAGCGGCGTGTTATGTTGGTTGTTAAAGAATGCGTAAAGCTACTCTGCAGCAGCCAGGCTAATAACGTTAACTTGGCTTAGCAATGTTTTGGTCATTTATTTTACCCCTGGTGTTGGATAAAAAATAGGGGTTAACCTAGAAAGAATTACACACATAGGAGTCAGAGAGAATTAGAGTCAAATAAGCTCTGCAGAGGGAGATAAGTTCTACAGAGGGAGACCAGGAGAAAAACTGTAAGGAAAGAGCCGACTGTGTCTCTCTGTTCTCCTTCTCGTCTCAGCTTCTCAGTCTCCTGATCTCAAAGGGCCATACCCCTGCAGTCTCTCTTTATTCAGTCAAACTTCATTAGCATCTTAAAAGAACAGGGTGTCATACAAAGAAACATATGTCTGAAACAAAATGACATTTAAAAAGTACATTTAAACTATGTGATAAAGAAAGACACCCTAAGAAAATAATAATACATTATTATTTTACCTAACATGTCCCTAACATTTCCCCCCGAAATGTGGTTTTTAAATGTGATCACGAACAACAAAAAGTTGTAAAGTAGGTAACAACTCCAATAATGTAAAAATATAAGAATCATAAAAACCAGACAACAAAAGGTTGCAAAAATAAGTAGCATCTCAAATTTTAAAAGAAAATGTAATAAGACATGCAACAAAGAAATTGCAAAAGTAAGTAGCCATTTCAAAAAGATATTAATGCGGGCTTCACCTAGACATTCCCAAACTAATCGCTACCTAATTGAGCGGACATTGTGGTGAAATGACTATTGAGTTTTTAGAACTAATCCCAGTTTTTGGATCTGTTATTAACACTGGTTTAGATAAAAATTAGTGTGTAGTAGCACCATCTGCTGATTTCACCAAAATGCTTTCTTTAGATTCTGGCAGATTAACGCCAGAGCAGATCACTGTTCTGCAAACTCCGGTGTCACAAAGGAGCTCTACCATTTGTTCATTAATTTTAAGTCTTATGTAAGGCTTCTCTTTCAAAACATTGAGTAATTCCCAGGCACCACAGCAATCCACCACCTCATTAGAGGCGGCAAAAGTGTCTAGTCATTGCTGTGTGAACTGCGAGTGGTATGGGGCAGTTGGACCCTGTGTATGGGTATGACCTCGCCCTCTCCCCCTTCCTCGGCCTCTGCTACATTCATTTTAAATGTTGTCTACCTCCCCGCAGGTCCAACACGTGGGGGCAGGGTGACCACCTTGATGTCTCCATCAACCCTGGGGTGTGTGATCATGCGTATTCTTTTGTGGTTTAAACCCCCTCCCTCTGTTGTAGTTGTCACTTTTATAATAAACTTCCCCCTCATCGTCTTCTACCTGGGTGTGAAATACCTGTGTGTGGGAGCCTGGAGGTTTTGATTTCCTATCCTTTCTTTCCATGACACCTTCTGCAAAACATTCATTGGCCATAAGGGTGGTAAGGTTGCATGTTTTCCAGGTCAGAAGGTGATTTTTGATCCAATTAGTGATAGTCGGGTGGAAACTATGTAGTAGGCAAAAACACAAATGCCGCAAAATGGGCTATCATCACCATCCAGTACCATCTGCTTTCCTTCAATTGCAAATTGATGTTTTAAAACAGGAGGATATAGGTCTCCTGGGGGTGCTATTGGGGGCGCATAAGAATCTCCAACAGCCCCAGGGGGTTCTCTCTGGGTTGCATAAGGACGAGGACACAATATGAGTTCATCACCGAGCTTTTTCACAACAAGCCCCATCGTTCTCTTCTTTAAATTCTGCTTCCTCTGCTCTGTTTCATGAGCCCACAGACGGGCGATTCTCAACTCTGTTTGTTTCTGTTCCTTCTTTTTCCCCTTAGCAAGAAGTGTTTCTGCTTCGAGAACACATACTAATTGTTTCTACTGATTTCCTTTTAACTTCTCTTCTATTTTATACTTTTTGCGCTATTTTGTCAGAAACTGAAGATTTTAGGGGTTCTTTTTATGCATATACTTTGAATCTCCCTCTAATTTGTCGATAGAAACATGGTTTCCCATCTTTACGTTGTGTTTATATAACTTTTAATGGATTGTATTAATTAGTCTGGTAAAGTCTGATGTTAGAATACCAAAATAGTTCTAGGAGGAATGAAAAAGCAAGAACTATTAAATTAGTACTACACTGTATGTGACACTGCTGCCAATTAATGACTTATTAAGCTCCTATCTCCGCATACGTTACACCTACATGCATGAAACTTTCAGGGTATTGCCCTGGGGTCTGGGGCCACACAATACGTCGAATATACGCGGGCCTAACGTTGCCTGGGGTCGTGAGGTCACTCAAACCGTCCAACCACTTTGATGCTGCAGGGGCTATGTTTTTGGGAATTTTGACATGAAAATTGCACAAATGCGCACGAAATCCTCTACTCTATCCATGCAGCAAAGCACATGTCTCCAAACACCTTCTAAACAGAACTCCCCACAGGAGCCACCTAGGAACCAGGGATAAAGTTAATAGAGAATAATAAGGTCTCCTTTAAAACATATTCAGAGTTGAAGAGGATTGGACATTGTTAGGTATTTTCTTTTATTAAAAAGCACTTGCAAAAATCAGGCTGTGGACATTTGCCATAAGCCCAAATGACACTCCACACACCTCCTGAAGCTAACTCCTCCCAGCAGCCACGTAGAAGCACGGCTCCAGCGATTTAGTATTCTTCCTCTTCCCCAGTTTAACATATCCAGAGTAGGGGAAGATTGGACATTTTTAACCCTTTGAATTTTACCCAAGAAAAAACCAACGTGTGGACATTTGGGTATTAGTCGTACAATGGGATCCTATGAGTTGCTTTTAAAAAAAATAAAACTCTTAACAAAGTTCGATTCTTTTCAACTCCGAGTATGTCATACTGGGCAATGTACTGAATACTAATACGTTTGAGCCGGGCTCGTACGTGGCCCCTGTGAGGAGTTAGCCTTAGAAGGGGATTTTTGGCAATTTCTTTTCACGTAGACGTAGAGTGGAGGACGTCGAGCGTTCGATACGATTTTCATGGAAAAACTCCCAAAAACATAGCGCCTGCGACATCCAAAGGGTAGGACGTTCGGGGCGACCTCACGACCCCAGGCGACGTCAGACCGGCGTATATTCGACGTATTGTGTGGCCCCAGACCGCAGGGCGCCACCCTGAAAGTTTAATGCATCTACCTGGAATGTAGGCCGAGATATGAGCTCAATTAGTCGTTAATTGGCAGCGGTGTCACGTTCCTTGGGAAGGGCTCGTCCCTTTGCCCCCAGCACTTCCATAATGCAATCTTATGAGGAGGGGACGAAAAGTAGGGCGCCGTCCTTATTTTCGTCCCCTCCTCATAGGGTCCCATTGTGGGAAACATATGGCAAATGTCCATGGTGACACTTAGATTTTTTCTTCACTGGGACATACATCCAGGGCCCCTGAGGCTGGATTTTAAGCCGAGGATGGGGGCCTGTTGCCTGGGTACATGAAGCCAGAAGTGTCCCTGTACTGTACCAGAGAACCAGGCCCCAGACAGTGGATTTTAAGCCCAGAAAGGAGGCCCGGGGCCTGGGTAGAGTTGGTCCTGAGTTCAACGGAGGTCCAGGGGCCTATACCACTGACATTTGACCTTTGAGCTACGGTTTTTTGTAGTCCTACATGGGGGTCTACTACGTGTGTAATTTGGTTGTCCTCGGACCTCTGGTTCCAAAGTTGTGAAGGAGTAAAAATGCATGGTTTTTGGGGCCTAAACACGTGGACATTTGCCATAAGGTTCCCACCATGCAATCCTATGACGAGGGGACGAAAAGTAGGGCGCCTTCCTTATTTTCGTCCCCTCCTCATAGGCTCCCATTGTGGGAAACATATGGCAAATGTCCATGGTGGACTTTGGTGATTTCTTCACCGGGACATACATCCAGGGCCCCTGAGGCTGGATTTTAAGCCCAGGATGGGGGCTTGTAGCCTGGGTACATGAAGCCAGAGGTGTCCCTGTACTGTACCAGAGAACCAGGGCCCCAGACATAGGGTCTCTAGCCCAGAACGGAGGCCCATAGCCTGGGTAGAGTTAGTCCCGGGGCGTTTAAAACCCATAAAAGGTCGAAGGTCGCGCTCAGATCCCGACACGGCCCGGTCAGAATCGGCTCGTCCCAAATGTCCACATAACCCTATGGCAAAGGGCCGAAGTAAGGGACGGCTCCCAAACGGCCACGGAGCCTAAGCCAAAGGTTTCGGTGGACCGACGGCGCCTCCAAAGGTCCAAGCGGCGTCGGCGCACGCCTTATGCTTGACGGACACGACATGACCCTCTGGGCTCCCTCCGTTTAACATTGGCTTATGGCAAATGGACGGCCCCGGTGACACTGGAGACGAGCCCCGTCCATTTGCCATAAGTTCAATTCATTTTCCGTGTACATTTGGGACACTTGCCCTTAGTCCATCTAGATGGGCGCCCTTCTCCATCTCCCCCCTGCATGTCTAACTCCCATCGTTCTCGTCTCAAGGCTTCGCCTCCCCTCTTTCCTTCCCTGGCCTCGGGCCACTCGGCCCAAGTTTCCTCCCATTCCCGCAGAGCGTCTTCGCCGCGCCCCAGGACTTCTTCCGGAGTTCAGTAGTCCTCAGTAGGCGCTGCAGGCCGATCGGCTCCAAGCCCCACTTCTTCCCGATCTTTTCAGGCTCGGAGGGTTTCTCCTCCCCGTTCCCGTCCGGCTTCATTCCGGCCGAGGAACTCACCCAGAGTTCTTCGTTCTTCCATCTCCAACCGTCCGGACATGTCTGCTTGGACAGTAGCCCGCTTGCAGTCAGCACTCAGGGAAAGAGGCATCTCCTTCAGCCGTTCCGCTAATAAATCTACCCTCTTCAATCTCCTTTTTCCCTGTACTTCACCGTTAACCAAAACTTCCTCCTCCCATAATCTACTTCTTACGTCAGCCTCAGTCGCCACTTCCTCTCAGGGGAGATCCCAGCCCTCAGCTGCCGGGCCAACACCCACAGCTCCCTCTGCTGGCGGGGAAGCTTCTTCCGTCTCATTTCCCTCAAATTTTGCCTCATTCATAACACATTTTTTTCTCTTCCTTAGCATCTCAGGCCGGATCTTCATTTAATCAATCAACTCCTTTCCCCCACATCCCCCCTTCTATGTTTCCTACAGGTTAAACTCAGGCTTCCATCCATTTGGATCAGCGGCCAGTCCCAGCCTGGTCAGCGGCGAGCATGAACTGATGAAGCCTCTTGGATAAGAGGTGAAACGTCTTCCAAGACAAATTACCAAGTCCAGTTGCGTTTGATTGAAATTTCCTGGGTATTACTCTCAATTCTTCCACTTTTCAAGCATCTCTGCCACTCGAGAAGGTTTAATGAATCTCTTTGATTCTTTCTAACTTCATCTTAGCCGACTATTGCTCCAAACAACAGATTCTGTCTCTTTAAGGCAATGCGAATTATTCCGCAGGGGAGATCTTTCATTTCACACCATCTTTCAACCGCCGCCAACATCCCTTCGCTTCATGGTCCTGTTGCAATTGAAGAACCTTTTCGGATGGAAATGCGCCTTTGGCAAGAATTTATTTCATCTTGGAACGGTATTTCATTCTTCTATAATGACTTCATTTCTTATCCAGATGACATCCAGTTATTTACCGACGCAGCACCCTCTACAGGCTTTGGCGGTTTCTACAATGGAAGGTGGTTTGCTTCAACATGGCCCTCTGAGTTCGAACGTTTGCAGCTCCAGCCAGCCTCTCTCTCATCCGCTCAATATGAAATCTATCCCGTTGTAATTGCAGCCCTACTTTGGGGGCATGAATGGTCTCAACACTGTATCCTTATTCATTCAGACAACTCTGCTGTTGTTGAGATCATAATCAAAGGCCGATCACCTTCAACCTTCATCATGCAGTTCATTTGTAGACTCACTCTGGCGTCAGCCAAACATCAATTCATTCTCCGTGCTGCTCATCTACCTGGCCATCAAAATTCCATCGCTGATTCACTCTCTCGTCTTTCTTTCCAGAAATTCAGGTCCTTGGCTCTAGATGCAGATCCTCATCCAATTCCGATCCCACCGTTTTCAGCAACCATCTACAATTAACTCCATAGCTTCAAGACCTCTCCATCATTTCTCAGAACGCTATCCTCAACAGTCTCGCTCCTAGAACTCTCTCATCTTGTTTTTCAGGATGGAACAGTTTTAAAAGTTTCCATTTAACGTATAACCTTCCATTTCCTTTACTCATCCCGTCTTCTATTTGTCACTTCATCACCTATTCACATACAATCCTACAAATCCGCATTTCCACTATCCAATCATACCTTTCTGGCATTAATTTATTTTTCAAACTGGCTACCGGCAACCCCTGTCCAGCTCTCTCCCATAGTCATACATCCATACTACTTAAAGGTCTTAAGAAGCAAGAATCACCTTCACCTAATCAACGATTCCCTATAACCTCTGACCTCCTCATTCGCTGCATCCGCACAATCCGTTCCGGTTACTCTTCTGCTCTAGTCAATCTTACATTAGAATCCATGTTCCTGTTAGCCTACTTCGGTTTTCTACGCTGCTCTGAGTTTGCCCCTACTACTTCCAGATTTGATCCCTCCATCCATCCATGCCTTTCAGATATCTCAATCCTTAATCAGGATACCCTTATCTTTACGCTCCGTAAAAGCAAAACAGATCAACTGGGCACTTCCTTCCCTATCTATCTTTTTCGTCTTCACTCACCCCTCAGCCCCTACGAACCCAATCTCAAACTACATTCGCTTCCGTCTGGCCAACAACGGCCCACCTCATGATCCTCTCTTCATCATTGAACTCGGTAGCATCGCCACTATTTTCTGGTTTTCTCATCACTTCTGTCAAATCCTATTTAGATCTGGCATCAACCCTGAGCAGTATTCAATCCACTCCATCCGTATAGGCGCAGCCACTTCAGCCTCACAGTCAGGCATTTCCGACAAGACTGTTCAAATCTTAGGTCGTTGGCGATCTTCAGCATACCGTACTTATATTCATAATAATCTTGACGATCTCCACCATGTTCATTCCTTGCTTTGTTAAATAATTACCAACTTTGGGGGTCCTGAGCAGGCTCGAGAAGAAGACCGACTTCCGAAGACTGCACCCCCACAAAGAGCCTCCATCAGGGCATCCTTCCAGACACACCATCTATCTAAAATTTGTCAATAAATGAACTAATCAAAACAAATCTAATCTCTGTAAGCCTGGTCCATGCTAACGAAATGTAAGTTAATATGTTAACTTAGGTTCGTGAGCTGGACCACGCCCCATATTCAGTATCCTCTCAGTAATCAACTCGGATTCGACTCACCTGGCATCTCACACCTGAATTTCAACTCTAATTACTCCATGATCTATTTAAACCCTGAGCACCTAGCCATCAGCGTCGCTCGGACTCTGATCTCGTAAACCCCTTCCTTCCCTCTCCCTGATCCTTTACTTTGTCTCGGTATTACATCCCCATTTTCCCATTCTTTCATCCCTCATCCCTTCATTTCCTCATTCCTTACATCCCCTCATCCCCATCATCCCTTCGATTCCTCCCTCATCCCCATCATCCCTTCATCCCCTCCCTAATCCTTTCATCCCCTCCCTCATCCCTTCATCCCCTCATCCCTTCATCCCCTCCCTAATCCCTTCATCCCCTCATCCCTTCATCCCCTCCCTAATCCCTTCATCCCCTCCCTCATTCCTTCATCCCTTCATCCCCTCATCCCCTTATCCCCTCCCTCATCCCTTCATCCCCTCCCTCATCCCTTCATCCGTTCATCCTCTCCCTAATCACTTCATCCCCATCACCCCCCCCTCCCAACCTCATCCCTTCATCCTCTTATTTGCTTTTTTCAAGTTCCATCACTAATATCGGTTTCTTTCAGGTTCTTCGTCTGGGGGGTCCTGAGCAGGCTCGAGAAGAAGACCGACTTCCGAAGACTGCACCCCCACACAGAGTCAACAAGCCTCCATCAGGGCATCCCTCCAGACACACCATCATTCTAACCTTTGTCAATAAATGAACTAATCAAAACAAATCTAATCTCTGTAAGTGTGGTACATGCTAATGAACTGCATTTTTGGAGATCTGAATTAACCATTTGGAATGTAATTGTGATTTTTCAGTGGAGAGGTAAGTCTTTAAGTGATCAGCAATCAGCAATGTTTTGGGTCGCTTTTTTGTCTTTGATTATACACTGTTGTGTTTTTTTTTCTTTTTCATTATTTCCTTTTTCCTCCACGTATGCCCACATGAAGATTTCTGCCTCCGATGGGGTAAAATGAGCCCTCTGGTTGTCATGGTGAATCAGTGAAACTTTGATCGTCAGTGGGGTTTAGTTGAGGTAGCATGAGCGTCCACTTATCATGGATAGGTTACACCTGGCTTGATGAATCTGTGTCTGCTCATCCTGGCTTGGTCTTGGTGCAATGATTAAGCCTGGTTCCTCTTGTTTTGGATTCAACGAGTTAGGAGCAGTCATTCATCCTGGATGTCTTAATCGTACATTTGTGCAATAGGCCCCTGGTCTATTAACTTCTAAATATTAAGCTTAGCGAACAATGGATCTGTTGGCTAACAATGAGATTTCCTACTAATAATTCCAATGGCTTAAGTAGAACTGGAGGCAGATCTTTAAGTTATCAGGCTCCTCTTCTGTGGAACCAGCTCCCAGTTTTAGCCTCTTAGGCAGACACTCTGTCTACTTTTAAGACTAGGCTTTAAATGTTCTATTAGTTTCAGGCTTATGCTGCTGGAGGAAATATCCCACTGACCACTTTCCCTCACTTGTCTACCTTCTGCTACTACTCTCCATATTTGGATTATTTAAAACTGCTGCTGGCATAGGTGTTGAGTTCTTCATTTTTTTCTGTCAGTAGAAGCTACCTCGGTCCCAGCGTTTCTGTGTGTAGTGCTTCATCTTTCCTGTCTTCTCTAGCTGGAACCTCCTAAGAATCCCCAAGCCTTCTCCTCTACAGCCTGTAGTTCTTCTACCAGCAGGAGTTTTCTTAATATGTTAGGTTGTATTGAAGATAAGTGGGTTATGGTTAGGTGACTGCTGCTCTACGGCAGAGGTAACTGCTAACAAAGAGCAGCACTTATGGCAAGGGTAGGCACAATAAAAATGATGGTTTTGCCTAGAATCAATTATTTATTCTCAATGATCCCAAGCAAACCATCACCTGATTGGTCTAGATCTCTGGACTCTTCTGTTTCTAAATTTCTTTGGAAAGATAAACCCCCACGTATCAGCTTAAAAACACTACAGAAGTCCAAAGATAAAGGAGGTCTAGACCTACCAAACTTTCGTCATTATTTCTTAGCTAACAGGCTCCAATACACATCACGATGGGTAAAACATAGTTATATCGATGAGTGCTGGGTAGATGTTGAACAGACACTATGCAATAAGATAAAACTTTCAGATCTACCTTTTGATAGCTCAAATATAAAACAAAATGAATGTTTTAAAAGTATTAATATCAGCTCCTCTCTGACAGCTTGGTGGGAATTTCTTAAAATGACAAAGACCTCACTAGTCCCATGCAGGCGTACACCCATCTGGAATAACCCGGATATCTTACAAAAAAAATGCATGATCAACTTCCCAAGCTGGAGTTGTAAAGGAATTGAATACCTGGAGCATATATTTGATGGAACAGACTTTATCAAATTTAATACATTGGTTACACAATTCGGAATTAACAAGAATAAATTCTTAGAATACCAACAAATTAAAACAATTATAAAAAATAAATTTAGGCTCAATACAGTTGATTTACAAATTCCAGGAAAAGTTTTAGACTTCCTTAATCTTAACCCTCCCAAACTGTTATCTAAAATATACAAAACATTAAATAGAATAGATGAATCAATAGCCCTTCCTATTTCAAAATGGGAGATGGACTTGTCCATCTCAATTGACCAAAACCTCTGCTCTCAAATTTCATTAAGAACCTTTAAATTTCTTAAAAATCCTAATCTACGATTCTGTTCTGTGGGACACGGTTGCCGATGTGGAGCTTAAGGGTTGGTGGTGACTGCAGGGGGGTCCTTGGGGGTGGGTCCGCTTGCGGTTGGGGCGGTAGTTGGCGTGACTCTCGCCTGGGGTGGGACTTTGGGGGCTTTGTGTGCTGACTCCTAGTGGCTGCATGCGGCGCCTTAGAGGGGTCGTGCTGGCGGACACGGGTTAATGGCCTGGTGCTGTGCTGCCCCTGGCTGGGGCCCTGGCTGGGGCTTTCCCGTTGGGCCGCTGCCGTCAGTGCCGGCTGGGGGGGGGTGGGTTGTGTTTGGCCGGTGGTTGGCAGGCGCTGCTGCCTTTTCCATCTCCCCGGGCTGGTTCTTGTCGCTTACTCCCCGGTGGCCCCTTGCCGCGCCTACGCGTCGGGGCGCCGGCGAGCTGCGCCCTGACGCATCTCTGCATATTGGCACTGGACATGGCTCCTGGGTCTTGGTCTTAGCGCTTGGGGGGGTGCTGAGGTGGGGGCCTCTGGCCGGTGTTGGTCGGCCTCTGCGGTGACTGACCGGTTGGTGGGGTGTGGACTGGTGGGTGGAGGTGCTGGGTTCTGTTGCCTCCCGGCCATCGGGCGGTAGTAGCAAGGCTGGAGGATGTCGGCCTGGGGGTTTGCCGCCTGGGGCTTCGGTCTGCTCACGGGCCTGGCGCGACGTGTCCGGGGTACCCGAGTCGGTGGTAATCCGGGTTCCATGCCTCTGCACGCTGGCGGTGCCTGGGGCGTCTCTTATTGGCGGGGAGGCTTTTTACCATCTAGCACAGGTGTTCTTTTTAATGGGGTGCGCCTGGGACGGGAGGAGGGCGTGGAGGGGAAGGGGGGGCTAAACTCAACCTGGGTGTCTAGTGACATGTGTTTTGTTAGCAGTGTGAATGTTGGGAAGGATTTAGGTGTGCCCCTGGGGTGGGGGATGGTGGATTGGCGGAGCCCACATGGGGCTCGGGGGTGCCGCTGCCGTGGGCCCCGACTTGACGTGCTTGGGCCTCCCACCCCTGGTGGATCGGGCTGAACGGGGGTGCCTATTGGAGTCAGCAGGGGAGCTGGCTCCCTGGGGTTGGCAATGGTAACCCCAGTTATTTTCTCCCCATCCCTATTACCTCTGTCCATATGCTCCTTCATTCTACCATTCACAAGGCCTTGGGATGTGGGCAAGTCACTGGGGTGCGGGATGGAGCTTCTATCTTCGCTACCCGGTGGCGGCCTGGGTCCCGATTTTATTGAGCAACTTAGACACTTTCACTTGCAACATTTACATGGAACGCACATGTAGGGACCTGGTTGGCTGCTCTTGCCGGTGTGGGGGCCTTGGCGGTCTGCTTGTCCCCATCCTGGTGGGCAAAGGGGTCTGTCTCCCGGGTGAAGGGGCAGGGTGCTCTATTGGGGCGTCTGTCCCTGGGCCTGGGAGTATGGAGTATAGTGTATGTATGGGGGGTATGAATGAGTGTATAGCGTCCTTTTTTTCGTATGTCCTGTATTTTTAAGAATGTGTACGCATGAAAGTAGGGTACGTATGAGTGTCTCTGTCTGTCTATGTCTACCTGTCAGATTGGGTGTTTGGCTTCCCTCTGGCCTGATGCGTCTTCTTCCCCTCAGTTACTCCCCGTTGGTGATGGATGCTCCTGCCCGCTGGTTGATGATGGCTCTCGATGCCTGGTACCGGGGGCCTGGGGAGGGCGTACATCCGCTGTGGCTCTTGCTGTGGCTCCCTGGCGTGTGGGTGTGTGGGGGCGGGCTGGGTTGTTGGCGGTGGGTATTGGTCCGGGGTGGCGGCGGCGTGTGTTGTCCGTCGGTTGGCTGCGGATCCCACTTGCCTGCGGCGGCGGCGGGGGGCCCTTGTCTACTGGTCCCTGGTTGGGGCCCCGCTGGGGGGCGGGGTGCCCCTGGTCCCCGTGGCCTCCGGGTCCTGATCCGGGCCCGCCCTGGCGTAGCCGGTTTCCGGCGGAGCCCGTGGGCTCGTCACTGCGATCTCTCGGGCCCTAGCATTGCGGCTGGTGGGTGTTCCCCTGGGGCTTCCATCTGTTCCTCTCTTGGTGGGTGATCGACCCTGCGCTGATCCGCCTGTGGCCTCTGTACTCTGTGGGACCCTGGATGCATACATCTCTTGCATCCTCCATGTCTGTGTCGATTCCTGTAGGACGGATTGACGGTTCCTTACACCAGCTATCAATCACTTGCATGGGGAAACCTTATTCAGACCTGCATGCTCGCACACACATAGGTGTGGGGACATTGGTGTGGACGGACATATCTTAAGCTGAGGTTATCATCATTAGTTAGTTGTTCACAAGAGCTTACCAGAAACATTTGTATTATGTTCATTATTCCATGCTTTTGTGTAGTGAATGTGTAATTCTTAGTTTATTCTACTAGATCCGAGCTATTGGTTTGGTTCTGTACAGTTTGTTGTTATTGTTTTGTATTATTGTTTCTCTGCCGAGGACTGGGATGTTTTCTTGTGTTCTTTGTTTGCCTCCCTGTCTTGTGTCGTCCGTTCGCGCCTCTGCTGGTCCGGTTTCTTTTCTTCACCTTCTTCCTTTCTCCTTTCTTGTCTCGGTTTAGTGTCCATGACGTCAGGAAATTGAACCCACAGTAATCACTAATAAAGATTTTTCATACATATACATCAAGTGGCGTACTACAGCGAAGCTGTAATACTCTGCTTGGGAAAGTAAAACTGTTGGGCTTGTACTTGGTACTCAGACACAGATTCTGAGTAGCATACTGCTAGACAGTACACAATAAAAATAAATAAAAAGTAAAATAAAAATAACAAAGACCTGCATCACTCAAGGTGGCATTACATTAGTTCTGATTTGTTTAATGTTTTTTTTTTTTTTGGGGGGGCAACTAATTTCTCTGTTTTTGGATGCTGTTCAGCTGAAGGAGTTTTGCTCTTACTTGTTTACAGTACTGTTGTGAGCAGCTGATTAGCATCAGAAAAGCCTAAATAATACCTGAACTAGCAGAATGAAAAGGAAGATGTTTAAATCATCTCTTCCATCCATCATAACAAGGAAGGATTTTATCCCCCACTCCAATGTCTCTCTGTCATGCTACTGTGGAATATCATCTCTGCTGCCTGGATATTGATCTGTTAACATATCATGATGGTCATGAGACTGTCATACAGCTACTGTCTTCAGGCAGAGGCTTCTTCAGGTTTGTTGCAAGACTGACGGCTACCAGAGATCTTTCCTGCACACAGCATCACCGCCACAATGGCTCTTTAAAGATACTTGATGATGTAATTTACAACATTCAATTTCACTTTGGGATACATACATTTTTTTTTACTGAACTGAAGACTATGAATTCATAATTTATATAAACTTGTGATTTTTAGTGCTCGGTTTGCTTATTAGATGAAGTGACTTTCACTTAAAAAACTCGACTAACATTTTTTATATTTTATTCATTAAAGGTAAATTCCAAAATCACATTACAGGAACATTCTTTAAACTTACATCTGAAGGAGATTGAATCAAAAGAATGAAAAACAGTGTAAATGTTGCAGGCAGCATTATGCATCAGCTGTTGTGTATTAACAAAAACCTAAACTAGAAGTAAAACTGCAGAAGGCTCAGTTTGCATCTTCAACGGCTGCGGCTACCATCTGCTTCAGCCTCTGAGGGAGGGTGACGGTGGAAAAATGGACCCTGTCCTCCTTCAGTTTCTGCCTCACAGTCTGGGTTGGGCCAAGCTCCATGTACTCCTGTTTCTGCCTGTCGTACAGCGGCCAATTCAGCAGACCAGGACCATTTGGAGAGCTGGGGATGAATCATGTCAGAGACAAGCAAAGATAAGAACCCTGGGTATTTAAATATGAGACAAGGAAGAAGCATTATAATTTATTCTTTTATTTTTATTGATTGTATTTTATCTGTTCAAAGCTTATTTCACCTGACTCTTGCTGGTACAGTTCACAACCAAAAACTTGCAGCTCTTTTTAGTTTGCTTTGCTTATCTCATCTCAGCTCATGGTGAACATTTTGGGCACGAATGTTGCATTTTACAACCTCTGTAAATTTACTTTGTGTACTGGCAGCTCAGACTGTTTACAGAGTAATGTGCAAAAGGGTTCAGATTCATTCTTCATGCAGAAAACTGGATCATTGCATCCTATGTAGTAGTTTTCTGGATCATGAGCATTTTTAAGATGAGGTATTGAGCCGTACAAAAGGTGTCAGGATGTCAAAGACAGTTCAACAGAAACCAAGACCTTTAAACCTCATGAAGTGTTTTTATTCTTACTCTTACGGGAAAATGTCAGAAAAAAACACCTAAGATTAGTTACTGGCATCGATTTACACCACAACTGACATGTTTCACATTCATTTGTTTTTTGCCATGAAATTAATGATAATTTGTTATGTTCTTAGTCTGCTGAGACTGAAGGAGGTGGTAACCACTTTATTAATAATAAAACATCCATTAAAGCTGCAGGAATTTTGACATTCACAGCAAAATAAGTTTCTGTAACCTGAGAGTTCTTGATGTAATTTGTAATTTGTTCACTTTTTACCCAGTTTTGATGAAATTGCCCCAGTAAGACATCATAGTCCGACAAAACCGCTCGTCCTCTTTGGTGATGTTGCCTGCAGATGGAAAAAGGAGATTTTTAACCCTTGAATTAAGTTTATGTTTTTAGCTAGTAGTTGCTGTAAGAATTTATTGCATGTATGAGTTAAAAACTACAACATTTCAGTGCGAGTAAAAACTGTCCAAGCCGTATTTGGAGCTTTATAGCTAAGCCACAATTTCTAGCAGAAAAACTGCTCAAAAGTTTAAATAGCCCAAATAAAGTTGTATTTTATTAGCTTGATCTGCCATTTTCATACCTTTTAAAGTTTTTATGCACTACCACTTTAAGTTGGATTTTTTTTTATTCAGAAAGATCTCAGTCAGGGGTTCAAACCCAGGACCTTCTTGCTGCAAGGCAACACAGCTACAGACTGCGCTGGGAGGTATGTTCAACCATAAAATTTCCAACGTGGTAATTCTATCAAATGCATTGTACAGCTTGTATACCAACCAACAATTCTGATGGTTCCATTCCAGAAACATGCACCGAACATGAAGCCAACATCATCTGCGTGGTCCGCCTTCACAAAGCTCGGTCTGTTGCCTCTGTGTATATCTGAGCTGTACGCAAATTCATACATGTACACCGAAGCACCAACATCTAGGGCCAGGAGGAACAGATAAGAGGAGTGAGCCGAGGTGAAAGGACAAGTGGTTAGCCCTCTATCGTTTTTGGGTACTCTCTGACCTGTGTGGTATCCGGCCACACTGAGGACAGGCAGCGTCATCAGCAGATCTCCGATGACTTCCGTGAAGCTATCTCGGATGTCCTCTGGAGATTTTGCGTCTTTCAGGTACTCATCCACAATAAGACTGTTGGCTACAGAGACCTGAAAAACGGGTTCATAAATCACAAAAAAATGTGAGGCAAGGCTTGTTTCACTGAAATAAAGAATCCAGAAAACTTTGCAAGACCCAAATTGAGCCTAATGTAAGATCATTAGAATCTTCACAATGCAAATTTTAAGAGGAAAACTTTCACTCAATATGGAAAAATTTCAGTCAAAATAAAATATTTTTTTTTAAAGGGCCTATATCATGCAAAAAAAACTTTTTGGAGTTTTCAACCATCTGGTAATAATATTTTCTCATAAAAAACCCAGCCAGAGTGGTTTAATTGACGCATTTCTGAGTAATCTTCCTGAATCCTGCTCTCTGAACAGCTGCACCCCCGACTCCAAGAAAATGATTGAGTGGTAACATAAACTGCGTTTACATGGACACAAGTAAGTAGGCCGATAGTTAATCCGACCGTGGTGCAGGTAAACTCTTATTCCGAATGTAGGTCATTACTGCGCTTGTCTGTTACATCATGCGTTGATGTACCTTATGTTGCCGTTGACGGAAGCTGGATGAAAGCATGGCGGGCGTGAAACAAAACTGAAGAAAGTTATACTGTTTGGCTTGTAAATATAAAATTGTTTCCAGAAAAAATAAAAGCACGCTAAGAAGAAGATTGTACCGGTCCATTTTAAAGGAACGCAGCCATGTTTGTTTACAAACATTTTCAAGGCCATGTACACAGTCAAATTCTAATCCGATCAATAATCAGATTAAACGCAGCTATAGTGACGTATTTCACATCACAATGTTACCACTAAGAAGTGATAGAGTTGTCTGCCCCCCCAATAAAGTGGTGTGTGCACCGACCCTGCAGAGGGAGCAGCCTAGTTGCAAACACATCTGCCTTCTCAAAGTTCTTATGCCTTGATATAACACAGTTTCATTGTGGTACTTGGTGTACTTCCAATTCACTATTGGAGATTAGGCCCAGCTGTTTTTCTCAGACAGAGCAGCGCTGCAGGGGAGAGGTGGGGGAGGGTGCAGGTGCCTATATATATATATATATATATATATATATATATATTTATCCAAGAAGTTGAAAGCTGTAAAATATCACGATATAGTCCCTTTAAAACCCAGAAGGTCCAGCTTCATTACAACCTGTTCATTGATACAGTATGGGATACTCACCCCACTAGGATTAAACATGTGGGCAATAGCCATCACTGAGTCCCTGTTCATGCCTTTCTCCCATCCAGGAGGAGCAAAGCTCTGTGATCCATAGAGGAGAACATACCAGTCCGGGTTACTTCAACATCAAACAGAATAATCTGAAACTTGTCGTTGCTAAAATGTTTGGTGCCACCTGAGGTAAAATCCAGCCAAACTCATGGTTGGTGACTCCCATCATCACTGGGATATTCAGAACTTCTTTCCTCTGCAAAAGAACCTCCGCTGTGGCTAGAAGGAAGTCACCGTCTACAACGGATCCTAGGAAAATTTTCATCTGTGTACAAATCAAAGTTGATGTTACTGAACATCATGCATTTCCTTGATTGTTTCTTTTTCAGTCAGAAAGGAATATCACTCAACCCTGTAATTCATAATTTATCAAATTTGATACAAGTGTCTCATAAATTTCTATCACTTCAACGGAGAGGTAATTTCATTAAAAAACCTGCTGGAACAAATAGTTTTCTTGTCTTCTGCCATCTGGTGGAAAATGTAATTAATACAGTCAGTGCCATGATGAGCCGTAGAGAGGACCCAAACACATTGGCCTCAAGCTAAAACCTAAACTAAAAAATGAAAAAGTTTAATAGGGACATGGTGACCAAAACATGGGGAAAGTTTTTTTTATGGTAAATGGCCTATACTTTTTATAGCACTTTATTTAGTCCCTCTACGGACCCCAAAGCGCTTCACACTACATTCACACACACATTCACACACTGAAAAAAGACCACATATTTACTGAGGAGGAATTGAAAAATGAAAAGAAGAACCAGGGAGAGAGAGATTAATCAGAAGGTTAGTGAAAACATCTGGGAGAGGGAAAAAGCAAACAATAATGTAATCAGAAGAGCAAACGGGCTTACTGAGAGGAAATCTAAACGAGAAAGGGAGGAAAAGAAAGAAAGGGTCATCACAATTTAAAGGCAGGGTATACGGTTTTGGGAGCGCTCCTCAACAGGGCATTATTGCAATATAAAAAGTCCCACCCCTTGCTTTATGCTCTCCCCCTAAACCACACCTCAATAAAACAGGCACGCGCAGCCAGCATGGTCTCCTTGGTTCTCCGCCACAGTCAACAACTCGCAGCATGCAAGCCATTTCAACCAAAGTCACAAAATTTAACGTCCAGGAGAAAATCACCAACCAGCGCATCGGTTAGCAAGCCCTTAGCTTTCTTGAGTTGACGCCACCGTGTAACTGAAGCAGCTCTGATGCAGATTCTGTTTTGGGCACGCTCTTCGTCAGCTTTCTTCTTTCCCGTTGCTATTTCCAGAAGAGCTCTGCAGTTTCTATTCATTTTGGGAAGTTAATCTGCACTAATTTCAAACTAAATGCTTCACCAAACAAACACGTCGGCTACTGCAGCTGGCGCAATGAATTTATCTGTCGGTAAGGTAGCACGAGCTCACTTCCTGTTTACAGGCTAGAATGAGCGTTGCATTCTCACGAAGGGGCCGCGCAGAGGGGGATGTGCCTGTACACGGAAGCTTTGCTTACAAGCCTCTTATCCTGGACGGACCGTGGAAGTTGATTGGATGAGGTTTTCACAGGGTTTCTCGCTGTAGAAAGAATGAAAATTACTCAGTCAAGTTTAAGAACTCCTAACCTATAGGTTGCCACTGGTACACGAAGAGCATTTTTTTGTCATTTAAAAAAAAAGTGTTTTAAAAAGAAATCGTATACCCTGCCTTATAAATACATATATAAGTACAACAAACATATGATTTAAACAGAAGAAATACCAAAAAACAAAGCATTAACAACACTAAATAGTGACAGTAACCCTTAAAAGGAGGATTTCAGACACCTTCAGGATTAAAAACTAAACTAAAAAAAGACCAAACTGGGTGGGCAGACAGGAGTCTGGACCGAAACATCAAAATAAAGCTGAAAAGAAAACCAAAGAAATGCCCAAAATTTCAGGAGGTCTATGAAGTAGGCAAGTAAGTACATTCTTTGCTGGCCCTTCTTAATGACGGAGGTGATGGTGGGCTCCCACTTGAGTTCTTGGGTTAAGGTGGTACACAGGAAGCAGAATGAGTCCACAGTGGTGATGGGGGTGACAGACAGGATGATGAAGGGGATGTTGGGCTGTGTGCTTCCTGAAGTCCAAAATAATCTACACTGTCTTCTGGGTGTTCAGCACCAGATTGTTGCGGCTGCACCAGGACACCAAACATTCAGTCTCCATCCTGTAGGCAGACTCATTCCAGTCCTATAACGATGGTGTCATCTGCAAACTTACTTAGCTTGACAGACTGGTGGTTGGGATCAGAAAGTCCAGCAGCTGCAAACAAAGAAGCTTGTTTTCTGGGGGCTGGCGACAATAGAGGAGCATGGAGTAGGGTGGTCAACGACGGAGAACCTTAAGAGGCAGGCAGCACAGACACAGAAAGCTCACGAGGCTGGAACCCACCAGGATGCTCAGGAAACTGGGACCCATTGGAAACTTCAGGAGGCTTGGACCCATCAGCAACCTCAGGAAACTGGGACCCACAGTAAGCTCAAAAGGATGGGACACACCAGCAACCTCAGCAAACTGGGACCCACCAGCAACCCTAGGAAACCAGGACCCACCAGGAAGCCTAGGAAACCAGGACCCACCAGGAAGCTCAGGAGGCTGGGACCCTCAAGAAAACTCAGAAGGCTTGGACCTACAATGAAGCTAAAGAGGCTGGAACCCACCAGGAAGCTCAGGAAACTGAGAATCACCAGGAAGCTCAGGGAACTGGGACCCTCCAGGAAGCTATGGAGACTAGGATCAGCCAGCAACCTCAGGAGACTTGGACCCATGAGAAAGCTCAGGAAACTGGGACCCAACCGGAAGGTATGGAGGCTGGGACCCGCCAGAAACCTCAGGAGGCTGGGAGCCTCGATTACCACGAGCAATGTAATTAAATTTAATTCAAATGAAAAATATTTTATTTATTCCAGGTGGAATTCAGTGTTGGTGTAGCTTATACTAATGAACTATTTAAGGAGTTGTAGATTTTGATGGCTGTTGGCAGGAAGTTATTCTTAGTATTTTTGCAGATGATATGATTCTGATATGTACTGGACGTCTGAGGTGTACAGAATGAAAAGGAATGGTGAGAGTATGGTCCCCTGTCGTGCTCCTCTGCTGCTGACCACCTGATTTAGTGGCAATTGTTGAGGTCTCAACTTGTGTCTTCAGGAGTTTCTACCAAATATACTCAGGCTGAGTTGGGTTAAATGCATTAGAGAAATCAAAGAACATGATCCTCACAGTGCTGCCTGCACATATAAAATCCAAATATAATTTATATTTAATATTTTATTGAAGTGGAAGGAAGATCATTCATGTTACGTCAACATATTACCATTTATATTATAGAATTTGTGCAAAAAGGCCAAACACACAAGGGAAAAAACGATTACATAGTTATTGAAACTGCTACAAGTGATAAATGCACTGAAACAGAAAATGTAGCTCTAACTTAAATAAATTGCTTCAGTTGGTAACAAGCAATTGAATTAAAGTCAGCAAAATTATTTTATTTACTTTTTTAACTGAAAAACGTAATAAAGTTACTTGAATAATTCAATTCAATTACTTGTTACCAATTGAAGCAATTATTTAAGTTAGAGCTGCATTTTCTTTTTTCAGTGTGCTATTAAATTGTCATATATGGCTTTATGCATCATAGAATGTATATGGTTTTAAAAATACGTTTTACATATTAAAACGTTCTGCTGTTTATGTATGTAGAACATGGGCCCTTGAAGCAGTTTAGCTTTAGTCAAATATGGTTGTTTTACTTCAGAAACTGTTGTGAAAAGACCAACAAAAAAAAAGGGGAAAAAAGCAGAGCAAATTTTAATTCCATGAAAAAAAGAAATTCAGAGAAAAATAAGCATGGGAACTTATAAAAAAAACAATTTCTCCCTGTTTCTCCTTCAGGGCTTCCATGGAAGGGAAAACAGTAATTTATCAGATGAGGACAGATGCTGTCCTCTCATGGCAAAAACACAGCACTGCCCTGTTTTTTCTTCTCCCAGAGATGATGCTACATGCACAAGTCAACACATGATGTCATGATGTGAAAAATGTAAGATATAGATTTCACATATCAAATTATTGTACACGGCCAGGTTGTTAGAGTTATACTAAACTTACAATATGAAACCTAGTTTAATATTACCTTTGTGAAATCCCTAAAATAACCATGTAGCCAAACAGAGCTTTTACCTGTTTAGTTGCAGAAATTAATTCCTCTTGAGTTTTTGCTTTGATGCACTGAACCAGTTCCTCTGTGCTGGAGATGCCACATCCAGTAATGTTGGCAACAATCTGGCCATAAAACAGGAGGTGGGATCAATAAATATAACACATGCACAAGTAGATTAGAGTCACAACATACTGCAAATAATGTACAACAGAGTTTGAAAGCCTTGAGCATTATATAATTTCTTTACTTTAAAAAAATAAATTAGTCCAGATCCATAGGACTGAAATCTTTTTTAGAGTTCTTCTAGACTTTTTCTTCGGACTTAAGCTGTTTTTTTTCTCTCACAGATTTTCATTCCTGTTCCTGGACCTAATTGTTTTCAGATGAGGTTTTCTTTATCTAATCCAGCAACTCTCACATTTTCATCAGTCCATCCATCGGGTCGTCCTTGAGAGCCAGTATCCTGCAACTCTTAAGGTGTGTTTTCACTGTCTGAACTTCTGGCTAATTTTATCACACATTCACATTATGCACGTTTCCACTTCACTGGGCCAGCCTGATGGGGTCCAGTTCAGGGGGCATTTCAGAAACCGAATGGGTTCCAGTCTTGAGATATGTACTTGGAAATGGCCCGGTAGAGTCGCAGGGCGGGACTTGTGGTTAACTCATGCTAATTGGTTGTAACTCAATGGGAAAATATATCAGCAGACAACGCCCAACAACCAGCATTGTATAGTTGGAAGAGTTGCTGGTGAAGCAGTTTTGATGTGAGCTTCTTTTGCTGGTGATTTCACTCATTGCTGAAATGGTTGCGATATGCTGAAATTCCTAAAGGGGCCAATTTTGAATGGAGACAGGCTAACATATTTACGCCCTCAGATTTCCATTCTAAAAAATGCCACAAAATTATTAGTGGAAACGTGTCTATAGATGTGTATGTGTTTTAATACATCTAAATCAAATAATTAGGCGATTAGTAGAACATATAGTATGTATATAGTAGGAGTATACTGCGTAGGTAATTCTGCTATTAGATTCTGATGTTTTTTATCACAGATCTATCTGAAAGTTAAGGGACACAACATTGCAAAGACTGGAGTTTTAGACCACTTGGCAAGAGAGTTTCTTCTTTGCCAGGTTCTCCTGGTCTGACATGCCGAGAGCAATGACACAGAAAGAAATCATGGAGATAATCTGTTCAGATAATCCACCTAAGCAGAAAATATAAACATATCCAAATTACAGATGTACCTGGGCCTGAGGAAGAGGGTGCTCAGAAGTATAGGCCCCAAGTGTTGCCACTCCACTTTGAAAGATTGCCTTGTGGAAGAGTCCTTTTGCTTGTGGAGATAGAGTCTGTGGAGAAAGACGGATTCTATTTGTAGGTTATCAGACTGTTTTTTTTTTTAGATGGTTGAACAGTGCATTATGTCTTCAGTCGTCCAGGAATGAGTCTTCTTTACCAGTATGGATGCACTAATGCCTCCTGCAGACTCCCCAGCGATTGTGACAGACTGTGGATTGCCGCCGAAGGCCTGGATGTTTTCCTGCACCCACCTGAGAGCAGCCAGTTGATCCAACAAACCCCAGTTTCCCCTGGCATGTTCATCTCCAGTGCTTTAAAACAGGGAAAGTTATTGTTTCAGGCATTCATTTGGACATAACCCAAGCATCAGGACTTTCTTACCTCAGGAATCCCAGTATGCCGAGGCGATATTGGATAATGACTGTCACAATGTTTTCATATGCAGCTAATGAGGAACCATCATACTGGGAGGCTGCACCGATTATCAGACCTCCTCCATGGATCCACACCATTACCTGAATGACAACACAAGAGCTTGATGGTTTCAGCTAACCTTTGGAAACATATTGCAATTTAAACCTGTATGCAGTGCCACCCAGACTGTGTTAAAAGACTGAGGTCAGTATTACAGGTTGAACATGAAACGTTTTCATAAAAAGCTACATTTAAAAAATTAAACATCCACAGGGCTTTTAGAGGGGTTGCAAAATGAAGGTACAAATTTCCTTAAAAATTATATTTGAATTAAAATGTTGTAAAATGTACATTTAAGAAGGGCACGACAATGATGTTATGTTTACATCTACCAGCCAGTAGCGGTCGCAGGTTACGGGTTGAGAGATACGGTCTCTATGTTCCAACAATATGGTCGGCACAGCTCGGCTTGCACTGGGAAAAGTAGGGAATGAGAAAGTCAAGCATCTGCTTCAGAGCCCCGGAAATATTGTTATCCGTCTCAGGAGAGGAGTGGCCACAGAAGAACAGAAACTAGAGTAGTTTTAGGTGAATCCTAAACTAAAAATGACTGACATAAAATATTTCCACGACATCAAACACACCTGGAAACAGCGACTTTCCTCTTGGATCGGTAAGATGACTCACTAGCTAACTTTGCTAACTTAAGCTGTCAGTTAAACTAAAAAATAATACATTCCTGACTGGACACAGTTCAGGTTGGTTATTGAGTGTATCGGCAGCAAACCAGGCAACTCAACAGCTGGAATGAGGTTTTTATGTTGTTACTACAACCTAAATAAACTAGATGTCACTATTATGTCCCTGTTCCATATCCAACCTTTAATATTAGCAGCACCGACATTGCTTGAGCTCAGTGAAAATGTGATTGCATAATCAGCATTTACAAACTCACAAACCCTGGAGAGTTTAAAGTGACTGTGTGTATTTTTTACCGTTGATTTCTGGAAATATCCATCAAAATATTGTTGAAAATGGATAAGATGATGTCCAAAGTATTGGTGGCTTCACAAAATATAACCATAAAAAGTGGGTCTAAAATACATGGGCGCGGGTCCAAGTGTCTCGGGGCGGATATATTGGTTTCCCTCTTTGTAAGTTTATGTAAAAAAAGGCACATACTGATCTTTGAACACGCTGTTACATCACGATCCCCTCACCGTCTACAAGAGGTTTAAATGAATAGCTATAAGAGCAATATATTCAGTGAGCAAGGCAAGGCAATTTTATTTTTATAGCACACTTTCATCACAGGGCAATTCAAGGTGCTGTACATATGATTAGAATACAAATGAGGAGTTTCAATATGAAAATGATCAAGAAAATACAACAATGTAGGGACAAGTGAGTAAAAAACACAGGTTTAGTTTATTAACTGATCTTGCTGAAGAAAGCTCATAGTTTTTAACACAAGAAAGCATTTACAGTAATTAAGACAATCATTTGTGTGACAATTAAAAACAACCAAGTAAAAACAGTTACTCATAAGCGTTTTAATTTTAGACGTAAAATAGTTCAGTGTCACTGACGGAGCATGCTTTCTGTCAGCGGCACACCCAGTGGTGAAATTGGAGTCCCCCCAGTGATATTGTTTGTTTGTCTACTCTTGATCCAACCTTAAGGTAAGGACATAAAACTTTTGGGTTGGTTAAAATTAAAAGTATTCAAGATCGACAGAACACCGGCTGTACTAGAATTGAATTTCTCCTTGTGGGACAATAAAGGTATCATTCATTCATTCATTCATATTTAGTTGTAATCGCATGAATCAGTGAGATTTAATACTCTGGCTGGAGCAATTTTCTAGAGACTTTCCACACACAAACCACAGTTGGTTTGAATGGCAGTCTGTGCAACAGCCATACAGAAACCAAACCGCACAACTACCACACCTCGACAGTGTCACACTAGGACTATATCTTGCTCCCAAACACAAATTTGTCAAAAAGTATTTGTTAGATAAACCATTTTGGTAAAAAATTACACTTGTACAGTACCTTTCTGAATACTGTATTAGATAAGGGTACTGGTTCCTGAATATTAGAATTAGGAAAATAGTCACGTTACTTTGAGGTAATGAATGTTAGGATTAGAAAATGATTTAGAGTTAGGACATTTTTGTCGGCTTGATTGGCTTGCCAATCAGAGACTAGAAAGGTGTGACCTTGCCCCACAACGGGTAAAATTTTAGTGCTGTGGGTGGAGTTGAAACAGATCTCAATGCAGGAATTCATATCAACGTTGGGAAAACATTGAGGTGGTTTTCCAACTTACACTGCAGTCCGGTTTCTGTATGGCTGTTGTAAGGACACAGTGCATGGTATGAATTTTTCACAGTTATGCAGACATAAACACTACTATATTTTTTCATAAATATTGACACATCCAATCAGGTAGATTTCATGCATTTCTGGAAGACCAAAATCAAAACCTGGATGACTCTAAACTTTTTGCTTTTAAATTAAGCCAAGACTGAAGTTATCATCTTTGGACCAGAAGCTTTAAAGGGGAGGCTCCTTGGTTGGTCACTTCATCTGGATTGCACTAAATTGACCTCTGCTAATAATGTACAGAACCTTAGTTTAGTCTTTGACAAAGACATGAGATTCAAATCCCATATTAAACAATTTTCCAAGATTTTGGTTTTTTATAATATTGCTGTGGTTGTGAGTCTGCATAATCAGGGCACAACCTCAGCGCACTCAATGATTACGCAGTCGGCTGGGATTCCTTAAATAGACAACTTTACCTGATTGGAATATTTGTATAATTGTATTGAAATTACTTTTCTTGTAAAATGCCTTGAGATGACACCTGTTAGGAATTGGCTATATAAATAATTTGAACTAAATTGAACCGAACTGACGTGTTTTGTTGTTTTAGCTAGTGACCGTCCTGGTGCCATGGGCGGGCATTGGAAGGGAGTGTCTGCCAAAAGAGAGACAGCTGTGCCCGTTCTGGGAAGCTGATTTAATCAGGACAAGCACTATGGGCAGCTGGGCTATGCATTGACTGTTGTACACGATCCTAACCAGTTGGTGGCAGTAGTGCACCAATTTGTTGTCAGCAGGCCGTTTATAAACACAAAGAATGAGGAGGAGAAGAAGGGATGTGCGGCTAACTTGTATGCTAATGTAGTTCTGATGAAAGTTAGTAAGAGATACAGACAAGGAAGGGAATTATGATGGTGTTGAGCAGCAGAGGACGTTGGATTTTGGACATAGGACTAACTATTTAAATGGAGGACATTAACTGGAGCATTGTGGATAGAAAAAGACATTTTTATTTGAGATGGCTGTTTCGAGTTTTTAGAATTCCTCTCTTCAATTGGTAACTTTTCATTTTAATGCTTTTGAGTGATTTGACAAAGGCGAATACTGTCTAAAGGAATGATACATATCATTGACAGGCATACATAATCATGTCAATTTTAATCATAATCAATTTTAATCATGAGCGGAGATGGGATGTGTTGAATCTCAAACCAGAAGCTTAGAAGTTTCTTTACCTCCGGTGGGTTTAGGATTAATTCCCTTAAATATGTCAGACGTTCTGGTGCTCAAGCGAAGCCCTGTGAGGTCAGTCAGGTTTTCTTTCAAAGTAGAAGTTAGCAGCAGACATCTGATAGCAGCTTGTAAACAAAATCCAAATAGTTTACAACAGAATTGAGCCACCAGAGAGTAGTAAAAATGTAACTTGCAGCTAGGTGCACCAGTAACGCACCAGTAACGCTTACAATCATCGTGTTTCCAATATTGGAGCTTTGGTAGGGCTGGATGATATAGAAAAAGAGCATATCAATAAAAATCGATAATTATTGATAAAATCACATAATGTAAAAAAAGCCTCCCCGGTCATTTTGTAATTCTTCAGTGAACTCATTTTAACTAAGAATTAAATGAATTAATTTTTCAAACACTTCTTTTTATCATAAGTATGTTTGTAAGACACAGAAACAAACCGAGAGACTTGAGTAACATCAGTAAATACAAAGAAAAGTTATATTATTAACCATTATATATATATATATATATATATATATATATATATATATATATATATATATATATATATATATATATTAATCATGTTTTTAATTTAAATTAAAGGCTTATTTTTTATGCTTTTTAATCTTTTAAACATTTTATGACACTTTATAATATTAATGGCTGAAACCCTTGGTTTAGTTTGTCAATAAAGCTTATTGAAATTCACTTTCAGCTCTTCACCTGTAGGCTAAAGCTAAAGCTAACTAGCTACTCACCAGTGTTGATGGAGCCCAGAACACTGCAGCTCAGTCACTGAGCTAACGCCAGCAGGTCTATCCAACCGCTGTTGTGTTTTTTAAAGCGTTTTTTCGCTTCTGAGTACCGGGAGCAGAACCGAGGGGAGATTTTAACAGCCACAGATGTTAGCAGTGTGACGCGACCTGGGTAATTTTCCTGTGTCTCTCTGTAAGAGATTCGTTGCGAGCCGGGAGAGGGGAGTCCTGCTTAAAACAGCTGATCATAGTTTTATATTTCGTTCATTATTGCTACGTTTAGTGTTTAACTGCATGGAGGATCGGTTCAAAATGGAACGCAACCTTTACCGGAGCCACCCAAACATTTATCCGGAACAACGTCCTCCACTGCTGCCTTTGTGTGACGTCTGAGCGCGGCGAAGTTACGGTAATGGTTCATTTAGGGACTGTTAAAAAAATTCTGTTTCAGCTCAAATTATTTAATCCTTTTTGTATTTTGAAAGGCAAGAGGGTGGCTGACAGAGCTGTGTGGGTCATTGTTAATGATTCGTTTGGATAATGATTGTTGTATTAAGCTGCCTGATAGGGTATAATGAAAAAATGAGGGGAAACTTTTTTTTTTCCATCAAACTTTTTTATCGACCCCTTTTTTTTCTATCGCACCACACGTCTATCGATCGATATATACTGCTATCGAAACTATTGTCCAGCCCTAAGCTTTGGTGTGATTTAATTACATCTTTTTCTAACTGCGTCTCTATATCGTCAATCGTCCCTTTAGGGAATCTACTAAAGACATCCATATTTCAGTTTCAGCAGCGAGTGTCATTGCTCAGTGCAGCACAAATAAGAGATCGACATAGAATAAGTAGGACTTGGTGTTTGTTTCTGTGTGCTGTTGTTGTAGACACGTTGAAACGTGACGTCACGCACCCAAGCGCCCGCCCCCCAGCGACTCTCTGGAGGGCAGAAAGACCTTTAGCTCCCACTGCCTTCCATTGTTATTGTAAATGACAGTTGTCAATAGATTGGCGCTACATGGTGGTTAAGTAAAAGTCTATCAACACAGTTAACATCTGCAGCGTGAAGTATATTAAACGTCTATTAATGTTTGATTAAAGTGTTTAAGTTACCATACTTTGTAATTATACTTTTAAGATTGTTTTAGAGGTATTTTACAGAGTCAGCTCTTGTTTGGGTCACAGAAAAACAGGACATTGAGCAGGAAAGCACAGGCAGATAACATCACCATACAATTGACAATGGAAGGATGTAAGAAATAACGGTCAGCAAAAACTCTAGTTAGAGCTGGTTTTTAAAGTCAGAATAACAGGAAGGTAATTAATTATGCATGCATGCATGGTTGTAAGGAGGCTGGTCTTGGCAAAAGTTTGAATGAACCAATGATGTTTTGTGTCCCATATGTAAAGCTATAGGGGAGGTTCTCTAACTTTGTGTTAAAATATAAAACTTTATGTTTCTGTTATATACGTTGTCATTCCTAGGTAGGGTGACCCAGAGTGTGGATAATTTATACCACTCTGTAAGCTAAATATTTGATTTGTTTTAAGCAACTCTGTGAACTAGTATTTGATTTCTTGTATTAAAATCTAAAAAAAATTTGATTACTCTCGTCTCCTCTCTGATAAAAATGAACACGCATGGAATTTATAGAGTTAAGGTTTAAATTGAATATAGATTAAAATCCTTCAAGTGCTGTAGGCTGCAGAAATAGAAGAAAAAGGGGCAATAATAATATTTAACAGGTTTCCAGCTGATAAAATGTGCTGTCGTCTACGGCTGAGTTAGAGTGGATGATCCATCCATCCAGGGATCCAGTCTGATCAATGAATCTACTCATCTCCCACCTGCATATTGATGATTCATGCGGTATTTTAACTTTGATATATTTGTTTGTCTTCTTTTCTTCTACGGTGTAAAGTTGAGGCAGGATGATCAAATAATGTAGACTGAACTGGCGGCGGTCATATCTGAGAAGTTTCTGCCCGTAGCTTTTTAGCTGTTTAAAACGGTCCGGGAGCTAGCTCTGTGGCTATCTCAGCTTTCTTACATTTTACTAGTTGTATATAATATGCCTGATTACACGTTTGGCTGTAAGTTTATTTTTTTGGCCTGTTTAAAGCCGTGGTGCTGTGCTCAGCCTGACGGTGATGTCATTAGCAAGCTGTTCTCTACACAGAGTGCTAACGCAGCCTTCACAGTGTAAGCTGTCGGTTTGCAGTAAAATTGCTTCATATCTCAGTAACATCTTGTTGTCATTGGGTTGTGAATATGTCTATGACATGTCAGTATCTGGTGAAGTTATAAATAGGGCATGTCAGGGGTTAAACTTGCTGAATGGTAACTCAGTTGTTGTGACTCATCAAACTGCCATGTTGATGATCGATCGGTATAAAAATTTGTTAGACCAATTGAGCGCTGGGTTTGCCTAATGATTGTATGCCTTCTTGGTTCTGCTGTGTAAAGTCCAGGCTTGTTGATCATTGTACATATCCCTATAATGAACTGGCGGCGGCCGCCGGCGGTCATATTGGAGGAGTTTCCTCCCGTAGCTTCTAAGTAAACGGTCATAAACGGTCTGGAAGCTTTGTGCTATATATTAGCATATAGTTAGCTTTCTGATGTGACTTTTTTGATAGTTTAGGTTTTATTTTGTTTGTCTAACTATTCGACTGCGACCGCACGGCTTTGCATAGCGGTGTGGAAGCTTTTTGCCCTCCATTGTACGCATGCGCGAAAACACCCGGATGAAAACAATTACATTCAACGTGTCAATAAACTGGTTCATGAGTAACTCTTATTTGTACAAAGTCAATTTTTTGGTGACCTCTGCTTTTTCCCTCTCATTTACAGCCTATCAGCTCAACTTAACTACAGCCACGCTGAGTGACTTGATCGGGCCTTTTCCAAATATATACCCCATATAATCTTTTATAGAGGAAAATGGCTCAATCACGTCACAAGCAGACATTTAGCAGGTGCATGACAGCGGTTCATCCGGGGCTCCTTCTGGAGTACAAAAACAAACTTTCTGATCACTGATTTAGAAATGACCAATCGTTCAGGAAAACTTCTGAAGCTACCTCGGCCAGCCTGCTTCTAAAAGAAACTCAGCCTTTAAGAGATGTATAGAAAGGGTGTCAAAAAAGGCAGTTTTGACCTGGAAATATGTAACACACTGCCGACAGGAGATAAAAACGTGAAGGGGTTATATAAATCTGTACCCCCCCAAAATAATACCCTGGCGCCAGGTCTGGCTAGCAAGCTTGTAAAACCGTGAGTACACTTGGCTGTTCAGATGCATTCATAGAGATTTGGCTTTACGATAGCGATGAGCCTTTGGATTTACATAGTATGTCTTTACTCTGTGTGCTCTCTTTTTTCTTTTTCTTAAGGAAAGTACTATTTGCTAGGTCTTTTCTTTGCCTCTTAAACGAAATAGCCATTGACTGAGATAGTACTAATTAACCCTTGATTTTTTAGAAAGTACTCCTGCTTCAATGCTTCTGTCTTTTTTTCAGTCAGATTGCCCAAATAGGCTCATATTCTAAGCCTCATTCTACAGGTTTCTTCCTGTTAAAATCTATTTTTTACTGTCCACAGTCGCTGCACGCTTGTTCAGGGAAAGGGATTGCCACCAAGTAAGCAACACAGTCAATTCATTTAGGCTTCCTTGAGTCCTCATTTATCCTTCCTGTTGATCTCTGCAGCTACAGTCTGTTTAACTCACCGGCAGATTATCATCTGGTGTAGCTTCAGCTGGAGTGTACACATTTAGATACAAACAGTCCTCTGAAACCTCTGGTATCGTGAAGTCCATTGACATAGCTCTGGAAAAATTTACAACGATATCTTGATCCTGGATGCACCTGAGAATAGATGGACACCAGGAAGCAGAAGCAGAAAATGAAAGTGCATCTTTCAGAGTAAAAGGTTCTCTGGAAAATGACTACATTTTATTGTTTTTTTGATTATTGGGTGTTACATGGGGGGCTGCCGTGTTCCGTCTCTCTCCCTGTCCCAGGGCTCTGGACTCTGTGGGGCAGCCAGGCGGAGCGGCCCTATAGGGGGCTTGGCGAAGGGGATTCCCAGATACTGCTTGACCCTCCTCTCTGTGCCTTTCACAGTCACAAATTCTCCTCTGATTTGGCCATTTTTCAGAGAGACCAGAGGTTCACTGCTCCCTAAGAAGAATAGAGACATACAATGGTTTCACTGCTTTGTTAACTCAGTTACACTCCAAAATGTACTATACAATTTGTAATGTTGTACTGGTAAAATATCACACAAAGGCAAAAAGAATTCATGAAGCATATCAATGTTTTCTGCATAAAGAATAACCAAGCTGTTCAGCCAGACTTCCAACTAACAGCTCACAGAAAACTGAATCCAGTGTTACAGAAGAAAAAGACAAAATGGGAGTACTAAGTCAGTGAAAGCTCAGAAAAGTGGAGGTCTCAGCCCAGAAAATTAAAGGTGGAAATATTTTCTTACCTGGTTCTGGGATTGCCATCAGCACAGGAAGAAGTAAAATAAAGAACAGAATTTTTTTCATCCTGAGCAGCTAGGAGCAAAAGACAACGATTTACAGTCGGCTTTCAAAGATAAATGCCTGTAGTCCACCCTCTGACCTCCACCCCCTCTGGTACCTCCCCTCTTCAGCCAGGGCTCGGATTACATGATTCAGATTATTGATTTAACCTCGGCACAGGACTCTGACCGTCACAGTAAGTAACTCATCCTGCTCTCTGAACCCAAAAATACTTGCACACCTCTTACGCAATCCCACGCTCTGCTTGTTTTAGTACTGAACATGTTAGGTGGATTTAATTCAGATATTTAACACTAATTATCAGACAGATTTCAGTTAGTAAATCCATCCATTTTCTTAACTGTTTAATCCTTAATGGGGGGGGGGGGGGGGGTGGGGCTGGTGCCTATCTCCAACTGTCAACGGGCGAGAGGCAGGGTACACCCTGGACAGGTCGCCAGTCCATCACAGGACAAACAACCATGCACACACTCACACCTAAGGAAAATTTTGGAGAGATCAATTAACCTGACAGTCATGGTTTTAGACTGTGGGAGGAAGCTGGAGTACCCGGAGGGAACCCACGCATTAAAGGGAGAACATGCAAAATCCACTCAGAAAGACTCTGGGCTGGGATACGAACCCACAACCTTCAACAGTGCTAACCACTGCGCCACTGTGCAGCCCAGTTAGTAAATATTACTTTTTTTTAGCTGTGTATAAGTCGATTAAATCAATGTGTATGCAAATTAGTATCTGCCAGCCACCGAAGCTGCAACTTCTAAGCAACTAACCAACCATATATGCTGCTTTGGATCTAAAAATTAATAATAACAATAAAAAAACACAAAACATTTTAGATATAAGCCCGATAGCTACAATTAGTTTGCTTGCATTTAAACTGGAAATTTACCCCTGAAGCAGCTGCTGCCGGCTCCTACTGTGCTGTATTCTGGGAATTTTTTGACCGAGAGAAGGCATCAAGCCACCTCTGATTTATCTTTGGTCAGTTAGCTAAACGTCTAACAAATGGAGGACAGATGCCTCAGTAGCACATGAACATTGGAACACCGGGGCGGGACCAAGGCATTAAGGTGAGGTTCTTGGGCACTGAGAAACACCCTCAGACTCAGGCCAAAACATAGGGACTGTAAAGGAGATGATCAGCTGTTTCGTTTATGACAGAAAAAGACAGCAGTAGTGTCGTGGAAGGAATGCAAGAACATATTTACCGCTATTGTTGCTTGTTTTCCTAATGCTTTTTCTGCCATGTACCGAATATATATTTTTTGCTTAAGAAAATTACACAAATTGCAACGCACAGTAGCTTAAACATGTAACTTTAATCTGATTACCTGTATGGAAATAGTAATGTGTTAAATTAGTTGTTACTGAATAAGTGGTCATCTTCTAAATAATGATCACAGGTTTTTACTTGGAAACTGCTCTTTACATAGAGGCAGAACTCTCCACCTGATATATTTAGTCTGTTCTTAATGTGTAAATTATATCCATCCATGTTAAGTAGATCGGTATATGAGAAGTCATTGAGCCAGGTTTCACTACATCCAATAACATCAAAATGACAGCTTGAATTTGTCAGTAAGGAAGCTAAATCAGCATGATGTTTGTTTAAACTTCTGATATTTAGATGTAACAGGGAGTAATTATATATATATCATTTAATGGTTTTAAGTTTTCAGGGTCAAAAATAATACAAATAATATTCCCACCCAAATCAATGCTGTGCTGAGAATCTCCAACAATGTTAAAATAACCAAAACCCATAATATAAACAGTACAGATTAATCAAGGACTTTTCTGGGATTTCATCAAGACATTGACACGGCAATAGCCACAAGCACACTCGAAACAACCAAAAACAGACACATGCATACATCACATAAAATAAAGCAGTATACAGTAGTGATGGGTAGAGCAGCACCGATGCATCTAGCTCATAGAGCGAAACCCCATATTATTTTTTGAATATAAAACTACCAGGAAGCATGAGTTGTACCAGGCATTTAAGGACTCCCAACCTCGCTGCATTGTAGAAAGTGAGGGATTCGGGGAACTGTTTCAGGTCCTTGAACCATCATATATTTTGCCAACCAGAAAGTTATCTGTCCCTTGCGAGGAACTGTTTCTTAAACTGGAGAAATTGTTTAAAAAAATTATTGCAAAGAGCTTTGAAAAATTAATTAAAAAAAATATATATCGTGCCTCATATACAATTCATAATAAACATCACCTTCAGTTTCACTTTTTAAAAAGATGAGACAAACATTCACATGATGTCTTATGATATATTTTGAATATAACATTTCTTTGATTAAAATATTAAATTGTGCAGTGTACAGTATGGAATAAAATAAATGATAAGAATACATATTTTGCCAGAATTTTGACTGATAGGTTACATAACTAAGAAAATACTCAATGGTGGCAACTCATTTCTGTATTTTCTGAGCAATCTGCTACTGTGATAACTCAACTCTGTTATAATTTTTTTGGGGCCCACCCCCAGGTACTGAGGCCCTACGTACTCTCCGTACCTTGTGTAAAATTGCCTTGCCTTACTTTGCGCAAACACAGTGAGAACACTGGAACTTATCTAGAGTAAAACTGAATTCAACTTGTCTGCCTGGAGTTGGATCTCCCTGGCAGATTCATAAGAAATGTTGTCAAAGCATTTTGATGGGAAAGCATTTAAAACCGTGTATACAAATTGAATTCTTCCATTAGCAGATTATGCAGGAAATGCGGTGAATTAAATATTATAGATCAAAAACTTGGGATTGCATATTTCACTAAAGGCACTGAGTTGAAAAATATTTGATCTGAGGAACTTGAGCAACTGGATTTCTATTAAACCTGTTTTTTAACCAGATTTTAATCTGAAGTTTTTTATGCACTGAGTCACTGGGTGAATTTGAATCAATTTATGAAGAAATTAAGGTGAATTCACTTTTGAATTTTTCCTGTCTCCTGTCTTGTCTCCCACAGTAGCTTACTGCATGATCTCAGAGTCAAGAGATGTTAAACTGGTTTCTGCTGCTGCCAAACTTCCAGCATGTTAATGTTTCTGGTTCCTCTGCAGCAGCAGCAGGATGAATACCAACTGAAGCTCTTTCTCAGTTAAACTCTGTAAATAATATAGAAACCAAGTGTTTCTACATTATTTCTCATCCTCTAGGTTCGGAATGAGAAAGCCAATGAGAGAAGCTCCATGTTGGTGGTACTCGTTCCTCTGCAGCAGCTGCTCCCACTCAGCAATCAGCTCCAGCTGCTCTGAGGATCATATAAAAGCAGCTCCTGCTGGTTAGAGTCATTATCAGAGGAATCTGAAGTCTATCCTGGACTAACAGCAGCATAATGAGGTGAGAATTAGCAGCAGCACTTTTAGGCCCATGTGCCTTTAACTTGATGATCTGAACATCCTTGTCTTTGTAGGTTTTTGTGGATTTCTTTACTTATTGGAAGCATCACCTGTGCTCCTCAAAAACCTGGTAAGATGCCATCAATGAAATCACTACATAACCTTGAAGCTGTAATTGTGACTCTTAAATGGTATCTTTTTAGGTGATGAAGGTGGATACCCCATGTGGCAGTACATGGCATCTCAACAGAATCCATCTATGCCAGTCCAGCAGAACCCAAGTGGACAGGTTGGTGGTTCTGGTGGCTTGATCAACTACCCACAGGTCTACTACAGCGGTACTGGAGGTGCCGACAGCGGTTCTGCTTATGGGGCCCAACAGGGCGGCCCTGACCAGTTTGCAGAGGAGAGCTGGAGCTCTTCATCTGATCCCAGCGGTGGTGACGAGCCGGTCTTCACTCCTGTAGATGAGGAGGATCAGGTCTACGGCTACAAGTCCAAGTCACGGTACAACCGTAAGCAGCTGAGGTTCAACCAGTTCCGCTACACCCCAACAGAACCAATTGTCATCCAGCCACCAATGTTTCCTCCTCAGAAGAATCCTCCAGGCCTAAAGGGCTACTGAAGACCTTGGGAATGAGGCTCCCTATTATATCTGGACAGGTTCTGCTGAGCTTTCTGTTTCTCTGAAAGTCCAAAGTTGCTGCTTGTCGCTGAAATAAAACTCTTTAAAAACTGGGCTGACTATGGTTTGCTATCTTTGAAAGTCTTTACTGTGTAGTGCTGAAAATCCAGAGTTGTGATGGAAAATTTCTTGAAACATGTCTCTCTGCATTGCCCTGGTGTTCATTGGTTGCCCTGTGATGGACTGACATGTCCAGGATGTATCCTGCCTCATACCCAGTAACTAAAAGGCTGCAGAGGCAAGCATATGACCCTGCAACATGGAGAGAATGACTGTTTCAGTTAAAAATTTAACTGCCCTTTTTCACAGGGTAAATCCTCCATTTAAAACTTGCCGTTTAGGTTTCAAATGTAAGATTTCATTAATTCTACATCATGTTCACATGGATTGTTCCTAGATTCGGCCTTCATTTTAAAGGCTTTCCTTTTGAGATGACATTTGTGAATTGGCACTATGTAAAAAGGAGGCAATTAAAAATAAACCCTTAAATTATGATTCAAATTTTAAACTACTTCATAAAGCTAACACACACTGGGTCAAACACAGCCATCAGGTGGCGCTAACCTGCCCTATGAATACAGCCTGCTTCGTTCAGCTTGCTCTCATGATGGGCATTTGGCCAGCTCATTTTGGAGAGAACCAATCTTCCTTCGCTAGCGGAGGAATACAAGGCCCTATAGCAGGGATCCCCACCTCGAGGGCCGGTATCCTGCAGGTTTTAGTTTTTTCCCTGGTTCAACACACCAGAATCAAATAATGGCTCATTAGCAGGCCTCTGCAGAATTTGAATCAGCAGTGTTGGAGCAGAGACACCTCTAAAACTGGTAGGACATCGGCCCTTGAGGCCTGGATTTGAGGATCCCTGCCCTAGAGGAATTAGCTCCAGGGACCTCAAAGACTGCCGACACCACATGAATCCTAAATATTACTAAACAAAGTCATTGTTTTATCCTCAAAAGCCCGACGGAAGCTTCTGTCAGTTTCAGAGCGCATAGAGACTAGGCTGAACACCGTCTGCAGTGGGAGTTCGAATCAGCTGAGAGCTGAGCCACGTGGGCTGAGGCCGGACCTAGCACCAGCCACATTCACGCAGCCACAGAGCCGACAGGAATTCCTGTGCTGGAAAGCTGCCATAGAGGTAGTTTAAAAAGTGGATGCCGGGGGCCAATCGCCACGCAGCTTGACGGAGCAGCAAGCTAGGGGCTCACTGCTGCTAACCAGATCAGAGCCATTGTTAGCCACTACGTCGCCGCATTCCCCAAACCCCTCATCGACACGCAACTCTGAGAGGGAATCATTCTATAAGGGCTGTTTGGGCAGAGGCAAATTAGTTAGTATAACTAATTTTAAAGGTTTTTCCATTTTTGTTGTGTTGAATTGTTTCACCTGCTATCTTTGGGTAATATAGGCCTTTCGGCCTAAAACTTTAATCAGTGTTTTTAAAAGATTTTTTCCCCAAAAGGGGTCTTTTTTTTTAATCCTGCTACTCAAACACACAGGAGTTTTTCCTGGTTTAATGTTTAATAAATGTGTTTGAGCTTCTGTAAAGGCATCTCTCCACCGGTACGATTCGACTCAGCCTCAGTACTTTTTACTCTCGACTGGCAGAAGTCTAGCTGAGCCGCTCCGAGCCGATACTAATTTTCGTACCACCTCAGCTGCGGTTCCATCCGAACTGGTCATGAAAAGCAACGTCAGATGGCTGTCGGTCACTGATTGGCTGGAGCGCGGAGTCGCTGGAGAGTAACTTGACAGCGTCTATTAACAAACCGACCGGCATTTTTAAACCTCGCTACAGCGAATGGATGTGTTTAGTGTTTGCTGAAGAACAATGAAAACGTTAAAAACTAGTGCTGCGATCCAAACGGAGTTTCAGCATTTCTGAGTTTGTTGGCTAAAGAGAAGATTAGTGTGAGCTGGATGGAGCTGCTCGCTGTGGGAGAGTTATCAAGGAGTAGTCGGGCTGATCGCGGGTCGTAGCCGATCTCTCTCACCTGTAGGCCTAAGCAGAGAAACGGAGAACGCCGAAGTCCTGAACTCGCTGTCTTGTACTCTTGGTAAGAATTAAATTTCATGCCGCTTGTATATTTTGTTCACAATATTAACCTGTTCAGTTGCATATTATCTTCAGTATGACAGTTCTTTTTATTATCGGTTATCCAAATTAGTTCTGATGCTGTTTTTTGTTTTTTTAAATATGAATGACCTACTTACGTTTTCTGAAGCACAGTGAGACATTTGTTTCTATTCTTTAATTTTAATTCTTAGTTTATGTTTTAAATGCACTGTAAGCATAATACTTAAAAATATCAGCAATCCATTGCAGCGGGATCAACACCTTCTTCTGATGGAGCAGAAGCAGGAAACCGGCTTACGGAGGGTGGAGATGACACGATGCCTTCAATCTGCCTTCAATCAAACCTTCCTGGGATGCTGCAGACTAAACCATGACCCACAGACATGTGCAGCTGGACTTTGTTTCTGAACTTTTTCTATACCTGTCCAACAAAAATGTCCAAGCTATACCCTTTTATTATCATTTTCAGTTTCATTACACGCTGGTTGGTTGAATCATTTTACAATATTATGTCTGGCATCAGGGTTCAGCAACATTTTAAAAATCTGATAGTAACATTTGCTCTGGCTGTTAAAAGTAAAATAGTTTTGCGCTGCTAAATAAGTAAACTGCATATATTTGAAAGCTGCTGAAAAGCCTTAGCCTACTCAAAGATTGGATATCTGTAAAGCACATTGTGGTGGTGATTTTAAAAAAACTGAAAACATTTTCAAAGCACACATCTTTATTACGAAACCTACAGTTGTGGTTTGTAATTCATGGAATTCATAGCATTTATATGGCAACTCCTTTCTTTAAGGGGACACAGAGGCGAAAAGCCACGTCGCTCCAGCGTGGGACGTAGTTTGCTGCACGTGTAGATGAATTTGTTCCGACATCCTGAAGTTCGGCAGCCGCTGAGCTTCGGTGAAACCCAGAAGAATGTCTCATCACTGCAAAACCCAGTTAAACAACCAAACCGATGGTCGGCTGCGACAACTTCACAGAGCAGTCATCTGAAACACGCACACACAGAACACTTACTAATAAAGCCAACTTGTTAACATAGGTTTTTACGCTGGGCTTTAGTGAATAAATAAATACCCAGAGCATATTTATAGCCCACCACACCGGGGTAGTATTTGCATCGGCTTACCCAACAAACACCGGGGTCCTGTCTGTAGCGTTATTCTCCTGCAGAGCTTCTCACACTCTTTTGTACTACTTCACCGTGTTTTTCCTTGTAGTGTGCAGCTTTTCTGAGGTCTTTATTCTTCGATTAGAGAGGCTTTCTCTTCGACGTGCGTTTACAGAAATCCACAGACTGAGCAAATGCTCAGGATCGCTAGTGAGGTCGCCATTGTTGTTCTTCCTCGCCGAGCCTTTGTGTACTTCCCGCTACGTACTCTGGGGCCGCCCACCATATGACGGACCCACTCACTTTAGACGCTCTGGTTAGTTGTAACTGTGAAGCAACACTTAACAAGTCAAGCCGTGTCGAGTCGCGTTAACGAAAGTACCGGTACGGTACGACTCGCAAAAGGTACTGGCGGAGAGACGCCTTAAGCACCCCACGTGCGTTGCAGAGGGCTACCGGAAAGCCAAGAACATCACGGGTTCGTCCAGGCCAACACTTCACAACAAAGGTTGCTAATAACTATTCAAACTGAATTCGGTTTAAATAGATTAAGAACACAAACTAATCTTATTAACAGTGTTTGAACTTGCCTTTTTATATCAAATACTGGAATTGTTTACTTCGGTGACCAATTCATGAATAGAAGTAGTTTCCCAAAGGTTAATTACTCTGACCAAGATTATTTTTAGCAAACATCTGTTTATCCAAATAATGATTTGCTTTTCTCTTGTAATTAGTGAAACGAATTCATCTTTTCCCTCCAGCATCTGCAAATTGAATCATGGGTCTGATCTGCACGCAGAAGCACAAATCAGAATTCAGGGTTTCTCATTTTATCACATTATTCATATTCTGTGTTCCTTTATTTTAACTATACATTTATTTTATCAGTAGTGTTTCTCTGATTACTAGTTTGAGTGTTTAAATGTTTTTCTTACTTTTATGTAAATAAATCTTGTGTTTGGAAAGGAACAGTTGTAATTTCTTGTTCAAAACACACACATATTGCAAGGTGTATGACCAATAGACGTTAAGAATTCATTCCTTCAGAAATTTGGCTATTTAAAATAATTCCTGATAAAGGTGGTGCCCCTAATAATAATAATTTTCCATAAAATAATTTCATTGACTGGCATAAGCAGTCTTTGCCTATCAAAAGCCAAATATAATACTTTTTTAATATCCCCCACACCGTGTAGTTCCATTATTTTCTCTTTAGATCTGTCAGCTCAGCTAAATTCATCTGCTGTTACAAATGTTAAAACTGACTACAGATATCATGTATGTAAACTTTCCCCACAAAAATGAATCTAAAAACATAAAAAAGTGGTCAGTAGCATGTGACCATTTATCAAAGATTTTAGTTTGACTTTATATACTGTAGTTGAGGAAGTTTATATACGTGTGGCAAGGTATGCAACAAGGGCCCGGGCGGGATTCAATCCCACAACTACCGGGTGAGAGTTATGCACGCTAACCAGTCAGCCAAAGGGATATCCCTGTAGTAAAGCAGCCAGGGCACATCATCAAATGGAGCCATAGTACAGGATCTCCACGCTGTAACATCTCTCCCCCTCTTATCACAACCACGTCCACGTGCTCCCGCACAGGGTGCCACCAATTTCGAATCCATGGACTTATTACCAGTATTACATGGATCCGGACAGCAACGGCAAATTGAAGTATGTAACCCGAATAGAGGGACTACACACTTAAAATTGCAGGTTATAATAATCAAGCAGAGAACACCGTGGACTATGAGGAAACAGCTTATGCCAATTTATTGGCAAAACACAAAGAATAAAAAGCCCCTGGGGCAATAAAATGTTTTCATTCAGATTTAGCTGGGATAACAATACTGGTCAACAGCTTCTGGCTTCACTACGGGAATCCCCTTGACTTGGCTTCCCAACTCAAGGCAGGATCCCACTCTGTCCGCTCGTGTCAGGTGCCCCTCCTAGACTGGCCTCTGCGTTGGTGCGCGCTGATGCTGCCTCCAACGAGATCACTCACGGCTCCTTTCAGGATCGCTGATTGCTGCTGCTTCCAGACCCGCTGCTGCTCCCTGCCGTTTCCAGACTCACTGCTGCTTCCCGGCTCGCTGATCATTGTGGCCAAATGTATACGGACCCAGGCATTAATTACTAATCCATTTCCTCTGTGTACAATTTATTTACGCAATTTATTTACTGACTTTCCACAGCTATCCAGAAACCGCATTCAAGTTAATGATTATTGTCCCCAGCACTTTTAAAAACAAACTGACACCCTTGTTAGTGTCAAATACCTTTCCTATATTCTCAAGCTGTATCAAAAGTTTAATTGCAAAAGCATCTCCCTCTCAATATTTCAATACTGGGTAAAGTTTGCCCTAGCAATGGAACTGCTGAATGAGATTTTAAGCATGCCTACACCAGTTTGAGTTTCAAAAGCAAACCAGGAACACCTACATACCAGAAACTTGGATGCTACCTAAAGCTCAGTGAAACAAAGCCATGGTTTATTTTTGGTACCCCAACCACTGCAGAAGTTGAACTTTTTTTTAACCTAATTGTAAAGATCCCATGGGTCTGAATGAGCTAACATTTTTACCTTCTCTATAATGGCTTTTTTTCCCCAGTCAAGCTCAAAGCTTAGCGATGAGAACATGGTACACGTACCACTAGGGGTACGTGCACCCATGGTTGGAAAACACTGCACCAGATGGTAGCAGTGAATTTGGCTAGCAGAACCCACATACTTCTGTTAAAGTTTGTGCAAAACTAAGAAGCAACTCGCACAAAGTTACAATTGAAAAATTGTCTAAAAGTTTAGATTTCCTGTTATGCGCTGCATGAAGTAGTTGATAGCACTGTCACCTTGCAGCAAGAATGACCCTGGGTTCAAAACCCACCTGTTGCATGGAGTTGACATGTTCTGTGCATGCCAACCCTTCTAACATGTTTCTCTGCATTGCCCTAAGTTGTTTGTGTTCATTGGTTGCCCTGTGGACTGTTGACATGTCCAGGATGTACCCTGCCTCTCACCCAGTAACTTAGGCAGCAGCAAGCATATGACCCTGCAACATTGAGAGAATGGAAGAGTTAAAAAATGAATTGCCCTGTTTCAGGGTAAATTATCAATTTCTCCATTTAAAACTTTCAATTTAGGTCTCAAATGTAAAAGCTCAATTCTACTTCATGTTCACACATTCTCTTGGATTGTGCCTAGATTTAATTTTAAAGGCCTTCATCTTTTGAGATTCTGAACAAATGAGTGAGAAAGCAGATAACTAATCCTTTCAGCTGCATAAGACATGAGCTCAAACAATTAAACATTTTGCATGTTCTAGAGCTGGTGCCCAATAAGCAGTGGCTGTAGTCCTCAACCTGGCTGTCCTGGGTTATATTTGACCTCTGAACAGCTCAAATCTTGTGTAGAAACCGGTTGCCTTTTATGAGGTGAAAAACCTTTCCTCAGGTGGAGAATCCACAAGTTTCTTTAGAGTAGTTAAGTATATTTTAAAGTTAAAAATATTTGTGGTCAAGGCATTAAAATAGACCCTGGCTTTGTGACATCAAAATGTTGGCAGCTTCAGAGTTTCCTGTATCAAAGTGGTTGAATAAAGCTTTATGTTACACTGATTTAGGCATGTCACAGCTTCAGTGCTCTACATTGAGCTAGAGTATTTGAAGCCACGAGTGGGAGACATTAATATGGAGCCACAGGAAGGTTGGCTTGGATACTGAACTGTGATGGCCCAACTGCTAGCCAACAGACGCTCATCACGAAGCAGTCTGTCTGTCCACTACCAAGGACAGACAGCACTTCACATACTAAAGCCTTTGAAGAGAACTGCAGAATCTGAGTTTTAAAAGTTTTATTTTAGTAGCAGGCAGCAACTCTGGAGTCAGTCCATGACAAAAACAGACGTAGTAGGGAGCCTCACCCCAGAAGTCTTCAGTAGCCCTTTTGGCCTGGAGGATTCTTCTGAGGGGGAAACATTGGTGGCTGGATGACAATTGGTTCTGTTGGGGTGTAGCGGAACTGGCTGAACCTCAGCTGCTTACGGTTGTACCGCGACTTGGACTTGTAGCCGTAGACCTGAGCCTCCTCATCTACAGGAGTGAAGACTGGCTCATCCCCACCGCTGGGATCAGATGAAGAGCTCCAGCTCTCCTCTGCAAACTGGTAAGGGCCTGGAGCTCCCTGCTGGCCGCCTTGTTGGGCCCCATGAGCAGAACCGCTGTCAGCACCTCCAGCACTGCTGTGGTAGACCTGTGGATATCTGATCAAGCCACCAGAACCGCCAACCTGTCCACTTGGGCTCTGAAAGACAGGCTTGGATGGTTCCTGCTGAGGGGGTGAAGCTACATACCACCACATTGGTGGGTCATCTTCACTACCTGAGGAAGAAGTGCAGAGTTTAAGCAAACATCCACAACTGGTTTAGATCTTATTTAAACAAAGTTACCTGGTTTTGGAGGAACACAGGTGATGCTTCCAATAAGCAGGAAAGAAATCCACAGAAACCTGCAGAAACATGGAAGTTGCGCATTTAGCTAATGCCCAAAAACCCACACATGGCAAAAGGTGTATAACCCTGGTCGTCACCTCATTGTGCTGCTGTTAGTCCAGGATAGACTTCAGATTCCTCTGATAATGACTCTAACCAGCAGGAGCTGCTTTTATATGATGCCCAGAGCAGCTGGAGCTGATTGCTGAGTGGGAGCAGCTGCTGCAGAGGAACAAGTACCACCAACATGGAGCTCCTCTCATTGGCTTTCTCATTCCGAACATAGAGGATGAGAAATAATGTAGAAACACTTGGTTTCTGTATCATTTACAGAGTTTAACTGAGAAAGAGCTTCAGTTGGTATTCATCCTGCTGCTGCTGCAGAGGAACCAGAACCACTAACATGCTGGATGTTTGGCGGCAGCAGAAACCAGTTTAACATCTCTTGACTCTCTGAGATCATGCAGTAAGCTACTGTGGGAGACAAGACAGGAGACAGGAAAAATTCAAAAGAGCATTCACCTTAATTTTTTCATAGATTGATTCAAATTCAACCAGTGACTCAGTGCATAAAAAACTTCAGATTAAAATCTGGTTAAAAAAACAGGTTTAATATAAATCCAGTTACTCAAATTCCTCAGATCAAATATGTTTCAACTCAGTGCCTTTAGTGCAACATGCAATCTCAAGTTTTTGATCTATAATATTGTATTCACCGCATTTCCTGCATCATCTGCTAATGGAAGAATTCAATTTGAATACAAGGTTTTAAAAGCTTCCCCGTCAAAATGCTTTGCCAACATTTCTTATGAATCTGCCAGGAGATCCAACTCCAACCTTGGGGCTTGGGGACCCAAAAAAATTATTACAGAGTTGAGTTATTACAGTAGGAGATTGCTCAGAAAATACATAAATTAGATGCCCGCCGTTGAGTTTTTTCTTAGTTATGTAACCTATCAGTCAAAATTCTGGCAAAATAGGTATTCTTATCATTTACACACACACCCCAATGGTAAGTCCAAAGGTTTGGTTTACCATCACCGTACACACCCGTACATCCCTTGTTGGTAAGTTCGTCTTTATTAGTTACCTGGGAGGTGAATTAGTTGGAGTCATATAAATATTACTCATCTTTCAACAATCTTTTTTTACCATGTTGTTGGCTGTTTCCATGTAACTTATCAGCTGTCTGTCAGCAAACAGCCTATTGTTCTCCAGTATGTTTTGTAGTTCACAGTAACCTTGTTGATTAACTAAACACTGCTAATTAAAAAATTAGTTTGTCTGATATGTTTACTTCTGTATGATAAAAAAAAACTAAAAGATTATCAGCCTCTGTTTAGGGCATCTTTATAATGTTGTGCTTCACTGGCAGGGGGGATTTCTGATATTCTTATAGCGTTAACAAAATGGTGAATCATAAAATGTGTCAAATGTAAAACTTTGGACTGATAGATTAATTGCTGAAACAATCCTGTTGATCAGTCATTAAATAGTTTTTCTAATACATGAAAAGTAAAATTTCTAGAACTATTTCATTCCAGATTTTTAATTTCTTATTTTCATTTTTGTAATATTTACTTGTTGAAAAGATTATTTTAGGCACAAAAAGCATATTGAATTACCTATAGAGAAGTCTATAAAAATATATATTATTTTGTTCTATAGCTGAATAATAGTGTCTAAATCTAATGATACAGAGGAGGCTTTACATGTATTAAAGTTATATTTGAGAAAACTGAGAATCAATTATGTGTCTCGAGTAGGGGTGCACCGATCCAACCATTTCAGTCCTGATACCGATACTGATTCCTGGACTTAGTGTATCTGTCGATATCCGATACCAATCCGATACTATTGTTGAATTAATAAACCGTATACCTTCCGCCTTATAACTTTCTTGAAGAGACTAAATGCACCACACTTTACTTACTGAACATAACTAAAACAAAATAACAGATGTAAAATATAAAATGACCACAAAACTAAAATTTCAAGTGAAAAATATTTTTTGTGTGTGAATTTATTGCAGATTGTCCACATTTTAAGTATCGGTTCATGGTATCGGTTAACTTTAACCGATACATGTACATTAGACTGGTATCGGTGCATCCCTAGTCTCGAGACAGAGCTAAGTGTCCTCTTTTTTTATTATCCGAACTATGGTCGCCCTAATTCTGATATCTTCCCTTTTAGCCATGTTCAAAATTCCAGAATTGCTTTGTTTCATGGGTTCCATTATGTTAATATAACATAGTTGAATATACTTTAACAGTGCCACGAAATGAAGTGCTTTACAGATAAACTGCAGACTGATGATGCTTCATATTTTTGTCACTTTTTATCCTACGGTAAAAAAAAAAATCTGCAGAAAATCCAAATCTTTTGTTACTTTTATTGAGCTTATGCTAATCACGTTTTTTTTACATTTCAAAAACATTAACAGGATCAATGCTTAAATATTTAAATGGAGTTACATGCAGTCAGGTGGAAGATTCTTTAGATGAGGAACCATCTTCAAACACTAATCAACAACCCCATCTTCCAGAAAAACTCCAGCAGTCATCTCCTTCCACCTCAGCACAAAGCTATGATAAATCCTTAAGTGAAGTTACAGAGACACAACACTGCTCCCTGGCCAATCAAGCTTGCCTTGCAGCGTCCCTGTTGATATAGCACACTTTCAACACAAGGCTATTCAAGGTGCTTTACATGATTACAAAAATAGGAAAATTAAAACACAGAGTCATGAAAAGAAAGCATAAACAAATATTTATAAAAGAAAATGTATGTAAAATTATGAAAATTAAAAACTGATGAAACATAAGAATCAATTAAAACATTGAACAGTAATTAAAAGAAAAGAAAACATTTAATGATTAGAGAATAAGAGAACGTTTATGTAATATTATGAAAATTAAAAACAGAAAACACTTAGCGATTGACAAAAGCAGTAACAGTAATGAAATAGAATGAACAAAAAAGTTGTATCAGTTACTCATAAGCAAATTTAAATACATAAGTTTTATTTTTTTATTTAAAAGAGTTCAGTGTCCTGCAGCTTTTCATTTAATCGGGAGTATGTTACAGATGTGGGGCGCATAGAAACTGAAAGCTGCTTCTCCATGTTTGGTTCTGGTTATAGGGACAGAACTGGAGGACCTGAGTAACCTTGATGGTTTGTACGGCAACACACCTCTAATGTACTAACCCATAGGTCAGAACCCATGTGCTAAAAAATTCAGTGCTTTATTGACTAATAAAAGCACTTTAAAATTTATTCTCTGAGCTACAGGAGCCAGTGTAAGGATTTCAGAACTGGGGTGATAGGTTCTAGTGAGATAACGAGCAGCAGCATTCTGGGTCAGCTACAGCTGTCTGGTTGATTTTTTAGGTAGACCTATGAAGATACTGTTACAGTAATCAAGGCGGCTAGAGATAAATGCATGGATTAGTTTTTCTAAGTCTCTTTGCATCATCAGTCCTTGAACCCTAGAAATGTTCCTCAGGTGATAGAAAGCAGACCTTGTCATTCAACATCACCTGGTGACATTGAGATGTAAAGTTGAGTGTCATCAGCATAGTTGTGGTAGTTAATGCTATTGTAAACATGTAATTGCTAAATAGGAGGGGCCCTAGGAGACCTGGGAGATCCCGTATGTGATTTCTGTTACTTGTGATGAGAATTTACTTATTGACACAAAGAAGTTCCTGATCTTGAGGTCGGATTTGAACCAGTCCAGTGCCGTACCAGAAAGTCCGATCCAGCTCTCTAGAGTAGTAGTAGTATAGTATATATCACGATCAACAGTGCCAAACGCCGCACTCAGGTCTAATAGTACCAGTACTGTGGTTTTACCACAGTATTTAGTCAGTCAGTATTTATACGGATGTAACTGAAGACTTTGAGTAGGACTGTCTCGGTGCTGTGGTGCTTACTAAGGCCGGACTGCTAAATGTCAAAGCGGGTGTTCATTGTTAGGAAGCAGGTTTAACTATTGGAACAAAGCTTTTACATTAAATTTAACCAATAACTGGTAGGTTAGAGATTGGTCTGCAGTTTTGTATCAAGGTGCTGTGTAGGTTCTTCTTTTCTAATACTGGTTTCCTGGTGTTTTGGGGAATCATGAATCACACCAGTGTCGTCGTTGTTCTATTTTAATGTTGAACAGAACACAACTTACACAGGACTCTACACATTCTGTAGCATCCAACAATAGGAAACAACAAGTTGGGTTTTTTCCTTCACTTCTGCATATAACTTTTCACAATAAAATGATAACATTACACTACAGGTTTGATAAATGCTGTTTTTAAAGCTTGGGGGAAGACACCTGACAGGAGGTGTGAGTTAACTATTTGGATCAGATGCCACCTGGTGACTGTGAGGACTTTTTTAAGAAAAAACATGTTGGTAAGATATCACAGCAGCAGGTGGCAGACCTTAGTTTCTCAATAATTTTATCAAGGGTCGATTGGTTTATTGTTTGGAAATCAATCATTTTCTCAGCGTGGGTGTTAACAGGGCATAACACTGGTAGTGGGTTTGAAAGTGATGTACTGATTGACTTTCTGATGTTCAGTATTTTTTAGAATCTGGCAAATTCATAGCAGGCCCTGATGGAGCTGAGTTCGGGGGTTACTGTCACTAGTAGAGCAGTTGACCTTTCCACTTTGAAAAAAATAATGTCCTTGCAATTTTGTTGTTTCTGTAAATAATTTCAGAGAAGAATAATTCCCTTGCGCCTTTCAAGGTTAATTGATATTTTCTTCAGCTCTCTTAGTATATATCATACTGATCCTGGAGTCGAGTTTTCCAACATTTTTCCTCGGCTTGCTGACATTCCCTTTTTTCACTGCATACCATTGGATTGTTTATCCAAAGAGACTTCTTTCTACTCAAGACAGTTTTAACTTCAAATGATGCAATCTTATCAATGATGTCAGAAAATTAGGAGGGAAATTCATCTGTCAGTTTTGTTACTGAATGTGTGTTGGTGGATGTTGAGGATTGGGATATGATAGGAGTGTACATCATCTTAAAGATTCCAGCTGAACTGTCTTTGAGGAAGCATTTTTTAACAGTGGTCTTTCTGTGATTAGATATTTTAGCTAAGATGTGTTTTCAAATGACATACAGAAATGGTCAGATAATGCAACATTTTTGACCGTGATGTTGGAGAAATTTAAGTCTTTGCTAATGTTCATTAATGTCCTGGGTTAGGTCGAATTATGGAAGGTATCATGTAATGCTTTTGTTCCTCTATCTTGGCGGTTATATGGATGTTGAAAGATCCCATAATTATCAACTGGTCATAGTCTATACATATTACAGAGCAAAGGTAATTGAAATCATGAATAAAGTTTGCATTAGGTTTTTGTGGTCTATATACACTCACCTAAAGGATTATTAGGAACACCTGTTCAATTTCTCCTTAATACAATTATATAATCAACCAATCACATGGCAGTTGCTTCAATGCATTTAGGGGTGTGGTCCTGGTCCAGACGATCTCCTGAACTACAAACTGAATCTCAGAATGGGAAAGAAAGGTGATTTAAGCAATTTTGAGCATGGCATGGTTGTAGGTGCTAGACGGGCTGGTCTGAGTATTTCACAATCTGCTCATTCACTAGCCAGGACCACGCTACGGATGGAATTAACTATTCACAAGCAAAGAACAATGCTACAGATTCGGAATTTGAACAGTTTATTGAAGGCGTGGAGGATCGAAAGGTCTGGGAGACATATCATCGGAGACCCGGAGGAAGATTCCGTGTGGGGGCGCAGTTCTCAGGAAAATCATCTTTCTGAGCCTGCTTAGAACCCCCCCAGACAGGACCTAGAAGAGAGAGATGTTAGAAGGGTGGTACGGGAGTGAACGAAAGCGTGGAACAGGGATGCTGCGAACGGTAGATGCTGCAAAATAAAAGGGGGAGGAGTTAATAGGGGCGGGTTGGCAGGACCCGGAGAGAGAGAGAAAGAGAGGGCGGGTCGGCAGGACCCAGAGAGAGAGAGAAAGAGAGGGCGGGTCGGCAGGACCCAGAGAGAGAGAGAGAAAGAGAGGGCGGGTCGGCAGGACCCAGAGAGAGAGAGAGAAAGAGAGGGCGGGTCGGCAGGACCCAGAGAGAGCGAGAGAAAGAGAGGGCGGGTCGGCAGGGAGAGAAAGAGTCGGTGGGACCAGGCGACCTATAGGTATGGGAAGGGGGGGCGAAAACGGACTAGACAGAAGAGAAATGAGAGGTAGGCAGGGTTTATATGTGTATCGCAGCGTGATTAGAAGCGCAAAGGAGGCCGGGGATGCCAGGTGCGGCAAGTTTAGGGCTGATTAGGACGAACAAAGCGAGTTTGAAGCGTGGCCTTGCTCCTGAACTTAAGTTAACTTTGTTAACTACATTTCACTAGCCAGGACCACGTGACAGATGGAATTAACTATTCACAAGCAAAGAATAATGCTACAGATTCTGAATTTGAACAGTTTATTGAAGGCGTGGAGGATCGAAAGGTCTGGGGAGACATGGAGGAAGACTCCGTGTGGGGGCGCAGTCTTCAGGAAAATCGTTTTTCCGAGCCTGCTCAGAACCCCCAAAAAGATCTTGATAACGTGTTTACTGAGAAGCGAATGCACAGATCAGATTATTTCAGATCGATATGCTGAAGAATGCCAGCAGGCTAGAATCTGGATTAATGTTGTCAGAGATCCCTGAATAGGTGACTGAGGTAGCTGCGCCTATGTGGATGGAATGAACGGAGTAGCATTAGGGGGAGATGCCAGACCGGTGGAGAATCGGCTGACAGGGATTCAAGAATCAGAACCGGGTAGCTGGGCTTCCGATTCGGTGATGAACCGCGACTTAAATTGTGAGGCGTTAGCTGATAACCAGGAGTGAACATAACGGGATGGCTTATAGGGACTGAGGTCAGAACACCAAAAAGGTCTGGAGAGATTAGCCCAGTAGTGAATGGGCAAGACATATTGTCTAGATTATTGCGGATGTAGGTTCAATCCACGGAAGGGGACTGATGGCCTAAAATTGGATGAGGTTTGCGATCCCTGATCAGGCGGCTGAGGTGCCAATGCGGACTGAATTAATGGAAAAGAACTCGGGTGAGATACTGGACTGGGGTAGAATCTGGCAAGAGTGATTAGTCAATCAGAACCTGATAACAGGGCTATTTGATTCACCTTTCTGTATAGCACCGATTCACAACGTTTTCTATGAAAGGAACCCCAGCAGATTGCATAAAACCGTTGACATGGGGTCTGGTCGCATTGATGCAGACCTTCAATCACGGCAATCCATTCAGCAATCCCTCATACTGAGCAAGCATGGAGCGACCATGGAGAGGAAAACCTCCCCTTTAACGGGAAGAAACCTCTGGCAGAACCTGGCTCAGTACAAGCGGTCATCTGCCTCAACCGTCTGGGGGTCTGAGAAGACAGAAAAGACCATGGAGGATGCTCAGTCGCTTTGAGCATCATCTGAGCAGATGCTAACCCACAAGCAGTTGGAGCTTCTATGAAAAGAAGAACGGTGAGAGAAACAAGGCCAGAAGTTGCAATGACAGGTCTGTTAGGAACAATCAGATTAGATTAAGAATATAGTTTGATTGTTAAGGGCTGTGTACTTACCCAGCTTTATACTTATCTTATTCTGAAATGAGAAGCGGGTCAAATGATGAGGTGTGAGTAGATAATCAGGACTGAACAAAGCAGGGATTGGTTTGTAAGGGGCTGCAGTTAGAACTGAGGGAATAGGTAGATTCGGATGGAAATGCAGAGCTGGTCTGTTTTGCTTCAGCATAGGATGCAAATGAGGGTGTCCTGACTGAAATTGAGATGTCAGAGATTGGATTGCATAAGAATGCAACAGGTGAAAAGGTTGAAGGTGACAATAAGCGATGAGTAGCTGAGGGAGGTTCTAGCTTTTAAAACATTTCAATAACATATGTGGCTATGATCGAGGGCTGGACAGGGGCTACCTGTCGGCAGCTTAATGAAGATGCTGATCTGAGTCATGAATGAAAGACCATACGTTTTTGTGAGTGGCCTCAAAGACGTTCCAGCCGGACAGGTAGACAGAGAGGGTACCAGGTGAAAGACTGTTTGAGACGGACTTCCGAGATGTGGCGAGGTCATGACGCTGAGGAGGCAATTAAAGATTGTGGCTCAAACTGTTAGGACTGGAGTTTAGTTGAGATCTGCTGTCGGAGCCTATGAGCCGAATTTCGGGTGAGAGCCTGTTGAAGATGGACTTCTGAGATGCGGTGGTGAGTTCGAGGCAAGGCTCTGAATTTCTTTATCAATAATTTCCATAATGGCTGCATTGAGTGAATGAGAATTGCGACCATGGGCGTTTAGGTGAGCTGCATTTCTGAAAAGCATGAATCGTGTAGACAGGTGCAGAGCTATCTAAAACACAGAAAACGGCGTAGCAGAGGCTCTCTGCTACAAACATTTGATTGATGATGATTTCATTTATGTTGCGGTTTTTATTTATTCATTCATATATATATATATATATATACAGACGTGGACAAAATTCTTGGTACACTTCATTAAATAAAAGAAAAACTCATAATGGTCACAGAAATAACTTTAATCTGACAAAAGTAATAATAAATAAAAATTATATAAATGTTGACCAATGAAAGTTAGACATTGCTTTTCATCCATGGTAGTCACTGTGTTGTTTGGTGACGTGGTGTGTACCACACTCAATATACACCAGAGGAAGCAAAGAAAAGAGTTGTCTCAGGAGATGAGAAAGAAAATCATAAACAAGCATGTTAACTGTAAAGGCTATAAGACCATCTCCAGGTAGCTAGATGTTTCTGTGACTACAGCTGCACATGTCATTCAGTAATGTACGATCCATGGGACTGTAGCCAACCTCCCTGGACGCAGCTGCAGGAGGAAAATTGATGACAGATCAAAGAGACGGATAATCCAAATGGTAACAAAAGAGCCTAGAAAGACTTCAAAATAGATCCAAGCTGAACTTTATGCTCAAGGAACATCAGTGTCAGATCGGAACATCCTTCGCTGTTTGAGCCAGAGGACAAATCATTAAAAAAAACAGACTGGAGTATGCCAAACTACATGCTGACGAGCCACAAAGCTTCTGGGAGAATGTCCTGTGGACAGATGAGACAAAAATTAAACTTTTTGCCAAGGCACATCAGCTCTATGTTCACAGACGGAAAAATGAAGCGTATCGAAAAGAACGCGGTCCCTACTGTGAAACATGGTCTGGAAAAGGCGCCCTTCAAACCGGAAACAACTAGAACAGTTTGCTCATGAGGAGTGGGCCAAAATACCTGCTGAGAGGTGCAGAAGTCTCATTGACAGTTACAGGAATCATTTGATTGCAGTGATTGCCTCAAAAGGTTGTGCAACCAAATATTAAGTTGTGGGTACCATCATTTTTGTCCAGGCCTGTTTCATGCATTTATTTTTTAAATAATTCCGTTGAAGCATGGATGAAAAGCAATGTCTGACTTTCATTGGTCAACATTTATATAATTTTTATTTATTATTACTTTTGTCAGATTAAAGTTATTTCTGTGACCATTATGAGTTTTTCTTTGATTTAATGAAGGGTACCAACAATTTTCAAAGTTTACTATATTATATATATATATATATATATATATATATATATATATATATATATATATATATATATATTATGCTCGAACCTTCATTCTTATGCATGCAATCGAATTATGAACTAAATCCATTTAATTGAGACAACGGATTTCAATGCATGACTTAACAGACTTCCGTAGGAAAGACCTGCTTTTGGAATGGGAGTTTACATGCGCCGTTAACTAACAAAACTATCGGAATATATATCCTCTCGATTGGAAGGAAATTTGATCCGAATGAATTTGATAGGGTCAAAGTAATCTGAATGGCAAATTTACATAAACCGTTCAGGCTTTAATACAATTTCTTGAGTCCAAGGAATTATGGCTTTACCGTCCCACCAGATTCCTCTGTGCAGGGCGACTTGACAGCTTTCCCCGAGCAGGGGGCGCCGTGGATGGTTGGGCCGAAGCCACGGAGAAGGGAACTGTGTCACCGGAAGAACCGCCCGATGAGGAAGCTTTGAACGGCGGAAGCGGGAGGCTATGGACGGAGCAGGGGATGCACTGGGCAGAGGAGACAAAAAGAGAAGCCTAAAAGAGCGTTGTAAGAGGAGCTGCTGAAGGGGATCCCCCTGAGCCACAAAGTACGCTGAGAGTCGCGGCACTGTCCAGCCGGACATGTCGGAGCGGCGACAGAAGCGGCGAGCGCGAGGGGATGCCCGGGCGCGAGGCGCTGGAGCCCGGCACGAGCCGTGAAGGGATGGAGGAGGAGCGGCCTAGGCCGGGTGAGAAGAGGCCGAAACCGGGGGAGATGGATCGGGATCCGGCTGGCTCGAGGGGAGCTGAACGCGGCGAGAAGCAAGTGGTGGTGGTGTAATGGTGTGGGGGATGTTTTCTTGGCACACTTTAGGCCCCTTAGTGCCAATTGGGCATCGTTTAAATGCCACGGGCTACCTGAACATTGTTTCTGACCATGTCAATCCCTTCATGACCACCATGTACCCATCCTCTGATGGCTACTTCCAGCAGGATAATGCAACATGTCATAAAGCTCAAATCATTTCAAATTGGTTTCTTGAACATGACATTGAGTTCACTGTACTACAGTGGCCCCCACAGTCACCAGATCTCAACCCGATAGAGCATCTTTGGGATGTGGTGGAACAGGAGCTTTGTGCCCTGGATGTGCATCCCACAAATCTTCATCAACTGCAAGATGCTATCCTATCAATATGGGCCAACATTTCTAAAGACTGCTTTCAGCACCTTGTTGAATCAATGCCACGTAGAATTAAGGTAGTTTTGAAAGCGAAAGGCGGTCAAACACTGGATTACTATGGTGTTCCTAATAATCCCCCAGATGAGTGTATGTTTAGAAATATAACTTTTTTTGCCTCACTTGTCTCAGCAGTTAGTTTTCTTAGTTTTATTATCAGGTTATTTAATTACTTGTTTTTATTTATGTATCTCAGTCCTTGATCTTTTCACCTTTGGTTTGTGTCCTTTTTATTTTCTGTATCCTAGTTAAGTAATCTTTATTTATTTATTCAGTTTTGGCTTCTTTTTATTCTCCATAGTTACCCTGCGCTTTCACTTAGATTACCTAGTTATGTCCAGTTTGTTCTTCTTAGTATTTCAGATTGTTTTCCATTTCTGTCTCTCTTGCCAATTCACTCCCCAGCCCAGTTAGTTGCCTTTACCTGGTCTCTCTCTCACCTGCATCTGTTTGTCAGTTATTGGTTTCTCAGTCATCTCTTCACTCCCTCCTCAGTATAAATAATACTCTTATTCATTCACTACTTGCTGGTTCGTCGTCTAACTTCCCCGTCTGGTTGCTGTTGGTTTTCCCAAATCTTTTTGCGCATGCGCCAGCGTCCAGACGCCACCTGCCAACTATGGCTCTCTTGTAACACAGTTTTAATGGTTTTAGCTGTTTTTGTTTTTACTTCTTTTTAACTGGTTTAAGTGTTTTTATTTATTTTTATTTTTTAACCATTTATGTTTTATTTTTAGCGTGTCATCTTTTATCGGACACATTTTTAATCAGAGCTCACACTGCTGCTACCTTCATCATGCCTCCACTCACCTGTAGCTCTGGGTGTGATGGCTGTGTCAGGCTTACAAAGAAAATCATGGAACTGGAGCGGAGGATCTCTACCTTACACCTGATCAAGGACCACGAGTGAGACGTGGACATCATGTTCGGTCGGACTTTCACTGCTGCCACCAGTGCCTTCCGGCAAATGTTTTGGTTTTCTTAACATACAGGAACCAGTGCCAGCGATACGCATTTCCAGGCATATCTCCTGGAAGGGCTGATGCCCTGGAATGATGACCAGATGGAGGACGCCATGAGAGGAACATCTTCCATCCGCTCCTATGGCAGTGCTCTGAGAGAGGCAGTAGAGCAGCTCAACCAGAAGGTGCTCCGGAGACGATGGTATGATGGCTATCGCACCCCTGGAGCATACACAGGCAAGACAAAGATCAACTTTGATCATTAATAACAATATTTTAGAATTATATAATGTGTTTAAAACAATACTTACCTTTTTTCCTGTTTTTTTTTGTAGGTGAATTGCTGGGTATTGAATATCTGTACAGCCAGACCGGCAAAACCCCGACCCCGGTGCTCCAGAACCCAGAGGAGGAGGACAGGCTGGTGGAGCAAATCAATGATGATGACCTTCAAGACGAGGGCTTCGAAGAAGAGATCACGGAGGACATCACTGTTCCTGTGGTCTACGAGGATGACCCCAGCCGTGATCTGAGAAATCTGCCCTCATCATTGACGATGACTCCGCAGCTCCATCCTCACTCCCAGCTCCATCCTCCTTCCCAGCTCCATCCTCCACAGGCACCACCAGCTGATCCTGACGCCGCTCTTCTAGCGCCGCCTGACAGCTCTCAAGTACACCAGTGCCTATTTTAATTAAATCATTAATTGTCACATTTTATTCCACATGTATATTATAACTTTAGATTAATCAATTTATTTAGGGAGCAGTCGTTGTACCGGATGGGATTCCAGGCTGGGACAAGGTCCAGGATCTGGCAACTTACCTGGTAGATCTCCGTGAGGCCTCCTACCTCACTGAACTGCAGGTCAGCCAGGTCACTAAGCTGTGGACGGCTCTCCCCGAAATCGACAAGGAGCGGGTGGATTATCAGCCTCGTCATCAGGCACAGCTGACTAGCGGCCGTTTCAAGGCGTCAAAGCGGTCTGGACTCACGGCAGGTGTGGAGAGCATGAAGAGCCAGCCTGGGGGGCCAGCTCAGTGGCCCAGCACCAGCCGCTTGGTCGAGGCCATTTGTGTAAAGCTCTGCAGCTTGCACAAGTCGACCACCAAGAAGAATTGATCCTCAACTGTCCGGGGTTGATGACGGGGACGACGATCCAGCTGTTCGAGTTGAATCAGCGGACACTTGTTCAGTGGTAGGTCTACCACATTATTTACCTCAAATTGATTTAATCATTCTCTGATAAATGCATATCTAACACAAATGATCTCCCAGGTTTCAACGGCGCCAGAAGAGCCAGGAGAGGAGTGTGTTGTCCCAGGGATTGGCTCGAACCACTCTCATTTCTCTGGCACCTCGTCTGCTTCCACCACCACAACTACAGCTGGAGCTACTTCCGCCCTCTTCTGGCCCAAAGCATGTATTTTTCCTCCCTCCAAACCTACAAGGACAGGCTCCTTTACTGCGGCCTGGCCAACGGCCCGCTGCTGCCACCAGGGAGCATGTAGTTGTACCCACCGCCGCAGCAGAACCAGAGACTGTACAGCCTATGTCAGGTTGGCTGGGGACTTTAGTCCTCAATCCAGACAACACTGTTGCAGCAGTCATGGCTGCTCCTGCTGTCTCAGCTCCAGCCCTACTCCTTCCTGCACCTGCTGCACCTGTGTCCCATTATACAGTGAGGAAAAGGCGCCGGCGGGCCCTTGAGTAGCAGAGTGGCTTAATTAAGGGGAAACATGTGAGAGGGGTGACTTACAACACTTGCAGCCAGTGTGGGAAGCCAAAATTAAAAGAGTTTGGCCACAGCCATTATGGCAGTTCCACGTTTTGTGCACAAGCCTCCAACGGTAAGTCTGTGGAAGAGTGGTTGGCAGAACAAACAGCAAAAAAATAAGGTTGAACTAGGATTGGCTCGTAAATATTGCTTATTGCTAAAACTGTAAGTTTATGTGGTTCACTTGTAAATATTATATATTATTGTAAATTTCTGTGCTTGGCTTGTAAATATATATATCAATGTATATTTCTGTCCTTCACTTGTAAATATTACTTGCATTGTAAATTACTGTATTTTGCTTATAAATATTGTATAGTGTGCCTACATGCATAGTTGGTTTCCTGTAGTTTTTCAGAAGTGTGCAGTGTAAATTAGTGACTGTACTTTTGCTTTGTTCCTCTTTGTTTCCCTTGTGTTCTGATACATTAAAGCTGATCAAACCAACATTTAAGACTACTTTTCTGCATCATCAAGAAAGCACAATTTTGTCCCAGTCTATGAAGTCATACTTTATTAGAATAGAATAATCCATTAATTGTACCGCAAAGGGAAATTTGGTCACGACACCAGCAAAAAAACAGATGTACAAACAGAAAATGACACAGAATAGAAACACATGTAAAAATATTTACATCATGTACAATAGTAAAACAGAACTGTACAGTTATTGAGGTAATTAAAATATTTAGAATGTTTGAAAAGTAAATATTGTGCATTAAACGAAAACCACAGACGTCATTGGGAGGGGTACATCAGAATACTTCTTTAATTCAGCCATCCATTTTCCAAACCGCTTAATCTTGAAGGGGTGATGGTGCCCATCTCCAGCTGCTAACGGGCGAGTACTTCTTTAATACCTAGAGAAATTATGTAAACAAGGGGATAAAAGAAAATAATCAAGGTAAAACACAAAGATATAACACTATATAATAAATAATTTACAAATATTGAAGACCTTGAATAAACATGGTCATACAGAATATCGTGATATAGGATTAAGGCCAAGAAATGTACTGTTATTTCTTTATATCTCAAGGAAATTTCAGTCGAACGCAACTGGACTTGGTAATTAAGTCCAGTTGCGTTCGATTGAAATTTCCTTGAGATAACCATGACCTGGATGAATGAGAATATTCACAGGGTTATTTCTTTATATTTTTCTTTACATTTTACACTTTTTTCACATTTGTCAACATTTCTTTATATTTTATTTATATTACTTTATATATAATTCCCCACTATTTATATAAACTTCTCCGGAGCCTGGGATCGAACCATTGACCTTGGGTTGCCTCTTTTCAGTCAACCTGTACCTGTTCTCTCTGGCGCTAGGGGGCAGAAATCCCCTTTGCAACGGGCGCAACGTGCCCCTGTCTTTGCACTGTGGGGAACCCGCTCTTTGAGCTCCGTGCCGCTGCATATCCTCAGTCTTTCCCCGGGTTGGAGTAGCTCATTGTGGTCAGTGTTGCCAAATGAGATTGACAGTTTCCAGCCCAATCAGAGCTGAAAACCCGCCCAATCCAAAAAAACCCAGCCCAAACCACGAAGTTGCCAGATACCCGTGTAAACCCGTAAAATAATCACACAGTCAATAGATAACACTGATATGAGCATCATATCACCATCAAATGGCCACAGATATGTGTTATATTAATAGGTTATGATAAATTTGCAACCAACAAAGAGCACAGTGAATCAACTAAATAGACCAAATTGCAAAATACATCGTAATTATTTATTATTATAATAATAAATTTATATTTATAGGCTACTGAAAAACGCACAAGACCTGGCTGAACAGCACAAAGCAGCTGAATGATCATAGATTTCAAAACACACCAAACCACGAAAAAAACTAGTTTTTAGATTAAAAAGCAATGGCTTAGAATAAGTGGAATGCAAATAGGATCATGTTGCAGAAAAAGCACCTTACCTTTACGCAGAAACAGCTTCAGTCTTCATAAACTCCATAAACTTGAACAATGTTGAGAACTTAAACTAATGTAAGTTAATATGTTAACTTAGGTTCGTGAGCTGGACCACGCCTCATATTCAGTATTCTCTCACTAATCTACTCGGATCCGACTCACCTGGCATCTCACACCTGAATTCCATTCCTAATTACTCTGTGATCTATTTAAACCCGAGCACCTAGCCATCAGCGTCGCTCAGACTGTGGTCTCGTAAACCAGCGCTGTTTCTCAAGACAATCTTTATTATAATGGATGTGCCTACCCTCGATCCTTCCGAATCTGATGAGGAGCTCTTCTCCAGTGAGACTTCCATCATCGGACCATCACCTACATCTGTGGTCCGTCAAGTCTCTCGCCGTGTCAGGCTTCCATCGGCTCATCGGGATTCCAGCCAGTCCTCTCAGTCAGCCAGAGCTCTTCAATCTCGCTCTGCTCGGTCGGATCCCTCCTCAGCGACTTCCGCGCCTCGGGGCCGTACACTTGTCCGCCTAGATCGGCGCCCTTCTCCATCTCCTCCCCGCATGTCTAACTCCCTTCGTTCTCGTCTCGAGGCTTCGCCTCCCCTTTTTCCTTCCCTGGCCTCGGGCCACTTGGTCCAAGTTTCCTCTCATTCCCGCAGAGCGTCTTCGTCACGCCCCGGGACTTCTTCCGGAGTTCAGCGGTCCTCAGTAGGCGCTGCAGGCCGATCGGCTCCAAGCCTCTCTTCTTCCCGATTTTTTCAGGCTCCCCGCTCGTCACGAGCTCAGCACTCTCCACCCGATCTCTCCGGCAGTCCAGCTCGGAGGGCTTCTCCTTCTCCCCATCCTCGTCCGGCTTCATTCCGGCCAAGGAACTCACCCAGAGTTCGTCGTTCTTCTGTCTCCAACCGTCCAGACATGTCTGCTTGGACAGTAGCCCGCTTGCAATCAGCACTCAGGGAAAGAGGAATCTCCTTCAGTCGTTCCGCTAATAAATCTACCCTCTTCAAGCTCCTTTTTCCCTGTAGTTCTCCGTTAACCAAAACTTCCTCCTCCCATAATCTACTTCCTACTTCAGCCTCAGTCGCCTCTTCTTCTCAGAGCACATCCCAGCCCACAGCTGCCGGGCCAACATCCACAGCTCCCCTGCTGGCGGGGAAGCTTCTTCCGTCTCATTTCCCTCTAATTTTGCCTCATTCGTAACAAATCTTTTCTGTTCCTTAGCATCTCAGTCCGGATCTTCATTTAATCAATCAACTCCTTTCCCCCACATTCCCCCATCTATGTTTCCTACAGGTTCAACTCAGGCTTCCACCCACGCTTCAGGAACCCCTTCTAACCCTTCAATATTACCAACAGGCTCAAATGTCCAACAACCTATTGCTGCATTACCTCAAAATTCTACTGGTCTGCCGTCTCAGTTGCCATCTTCATCTATTCACACACCAGCTTCTAACCATTACAATCTTTCCACAGCAGTGCCCCCCATTCGGCCACCCTCTTCCATCAATCGCCCTTCCCCAGTTTCACCCGCTCTCCGACAACAAATTTTGAACGGTAATTACATCGATTTGGCTCTCCTTCTCCAACCTTCTCTAGGTCTCTCAGGTCAGCCCCGGGAGGTGCAGACCGGTATGGGGCCGATGCAGCTAGGTTCAGCTCTTAGCTCCTAGCTCCAGCTCCAAAGATCTGACCCCCACAGAGTTCGCTTTTGCATTCTCCCTTTATAGGGACATCATTTGCTCAGTATTTCCCAACCGACAGACTGAATTAGATGATTATTTATCTATTGTCCTTGACATGGCCCTTAGATTTGGAGGAACAGGGTTTTACCAATCAATTCAACCAAGGTACATACTGGGGCTGTCTAGACTCAGAGTTATATTGCCGCATCTTCGCAGCTCGTGCATCCCTATCTTGCAGCCTCTGCGGCGCTCCCTCCCACCCCGCTACTGCATGTACACTTGTTACTCCTCTCCGTCCTCGACTATCATCGGCACGCAGCTCATCAGTCCCCAACCGTTTGTCCTCAGCCGCCCCTCCCCCTCCAATGATTCCTAAATCTCTGCCACAACAATCTAAACCAAATGCACCAGTCTCCGGGGGTATGGATAAGCGCGGCCGTCCCATCCTTTACCAGGGTGGTAGGATGGTGTGCAACAACTTCAATGACCTCGGTTGCTCAGCCTCTAGCTGCAGGCTCTTGCATACCTGCTCTTTCTGCGGAGGGGCACATGCTCGGACCACCTGCCCCCATAACCCCACTTCCAAAGCAGATTGACTGATACAGTACCTCGCCACTCCCATCAAGGTGAGCGCTCTGATCTCTGCTTTGGCCAGCCACCCCAATAGGGAATTTGTTGATTTCTTAGTTAAGGGTTTCACACACGGGTTCCACCCAGGCATTGAAGTTTTTCCTGATTACTCAACTTACTGTTCTAACCTTTTATCTGCCCTTTCTGATCCAGATACAGTCGATTCTTTACTCCTTAAAGAGGTTAAGGAGGGTTTCATGATCGGTCCTTTCGCTCGTTCCCCTTTTGCAGTTTTTCGAATCAGCCCCCTTGGGGTAGCAACCCACAAATACTCGGGAAAGAAAAGACTGATTATCGACCTGTCGGCACCTCACAATTCCTCTGTTCACAGTATCAATAGCCTTATACCATTTCCTGATTTCTCAATGCAGTACGCCACTATAGATCATGCTATTCGACTCATCCGTTTAGCAGGTCGTAATGCATGGCTTTCTAAAGCAGACATTACTAGTGCCTTCAAGGTCCTTCCCCTTCATCCAGACTTTTGGCTTTTCTTTGGGGTCTTTTGGAAAGGAGCTTATTACTTCGCAGTCAGACTTACCTTTGGTTGCAGAAGTAGCCCCCGGATCTTCGACTCCCTTTCCGAGGCTTTGTGTTGGATTCTCCTTAACACTTACCGGCTCCCTTACGTCCTTCATCTCCTCGATGATTTTCTTATCATCACCCCTGCCTCATCTCCTCCTTTTCTCGGCCTCCGTAGCCTAACCGAAGCATTCTCCAACATCGGAGTTCCTCTGTCGGAAGAGAAGACTATAGGTCCTCATACTTCTCTAGAATTCCTGGGTCATCTCAACTATGCAATGTGAATCATTCCGCAGGGGAGATCTTTCATTTCCCACCTTCCTTCAACCGCAGCAAACATCCCTTCGCTTCATGGTCGTCTTGCCATTGAAGAACCTTGCCGGATGGAAATGCGCCTCTGGCAAGAATTTATTTCATCTTGGAACGGTGTTTCATTCTTCTATAATGACTACATTTCTTATCCAGATGACATCCAGCTATTTACTGACGCAGCACCCCCTACGGGCTTTGGCGGTTTCTACAATGGAAGGTGGTTTGCTTCAACATGGCCCTCCGAGTTCGAACGTTTGCAGCTCCAGTCAGCCTCTCTCTCATCCGCTCATTATGAAATCTATCCTGTTGTAATTGCAGCCCTACTTTGGGGGCACGAATGGTCTCAACACTGTATCCATATTCATTCAGATAGCCGATCACGTTCAACCTTCATCATGCAGTTCATTCGAAGACTCACTCGGGCGCCAGCCAAACTTCATTTCATTCTCCGTGCTGCTCATGTATCTAACCATCGGAACTCCATCGCTGATTCACTCTCTCGCCTCTTTTTCCAGAAATTCAGGTCCTTGGCTCCAGACGCAGATCCTCATCCAACTCCGATCCCACTGTTTTCAGCAACCATCTACAACAAACTACACAGCTTCAAGACCTCTCCATCATTTCTCAGAACGCTACCCTCAACAGCATTGCTCCTAGAACTCTCTCATCTTATCTTTCAAGATGGAACAGTTTTTCAAAAGTTTCTATGGAACGAATAACCTTCCATTCCCTTCACTCATCCCGTCTTCTATTCGCCTCTTCATTACCTGTCCACATCCAATCCTATAAATCCACGTTTCTACTATTCAATCATACCTTTCTGGCATTAATTTCTTCATTAAACTGGCTACCGCCAACTCCCGTCCAGCTCTCTCCGTTAGCCACATATCCATGCTGCTCAAAGGTCTTAAGAATCAAGAAACACCTTAACCTAATCACCGATTCTTATAACCTCTGACCTCCTTACCCGCTGCTTCCACACAATCTGTTACGGTTACTCTCCTCCTCTAAGACGCATCCTCTGTGTCTCTGTTATGTATTCTCCAAGCCACAGACGGTCGCGGCAGATAACCGCTTGTGCTGAGCCTGGTTCTGCCGGAGGTTTCTTCCTGTTAAAAAGGGAGTTTTTCCTTCCCACTGTCGCTACATGCTTGCTCAGTATGAGGGATTGCTGAGAATTCCACGACGCAATCTTCTGTGGTTCTGTAATTTCTACACTAAACATTGTATCGTAATAACTCTTTTTGTAAAGTGCCTTGAGATGACATCTGTTGTGAAATGGCGCTATATAAATAAACCGAATTGAAATTAATCAATCCCGTTTAGATCTGGCATCAACCCTGATAATTATTCAATCCACTCCGTCCGCATGGGCGCAGGCACTTCAGCTTCTCATTTAGGCATTTCCGACAAGACTATTCAAATCCTAGGTCGTTTGTCATCCTCAGCATACCGTTCTTACATTCAAAATAATCTCGACGATCTGCACCATGCTCATTCCTTGCTTTGTTAAATAATGACCAACTTTGGGGGTCCTGAGCAGGCTCGAGAAGAAGACCGACTTCCGAAGACTGCACCCCCACACAGAGTCAACAAGCCTACATCAGTGCATCCTTCCAGACACATCATCTCTCTAACCTTTGTCAATAAATGAACTAATCAAAACTAATCTAATCTCCGTAGGCGTGGTTCATGCTAATGAAATGTAAGTTAATATGTTAACTTAGGTTCGTGAGCTGGACCACGCCTCATATTCAGTATTCTCTCACTAATCTACTCGGATCCGACTCACCTGGCATCTCACACCTGAATTCCATTCCTAATTACTCTGTGATCTATTTAAACCCGAGCACCTAGCCATCAGCGTCGCTCAGACTGTGGTCTCGTAAAGCCCACCCTCCCTCCCCCTGATCCTTTATCTCGTCTCAGTATTACATCCCCATTTTACTATTCCCTCATCCCTTCATCCCCTCCCTCATCCCTTCATCCCCTCCCTCATCCCTTCATCCCCGCCCTCATCCCTTCATCCTTTTCATCCCATCGTCCCTTCATCTCCTCTGTCATTCCCTCTCTCAACCCCATCCCTCATCCCCTCCCTTCATCTCCTCCGTCATTCCCTCTCTATCCCCTCATCCCTTCATCCCCTCATCCCTTCATCCCCTCCCTCATCCCTTCATCCCTTCATCCCCTCCCTCATCCCTTCATCCCTTCATCCCCTCCCTCATCCCTTCATTCCCCTTCATCCCCTCCCTCATCCCTTCATCCCCTCCCTCATCCCTTCATCCCCTCCCTCATCCCTTCATCCCTTCATCCCTTCTTCCTTCATATCCCTCCTCATCCCTTCATCCCCTCCCTCATCCCTTCATCCCCTCCCCCATCCCCTTCATCCCCTCCCCCATCCCTTCATCCCTTCATCCCCTCCCTCATCCCCTTCATCCATCATCCCCTCCCTCATCCCTTCATCCCCTCCCTCATCCCTCATCCCTTCATCCCCTCCCTCATCCCTTCATCCATCCCTTCATCCCCTCCCTCATCCCCTCCCTCATCCCTTCATCCCCTCATCCCTTCATCCCCTCTCTCATCTCTTCATCCCCTCATCTGCTTTTCAAAGTTCCAGCACTAATCTCTGTCTTTTTCAGGTTCTTTGTCTGGCGGGGTCCTGAGCAGGCTCGAGAAGAAGACCGACTTCCGAAGACTGCACCCCCACACAGAGTCAACAAGCCTACATCAGTGCATCCTTCCAGACACATCATCTCTCTAACCTTTGTCAATAAATGAACTAATCAAAACTAATCTAATCTCCGTAGGCGTGGTTCATGCTAATGAATTTACAGTCACTGTATGCCAAGGAAGCTGGCTAATACATTGATGAATCAAATCTCCCCAACAGCTGCCGGGGAGGTTTGAAAGTCGCAGACGTCAGTCCGTTTCTGCTCAGGCCAGAGCGCACCTCCATGAGGCTGGAAAGGAGCTGTAATCCCATGCGATTTCTGGTGTCATCTTTTAGCAGCGTCACCTGGGAAAACGTTCTCTCGATGTGTGCATATGATATTGGCAGAGTTAGCAATCTGATGACACCCAGTGCTAAATCTTTGAAACACTGGTTTCCTCCAGCATCTTGAAATGCCTCAACTTCCAGCCAAAAGGCATCGATGGCCTGATTACTTGAGAAGCCGGCTGATGCAATGTTTCTCCACTGGCTTTCTAAGGTGCCCACCGAACAAGAGAAAAACTCAGCAGGCAAGTCTTTTACTCCTGGCCTCTCTGTTGTTGACATCACCAGCTTCGGACAGAAAAGCTCCAGTTAGCGGAGCATTTCCATGGATGCAGGGAGACGCATTTGATACTGCACAAGCACCTCTTTCACAAAATCAAAACAGCGCGCTGAAATTCTCTCCTTCAGCTCCGGCGCTAATTTACTGGCTTCCAGCTGTTGTTGGAACGAGAAACCCAGGTCCGAGTCCTGATGAGAGAGGTAGAGGCTGGATGATTTAAGGTCAAGTTCCCTGAGACGACTGTCGCTCATCCGGAGTACGCTGGGCTTCACAACTCTCCTCAATGTGGACATGTACAGCCTGTCAAGATCCCTGAAAACACCGAGCGTATCTCCCGTTTAAAGCTGGAAATATTTGTTCACAGTTTTGATTTCCATCAACACGGGCCGGAGGAAGTGCAAATACAGACTGTTTGATTTATCACTGTACATTTCATTCAAAATGAGTTGTGAGTTGTCAAATGAAATAACGAATATGAATGTATGAATGAAGTAACGAATACAAATGTCAATCATACATTTCAGATAATTTAGTATTTGTTATTGTCTATTTATTTATTATATTTTTATTTATTTTTCACCATAAAATGAGGGTGTTGTGCTGTTTTCACAATTTAAAAAAAATGCCAAATGTGGGCAAAAGCAGCCCAAATTTCATTCACCCACCCAAAGCATTTTTCCCTCGCGAGGTGTAACTAAAAGAAGCCCAATTGGGCAGAAAACCGCCCAATCTGGCAACACTGTTGGTGGTTCGTCTATCGTCTTCCGCCCGGAGTTTGAGTAACCCTTTGCGGCGGCAGGTGCTTCGTATTTCCCCCCCTTACCAGCTTACCATAAAAATAAAAAAAATTCTACCCATTCAGCTCTTCTGTCCTCTTCGACTGGGACCTGAAGTTTTCCGAGCTCTTTTGACCAGCAAAAAACTGAGCATTTTGTGTGGAGCTTCAACATGTTCCATAATCTGAATGGTAACTTATTTACTGCTGTACCTGGTGGGTGGAAACAGTGCTGAGGAGGTGCGGATATTCCAGCTTGTGATGTAGAAAGAGATTTTGAACAGCTCAGACTGAATGCATGATCAATTAGGAAAACCCTCTCACTCAAAACAGCATGGATGTTTGTTTTTTCTCCAGATTTGTATGAATGTATATGCAGATAACACCCAAAATCCCAGGAAAAGTGATTGTTTTTCATATGTAACCTTTAATGAAATGACTGGTCCAACTCATGCTTCCTGGTAGCTGGATATTAAAAAAAATTTAAAAATGTATTCACTGAATTGACTGACTGCGAAGAAGTCTCAAGTCAGTTAATCTGCATTTATTAGCTCCTTAGGTCAGGTTTGGCCCTGTATGTCTCAGCACATAAGACCTGATTTTATTAGTATGCCAGTTCAGAAGAAGAGCGTGCTAGCAAGGGAACCGTCTTTTCCAACTGTAATGGGTACCAGGAATGAACACTATAGCATATGAGCAGAAAGACTGCATAACAGTGGAATTAAAGTTTAGTCTGTCCAGATACTGATGCAAAAACTTTGCTGGGAGAACAAGTGGCGGTTAGATCAGTGCTAAGAAGACACAAATAATCCACGTTTGCAGACAAACCTGTCAAGCATTAATATTGCTAGGGACATGTCCCTGGTTAAAATGCCTAGGGACACTAAAGCGTGATGGACTGTAATTAAAACCTTAGACCAGATTTAAAGAAACTGTCCCATCACAGAGACTTTGAAGGAAAGCACACTACAGAATGAGCCAGTTTTTAAAAAGTTTTATTTTCTTAGTGACAAACAGCAACTCTGGAGTCAGATAGAAAACCCAGGATCAGATCATAAACGGAATCTGAACAGACTTTCATAGGGAGCCTCCCCCCAGGGGTCTTCAGTAGCCCTTTTGGCCTGGAGGATTCTTCTCATGAGGGGGAAACATTGGTGGCTGGTTGACAATTGGTTCTGTTGGGGTATAGCGGAACTGGCTGAACCTCAGCTGCTTACGGTTGTACCGCGACTTGGACTTATAGCCGTAGGCCTGATCCTCCTCATCTACAGGAGTTAAGACTGGCTCGTCCTCACCGCTGGGATCAGATGAAGAGCTCCAGCTCTCCTCTGCAGACTGGTAAGGGCCTGGAGCTGCCTGCTGGCCGCCCTGTTGGGCCCCATGAGTAGAACCGCTGTCAGCACCTCCAGCACCGCTGTAGTAGACCTGTGGATATCTGATCAAGCCACCAGAACCGCCAACCTGTCCACTTGGGTCCTGAAAGAAAGGCTTGGATGGTTCCTGCTGAGGGGGTGAAGCCACATACCACCACATTGGCGGGTCACCTTCAGTACCTGAGGAAGCAGTGCAGAGTCAAACTAAACATCTACAACCGGTTTAGAAGTTGATATTTAAACAAAGCTTACCTGGTTTTGGAGGAGCACAGGTGATGCTTCCAATCAGCAGGAAAGAAAGCCACAGAAAGCTGCAAAAACATGAAAGTTGAGCATGAAGTTATATCCACACAAAACAAACCAATTGACACCAAAAGGTCATTAACCCTGGTCCTCACCTCATTTTGCTGCTGTTAGTCCAGGATAGGATTCAGATTCCTCTGATAGGGATTCTCAGCTTTAGGAGCTGCTTTTATATGTTCATCAGAGCAGCTGGAGCTGATTGCTGAATGGGATCAGCTGCTGTAGAGAAACCAGAACCACCAACATGGAGCTTCTCTCACTCAGAAGTTAGAGGTAGAACTTGGAGAACTGATCTGGTGAAACAGTTGCAGTTGGTATCCATCCTACTGTTGTAGAGGAACTAGAAATACTAACACGTCTGTTGCTTTTGATTGTGGCTGCATTGGATGAACCAATTCAATATTTCATTACGCTTTCTGTAGTGATGGTAATGTGAAGCATTTTGAATCAAAGAAACTTTCCATCCAAATTTATTGAAAATCAGGTTTATTGCTTGATGCTTTATAACTCTATTAGGACATTTGCTGTTGAGGGGATTGTATTGTAGAGGTTTGTAAAGCCAGTTTCACTCTGTTGAAGATGAACTGTGGATTTAACTTTATGGATAGAAAAATCATTCAAAAAGCCACACAAATTACATCCAATAAAATCAGTATTCCTTGTGTGAATACTTGAGATCAATAAATTATTTGCCATCTCAACATTGATGGAATATGGTATCACAAGTCAGTTGCTGGTAGGAAATAACAGACTGCACCTACAAAACAGAAAAGTTTTTTTAAAGGATGACTTTTTATGGGATAAGTCTGTTATTATTTAATTTATTCCACACATATTCATATTATGTACTTTTTTATGTACTTCACATTATTAGAATTTTCACATTTCCATTAAATTATGTTAGTAAATTAGTTGGTACAATATAATTATTTATCCCTACCTACTTCCTCTTACATGTAGCTCACTTGATGTATGCCTTTACGAAATTAGCGTAATACAATGACAAAACAACTCTCTTTCACATTATAAAGGATAGAACAAATGGAAGTCAACAATTTCTTGCAAATAGAACACGCAAATTTCCGGCAGAGAAAGGCCTGCCCACACACTTTGCAAGCTTGATTCCTAAAAATATATAGGCGTCAAAGTAGTTGATTTATGAACGTTGTTTGATGCTGACAAAGCGTGCGATGTGAACGCAACATAAGAAAACACATGTCTCATAGTGGTTTGTTATCAAAAAGTATGTTAGTTGGCAATTTTCTGACAGACTTCTAAATATGTTCAGGAGCAAGGCCACGCTTCAAACTCGCTTCGTTCGACCTAATCAGCCCTAAACTTGCCGCACCTGGCATCACCGGCCTCCCTTGCCCTTCTAATCACCCTGCGATACGCATATAAACCCTTCCTACCTCTCATTTCTCCTGTCTCGTTCGTTTTCGCCCCTCCCTTCCCATCCCTCTAGGTCGCCTGGTCCTGCCGACCCGCCTCCTCTTCTCCTTCCCTGGGTCTTGCCGCCCCGCCCCTTTTAACCCCTCCCCCTTTCTTTTGCAGCATCCACCGTTCGCAGCATCCCTGTTCCACGCTTTCGCTCACTCCTGTACCACCCTTCTAACATCTCTCTCTTCTAGGTCCTGTCTGGGGGGGTTTTGAGCAGGCTCGGAAAGACGATTTTCTTGAGCACTGCGCCCCCACACTGAGTCTTCCTCCGGGTCTCCGACGATATCTCTCCCCAGACCTTTCGATCCTCCACGCCTTCAATAAACTGTTCAAATTCAGAATCTGTAGCATTGTTCTTGCTTGTGAATAGTTGATTCCATCCGTAGTGTGGTCCTGGCTAGTGAATTGTATCATACAGTACATTTACGTTGCGAAGACCTCACAGAAGAACACAAAGAATAAGACAGGATTTTTTAAATAGAGCACTTGTCAGCAATAAAACACTCCTGAGGCGCTTCACAAAAACGTTTAAATTTTATAATTTTTAAGGATCCCAATATAAAATTGGAGATGAAATGAAAATTTAAGATTCAAAAATTAGAATGAAAAGTTTAAAAAAGGTGAGCATGGGAGCCCAAACAATGAGGAATTTATCATGTCCTATCTTTCTCAATTTCCTTCCATGTCTTTCCCCTTTTCCTATGTTTCCTGTCCCTCTTTAAATTATATTTCAGCTTTCATACTCACCCCCTTGTTACAGGATCAGTCTGTCCATTCTCAGCCCCAGCTTATACTTTATTTTAAGTTTTTACTTCTCAGTAGTTTTGCCTTTCTCATTTTTCTGTGATTTTTTTTGTATTTTCATTTTTCGTTTTGCTTCCCTTTTTATCCCTTTCGACCCCCTCGTTTTTCTTAGAAATGTTTTTCATTTTTTTAGAGTCTTCTATTCTCCTGTTATTTGTTTATTCCTAAGTTAGTTTTGTCCTTGTGTTCCTCCCTGCTGCTCCTTGATTTCATTTATAAGATCCTGCTCTTGGTGTTTAGTTTTATCAGTCTCTTAGTTTATCCTTATTTTCTCTTAGCTTTTCAGTTTCAGTTATCTTTATGTTTAGTTTCTCTGGGTTTTTTTTCTGTCCTTCATTACATTTGTCCTTCACTTTCAGGTATTTATGGTGTTTTTAGTTACTTATATTTTCTGGTTCTTTTGTTTTGATTTTCTGTCCTCCACCGGAGGGCCACTATCTATGTATTATCTTTTGGTTATTTTCTACTTCACGCATGGGTGTTGTGTGTTGGACCGTGGAAGGGATTGTAAACTTTGATGATACACGCATTTACAATCATCAAGAACATTTTACTCTAACAAAAAAGACAAAAAGATGTGTAGACGCTACAAAGCTTTGGCTCTGCTGCAAAATATGGACTTTTGCGACTCAGCTGGAGGGGAAGAATCCTTTCTCTTGCAAGAGAATTCAGACTCTGACATGTCTTCAGGTGAGGAGATGTGAGACACAGACAGGAACAAATCCCAGCTATGAGAGAGCAAATGATGGCACAGTGTGGGTTGAAGATCTTTTGAGGCTATTACCTCTCTGCCACCTACAGCCATATACATGTAATGGAGAGCCAACAAATAAAGTCAGAAGAATTGTTAAAAACTCACACTAAGAGCTTCTTGTGTTTGATGAGTTAGGACATCCTTTACGCAATAAGAATACAGCTGAGCATGGTCGCAAAATGGAAGAAGTCTGGAGCATGCCTCCTGTCTATGAACTGATGGTGTTCATCTCCATCCCACTTTAGAGGGGCGTGATCAGAATTCCGCCCGCTGGCTGATGCATGGTCAGCAACCTTAGGGATCTCTCACGTCAAAACCATTATGACCCAAAACCACTTCCAGGATATTATGAGACCCCTACATTTTGATGACTAGGACACACACTTTCAGTAGGTAGAAAGTGACAAGTGTGCTGCAGTCTTAAACGTTTGGCAGAAGTCCTGCCACCCAGGCCGGCACATCACTATCGACGAGCAACAGGTATTTGGCTATTAATAGTCAAGGGACTGCTTATGGCAGTCAATAAGATTTATCATTTATGGAAAAGTATTATCATTCGGGGCACCATCTTTATCAGGAACTATTTTAATAGCCAAATGTCTATGTTAGTCTCATAATCTGAAGAAATGAATTCTTTACAGTCTATTTACCATAAACCTTGCCATATGTCTGTGCTGAACAAGAAACAACAACAGCTGCTTTCCAAAATACAAAATTTATTTTACAAAAGGAAAAATAAGAAAAACATTTTAATCACCAAGCTCGAAAAAGAACACACTACTGATTAAAATAAATGAATAGAGATGCCTCACCAGCAGACACTATTTTCTTTTTGGTTTTCTGAATCCATGAGGGGAGTTTCAGCTAAATTAACAAATGACAGGAGCCTTGTTTTAACCTTTTTAACCGAACATTAATGTTACTCTGTTAATATAATATTGTCTAAATTACGGAGCAAACACTGCCGTGTGGAACGCTTATGAGAGCTTCTGATAGCAGATGGTAATACTAATGCGGTGTAATAGAATAATCTACCGATCAAACTCCTCTTCCTGAAAGTTATAAACTGCTTGCAACTCAGTTAAGTTACAAAATGTATTCAACTAAAATAGTCATGTAGTTATCTTTTTTTTCGCTTCTTCGTCCCTTCTCTGTTGCTGTGTGGAGCAGCTGCCTCAGTCACCCACCCATCCCAGATTCCTGAATGTCACTCTGTCTGATAATTTTCTGATAATTTTCTGCATCTTCATCTGATGGACATGAAAACAACTGGGTTCTACAGAACACACAGACCCAAGAAGACTGAGCTGCATTCTAATATGAGGATAATGTGATACTACCTCACTAAATTGAACAAGAAAACTGAGTCGGCACACTGAAAGATTAAACGGTGATTGTTGAAATGTAATTAAGCAGAGAGCTGCAGCTGATCCAGACGTTGCTGTTCGTATCCTCACTAGAAACAGGAAAGTAGAGCTCCTCACCCCACTTCTAAAGTCCTTAAATTGGCTCCCTGTAGCTCAGAGAATAGACTTCCAAGCATCAAAATAGGTTTATCACAACACCAATCCACCAGATTGTCCCACTCCTCGAACTCTAGTCTATTAATCATCCCCGGAATCAGAACCAAACACACAGAAGCAGCTTTCACTTTTTGTAATCCACTTATCGGGAATAAACTTCAAGACCACTGCAAAGCTGCTAAAACACTGAGTTATTTTAAATCGAGGCTAAAAGTGACTTGTTTAGAGCTGCCTTTGATTAAGTGGTTAATGCAGCTCTATAAGTTTTTAAACATTTCATATTGTTTGTTTGTCTCCGTTTTATTTTATGCTTTCATAGCTATTATCCCCAAATCATGTAAAGTAGTTTGAATTAACTTGTTGTTGAAAGTGTGCAATACAAAAAAGGTTGCCTTGCCTTATTCTGTCTTTGAATACACTGATAAAAATTCAACAGTCTCTCAGGAAGTTTCCCACTAACATAATTTTGGACAACAAACCACTGTGAAACATGTGCTTTCTTATTTAAAAAAAAAAGTTCTGTAGTTATAAATTAACAGTTGGGTTCATTAAGAGTCACAGGGATAAAGTCTTAATGAGACACAGTTGGAGAGAAACCTGCTTTTTCAGCTAATCTATTCATAATCCAACCAAGGCTATAGGAGTCCATCTATCCATCCATTTTCTGAACCGCTTAGTCCTCCAGGGGTCGCGGGGGGGCTGGTGCCTATCTCCAGCTCGCAACGGGCGAGAGGCGGGGTACACCCTGGACAGGTCGCCAGTCCATCACAGGTCCAGCTATAGGAGTCCTTCTACATTTATCCAATATGTTCAAATCTGTTCTAGTCTTTTAATTTTTAATTGCCGTCCTTTTCAAATGCTACTGAAGTTCTAAACAGCCCACTGTATAATCAAAAAGCTTAATGAAATTTTGAATTGGTTTCTGCTGCTGCCAAACATCCAATGCAGCCACAATCAAAAGCAAAAATATATATTATTGTTTCTGGTTCCTCTACAGCACCTGGTCCCACTCAGCAATCAGCTCCAGCTGCTCTGGGGATCATATAAAAGCAGGTCCTGCTGGTTAGGGTTACTATCAGAGGAATCTGAGGTCTGTCCTGGACTAACAGCAGCACAATGAGGTGAGGACCGTTTATTGGCATGTGGGGTTTTTGACATAACTTTGTCCTCATCGTCCATGTTTTTTGCAGGTTTCTGTGGATTTCTTTCCTGCTTATTGGCAGCATCACCTGTGCTCCTCCAAAACCAGGTAACTTATTTTAAATATGATCTAAACCAGTTGTGGATGTTTGCTTTGACTCTGCACTGCTTCCTCAGGTAGTGAAGGTGACCCACCAATGTGGTGGTATGTAGCTTCACCCCCTCAGCAGGAACCATCCAAGCCTGTTGTTCAGAGCCCAAGTGGACAGGTTGGCGGTTCTGCTGGCTTGATCAGATATCCACAGGTCTACCACAGCGGTGCTGGAGGTGCCGACAGCGGTTCTACTCATGGGGCCCAACAGGGCGGCCAGCAGGGAGCTCCAGGCCCTTACCAGTTTGCAGAGGAGAGCTGGAGCTCTTCATCTGATCCCAGCGGTGGGGATGAGCCAGTCTTCACTCCTGTAGATGAGGAGGCTCAGGTCTACGGCTACAAGTCCAAGTCACGGTACAACCGTAAGCAGCTGAGGTTCAGCCAGTTCCGCTACACCCCAACAGAACCAATTGTCGTCCAGCCACCAATGTTTCCCCCTCATGAGAAGAATCCTCCAGGCCAAAAGGGCTACTGAAGACCCCTGGGGTGAGGCTCCCTACTACGTCTGTTTTTGTCATGGAGGGACTCCAGAGTTGCTGCCTGCTACTGAAATAAAACTTTATAAACTCAGATTCTGCAGTTTGCTCATCATTTACCCTGAAAAGGGCAGTTTAATTTTTAACCCACATTCTCTCCATATTGCAGGGTCATATGGTTGCTGCTGCCTATCTTAGTTACTGGGTGAGAGGCAGGGTACATCCTGGACATGTCCACAGGGCACCCAATGAACCCAAACAAATTGGGGCAATGCAGAGCGCATGTTTTACATGTTGGCATGCACAGAACATGTCAACTCCATGCAACAGGAGGGATTTGAACCCAGGGTCATTCTTACTGCAAGGTGAACGTGCTATCAACTAGTTCATGCAGCTCATAACACGAAATGTAAACTATTAGACAATTTCTCAATTGACTTTATGCAAGTTTTGCATAAACTTTAACAGAAGTATGTGGGTTCTGCTAGCCAAGTTCACTGCTACCATCTGGTGCAATGTTTTCCAACCATGGGTACATGTACTCCTAGTGGTACGTGAGCACATTACAGGGTTTAAGTGGAAATACTTCATTTTCTAGGTGATTTGTATCAACAACGTTCACTGTGCCTTGGTTAAAACAAACTGAAACGAGCAAGGTTGTCATGCCCAATGAATACTGAACCCAGCAAAGAAACTGTCTGGATCTGGAGAACACATCATCGGATATATCAGCTTTAATCAAGAAACCACGCTAAAGTGTCTCATGAAATAATTATGAAAAACAAATTGTCAGTGTTTTAACAGTCCGTTTAAAGGGGAATTATTCAGAAGAGCTGTCGTTTACCATTTTAAATGTTATTTTCAGATTGGTTATTCCCTTTCATTGCTATAAAAATGTTTCAATTAAAGTGTAAAAATGTTCAGGTTGGGGGATTTAAAATGATTTAACCAGATGTACTTTTGGAGAGTCACATTGTACTTAGGGGGTATTTGTATGAAAAGATGGCTCTGGGGGTATAAAAGTCAAAAAAGGTTAGGAAAATCTGATATAGTGGACACCAACACGGAAAGGCTTCCTCAGCAGAAAACTGTTTACCACCTGGACCACACGTGAAGTAAAAATCACTCCCTGACCCCAATTTAAGAGTTAAGATAAACATCTAAAAGGAAATATATTGTTAGGTAAGCTTTGAGCTTGATAGGGGGAAAAAAGCCATTATAGAGAAGGTGGAATTTAGCTCATTCAGACCCATGGGATCTTTACAATTAGGTTAAAAAAAAAAGGTCAACTTCTGCAGTGGTTAGGGTCCCAAAAATAAACCATGGCTTTGTTTCACTGAGCTTTAGGTAGCATCAAAGTTTCTTGTTTGTAGGTGTTCTTGGTTTGCTTTTGAAACAAACTGGTGTTGGCATGCTTAAAATCTCATTCAGCAGTTCCCTTGCTAGGGCAAACTTTACCCAGTATTGAAATATACAGAGGGAGCTGCTTTTGCAATTAAACTTTTGATACCGCTTGAGAATATAGGAAAAGTTGTATTAGACACTAACAAGGGTGTCAGTTTGTTTTTAAAAGTGCTGTGGACAATAATCATAAACTTGAATGCGGTTTGAGGATAGCTGTGGACAGTTAGTAAATAAATTCCGTAATTAAATTGTAAACAGAGCAAATTGATTAGTAATCCGTGCGCACGGTTTAATAAACAGAGGAAATGGAATTAATGCCAGGGTCCGTATACATTTGGCCGCAATGAAGATAGAAACGGTTATATGATTAGCTGAAAGCGACACAGCTGGATAGTGGTGAATTTGATTGACAGATTCATTAGACAATGGTGACGTTTTGAAACTCCCCTCAAGCCCCTGCGTTCGGGGAGTCTCAAAAGTCACCACACAGAAATCTCTCACAGATTCAGAGAGGTTCACAAATGAGAAGGGGTCCATAAATGGACCTTCAGCGATCTGTATAACCTGAGTGAGTTTATATTTGAAGTTTCTCTCAAAGTTATATTTGTGAAACAGATTGTGTGCATCTGTGAAACGGCTAGTGTGCATTTTAGAACCACATCGTGTGCATTTGTGAATTTATATTTCAAGTGTTTCTCGAAATTATATTTGTGAACCACAGCGTGTGCATTTGTGAATTTATATTACAACTGCTTCTAGAAAATATATTTGTGAACCACAGCGTGTGCATTTAAGAAACAGACCGTATCAATTTCCGAATGAGCATGTGCATTTGTGAAAAACCCTGTGTGAGTTTATTTATTATGAGACATTTCCGACTCCATACTTTCTAACACTGACCTAAAGCCTCTTCGGTCACTGTGGAGTTCCTGTCACTATGGCTCCGTTTGATGATGTGCCCTGGCTGCTTGGCCACAGGGATATCCCTATGGCTGACTGGTTAGCGTGCATGACTTTCACCTGGGAGTTGTGGGATCGAATCCTGCCCGGGCCCCTCATTGGGTACCTTGCCACATTACTTGTGGGGGTACCAGGCGGTCAAAAGAGCCAAAGAGCACAGGTTTCTCAAAACAATTATTTTAATGACAAAAATTCAAATGAACTTACAACTAAAAATAAAGATAACTAATTACAGGGCCATCAAAAGAGGTCAACTTATTCAAACTCAAAGAAACAGTAACCTAGAAAACTCAATATAACTGACATCCCATTAAACACAGCTGGGAGCTTTTAAGGGAGTGGACTATACTACTAATGACACATGAGGGGGGTGAGACCAGAAACTCAAATGAAACAGAACATACAATGCCATTTCCCTCCCCCATGGAGTCCAGACAGTGGTTGGGCCCTCTTCAGTAGAAGCCTGGACTGCCGCCATCTTCTGGCCACACCGCTGAAGTACAGCTCCACATGAAACTCAAGAAAACCAGTCAACACGCAAACAACACACCAACTAAATATTAAATAAACTGGAACTGTACTTCACTTAAACTGGTGTGGCTATTGGTATAGCCATCACAGTCAGCTTCAGGTCTCTTAAGTGATGGAGGAGCGTTAGCATCAGCTAGCTACTCTGTGTGTCTGTGACAGAGTTGAGATACCTGGCTGCTGGAATCTCACTGTCAGAGTGAAGCTGGTTTATCATCAGGTCTGTCCTTGTCATGGAGGGCTCCTGCGAGCAACAGACAAAAACAAAGGTGCCTTGGAAGGGGAGGTGCTGGGGTGCAAATGTTAACAATTTAAAGCTAGCTCAGTTAAGGCTTCTAGCTGAGCTAGCGGGAAGCCCCCAGTAGCACCTCACGACCTAGCGCTAGGTCCGCCTTGGCATCTTGTCTTAGGTTTTTGACAACAGTTCAAAAGCACCTGTCCATGTCTCATGTTGAATTGTAGTGATAGAGCAGCATCTATGTGTTGCCGCATGCATCAAGCTTATAGAGTGAAACCCCCTATTGGTACGTTTATCACTTTAAGAAGTAGTCATGTGACCGATACAGCTGCTGTTTCATCTTTCACTGAAGTGTTGAATTGTCTGTAAAAGCAGGAGCATCTCCAGGTTTCAACTGGTTGTCACTCTGTCAAAACATAATTTTTTGAACCAGACTAATTCCCAGAAAGCCAACATCATGGAGCCAGAAAAAAAAGGCAAGGTTTAAAAAAATAAATAAAATAAAATTAAGATCCAGCAGGTGTCAGTAGATACTATTGAATTCCCCACTTAGGACCGCGGTCAAGGGAGCAGACACTTGAAAATAGTCAGTCAAAGCTGCTGACGTTAGCTCTTATAAAGATTACTTTTGCGCATAGATCGTGCATTACGGTAATAGATCATCAGGAGTTGACGCAGCCTTGCAGACGAAAACAATGGAATGATGAAGTGGGAGACTTTAACCATAAATTGTTTTATTTATTAGTTACCCACTAGTTTTCTATACTATTTGTAGAATTAGTCTGCACGGTGGCGCAGTGGTTAGCACTGTTGCCTTACAGCAAGAAGGTTGTGGGTTTGTATCCTGGCCCAGGGTCTTTCTACATGGAGTTTGCATGTTCTCCTTGTTCATGCATGGGTTCCCTCTGGGTACTCTGGCTTCCTCCCACAGTCCAAAAACATGACTGTGTGCGTGCATGGTTGTTTTTCTTGTCTGTTTCTATGTGGCCCTGTGATGGACTGGCGACCTGTCCAGGGTGTACCCTGCCTCTCGCCCGTTGACTGCTGGAGATAGGCACCAGCCCCCCCGCGACCCCTTGAAGAACAAGCAGTTCAGAAAATGGATGGATCGATTTCTAGAATTAATAAAAAATTCTTGATTTTGCTGTAAACTTTTTGGAGAACCTAGATATATTCGGTCTGTCATCATATGGCATTTAAAAATAATTTAAATAATTCTAAATGATCTCAAGTTTGTTCTTCTTTAACACCTCATGTTATGACAGTAGGCAAAAAAATATGTATTTTTGTGTATATATAAACTTCCTCAACTACAGTATATAAAGTCAAACTAAAATCTCTGAATGATAACAAGTGGTCACATGCTAGTGACCACTTTGTTATGTTTGTGTTTTTGGATTCATTTTTATGGGGAACGTATACATACAACATGACAGCTGTAGTCGGTTTTAACATTTGCAACATCAGCAGATGAATCAAGCTGAGCTGACAGATCTAAAGAGAAAATAGTGAGACTACATGGTGTGTCTATGTTAGAATCAGAATCAGAATCAGCTTTAATGGCCAAGTATGACACATACAAGGAATTTGACTCCGGCAACTTTTCTCTCCAGTACAGAACTTAAATAAGTGAAATTAAAAAACGGGAAAAAAAATAATAATAAAATAAATAAAAATAAAAAATAAAGGATAATATATACACCAAACCAGGGTTATTGTACAGTCAGTATATACAGTTAGCTTTATGAAGTAGTTTAAGAAGATTTGCATCATTATTTATAAGTACAGAAGTGTTCCTTTTTACATTAATTCAACTCACTTTTATTTATATAGCGCCAAATCACAACAAATGTCATCTCAAGGAACTTTACAACAAATGTCTTCTCAATACAATTATACAAACTTTCCAATCAGTTAAAAGTTTTCTATGTAAGGAATCCCAGCAGATTGCAATGAGTCATCGACGTGAGGTTGTGCCCGGATCATGCAGACTCCAACCACAGCAATTACTCTGCAATCCCTCATTCTGAGCAAGCATGTAGCGACAGTGGAGAGGAAAAACTTGCCTTTAACAGGAAGAAACCTCCAGCAGAACCTGGCTCGGTACAAGCGATCATCTGCCAGGACCGTCTGTGGGTCTGAGAAGAAAGAGACAGCATGGAGGATGCTCGGTGACATCAAAACTTTGTTGAATGATATAAAAATTATAGTAACTGCGCTACTATTAATAACTGCACAAATTATGTTTTATCATGCTGTACAGAGAGTTTGTGATCACCTCTAAGTCCCTGTCTCCTGTGCCTCTATCTGGCGTATCTTTTGGCAATTTTCTCCGAATCCAAACTGAATAAGCGAAGATGGAAATGGTCAGCCGGTCTCTGAATGCTATTGATAAAATCTACTCAACTCTACGAAGCACCGGTAAGGGTCAACCAGAGTGTCAATCATGGTGATCAGGTTTCTGCTGATTGGAATGGGCAGTTACTGGAACTACCGAAAAATGGAGCAACAAAGATCTGAAACACGGTCGAGATTGGTCACTGTTCTGAAAGCGATTGGACGGCTGAAGGAACGGCTGGATGCGTTGATTCGTACTGATGGGACTCAGAACCAAATGCTGGGGGAGCTGGGACGCAGTACAGACGCTGTAAGAGGCGATCTGGCCGGCGCTCTGGGACTCATCCGCAATTTGTCATCGGACTTGGAGTAACTGTCGGTGCGGATTGGGGCAACTGGAAATTAATTGGATTTGGAGCTATTAATCGGGGAATTAATTTGGATTTGGAACTTTAATTTGAACTACAATTTGGCTGAATTAGACTAAAAAAGAAACCACTGACAGACTGAAGGGACAGAAAGGAATATTTGATCTCTCCCTGCAATCCAAATAATTTATATTTTGGCTCCCATGAAGACCTTTAACCTGGTCCTAATCAAATGTCCCTGAGAAGAATGTCAACAGAGTCTCCTCTCCCCCGTACACCTGCATCTACTGACGCACACACTGACATGGCTACACACACTCACATTCACACACACCGTCTCGCTGTATCCCCAATTCTCTCTCCTGCAACAGGAAACTGGATAACAGCGCGCCTCGATGGCAGCGCGTTATCCTGTGGCCTGGAGCTCATACCTGCCCATCCTTCCTGATGTGTCATTGTTATTGTGTGAATATGTGCTAAACTGTTTGCTGGTGTGGTTTTTTCTAGTACCTGCGTTGTGAGTGCTGTACGGACCCACAACACAGTTGAGCGTTTTTTCCCCTCACCGTGGAACCCTCCTCTACCCAGATGTGTATTTCTCTTTGTTTCATAAACGGGAGCGCCGCTCGGTGGCTGCATGCCCAACAGTGACCTGGATCTGTTTCTTTTTGTTGTTGTTGTTTGTAATGATCTTGGACAGGTTGTACTGTATCTGTAAATTCCTTGTATGCGTCATACTTGTATGTGTCATACTTGGCCATTAAAGCTGATTCTGATTCCGATTCTGAAATAGGTATTATGAAGTACTGGACTTCATATTTTTTCAAAGATTGACACTAACAATATATTAATTCTGGAAATAGTATGGAAAAAGTAGTAGGTAGGTCTCATATATATATAGTTAAAGCTATAGTATTGGCTCTGTTGACCGTGGTCCTGAGTGGGGAATTCAACATGAGAAATTGACTGGGGTTCGTTCTAAAAAGCAGGTAATGTGACATAACTGGATATGTTTGAGGGTAGGTTTGTGGATAACCCCAACTTTCGGTTCCAAAAACGGATGTATCTTTCAAGGTATGTTAGTAACCATAGCAACTTAATATCTGAACATAACCTGCCCCGGACCAGGTTGTGTTCTGGGTAAATTTGTTGCAGAGAGGTTCTGAGCGTGGCATGAACTTTTTAATGATGATCCTTTGGACGTGGAAGCACAGATTATACTATATTGTGTCAAAATAACTTCAATTTTGTCAACCAGAAACTGTATGAAAAACCCTTTTACATATTACAATCAAAAACTATTTCACAAACATATTAGTAACATGTAAGAATATTTCAAATATGATTACACAACACAAGACGCAGCTAAATAAAATAATCCTGCGTTGTGACATAATGACTACTGTCAAGTGCATTAAAAGGCCATTAACTGGCAACAATGACAGTTTATTTGGAATATATTAGTGTATGTTGTAAACGTCCATTTAACAAAGTGGAAGAAAGATTATGTAGTGCCCCAGGGAAGCCTTCAACCAATTAAATAAGTCAGTAGATTTCTAAATAAATAAATGTGCAAATAAATACTGAAGGATTTTATTCTATATTCAATTTAAACCTTCACTCTATAAATTCCATGCGTGTTCATTTTTATCAGAGAGGAGACGAGAGTAATTTAATTTTCTTTAGATTTTAATACAAGAAATCAAATACTGGTTCACAGGGTTGCTTAAAACAAAACAAATATTTAGTTTACAGAGTGGTATAAATTATCCACACTCTGGGTCACCCTACCTAGGAGGAATCACAACGTATATATCAGAAACATTAAGTTTGATATTTTAACACAAAGTTAGAGAACCTCCCCCCTAACGTTAAATATGGGACACAAAACATGATTGGTTCATTCAAACTTTTGCCAAGACCAGCCTCCTTACAACCATGCATGCATAATGAATTACCTTCCTGTTATTCTGACTTTGCAAACCAGCTCTAACTAGAGTTTTTGCTGACTGTTATTTCTTACATGTCCTAATCTATTGCCCTATTCTTTTGCAGTCCAGACATCCTCCATATCCTGTTTTTCTCCACTAGTTTGGGTGCAAAGGTTTAACATCCTGTTCTAAAGTTCCTGTTTTTATCTAACTAACTTGTATGCACATGACAAAACATCTCTTTAAGTAGTAACAACACTTCAAAGCGGTTATAATAAAGTCACCAATACATTTCATACATCCCAAAGTAATGTTTTATACTGTATTTCCCATCAATACATAAAAGTGGAAATGAGTGAATAAGTGTGTCAATAAACATTTCAATGAATAAATGTGGACATAGAAAATTGTGGATGTACAGAATTAAATGAATGTGTAAATAAATGAGGAAATAAACAGCAATAAATTTATAAATGTGTAAAATGTGAAAAAAAAATACAAAATAAAATAGAATGTTAAATTTGGAAATATTTTAGTACTTCTTTCATGTATTCCCACATTTAATTTTTTCATTTTTAAATATTGTATTGAACCATTTATTTATTCATTACCATATTTAGTCCATTTACAAATGTATTTCCTCATTTATATCAACTTATTCTCAATTATGGCAGAGTTGGTCCTCCATAGAAAAGAAACCAGACCCTTTCAAATTTACAAGTGTCCTCATTACGTTCTAAAAATAACCCATCGCCAGGCACTACACTTCTCACTAGTTTTAATACTCAAACCTTCATAGATTTAAAATATGCAAATTTTCTCCACTGAAGGTCTCAGTGTTAAAAATTGTTCTGGGCATGTGCAGTTTCTTTTGGACAAGATAACCATGCATAAATTTTGAAAGTGGAAGAAACAAAATTGCCTCCAATTAAGGATGCTTAACAATGCTCATTGATATGCTGTAATGAAGGCTTTCAAATTGTGCCATTTAAAAAAAATAAATCCACCGTGAAGGGTGGACCACATTATAGCAAGGGAACTGTTTTTTTCCATCTGTAATGGTACCAGTGACATTGCAGGACTCTGCCCTGTAGCTAACCAGTCTTAACTGGACATCTGCAAAGAACACCGTAGCATTTGAACAGAAAGATTGGATAAGTGGAAAGGGAGTTTAATAATCTGCCCTGATACTGATGCAAAAACTTTGCTGGGAGAACAAGTGGCTGTTAGATCAGTGCTGGTAAAAATTTCCACATGAGACAAACCTGTCAAGCATAAATATTGTGTGATGCACTCAAGAAACCGTCCCATCACAACACAGTAGAGACTTTGAAGGAGAGCAAACTACGGAATCAGCCAGTTTGTTTTTAAAACGTTTTATTTTCTTAGTGACAAACAGCAACTCTGGAGTCAGCAGATAGAAAACCCAGGATCAGATCATAAACGGAATCTGAACAGACTGTCATAGGGAGCCTCCCCCAGGGGTCTTCAGTAGCCCTTTTGGCCTGGAGGATTCTTCTCATGAGGGGGAAACATTGGTGGCATGACGACAATTGGTTCTGTTGGGGTGTAGCGGAACTGGCTGAACCTCAGCTGCTTACGGTTGTACCGTGACTTGGACTTGTAGCCGTAGACCTGATCCTCCTCATCTACAGGAGTGAAGACCGGCTCGTCCCCACCGCTGGGATCAGATGAAGAGCTCAAGCTCTCCTCTGCAGACTGGTAAGGGCCTGGAGCTGCCTGCTGGCCGCCCTGTTGGGCCCCATAAGCAGAACCGCTGTCGGCACCTCCAGTACCGCTGTAGTAGACCTGTGGATATCTGATCAAGCCACCAGAACCGCCAACCTGTCCGCTTGGGTTCTGAAAGACAGGCTTGGATGGTTCCTGCTGAGGAGGTGAAGCTACATACCACCACATTGGTGGGTCACCTTCACTACCTGAGGAAGCAGTTCAGAGTCAGACTGAACATCTACAACAGGTTTAGAAGTTGATATTTAAACAATGCTGACCTGGTTTTGGAGGAGCACAGGTGATGCTTCCAATCAGCAGGAAAGAAAACCACAGAAAGCTGCAAAAACATGAAAGTTGAGCATGAAGATATATCCACACAAAACTAACCAATTGACACCAAAAGGCCATTAACCCTGGTCCTCACCTCATTGTGCTACTATTAGTCCAGGATAGGATTCAGATTCCTCTGATAAGAATTCTAAGCTTTAGGAGCTGCTTTTATATGTTCATCAGAGCAGCTGGAGCTGATTGCTGAATGGGATCAGCTGCTGTAGAGAAACCAGAACCACCAACATGGAGCTTCTCTCATTCAGAAGTTAGAGGCAGAACTTGGAGAACTGATCTAGTGAAACAGTTGCAGTTGGTATCCATCCTACTGTTGTAGAGGAACTAGAAATACTAACACGTCTGTTGCTTTTGATTGTGGCTACATTGGATGAACCAATTCAATATTTCATCACGCTTTCTGTAGTGATGGTAATGTGAAGCATTTTTAACCAAAGAAACATTCCATCCAAATTTATTGAAAAAAAGGTTCATTGCTTGATGCTTTATAACTCTATGAGAACATCTGCTGTTGAGGGCTTTGTATTGCCCTTCACTCTGTTAAAGATGAACTGTGGATTTAACTTTACGGATAGAAAAATCATTCAAAAAGCCTTCACGGTAATAATGGATAGTATTTTACACAAATTAAATCCAATAAAATCAGTATTCCTGCCCACACACTTTGCAAGCTTATTCCTAAAAATATATAGGCGTTAAAGTAGTTTCTTTATGAACGTTGTTTGATGCTGACAAAGCGTGCGATGTGAACGCAACATATGAAAACACATGTTTCATAGTGATTTG